>CM046667.1:18006314-19206314 GCA_025594165.1 Tamias sibiricus | reverse complement strand
TTTTTTTTTGAAATTCATCTGTGTCCTTTTATAGAAATTAACCTTCAAAAGGTTAATTTTTGAGAAGTTAATCTCATTATCAGAGTAGCACCAAATAGAATTCTGTCCTTATCTCTGCCTGGGCCACTCTAGGAAGCATATTACTGGAAATTCTTCAGCTCCATAATTTATTTCTAATCCACTTTACTTTCTCCTTCTCATGCAAAGAGATTCTGTCTTCTTCCAGGTGTATATTTGCCTCAGTTTAAACCCGTAATCACAAGTATTTCATTGTTCATTATTCTTGGAACCAAATTTAAAGGTAGAGCTCCCATTTCCCTTTGTGCTTTTGATAGATCCAAGCTAGTCCATTTTGCTGATTTCAAAACCCAACAGAAGAGACGAAATATCTACCAGAAACTCCACTTCAAGGTAAATGTTTTACGCATGTCTGAAAGGTGACAGAAAATTGTCCCACTTTTCCTGTTTTGGATTTTTCTTTGTCTTGCTTGGACATGACATGAGTCTTTGCTTTGCTTTCTATCTGGCAAGTCTTTGCTGGTATTTCAATAAGTTTATGGCTCATATTTCAATTTACCTCTGAAGTTTGATCACTTTATGGAAAACCAAGATCAGAACTCACCTAAACTTTCCTTCCTGGAAAAATTAAGCTCACTGGACATCAAAGAAGGATGGTATCATGGTCTTCAAATGTCTTTTTGGAACAGAAAAAAAATTTTCAAAGAAATATTTTCAAAGTGTTCATCCAGTGAATTCATTGATTAGTCAATGCAATATACATATATGGAAAGTTTCTTCTTTGATAGACAGTGGTTAGTTGTGTGGCATAAATAAAACCAATCTTTCTCACATAGGAACATACTCTCAGATTTTCTTCAAGAAAAAGAAACAATTTATTGCTGTCTCTAACCTTTCTGAAAGAAACAAAAAGGAAAATGGCAGTGATCCCAAATCCCCCACTAGCAGAATAAATGAAGGGCTCAGGAATAAATCACAACTCTGACTTTGCCTAAGACAGAGCAAACCTTCCAGAACTTCTTCCTTCTCTCTATATATTATGTGCATGTATCTCTGACAAGGTAAAGATAACCAGAAACATTATTGCCCAGGGATGAGCCTGATTTAAGAAAGAGCCAATGCTTTTGGAGCACATATATGTCTGAATACAGCTTTTAAAGTTCATCGCCAACTACAAATGCAGAGAAGCTCTGTTAAAAGAATGAAGGGGGAACTTGGCCAGGGAGTTTAGGGAACCTTAAATGTTTTCTTCTTCAACCTTTTAGGGAGGAGGCAAGTCAGTGGCTATTTCTGATACCACAGAATCCATTTAGAGCCACATTCAACAGTGCCCTCAAAACTGAGATATACCATGGTGCATGCTACTCCATTCACACCTGATGTTCTTGATTAAGAAGCTAATCTTGGAATGTCAAATTTAGAAATGACTTCAGAAATGATCTTCTAGCAGTTATTGACAGGGATGGTATCACTTTCTGAAGGCATTTAGAAGTGTGGATTGATATTCTTAGTTGTCACCATTATGAGGGTAGAGCCTCCTTAACTGGTTTTAGTAGGCACAACCAGAGATGCTAGTTGACCTGGAAATGTTCAGTTCATCCGCTCAACAAATCATTGTCCCACCCAAATGAGCCATCACATCCCCGCTGAAGGAGCCCATGAGCTTCATTTTATAGAAGACGGGAGAACTCAAGAAATGAAGTGGATTTCCCAAGGTTGGAGACAATGGTGGGGTTGGTAACCTGGGTTTTATATTGTACTTCAGTGAATGACATCATTCTTTTTTTGTTTTTAAGAGACACTGAAATACTGTCTTAGGATGGATTCCCCCCAAAACCAATCCCGAGGCAAAGATTTAAGTGCAAGTAATATGTTTGGAAGATGACTCCAAGAAGTAGGATGGGGAGTGGAAAAGTGAGACAGGGAAGGGAGGGAAGCCATAAAGTGTAGATTATTAAACAGGTTTTTATCACGGGCGACTGAGGTTCAATCTGTGGGGGCGGAGGTGCTTTAGGAGATAAGTGTAGAACACAGCTTAGAGTTGTTCCACCTGAGGGGAACATTGACAGAAAGCTGCTCCCAGGAGCATTAATTTCCAGGCACTTCCAGCTTGCCCTACTTGAAGGCTGAGAGAAAGCCCTCAGGCAGAGAACTGTGGCTACTTGGAGAAGGACAATGTCCAGGTGTTCTTTGGGAAAGAGAATGCAAGTGGATGTGAGTAGGCATCAAGAGCATCTGTTCAAGACACAGAGACCAAAAGTGAACATGAGTTCAGTCACGATAGTTCATGAATCATATAACCTGGGCTTGTGGATGTTTTTAGAAATAATTTTCTAAATACTTCCCTTTATGTTTGGAACACTTCACACAATTAAATTTTGGGTTCCCAAAGCAGATTTGGTCAATGGTCCCTCATGACCACAGGCCCTGAGAAGTTGCCAGTCATAGGGCTGCCAAAGCCACAACTGTATTTTATCCCTTTGAAGTGATTGTTGCTTTCCCAGATCTAGTCCCGAACTTTCAAAATAGGAGAGCTACAGCAACCCCCAAATCCACCAAGCTTTCTAATCATGCTGATTTTTAAGGACATGTGCAGGGTAAACAATGAGAACCATGGGCCTGGAGGAAATAAAACATGGCATCCCCTTTCTGGAAGAAAATGTCCCAGGCACCACTAGTTATACTTATTCTAGAAGTATTCTTTAATATTCTGTAATCAGAATATACAATTTTCCACCCAGAAAATCAAGTCATGGCCCCAATTCTATGAATTCCTTCCAAAGTTGCCTTAGCTGCCAAGGCATCATGAGTGCACCCTGGGAAAGTGAGGGTACTAATGTGAGGGTACACACACACACACACACACACACACACACACCTTCAGATTAAGAGTCTGAAGAAGCCTTTCTGTCCCTTAGTAGGTGAAAGAACGCATCATCAAGGGGAGCAAAAAGTAAAAACATCACACAGATAGATTCTCTTAATTTGGTTTTATAATTAATTCTGTTAAGAGCTGACAAGACTTTCACTCACAAAAAGTGCATACTAATGGAAAGAGAGGGTAAATCAACAATTTATCAGACGTACTGTCAGACACTTTTGTATTTATGTCATTTAATCTTCAAAACAGCTCTCATAATAGGCATTGCTATTAACCCCAAAGTATAGGCCACAAAACCAAGACTTACAAAGCCATGGGGCAAGCCCAAGTTCACAGCAACCAAGGAACTGTGTCAGGATGCAAGCCCAGCTCTCTAAACCCCAAGGCCATGCCTCTGACCGTGAGGACTGTCCATCTTTTTAGCAGGAGTGAGCACTATGTACTCAAGTGCTTGAAAGTGAGAACTCCCTGGTTGTTTTAGATGTCTGTTTTAAACCCATAATTTAAAATCACACAAGCTGCCTTACAAAAAAAACGGTTGCTGAAAATTATGTAAAGGATTTAGAGTCATAAACTCTCTAACCACATGGATGCAAGCACTTGAGAAGATTCCATATAAAGCCACTGTCAATGACCTTCCCTTTTCAAAGGCCTTGACCCTCCCCCATGTCTTTGATGCCCTTGCATCCTACTCCTGTGCAGTGGGCAGGGCAGACACCTGACAGCAACTTCATAGACTTTATTGGTGATGGTTGTTGTTCATTATAGAAAATTTTATACAGGTCTTTGGTAGGCACTGTTCTTCAGGCTTAATACTCATCATAACAATAGATTCAGCATTTCTACATGAAAGGTGCTGTGCTAAGTATCTCTACCATTTTGTTTATTCCTCTCAGTGGTAATATAGATAGATGTTATTATGCCCATTTTGTGGATGAGGAAACTGAAGCATAGAGAAGTTAAGAAAAGGGCCCAACTTACCCACCAATGAATGGCAGGGTCATGATTTGACCCAGGTTAGTAATTAGTATATCCCAGACCCCCAACCCCAGGCCTTCCTTGGTCTAGGCTCTTTCACAACAATGTTGGCATTTTCACTAACAGACCAAGATTTCACCTTCTCCTAGAAGATATTCTATAGATGTCTCATGGTGATTTCTCAAGCTCTCAGAATTTGCTCTTGTCCTTGTAAAGGAAAAAGCCTTCAAAATACAGCATGAGGGGAATGCTGAGGTTGATGTGAAACTCAATGCACACTTTTAATGCCATTGTCCATACTGATACCAAATTCTTCACTGCTACTACACTCTCTAGGTGCCTACTATCTGCTTCCCCTCCCCTCAAGGGCAGGGACTACATCATTCATCTCTGCTTCCCAGCGCTCCAGTCTGGTGCCCCACATATATTCAGGGCTGAAGAAGTGTGCATAGATGGATTGATTCATTTACATAGAAATGGCTTCCTTCCACTTTGTCCTAATTAAAGCCAGAGCCAAGAAGCCCTCCCAACCTTGAGGGCCAATTCATGCTACCAATTATCAAGACATTCTCAGCTGAATCCTTTATATATTTAAGACAAAAATTTAAAAGCAATTGTTAAAGATCTAGAGGTGAGTGTGTTTTTCTTTCTTTTTTTTTTTTTTTTTTTTTTTTTTTTGTACCAGGGATTGAACTCAGGGGCACTCGACCACTGGGTCACATCCCCAGCCCTTTTTTGTATTTTATTAGAGACAGGGTCTCACTGAGTTGCTAAGTGCCTCACCATTGCTGAGGCTGGCTTTGAACTTGCAATCCTCCTGCCTCAGCCTCCCAAGTGCTGGGATTACAGGCGTGCGCCACCACGCCCAGCTGTGAGTGTGTTTTTCTAGCATTATATTTTAGAAGATGTGCATTCTCCCACATCCTCTACAAAGGGTGGATAGTCTGCTTGGGTGTGGATGGTGTGCATAATACTGCACAAAACTGCAAATGCCACTGGAATCCTCAACAAATGTGTATTGAGTACAGATCCTAGAGATACAGGGACCAATACGAACAAATCAGGTGGCTGCTTCATGGAACTTACATTCTAAGAGGAGAAATACACACTAATCCAATTGTCACCCTTTGAATGTATAATTGCAAAGAGGAAAAGGCTGTATGAAGATAAGAAGATGAGAGAGGCCATAAGGAGACCACTTTGAGGACACCTGTAGAAGATGGAGGCTTAGACCATAGAGAAGGTGGTTAGGATGGAGGGGAGAAAAAGGATTTGAGAGACACATGAGAGGTAAAATGGATGACCCTGTTGATAGATTAGATATGAGGGACAAGGAAGAGAGAGGTCCATGGGGGATGGTGGGAAGCTTGCAATCTAACTGGGAAGTCTGTGGGCAATAGAAAACTGGGAAGCTAGTGAAGGAGGCTGGGAGAGTTTGGAGAGGCAAGGAAAGGTGAGTGTGGGCTTGGATTCACAGTGAGGAAGTGGGATAGGTTCTAAAGAAGAAAGAACTGGTCTCCCCAAAGCGAAGAGGGGAAGGGAATCAGGAGCATGGGGGCAGAAGGCAAAGAGAGCTTGGCTAGTGTGGACAGTTTGCAAAGACCAGAGATCTAAAGCAACTGTTCTTGACTTATAGCACCAGCCTCACCAAGGAATCTGCTAGAAATACATTCCTGGGCCCTATCCCAAACTTGATGGATCCTAAATTTGGTGAATAGGATCTAGCAATCTGTGTTTAACAAGATTGTGAAAACAGGTCAATTCTTATCCACACTCAAGTTTGAGAACCACTGCTGCTCTGGACCAGCGTTTCAGAAAGATTAATGTATACATAATAATCTGGGGATCATGTCAAACAGCAAATTCTCATTCAGATGGTCAGTGGTGGAGCCCTGATTCTGCATTCCTCCTACCAAGGGAGAAAATACTGTTAGTCAAGGACCACACTTTGAGGAACAAGAATATGAATCATCCATCCCCTGCATTCTGAGAGGTTAAGGGACTATCCATCTGTGCTCAGCAGTGACAAATAAGGTCAATAGGACTCAACATAAAGCTAAAATATCATCCTGAAACCTGAGAGATGTCCTTAACCAAATTTATGCCATGTTAAAGCCCAGCACAGTCATTTTGCTCAGTGGAATTAGAAGACCTAGTGAGCGGATAAAAATAAACCACCCCCATCCGAAGATCTGGCTGAAGAAGAAAAGGAGGGGATTTGAATCCAGACATCACTGGCCATGTTTGCTGAAATTTACTTTCCAGTTATCCTCAAGCTGTTTTAAAATAATCAGTTCCCTTCAGAGAAGAACTTTATTTGCTTGATCTTGGAGTCACTGCAGGGAAAGCATCTTTGTTCTTTCCTTTCTGTGGCCCATAAATAGAGAGGAGGGGAAAGGAAGCCCCCTTGGCTGCCACAAAAGAGCCACAAAGCAACACACATCCAGACAATCTCAAAGTCAAAGGCACACATCAATAGGGAACCCCAAAGGGGAAAACAAACAAAGAAAACAGGATGCAGTTGGATTTTAGCCAACATCCCTTCTTTGGAACACCACACTGTCCTAACCCAAACATGAAATCCCCTCCTAAGAACACAACTTAAAATC
Source organism: Tamias sibiricus (assembly GCA_025594165.1). Classification (NCBI taxonomy): domain Eukaryota; kingdom Metazoa; phylum Chordata; class Mammalia; order Rodentia; family Sciuridae; genus Tamias; species Tamias sibiricus. The sequence continues at coordinate 19,199,828 of CM046667.1, read as the reverse complement.
TCTCTCTTGGGATGAATTGAATCCTGAATGTCCCTTCATGCTTTTTAAGAGCTACTGTGAACTGATTATTGTTGTTGTTTAGGGAAAATGTGCAAAGTGGCAAGAATTGAATAAATAATTCAAAGACTTTGAGTTGGACTTTGTGTGGACTCTGGGCCGTTCGGTCTCATTTCTGTTTTATGCTGTTGTCTGCACTGGGAATGTGGAGGGAGAGCACTTTTTTCCCTAGGAAAACAATGTGTCAGCTCTCTTTGCCAGCTTCAGTGACACTAAAGGCATTGCAGTGTTAGCCAAACTGGAGCCAACTAAAGCTTACACACTCCTGAGCAAGAACCAAATCATCCATTGTATCTGACACCTCCTTGTTCTCCAACCCCTCTGCATTTCTCTGCATTTCTCTTTTGATCACTTTTCATATACGTGCATGTGTTTTCCTGTGTTTCATATACATGCATACACATTGACATCTTACTAGCAATTTTTAGCTCTTTGACACATAATAAAGGCATCCGTTCCCAGTGAAATCAGGCCTTCTGTTCAAAGTGTTTTCCCTAGAAAATATGGTAGCGTCTAATTAAATAACTCAACAAGCAGCAGGAAGGGATAATGTGAAAATTAGAGCAGCATTTTAGCTTACAAAGCACCCTTCTTGACAAGCAGCCCACAGTAGTTGATGGACTTCAGAAAATCAAGCTGTGCTACCCTTACTACTGATATGCTTAGAAAGAAAGAAAGGGAAGGAGGGAGAGAGGAAGGAAGGAAGGAAGGAAGGAAGGAAGGAAGGAAGGAAGGAAGGAAGGAAGGAAGGAAGGAAGGGGAAACCCTAATAGTCAAAGTCTGGTTTCAAAAAGAATAGTTGATCAGGGGTGAGGCAAGGTCATGTGCTAGATAGCAAAGTCCTCATTATGGTAGTGGAGATGAGAGAAGCAGTGAAGTTCAAATAAAAGTAAAGGAAAGAAGCATAGAGAGGAAGCTATGGAGGAAGACATAACCTTCCAGGGACCTCATTTAGCCCTGGTTCTTCCCTGGGAGGGTGCAGTCAGAGTCAAGGCTCTTATTCTCCCAGCTCTGGAATATGGATCCTCTTCAGAATCTTAGGATGGCTCTCAAGATTTTTCACTCAATCTCAGGAAGACATTTTGTAGATGGACAGCATTGAAGACCACTGTGCAGATAGCAAAAGAAGACTCTACCTTCCTCAATTACTTTTCCTGAAGACAGCCATACCAAAGAACATTGGGCATAGAAACAGACTGGAAGGTTGAGAGGGTGGGCAGGTCCAAGCCACAGCAACTCATATTTGGGTTATCGCAATGGCCTTCCAAATGGCTCCCTGTATCAGTGCTTGTTTCCCAAAGTCTAGTTTTCACATGATGCCAAAGTGCTCAGGTTAGGACACATGGCAGACATGTCTGTCCTTTACCCTGACCCATCAGTGCACCCCAACACATACACACTCAGAGTTAATACTCAAGCTCCTGACTCTGGCCTCTAAGGCACCCTAATGTGATTTGTCCCCACAGCCCTTCACCTTTCCTCCATTGTCTCTCATAGCTTGTCCCTGGTACACTCCCCTACAGCCACACTGTCCTCCCTGTTTCTCCTAAAACCCACAAAGCACCTTCTGTCCCCAGGCCTTTTCGCTTGCTCTTCAGTCTTCTTGAAAAGTTCTTTCCCAGACATCCACACAGGACTGGCTCCTCTGTCTCATTTAGTCTCTGCACAAATGCCATTTCCTTTACTCCCTCCCTTCTACATTATCTTCCTTACCCAGCTTCATTTGTCTTCAAAGCATCTGTCCCTTCCTGGAATTTTACCTTCCATCATTCTATTTTAAATTGTCTGGTCCTCTGCTGTAATGTCAGCCTCAGGAGGGCAGAGAGGCTCTGGTCATTGTGCTTACCACTACCTCTCTAAAACCTAAAATAGTGCCTGGCACACAGTAAGTACTCAACAGATGGTGCTCATGTTGAATGAAATGATCCTAGGAAAGAGAAACAAGAGGAAAGACCTGAAAGGAGATGCCCTAAAAATGGCCATTTTGCAGATTACATACCTGTAGGGCTGGGGTCAGGTAAGATGTGGCTTGTGGAAGTGGTGTGGCCAGCTCAAGGTCTCAGGTCTGACATCTTCCAGGTATACACAGGGCAACCAATTACCATTTCCTGGATATCACTCAGCTGTCAATCTGGCGTTTGTGATGATTTACTGTGCTTATGAAAAAGAATGGTGACCCAGAGCTGTCTAACTTTCCCAAATGATAGACTTGAGACATTCTGAGGAAACCATATATTTATAAATATTTGAAAAATGAAGCATTCCCTGTGTAACATATATTCACATGTTACACATTCATATATTCATATGTTACACATTCATATGCCTTGAAGTGTGGGTGTTTTAATTTCTTTTTTCTTTTAAGCCAGCAATCCTACCCTGAAGCCACATAATCAGAGTCTTTGAAGAAGGGATGAGTTAGTCGGAACTCCCAAGAGAGAATTGGATCCTTAGAGAAGAGTCAAAGATAAACTGCTATGAAGTCCCCCATGGGTAAACCCAGCACAGCTGCCACCCAAAGTGACCCAGAAATGGAATTCTGTGATTATTTCTTAGGTTGACATGCTCCCGTTGTCCACATGTACCCAAGGATTTGAGGTCAGTAGTGTTCTTAATGAAAAACTCCTTCTGTGACCTTAGTTACTTAAAGGTAAGGATGCTGTAACCAATACTAGACAGAAAAACAATCCTCTTGAGGGAGGAGAAAGGGAGGAGCCACGTGAGAGGTAGAAGTACCCCACCAGAAGGCATCCTGGTAGAAAAGGGGCTCTCCACGGTGGCACTGGCTGGTGACATTTGGAACTGGAAGGTACTTTGCTATGGCAGGCTGTCCTGGGCATTATGGGATGTTTAGCAGCATCCCTGGCCTCTACTCACTAGATGTCCACTGCTACCAGTTGTAGTAGCCCAAAATGTCTCTAGACAATGACACATGTCCCCTGGGGGTAGAGGCAGAGTCACCACCCCCACTGCCCTAGACAAAAGTCACAGAAAACAAGAGAAAACAAGTCACTAGGCACCCATTAATTTGGGGGTGGGATTGGGAGTAGAATGAGAAGAAAGGAAGAAATATAGACATAAGAGCAGAGGCTCAGAGAGAAGGGATATCTCACAGGCTTCTACCAGGAAGATCAAACTCAATTTGCAGATAAGACCAGTGGGTGGAGTTGTCCATGCCAAGAATTCCCCATGATTATAGGCCCCTTTTAAGGAAGCAGGGCATTTATAAGCAGGCCAAAGGGGCAGTGAAGCCTATTAAAAAGGGAATGTCTTGGAGCTTAGCAGATATCTTATCAAACTTACTTTAAGAAGTCAAAGCAGTAAAAAAAAAAAAAATCCAAATGCTACCCCTTGATTGCTCCTTTCCTTAAACTTGAAGACTAACAAAACTTCCTGTCAACACAAAGGAGCCTGAAGTGATTAAAGCAAAAGGGAGCACTCCCTCTATTGTGTCTGCTTTTAATCCTCAGAGAATTTTTCTTCTAGACACACATACAAACAACTTGGGATTTGTTGATTCTAACTGCAGAGGGGTTTGCACAAATTGGGAAGGGAGATCTGCTCAAACCATGAAGTAAAGTGAAAGGAGAAGTAGAAGCACAGATGGAAAGTTGCCAGTCAGGAGGGCTGGCACAATTCTTAAGGGCAATTGGCGTCAGTCACTTGCCTGCTCCCCCAAGGTCCTTGAAGGGGCAGACCTAGGAAAGCTGGCAGGGGCCTCCTTCTCTTTATCACTTGGGAGCCCAGTCAGCCAAAGAAAAGTTAAGTACTACTTTTATCAAACAATAAAGGACATGGTAGCACACCTCCAGGAATCCATTGCACTTAAATAAAGGCTAACTAAATAAGCAAAGAAGTCTTGAGAAAATAAAAATCTTCACACCTTGGTACCCTCTTTATTACAGACCAGTTTAGCAATAACCCACCAAGCTCTATCTAATCTCAGAAACAAGCTCAACAGGGTAAACTGGTCAGAGAAGGCAAAATTAGACACATCTTCCCACCTTTGGTGCCTGAGAGGAAAATATCTAGTCTCTGTTCCAGATGGGTTCTTCTGGGGGTGTTTTATTTAAGAGATTTCACAGGATTATCTGTTTTGTGAAAGCTTTGTTCATTTTCTTGCCACGTTAATCCTCAGCTTCATTTCTAAGTAAGGTTGGGGACCTCAAGTGATATATCCATTCATGATCATAAATCAGAATCAATAGAGCACACACTACACACGAGTTCAAAGCATTTTATGTAGATTAACTCAATAAATCCAAACTGATGCCTTATTTGTGCCTTCTACAATTATAAATTATCTGTGCCTACTCCTCTAAAAGTTGTCTCAAACCCAAAATTGTGGGTAAAAATTATAGCCAGTCATAAGCCAGATTATAAAATTGGCACAAATCATTCCCCACTCCATATGTTCATCCCTCTGTAATGACATCTCACAGATACTCCCATAAAGAAATGGAGTCTATTTCCCATAACCTTGAATTTGAATTTGGTTTTGAAACTTGCTTTGGATACTGTAATGCAGCAAAAGTAAAGCTGCCTGAGTTCTAACCATGGGTCTCAAAAGGCCTTGCAAACTTTGGCTCACATCTTTGGAATTCTGTGATCACCATATGAACCAGTTCAGGCCAGCCTGCTGGAAAATAAGAGGCCACCTTCCGAAGAAACACCCCAGATGAGGCTAATCTAGATCAGCTGGTCCCTGGCTGACATGCCCAGTGATTGTGGACACATGAACAAGCCCCATCAAGATCCACCTAGCCTGGCCCAGACTGAAACAACCATCCAGATCAATCACAGACTATATATATGTTTTCTGTTTTTAGCCACTAAACTTTGGGGTAGTTTGTTTCCCAGCAAAGGTATAACATTCAGAGCACTAATCATGCTCCTTTACCTTGTGATTCTCCAAGAGGGAGTTAGGATTTGCAGTGTTTCTGAATCTTATTTGACCACACACTTACTCTTTTTCCCTTTTCTCTTTTCTGTGGGTGTACACACGTGCACATTTCAAGGAAATTGAGGAAAGATTGCTCTAGATCACTCATTACAGGAGTGACTAGCATTTGTTCTTTTGTGGGTTGTATGAAAAAAAGATGTTTTTCCTTCATGTCCACTTACAGCTTTTGCTGCTGTTCTAAGAACAGTTACCTTAATGGGATCTGTAACAGCCAGTGTTACAACAAAGCTGAGAAATCTCCCAAACATTTCCCATTACTACGAGCTATAAAGAACAATTTGAAAAGACAAAAGTCAAAACCAAGAACTCAATATTCCAGCCCAGTAAAACATTAACTAAAGGTTCCCCCATAGAAAAACCTTCCAGTAGAAATAAATGACAGTAAATGGCTGCAAGAACTAGGTAAAAGTGAACTGGCTAGAAGTTGATTAAGAATTCATTTTGAATCAAAATCAACTTTTAAAAAAAGAACTAAAATTCCAAGCAATTCCACTCACTGCTTCCACCTTCCAAAAAGAACACCCACACAAGCATTTTGAAACCTTCCTGGAAATTCATGTTTTACTTAATTCATCTGCTTCCAATAGCTATTTTTCCTTTTTAGTCCAATCATTCTTCTCAGGGTTCATGCAGTTTCTCTAATTTCCCCTGTTTCCTTGGAGCACAGTTCCAATGGTGGGAAGGTATTATTATTACTTCATTATGAATGAGTTTCTGCAGATCAACACTGTGCAAAGGATCCAGGTGCAATTTTCCAGCAGATGCCACAAAAATAAATTATAACATACGTCCCCTAAATTCAACATTTTTGTAAATCATTTAAAAGGTTACTCAAAAGTCATCTAATAAACAATAAGTAGTTTGAAAATAAGTTACTACATATGTCAAAACATATACCCAATAGACCAGGATTGTTTCGAAAAAGCCATCAGTGAGGGTCCAAGGAGGAAATCAATTGCCCTTCCTCCCTTTGAGCTCAGCTACCAAACATGGAAGGGTGAGTGCACCTTCCCACCTAATCAAAAACTATTTTTGTCTAACAAATAGAGAGGGGATGAAGATTAAACCATTAGAGTAAATCATTATTCAGACAAGAATCATCAATGAATGCTAAAGCTAAAGAGTTTGACAAGGAATGGGTTACTTACATAATGTCAAAGTATCTTCTGACAAATTGCTCATTACAAAAGGAAAAAGTCACTACACAGACACCACCCTGACCATGATCAACCTGGGCCTCATCAAGAAGGGACAAGTAGATATCTTATCCTATTTATATAGTATTCTGGCCAAAAATAAATAAGCCTGAATGTAAGCACAAGGAAATATCAGAGAAACCAAAATTAAGGGACATTCTATGAAATAATTGGCAACATTCTTCAAAAATGTCAAAGTCATAAAAGATAAAGATTTATTAACTGTTCTGGATTAAAGAAAATGAAAGAGATAGGACAACTAAATGTAATGTGGGATCCAGGACTAGACTGTAAATCATATGAAAATTGCTATGAAGGGCATTATTGGAACACAATTGGAATATGGACTATGGATTAAATAAAAGTATTACATCAATACTACAGTTCCTAAAGTTGATATCTGTGTGTAGTTATCTAAGGGGTAAAGGGAATTTGATGACAGCAGCCTACTCCTCAATGGTTTAGAAAAATATGCATATATACATGAATGTGTGTCTGTATATATTTATTGGGGGAGAGCAAAAAGAAGAGATAAGACAAATGTGGCCAAATATTAACAATCAGTGAATCTAAGTTAAGGTATACAGGAGTTTTTTGTGCTATTCTTACACATTTCCTGTAAGTTTAGATCATTTCAAAATAAAAAGTACACTGAACAAAAAGTACACAATGACATCACCAAATGTGGAGGTTTGTGAATGGCGGGCAAGGATAAGACAAAGCTGGGCCCACACCATAACCAGCAGGGAGAAGTCTCCCTTCCAAGCCACCTTCCTCAGCACTGTCTGGAACATTCCCCAGAAGGGACCCCTCTTACCTTCTTTTGAGATGAAGCTTTTGTGACCACAGGCTGCTGGAACATTGGGACACTTAAAGCGTCTTTAAAGTAAGGAAACTGAAACCACTCTGGGCCACAGTTCAACTCTTTCTGAACATTTTCTTCCTGTGGGTTTTCCATCGTGGTGGTTGGAAGCCACAGTTCGTTTGCTGCCATTGTTGGGATAGAAAGACACAACTGTGATTTTATTGAGGTGTAAAAGGACTGAGGAACCAAGAGACAAACAGGAAAGCACAGGTTCCAGGATGAGCACTTGAGGTATGAAGTACCATGGTATCTCAACTGTTTTCTACCTTTGTGTAGAGATCAATGGAGGTTAGCTCATCTGGAGGAATTGTTTTTGTTACTGGCTGTGCCTCAGGGATCAGGGGCCTTGGGATGGGTCTCATAATTACTCTGACCCTTGGTTTCTTTATCTGCTCAGTGGAGATGAGCAATCCTGCCATTTCTGGGCAGCTGCAGACATGAAGCCCACAGGATTGGGCCCTGGAAGGATATCCCTGGCAGGAGGATTTCTGTCTCTCAAATAGTACCTACTGCTAAGTCTTCTACTTGCTGCTATGTGCCCAGTCATGTAACTGGGTTGCCACTTCAGTTTCCTTCCCATCACTCCTTTGTCCTGGTAGAGCTAGAATTCTACCAGGCCTTAGATTCAGTCTTATGGTGTTCTAGCTCTTATTACCTGGCTTCTGACAAAGCCACCAGGCAAGTTGTGCCTCCCTGCTTCCACCTCTACTGTCCAGATTCCACCTCCATAAGTAACATTAGGCTCATAATATGTAGACAGTAGCAGAACCATCTTGCTGACCTTGAAGGACAATGCCTCAAGAGATAGTCACCAACACGAGAAGTTTTTTTTTTTTTTTTTTTTTCCCCCTGCAAAAAGATCTTTATCCATTCTTTCCTAACAAGTCATGGACAAAGTGACTCCAGAGTTGGCCTCTAACCTCTGGCTAGTGAAAATATGACTTCTTCATATGACAAGGGCAGGTATCAGGAAAAAGATCTATCATAACTGCACAATGGAGCCGTACTTCCCCAACTACAGTTACCAGGGTTGAAGTTGTTAAGTTCTCACATAACTTTGAAAGGAATTATTTTAAGAAAGCACAGAAATCTTTGAGGGACAGTATCACAGGGTGGTTCCTCATAGACCAGTGACCAAATTCAGAAGCTAACATTCTTGGCCCCTGAATGAACATCTCACAAAGAAAGGCTTCCTGCTACAGATGAGCCTACATTTGCCATAAGACAGGCCTGGATGGAAATCCAGTCCAGGTTTTCCAGATGGCAGCACCGGGAACTTTAGAAGACCTACCACACCCAGGCAGCTGAAGCTCCAAAAACCTGGACCACAGAGGGTTCTGAACTGCTTCTCAGAGGCTTCCAGCTACTATTTGAGCAAATATGTCTGAGCTGCCTGCCACAGGGGGGAAATTGTGATTGACACAGAGGCCCACATGTAAAACAGGTTCCTTCCACAGGCTATAGTACCCACCAGGCCAAACCACCCTGAAACAACCAAGGCCATAACATTCCCAAGTCAGCTCCCCCTACTGCCCACCTATCCAACATAATAGTTGGTTGACTCTGAAGAAGAATTTCTCTGAGATCAGAATCCACAAACTAATGTGAGTGCTTACTCTAGGTGACTCAGAGGCAGCACGAAGCACAGAATCAAAAAGAATGACCTTAAAATGCTACAGAAAACAGCAGGACTCCATCTCTCTAGTGGCCTGGGAGCTAGACATGTGGTGGCCCAGGGTATATCTGCATCTGTCCTCCAATCCTGGGCCTCAATCCACTGCCCCCAGGAGAACAGAGGTTGAGGTGTTCTGACTTTGATAAAACCCAGTTTATGGGCTGAGTATGCAGCTGCTTCCTCTGCCAAACCAAAGGGAGCAATGAGGGAATTATCTGGAGAACCAGAGCCAAACCCTGAGTTGCCAAGGTCATTAGGCAAAATGGAGGCCATTTCTTAATTTCCTATCCTGTTTCAGCTATAGCAACTTGGCCTTAGCACACTTCATAATTAAAACGAAACACTAGCAAATAAAAATACATTGGGTTTTGCAAAATAAATGAAAAAAATGAAGAAAAGAAGAGAACTCAGCCAATAAAAATACCATATTTCCCAAAGAAGCACTTGTGGAAATACATACTGTACTGCATGTAAGGTAATAAATATTTACAGGACAAGATGGAGGGCATAGTGGGCAACAGACCAAGGTAGAACTTAGTAGAGATTTTCTCTGTGGCAAAAAAACATAGAGAAATGGGGAACCCAGTTTAGTTCTGCAAGCTCTCTTGGGCTACACATGACAAGGAGAGGAATCTCAAATGGATCCTTACCCTTGCTTCTGCCATCCCTCCAACAAGGCTTTCTGGAGCAGAGAATTTGTTTCTACCATAGATGTGAGATTTCAGAACACATAGCCTGCCCCTAGCTTTGTGCTCCTTGGGGAGGGCCAAATTGGGCCCCTGCATGTTTATAGAGAGTCGACTCAACAAGGGAAATGGCCTTGGACCCTTAAAATTCTCAAGAGCAATGCTTCCTAGACTACTGTGCATTTGAACCAGCCACTCTGGGCTCTGGTTGAAATGCAGATTCTGATTCAGTATGTCTGGGGTTAGGCCAAGAGTCTCCATTTCTAATGAGCTCCCTGATGATTCCAATGCTGCTGGTTCCATGGATTCCACATGGAGAAACCAGCCTCTAAAATAACACCTGCAAAGGAATAGGGAGGGGCAGATCATGCATCTCAGTTCAATAAACTAAACCACCCACTACTTCCAGTCTCTTCATCGTCTTGACATCACACTTTCAATTAAGAAAGAGGGATCATAGGGCTGTGGTTGTGGCTCAGTGGTAGAGCACTTGCCTGACATTCGTGAGGCACTGGGTTCGATCCCTGGCACCACATAAAAATAAACAAATAAAATGAAGGTATTGTGTCCATCTACAACTAAAAAAATATTTAAAAAAAAAGAGGGATCATGCTTACAAAATCTCACCCATTCATGATGACAATATTTTGGATAGGTGGAAATTTGTTTCTGCTTTCCATTCATTCTTAGGAAAATTCCATTTACAAATTGCTAATTTCCTTGCATTCACCCTCCCTTGCTTCCCCTACCATTCCTCTTAATGTAACAATAAGCATGATGCCCTGTAGACAGCATGCCAGCCCAGCTGGAGGGCTACAATTCTAGAAGCAATTCCTAAAAGGGGTAAAATGTTTCAGATCCAGCAATTCTCTTTCTGTTCAAATAGAATGTGAGCAATCCATGCTATCCTCAGAGCCAGCCCCAAATCCCTACAGAGCTTGCTTTCTTGGCAGTAGGGAAGACTATCACTGTCTGTGCTTTCATTATCCACTCTTAGATCTTAATCATTCAGAGACATTCCTATATTCCATGTTGTGGGGAAAAGAAAACAAAAATGAAGGGGGAAAAATTTTCTCATCAAAACCCCACAGAAATCAGAATTTACAAAAAAAAAAAAAAAAAAAAAGGCATTTTATTGGTCTTCTGGTCTAATCCTTCAGGGACCCTTGCAAAATTGTTCCCTAGGGTGGATTCCATAGGTATAGCCAAGTTTTAAATGTCGACAAAGATGAAGTTTCCCATAAATTCACAAATGTCAAACGGAACTCTGTTGTGTGTGTCATATGCAAAGAATTAGGAATGATCAGGAAATAGTTCCTGGAAACAGAATGTGAGTCTTGACATTTGCTCATTAAATCATTAAAAACTCCATAACAAAAAAAAAAAATGGGGTGGGGGTGGGGAAAGCCTTATCTCAGAAACTGAGAGACTCAGAGGCAAAGAACTTGCCAAATCAGTATTAAAGGGCTGATCAGCCTTACATGCTTATTTGAAATGAAATGAGGCTGACAGAAGGTACCACGGTGATCATCTCCCCTCTCCTTGGACAGACACATGTGGGATGGTGATCCTGGTGGATTATCATTAACCACAAAGAAACATAACAACTAGCCAGAAGCAAGTGGTTAGAGCTCTTCTAAGCTAGTAGCCACTCCACCTGATCCTGGCATTTCCCGTGTTTTGTGTTTTATTTCAAAGTAAAACCCAAACATAGGAACATCCAGGGGGATGGTGCGCATGTCCGAGCGCTCTTCCATCTCAGGCCAGCTGGCCCAAGTCTCATTGTGTAAGGCCCTGGAAAGACAATGAAACCCTGCCCTCCTTGCTTCTAAACAGCCTGCTAATTCATGTTGGAAACTAAAACGCACAGCAAACCAATGAAAAGACACATTTTGAAATCATTGCTTTTCTTCCTTAGTTTTGTTGTTGTTGTTTTCTATAAAAGCTTCTCCTAATAAGCCTTCTATGCTGGGCACAGGAGAATGAGCAGCAGGGGCTCAAGGAGGTCTGGAGGTGATTTCCAGCTGTGGGGCCCTGAGAAGTCAGGGAAAGCCAACAGCTGCCTGCATTCCCACAACCCAGACCATCATTAAATGCAATCATGTTTAATAGCACAATGTGACTTTTACAATCATTTCTTCACTGTCCAACCTATTAGGACAGCTCATTTTTCCAGGAGGCATTGGAACAGTGCAGGAAGCTGCAGCATGAAAACAACAATAACAAAAATCATTGCACTTATAAGTACTTACTAGCACCTATGTACAATGCTTAGTGTTTTATCCACCTCTCATTTAATCACAGCAATAAAAACCTACAAGGTAGAGACAGATGAGAAAACCAAGCAAGAGAGAAACAAGGGAACTTGGGCAAAAGCAACACACCTGAGAAATGGAGAAGTCAAGTTCTGAATCCAGGTCTCTGCTGGCTCAGAAGCTAGTGCTTTTAACCAGAGGTTCTCAGAGTTTGCATTTGAATCATCCAAGCCCAGGATGCACCCAAGATCAACTAAATCAGAATCTCAGGGGTGGGTGTAGGACCGAGACATGAGTATCTTTTAAAGCTCCCTGGGTGAGTCTTGTGTGCAGCCCAATTTAAGAACCAATGTTTCCAACCACTACTCTTCATTGCCTCTTCAGAAAATTAAAAAAACAAAACAAACAAAAAAACACAAGGGTACAGGTGGGCCCCTCCTAGCTCTTTGTTCAAGTCATCAGTAAATGCACATGGGGAGCAAACTAGCATCTTTCAGCAGATGGAAGGATTTTAGAAAGGCCAAAGGTCAGTGGAGGCCAGCCTGACAGGAATTACTGCCACAATATGCCCTAAAGGCTCCATCCTGGTGTGTTTATAGTGAAAGTGAACTCCAGCAGACAATTGGGATGGTGGGGGTGGGCAGGCCATGACAGTCCTGAGCTAACCTTAGGTTGTGGCCACATTGTTGGACAGGTAAGAGTTTGTTATTTTACCACAGCACCTTTTGCTGCTACAATTGACTATATTTTTATATAGTTTTTTCAAATGGATTGTGTTATTGTTCTCTTATCCCCACAGAAGGCTGACATGTCCCCATCCCTGCTGTGCTGAAATTAAGAGTTAGCTGAGCCCCATGACTTGCTTTGGCCAATTAAGTGTAAGCAAAAGTGTTGTGTGTCACTTCTTTTTTTTTTTTTTTTTTTTTTTTTTTTTAGCATAAGCTCAGGTGCATGATTTATCATTTTCTTCTACCAACCACATGGACCAGCAGTGACCAATTCCACCAGCTTCAATCCTGGAGTGAAGGCAACAAAGAGCAAAGCTGTGAGTGACCCATGACAGACATTTTTCATGAGCAAGAAATAAATGTTTGCTGCTATAAGCCACTGAGACTTGGTGGCCATGTCTTACCAGGCCTGTCCTGACTGACACAATTGCCCACCCTTAAAATTCTCTCATTTCATTTATGCTATAGAGAACATGAATTAGACATGCCAGAACATTCCCTTCTCTATGAAACTCTTCTCAGGAAGGAGGGTTGGAAACATCTAAAATTAGTTCCCTACTCCTGATACTTTAAATCACTTCTGAGACAATAAAGTGTCTAATTGAAATTAAATTGAAATAAATACATTTTTTCTAAAAAGTGCATACTGGAAAATAGCATTTGAAATTAGACACCTATATGCTCCATTTCTCTCTCCCTTGTCCTCTAATTTTCCACTAAATAAGGGAGGGTTCATTTACAACATGAATAACCTTCTGGCATTCACCCCAGATACCTGTAGATCAGTATAAATGAAGATTTTGATGCATGTAGCAGTTCAATTTGACTTCCCACCCTGAAATAAGGACCACTACCAAAGCAGAAGGAATAGAAAGGGCACAACAGAAATAACACTTTCCTTCCAAAGGTTTGAAAGCAGAGATCATACCATATTATTTGCAAGAATGATACCAGGTTTTCCATCATACCATTTAAGACTTTGAAATTACAGATCATTTAATGAAATGGTTCTCAAGATGGCCCCAACCCTAGAGATTCTGATTTATTGTTCTAAAATTGGGCCTGTATGTTAGAATCTAAGAAACAAAAACAAAATACTCCCCCGTGACTCTACTACGCATCCTGGGTTGAAATCTAATCCTTTTCAAAGGCTCAGAGGGATTGAGGTCACATAGCTAGTTAATGGCAGAGGTCAGGACTAAAATCTTCCATCCATGATCTTCTCGCTATAATATGTTGCTTCTCAATGATTATGAGTGTTTTTCTAGAAGAGCCACTTGCTCCCATTAACTCAATTAACAGGAAGATAGCACCACCAGGGTCTGAGTGTTCAAGCGATGCCTGTGTACCTTTTATTTAGCAATCAGGGATTGATGTCTTCCACTAGACAGATACACAAAAGGCACTTGCTCTTCATGGTTTTAAAACAGTCCTGTACTTTTCTGAGTTGAGCAGATGTCTTTCACAAAACTTGGTACCATTATTTTAGGTGAGTGTGGGAATTTTGCTGGAGTTCAGAGCTAGTCAGGCAACAAGCTTGTCTGCTCAAGGCTACAGATACATACACTCCACCTGCTGGATCAATGTATGTGTGTGTGTGTGTGTGCGTGTGTGTATGTATTCCATTTAAATCACACTAGTGCCAAGATAGCTGTTACCTGAATGTTGAAATGTCAGCCAGACATCGGAAGGCATCACACAGGCACAAATTAAACATCTCTCCCTTCCTGTACAATCATTCTGAATCATCAGTCCAGTGAAATAAGGACATTGACAACAAAGATGATCCGTGTGTGTGTGTGTGTGTGTGTGTGTTTAAGTAAAAAACCTCTTTCAGGAATATTTGTTGGCAGTTACCAAAGAGGTGCATGCATGCAAATTAGGGTATTAGTTATTGGGCCCATTTTCAGAAGTCCACCCCTGAATAGAAGTAGCTATGGAACTCTATTGAAATTCAAAGAAGCATTTGGGGGCTCTCTCTAACTTGAGTAAAGCAGGATTGGAAAACCATCTTCCAGCTATTCATAATCATTCAGACGAAGTTCCCAAAGCTTAACAGTTCTCACCAAGTATCAGCTAAAGCTGCATTTTTCAACATGGTGGCTACTTGCCATATATGGCCCTTGAAACCTGGTTAGTATGAATTGTGCTGTGCTGTATGTGTAACATATACACCTGATTTCAAAGGCCTATTACAAAAGGAAAATGTAAAATAGCTCAGTAATAAAGTTTTATAGTGATAACATGTAGAAATTATATTTCAGAAATGGTACTTTGTGTTAATAAAATATACTATGACGCGGTGGCGCACGCCTGTAATCCCAGCACTTTGGGAGGCTGAGGCAGGAGGATAGCGAGTTCAAAGCCAGCCTCAGCAATGGCGAGGCACTTAGCAACTCAGTGAGACCCTGTCTCTAATAAAATACAAAAAAGGGCTGGGGATGTGGCCCAGTGGTCGAGTGCCCCTGAGTTCAATCCCTGGTACCAAAAAATAAAAAAAAAAAATAAATAAATAAAATAAAATATACTATGAAAATTAATTTTACCTGTTTAGTTTTACATTTTTAAAGTTTGGCTTCTAGAAAATTTTAAATTACATATGTGATTTGTTTTCTATTTCCACTGGATGAGATTAAGAAGATTATCTTAATGTTTATTTCACTTGATTCAAGTTAGAAATAAAAATTGTTGACGATACTTGAAGAAATTGAGGCAGAATACGCTCTTGAGAACTCAGATTGCCTGAATTCCAACTGTACTTTGTGCACCTACTATCTGTGTGTCCTTATTATTTAACTTCATCTATAAAAGTGTAATAATTATACTTCTATCCCATGGGATTGCTGTGAGTATTAAATGAGCAAAATAAGTGTATAATGGTCAGAATAGCATTAGTCAGGTGTGAGTTCTCAACAGATGTTCAGTATTATAAGTATCCAAACTGTATTGATGTTTCAATAATTTTTAAAAGTCTTAAAGGGTTTTCCAAACTTCAACAGGCTACAGATGAAGGAGGTTCCACATTGAAGCTATAGCATATACAAAAACATTTTAGTAATGTACACGAATTTGTAAAATATAACTAGTTAGCACTCAAAACATCCTTCTTTGTACATTATTTGGCTAGAGCTTCTCATTGAATACTAGATGTATAATGCTGATATATTGAAGGAGCCCTAATTAGGAAGGGCTGTTGCAGCTAGCTGGAAGCCATAAGTTCCACCTGATATGTATGTGACGCACCTGTAGGCACCCGCAAACCTGAAGGTATATAACCGGGTGAAAGCGGTCCGAGTTAGGAGAACCAATTCATTCGGTCAGTCGGGCAGCCACTCGGTCGGTCAGAAGAATCAGAGCGGCCAGAACATAGGCAGAGCGGTTACAGAAGAGAAACCAGATAGAAGAAGTAATGACTGGTCAGAATTAGGCCGAGGCTCCCAAGGAAGACAGAAGACAGAAGAAAGAAGAAGGAAGAAAGAAGAGAGAAGAAAGAAGCTCTAATCTTTCTCTAAGCTAAGCTCTATCTTTCTATCTTTCTAACTAAGACTCTACTCTACTCTAAGCTAAGAAGACAAGAAGAAAAGCTCGCTCTAATCTTTCTCTCTAAAAATCTTTCTTTCCCTCTCTAAGCTCTAAGAAAGTAGAAGTAAAAGTAGTAAAAGCTTAACTCTGCCTCCGAGAGTTTTTCCTCCCGGGTTACGGTACCAGGTAGCTTACAAATGGTGGTCCGTCCGGGGCTCGGCAGGCAGAGAAGAAAAGCTAAGAAATAAGAGCAATGAAAAAGCATAGCCTCTGACTCAGTTGAGGCCAGTTAAGAATTAAGCCGAAGCAGAGTAGCCGGCCAAAAGCCGAAGCAGAGTAGCCAGCGAAAAGCCGAGCCGGCCAAAAGCCATAAAAAATGAAGAAGCCAGACTCAGTTGAGACCAGCAAAAAGAGTAGAAACAAGAGAGCATAGCCTCTGACTTAGTTGAGGCCAGTTAAGAATTAAGCTGAAGCAGAGTAGCCGGCGAAAAGCCATAAAAAAATATAGAGAAAAAGCCTTGAGCTTTAGTATAAAGAAAAAAGCCATGAGCTTAAAAGAAAATAGAGAATTAAATAGCATGGTAAAAAACCATGCAGAAAAAAAGCCATTGAGCTTTGGCAAGAAAGCCATAAAGAAAAATAAAGAAGAGAAAAAAAAAAAAAAAAGTCAAAGCCGCTTATGCAATTGTGCTTAACTAAGTGCGTTAGCTGCTCCTCAGCAGTAGGCTTCCTTAAAAGCCGCAGCACCTCCTCAAAAAGGGCTCAAATATCCACCCTTTCAAAAATAAAAGGTGAAAAGCTAGGTAGGGAAAATAAAAGAAAATAGAGAAAATAAAATAGAGAAAATAGAAAGCACCTTTTTAAACTAAAGGGAAGGAATATGAAGGAGCCCTAATTAGGAAGGGCTGTTGCAGCTAGCTGGAAGCCATAAGTTCCACCTGATATGTATGTGACGCACCTGTAGGCACCCGCAAACCTGAAGGTATATAACCGGGTGAAAGCGGTCCGAGTTAGGAGAACCAATTCATTCGGTCAGTCGGGCAGCCACTCGGTCGGTCAGAAGAATCAGAGCGGCCAGAACATAGGCAGAGCGGTTACAGAAGAGAAACCAGATAGAAGAAGTAATGATTGGTCAGAGTTAGGCCGAGACTCCTGAGGAAGACAGAAGACAGAAGACAGAAGAAGGAAGAAAGAAGAGAGAAGAAAGAAGCTCTAATCTTTCTCTAAGCTAAGCTCTATCTTTCTTTAAGCTCTATCTTTCTTACTCTAAGCTAAGAAGACAAGAAGAAAAGCTCGCTTTAATCTTTCTCTCTAAAAATCTTTCTTTCCCTCTCTAAGCTCTAAGAAAGTAGAAGTAAAAGTAGTAAAAGCTTAACTCTGCCCCCGAGAGTTTTTCCTCCCGGTTTTCAGTACCAGGTAGCTTACAATATATATTCCTTGGGATATAATATAGACTCATATCAGAACTGGAAGTTGAATCACTGTTCATACTATAAATGAATTACCATTTTTCAAAGATTCATGGCACAGTGGAACACTTCCAAGGTTGAAGTGATACGAAACACTCTAACCCCTCTTTGATGACTTAGAAGATACTTTCGCACTTTTCAGTAAGCCAGGGTCAATAACAAATGAAGCATGGAAGTACCAGCCCAGGCACTGTCCTAGGTGATGAATGGAGCTAGCTCTCACTGCATCATGTATGTGTCAGTTAGGTAATAAAAATTGAGGATGTTTGACAAAGAATCTACACACACTGACAAAAGAGCTCATTTCTGCATCTCCAAATCTGTGTTATTTGCTCTAAGTCTGCAAGGGCCCTTAATCTCTAGAATGACTTGTGCTGACCTGATTTACAATTTGACTCATGGATGCTGGAGAAAGCATCTTTCAGAGAGTCAGCTATCACCCACACCCACCCTGATTCCTCCCATGTGAAGCTGCCAGTCTGTCCCACATGTCTGCTTGTCCTTTCTAAATCACTCAGATGTAGAGAAACCAAGGAAAAGAATGAAAAAAGAAACAGCTCTGTAAGTGCAGCTGAATCGTTAAGAAATCCCTTAGGGTTTAAACCATGGTTTTTCCAACTCATCACTAATGACATTTGGGGCAGGACTTTGTTGTGGAAGCTGCCCTGTGCAACACAGGATGTTTAGCAGCATCCCTGGCCTCTGTGCACTAGATACCCGGAGCACCTTCCTCAAGTTGTGACAACTAAAAATGTCTCCACGAATTGCCAAATGTCCTGGGGAGGCACAATTGGCCCCGTGGAGACCCACTGCTCTAAACCAATATGGGTCTACCTTGCATGCACATACACATCACCCAGTAGCTTATAAGAAAGGTAGATTCCTGAGCCCCATTCCCATAATATTTTGATTCAGAAGGTTGGGGTGGAGCCCAAGAAGCTGTGGTTATAACAAGCTCACTGGGAGGATTCTGATGTGGGTGGTCTGAAGTTCACATTCTGAGAAACACGGATCTTGCAGCCTGCATGCACACCCAGGTCAAAATCAAGGCTACAGAAAGTATGAACTTGAAAGCAAAGCAGAACCCATTAAACAAATGGGCCATGTGGTATATAAGTTGCTTGATTGCGTAGAGCTACATGTGGGAGGAATCAGGTACTGAGATTAAAGAAGTTGTAGAATAGAAAAGAACCTGTTTGTAACCTACCATGGGAAATTAAGAATGAGCTGAGATCATGCTATAATTTTACCTCCTGGGAAGCACTGAATGCAGGTGAATAATATGTCTACCAAGGTTCCATATTAATCTTTTGCCCCTAATGAAGGATCTGAGAATTTTCAGAATTTTACTTCAATTCATAACAATCTGACATTTGATTTTTAGGTTTAAACCAGATCCAAGAAACTGCAAATGGGAAACCAAGATTCTCAGGACTTGTCAAACAGGGTCACAGTACCCAGATGAGTTATAAGAGAATGAGTAAGACCAAGGCTGGGTGGCTTAGGGTGCAGAGCCTTCAGCAGGGACAGTTTGACTTGAGATATCACTTCCTACATCCATGCAGGTCTCTAAGGAACAAATTTTGGTGTGAAGGGGCTTGCATTTTGCATGTCAGCCTTGTTCACCAAAAGTCCATTTTTTTTTACAAAAAGAATGCCATCAAGCTGCCATTAGTAGGTATCTTAGTTTAGATTTATAAGCAAGCCCTGCAACAGCAAGCACAGACAGTTCTGCTGTAACACTTGTTTTGAAAATGTAAATTTGTTCCTGTAAATTTGTTCCAACGTGATTGATATATTAGGGAATGATTTGGGCATCACATGAATTTCATGTTTGCTTATGTGCAACTTTGTCTGCAAGAAATAGGTGAATGAAGAAAAGTGCACCCGGCTGAAATGAGCCACATTTACAAAATGCACACACATACACACCCTCAAACATTTGCCAGTTACCTCAGTTCATCTTAGGAGCCACAACCATCCATATCTTGTGTTCTGGTTTCTGATGACCTTCCTTCTACCTCTGCATGGTAAATCGCAAGCTACAACACTTCCAACACTCATTTCTACAAACTACCTTCAGGCTTTTTCTAGGTGAAGTGCCATATTTATTGTCATATTTTTTTCATTTTAGCCATACAACATGTGCAAATCTGAGCTACCATTTTTATTAAGTTCCCATCTTATTTTCATGTATTACTAAGATTTTTAGTATTGCGCCACCAATCCCATTCATCCCATAAGCCCTGTGGTTTTTATTGCATACTTAAGCATAGCAGCATGATTTTCTAGGAACTCATTTGCCATGGTATGGCAGAAATGGCTGGGGTTATGGAGAGGCAGAAAATGCTGGTAAGGAAGCACAGAAGCAAGGAAGTGAGGTAGGAAAGAAAGATGGCCAGTAAAGATTGCAATGTCAAACATATTCTTATTGTGGGTGACTGGAGTTTATCCTAACCAGGAAGTTCTGGGAAATGGTGCTAGACATGGTTCAGATGTATCCCTCCTGAGAGGCAATGGAACTGGACCCTGGCTGAGGGCTGCTCCTTGGGTGTTAATTCTAGAGCACTAAGCTATCAGGAGAACAAAGAGGTGTAATTATTGATAGATGGAATTTCCACTGGAGTACACTGCAATGGTAAGACCCAAGGAATAAAAGTAATCTCCCTATAAGCATCTGCCATGAAGGCAAAAGGAAAAACATTGTAGAAGACAAAAGTGTGTTATCATAAGAGACATTGCAAAGTCTCTCCTGATAAATCAGTGTTTCCCAAGCTTGTCTGGTACTAGAAATCAACCAAGGTTTGTTACAATACAGATTCTTGGCATCTACCCCACATCTACTGAATTAAATTCTCCAGGGGAAGAGCCTGAGAAACATCTTTGTGGCAATAAAACCTCCCTCACCCTACTGATATCTTCCAAAGGTGACTGTCTCACTCTGCAAGCCTGAGAAATATTGCCAAACTAATAATCTGCAAGTTCTGCCAGATTCCAACTGGCCTTGGGAGAAGTTCCCATACTGGTCTCCAGAGGCAGAAAAGTGACTAAAAATCACCACAGCAGAGGTATAAGGCAGTGCTCAGGCCCTCCACTCTGAAATGCATCCACTCTCAGAAAACAAAGAGGTGGCAGGCTGGCTGTGGTCATTTATTTCTCTCCTTAATCTTCAATGGCAGTAAGTGGCTTATGGAGAGCTTGAGGGGCCAGGCGTGTGGGCCTCTCATTCAAGGTCACATCCTGCCCACCCACAAATAAGGTCACTTAAGGCCCCAGAATAGCTTTTCTACTCCTAGAGATAACTCAGCTTCAGGAAATTGCTGTACATTTAATCTCCTAGAGTTTAAGGCCAAGGCAATCCCACCTCACCACCCACGACTGAGCACAGAACTGGAATTCTGCAGACAGCAGGCCCATCCACAGTCAGGGTCACTCTTTCATGTATCAGCCTCAATTCCTTATTTTTCCTTAGCCCCAAATATGGCTTACTTCTGAGCCTGGTCAACTGAATAAACCCCTCATCTACAAAACTGAATGAAATACCATGGTGGAGAACATTGCTCTAGAGTTAATGAGTAAATAAACCTATATCTTCAGTTAAAATTCTCCATTAAAGCCTTAGAACTGCATTCAAAAAGTCCAGAAATAAAATGTCAGAGCAATGAAGCTGGAGTTTATTTTTACATGCAACAATATATGAATCAGAAGGACAGAATCATCCCTCATAGCTAAGGGGAAATGGAGAGGTCAGCCACTCAGGCTCCTTTGGGAAAATTTAAACAGCTTTGCCACTCGATCTCATTGCTTAAGTACCACCTCAGCTGATGCTATAGAAACAGTGCTAACCTTGGACAGGGGGTTGTATTAGCCATCTGGGAAAGCAATGCTTTCTCCATTGTTCAATAGTGGCGGTTCATGCTCAAACCATCCTGTGACATCTTCGGAACAAATATTCCAACAAGAAAGGAGGCAGGTATTGGTAACATGATGAAGAATGAGAGTTAGACTAGGAGGCTGTCCAATACTCAGAGAGAAGTATGGTGAGATCAGCCCTGAAGGAAAGGATAGGCAGAATGGTAAGTTCTAGAAATGTACCCAGAATTTTGAGTCTGCTCTTAATGACCACTTAATGTCTCTCACTTCCAGGCTCCTCATCTAAAGAAAGGAAATGGTTCCTATGACCCAAGATAATGGGATGGTAAGGGGAAGTATCTAAAAAAAGGGGAAAAATAGTTCCTAAAGGGAAATGTCTCCAAGTGTAAACAACAGCTGGAGACAAACTTTAGGCAGACTCTGGGATATGGACATACATTTTTCAGGGTTGAAAGCTTATTCCAAGTACTAAAGGATGCTGATAAATAGATGTTAGTAGAATATTGCTATATGCTGGATTATATTTTGATTGATTGAAAACTGTGTAGAGATATTGGAATTGTCTACCACTATCATTGCTGCCATTATTGTCATTGCATGGTTGCTTTAAAATAACATTCCTTTAATACAATTGACTTTTGCTTTTTCTGAGTGTTTACTCTGTGCCAGGCATAGTTATAAGTGTTTTACACATATTAATTCACTTAATCCTCATAGTAAGCCTAAGATTGATACTAATATTATTATTATTTTGGAATTTTATATTTTAAAATTCACATAAAATTAATCATTCTTAAAGTGAACAATTCGGTAGCATCTAGTATGTGCACAACAGTGTGCAAAATCACCTCTCATCATTTTTGCACCCCCTTTTCAAAGAAAGAGGGTGAAACATCAAAGTGACACCATTAGAGTAAACTAGGTTAAGACTGAAGGTCTTTTTTGACTTCTGATAAAAATGGCTAATTTAACTTGTGCTCTAAAGACAGAGAAACACCTAATAGAAACAGTTTTGTGACCAGACAACCCACATAAACCATGTTAGGAACAGGCCAGCTCTTTACTAAAAATTCCCATCTACAACTGAAAAAACAGCAAGTGTGTTTTACATTCTAAAAGGGAAAAATCCTTTCTGGCAAGAAGCATGGAGAATCCCCAGAGGCAAAATTTTCTGGGGATTTAGAAGCACACCTGGGACATCTTGCCGTTCTTCATTTTTTCACTTTGATCTTCTTTACAGTGTGGTGAGGTGTGGTTTTAGGTATTTGTATTTTTCTACCTCAAAGCAAAAAATCCAGCACAAGTGAAGGCCGGGAAAAGTGTGACAGACAAGTTCACAGGAACACACAAGTCACAATAGAAAAGATCTCATCATATAGATATAGATGTCAAAACAGCAATAACATCATCTCCTCACTCATTTCATGATTGCTAATAATCCTTGAACTAAGTACCCATTTATGAGGCCCAGGAAAGATGGCATCAATGGAAAGGATGGAGATTTTTGTCCTGCTTTTGTTGTTGTTGTTGTTGTTGGTTATTTTGAGATTGTAAAACCCATATACAAGCTGGGGAAAAAACAAACTATGAGAGGTAGTAAAGAATCTTAGAAGTAGATAGTTCTCTTTTTTTTCTAATCTTAACTGTGGCCAGGGGAAGGTATGTCACAGATTTATGCCCTAGAAATCAAGAAACCTGAACATTCCCTCCTCCAGATTGAAGAAGGCACAAGTACATCTACTTGGCAAAATCTAATTTCCAACTAGGACCTAGCTGCAAGGGAGTCTGGAAAATGTAGTTTTTCCAGCTTTCCAACCTCTCTAGTACAGTACAGAAAGACTATGTAGAAAAATAAGTGAGAATAGATGCTGATGCCTATCCACTGTCTTGTTAAGAATTAGAAAGAAAAAAATTTCTATCGTTCTACTCACTCTCAAGGAAATAGTCACAGAGAAAAGTAGATATTCAAAAGCCCCTGAAGTGTCTCCAGTACTATCAACCCAAGTGCACCTGAATTTAAGTGGTGTGTGTAATATTCCTACCTTTTTGGCTAACATGTTTAGGAAGAGCATATAGAGAGTGTGGAAGAGGCACTATGGAAATCAAGAAACCTGAACATTGCTGATTTCTAGGCATAGAGTACATTTGGAGAAGCAAGGGGTGAATAAGTTCTTACTTTCCAACCCTTTTAACTTAAATTTCACACATGCCTTACTTGGTTTTTTTTAATTTCCACATTGCCTTTTTGTTTCCACATTCCCCAGTTCTATTTCAGTGGGATCCATAAAGCAATGGTTTGGCTGACAGTCAGATGAGGAATAATAATACTAGGTGTGAGAATTAAATTAGAAAATGCGGAGGAAAACACCTGAGGCTCAAATATAATTTTTCCATGGTATTAAAGGAGACTGGTTGGAAAAAGAAGGAACAGATCCTACATTCAGTCATCTTCCCTCCCCAGGCTCCAAGTCTACATATCTCAAATGCAGATACACACACACACACACACACACACACACACACACAAATGCAGATACACACACACACACACACATACACACACACACAAATTTTACCCTCACCCCTGAGATTGAGTGAAAGTTAAATTTTGAGTCAGAAAACCTAGTTTTGACTCTCTATTCCCTCACTGTTGGCTCAGGCAAGTCATTATCCCTCTCTTAGCCTCAACTTCCTCATATTCGAAAAGAACACTGATCCCAATATCACTATTCATTATGCAAATTAAATGAGAGAATGTAATGTATGTTCTATAAGGTAAATCACAATGAAAATGATAGTTCTCATTTAGATCAGTGAATATATCCTCTATGACTTATTTCAGATGAGCAAAAGTCAAAAGCTTGGTAATACCTAAAGTTACTTCAGGATGAAAGAAAGAAGGCTGTCAGACAAACAAAAGCATAAATGGTAAACCTAATTGGAGGGCAATTTGGCTGTTTCTTTCCAGCTAGAAAATGTGCTGCCCTTTAAACTGGCAATTGGACTATATGGAATTTACCCCTAGATATGCTTGCAAAAGTAAGCTATTTGTAAACGAATACACACTGCAGCGATGTTGATAGCAAAAATGGAAAAACCTATATCTGTTACTGGGGACTGGTTCAATAAATTACAGTTTTAATTACTATTCATTTTATGCAAAGAATTAATAGATCATCTGGAACTGGAAATATTTCTAGGTTTGTTAGTAAAGCAACCAAAAAAAACAATAAAATGAACAAACATTAAGTGTATTATGGGAGTGGGGTGAGAGAGATCCATGCAAATACTCACATAGGTAAGTGAACGAAACCTTTCAGGACTGATGCATATGAATTTGTTATCCATGTTTATTTTTGGAGAGAACACTAGAAATCAGGAGAAAGGAGACTTTCACATATCATTTTATTCCTTTCTTTAGAGTTGGAGGTTTTATTTATTTTATTATTTTTTGCAGTATTGCAAATTGAATCCAGGACCTTGTGGTAGGCAAGTGTTCTCCCACTGCACTACACCCCAGCCCTTTTTCTTTTATTTTGAGACAGGGTTTCTCTAAGTTGCCAAGGCTAACCTCAAACTCTTAATCCTCTTGCTTCAGCTTCCCGAGTAGCTGGGATTATAGCTGTGAGCCACCACACCCAACTGGAGGTTTTATTTTTAACCATGTGCATGTACTTTTTAAAAATTGGAATTACACTATAAAAGAAAACTAGCAAATAGAGTAAAAGAAAGCCTTTGTGCAAGTGGATATTGTAATAATAGGGAAATCAGCAAGAAACACCACGATACCACATAAGGTGGCCAGGTTCAGTTTTGGGGAAGCCTGTTCTTTTGGTGGCCAGTCTCCTTTCCCTGGACATCCTTGTCTTTGGGAATCATGAATGGCAGAGGTAGCAGAAGAAAATATGAACGGAGAGCCAAAGAAAGTAGATATGAAAAAGAATCCTGAGAATACATGATACAAGAAGAGGGTGAGAAGTCAATACATAATCACTTTCTCAAGTTGCCATGAAAGGAGACATACCTCCAGGGTCAATTTTTTATTTTTACATGTAGATTTTGTACATAAGCAAATGTTTCCACCATAAGGAGACTGTAAGAGAATCATATATGTCTTATTAGCTGAGGATTCTAAAAGATAGTAAATATGTAATCTTTTTACAGAAGACTCTTGTTGTTCTTAATATTTATATAGCTATATAGTTTTGCCAGCACAAAAGAGCAAAACTTTCAAATCTGTGCAGAATCAAGCTGTAGACACCACTTACAAAAATACGTAAGCCACCATACCCCTCGTGTCTTTCAGAACCTGGCTCTAGGGGATGCTAATAAAATGCTATCCAAAAAATAGATTCCATGGTAACACAAGGATGGTAAACACTTGAATAACCAAAGTTGAGTAGGTTTCCTAAGTGTGGAACATGTAGGTTCCTCTAACATATTGCTTTGAATCCCATGAGGCTGTAGCATGGTATGCAATGCCTCCAAGACTTCTGGTGTGCGGAACCCTTTCCTTTAAACATGGTATCGGACTGGTGGGTTTTAGAATGTGCTTTGGGAAACCAATTTATTCAAGGTGTCTTCTTCTCTATTTTGAGACGAGAGAATGGGCATGGGAATTAGAAGCTATGCCATGGAATTTTATACCACACAAACATTCCAGTATATGGATTAGGGAAAAATTATAAAAATCAGGTGTTGCAGCTAAAATAAAACTCCCAAACTATCACTTTCCCTTATTATATGTGTATTGGAATTTATAAATTATATATTTCAATTCTTTCATTGTACAAATAAGGAAATGGAGCCCTGGATAATCCTAAATGAAGAGGGAACAGCTCTAGCAGTTCAGAGCTGGGACTCTAGAGCCAGAATGCCTGGGTTCAAATCTCAGCATTCTGTAAGACCTTGGATAAGTTGCTTGACCTCTCTGGTCCTCCATTTCCTCATTTGTAAAATGAAGCTAACAGTCATCTCTACTGAATAAAACTGTGATATACATTAATTGGATTTGTTTTATGTAAAGCACACAGAACAGTACCTGACGTAAAGTAAGTACTAGGTAAGTATTTCTTTAAGCAAAATAAAGTCACCAGGACATGAAGGTCCTAAACTAGAGCATTCTCACTTCAACATTACCACTCTCCCATAACATTTCCACACTAATGAAATAGTCAATTTAAAAAGTGAAACGAAAAAGATAATGGTTTGGCCATCATCAAAAAGCCAATATTAATGGGAGGTTAATAGGCCCACCATTGCCAGAGCAAACCCCAAGAATTTAAATGAGTTTCCCCTCCAGACACAGAGAGTGCCCTGTCATTGAAAAAAATACATATGGGCTGAGAAAGCAAGGGATACATTGATTTTTTTCTTGCAGCCTTAAGGTTCTAGAAAGATTAGATCATTTTTTTTAAAAGAAATTGTTTGTAGTCTGCATTGGGGGCTAGAGAGGCAGGGACTGTAGACTCACAAAAAGGGAAGGGTCAAAGTGGAATAGTCAAAAGTGCAGCTCAAAGGAAAATGGGGTATGTTTCCGGCATGTAGGTAGATAAAGTTTGGCTATAAAGATGGGCTGAGGTCTCCCACCCCTTTTTAAAATTTGTTCTAAAGCCAGTGCATTGGACAGGTTAGAAAGCTCTGACATTCTTAAATGCAGGCTGTTCTTAAGTCAAAGGGCTTTAGTTGCCTACTGCTGGCACTTGAGTTTCAGCCTGAATGCTGAAATGCGCATTTGCTAACTGGAGCATGGAGAAGGTTCCAGACATAAAGGGGGCAGGGAAGGAGGGGAAGGAAGAGAAAGGGTGAAGAGAATGCCTGCCTGTCCGCTGCCCTCCCTTCTCTCTCCCCAATTTCAAAGGGTAAAGCTGGGCAGAGCCAATGAACTGTCCATGAGATGGTGTTCACCTGACCTGCCTGGGGAAACCTGCCCCTCCCAAGCTTGAAAGGAAACTTCCAAATATTTAGTGAGGAGAATGAAACATTACCGGTGTAGGAATAAAAAGATGGATGGGGCCTGAGGAAATGAATGGGCTCTTTTGATTTTTTGAGTTGACATAGGCATCAATTTAGGGAGGTGTTTAGAAGGTTGGCCTATGATATTGAACATTGAGGCTAAAAAATAAAACAATTAACTGAGCTCAATAAACTCTCCACCAAACAATTGAAAGTAGAGTCATAAACACCAGAAGCAACTCCATGTGAAAACTACTTTCTTTGAAGGTATGCCAAAGATTCCTAATATTCCCAAACAGAGCTTCATTTTCTCACAAGGACAGTGATCATATTTTATGAGCCCAAAATATGTATATTTGGTTGCTCACTGAGATGAAATGTCTGAAATTATAACTGTCCTGGAACATTCAAGACCTGTGCTTACCCCATTCACATATCTTTACCTTCCTTTCCCCAACCTTGGTTGTGGTCTTAGGGAAATAAATTTCTTCAAGTATCCCAATCTCTTTTTTGATCTCCCCAAGAAGGACTCTAGTCTATTTCTATATCTCCATAAACCAAGAATGCAGCAGAAGTTCCTTAGAAAGCCATAATAAGACAGGTAATTTTTATAACACTATTATCATTTAATTCTCCAAATAACATTTAAAACAGGCATTATAATCTCCATTTTGGGTTGGAACAACAGAGCCTGTGAGCAGTCAGGGGCTCCACTAAAGAAGCTCCCACAGCTGATAAGTGGTGGAGCCAAGATTCAAACCACAGTCTACCTAATTCAAAAGAATTCCATACTTGTCTCCATGCCATGCTGCCTCAAACTCTTGTCATTCTCTGTTGAAGGAGGTGACAAAATCTACAGAGATATAAAGTCCCTGTTGTGGCATCATATAAAGTTCACAGACTCCTTTCCATAGCCTCACATAGAAAGGGAGCTGTGGTCCTAGCTGCTTATTGCTGATGCTGCTTCTTCAGAGTAGAAGTTCTTTTTTTTAATATTTATTTATTTGCTTTAGTTGTACACAATGCAATGCATTTATGTTTACGTGGTGCTGAGGATCGAACCCGGGCCTCGCACATGTGAGGTGAGCGCTCTACCGCTGAGCCACAATCCCAGCCCCCAGAGTAGAAGTTCTAACTAGACATCTCAGGAGGAAACATGGCCAGACATTACAACAAGCAACAATAGGATCAAAGTTGGGACATTGCTATGAATACTTTTCTCCCCCTCTACAAGCTCCAGGTGACAAATACACAATAAGATGCAATCATAATCAAGGAAGGCAAAAGAAACCTGACCTCAGCCTAGCAAACATTCACTTCAGTCATCTGGGTTCCCCAGGTTTATGGCTTAAGGAAACAATTGCATCCAATGCTCCAGTATATGCTGTTTGCTTTCCATGCCTCAAAGCCCCAGCTTGTGAATCATCTCTAAAAGCCCAGACTGGGAAAGGGACTGGCCTTCCTTTCCCACTTACTAGGGGATTAATTTCATCATGCCACTTATCCTGTTTATCAGTTCACACATGTGCCTCAGAATGCTTCTCAACAGAAAATCAAAGTGGCTTCTAGGCACAGTGAAAGTCACAGACTCAATTCCAAGATTACAATCAAAACAGCAAAATACACTCATACTTGTAGCCAGAGAAAAGCTGAATTATTAAACACAGTCCTTTCTTAGCATTCTAATCATGCTTAGTATTTGCCCATTGTATGAGGCCTATCTCCTTTCTGAGCCCTGGATGGCAATGTGTGAGAACTGATGGTGCTATTATCTATTTCCAGCCCACTGGGTGTCACAGCAGAGAGTAGGGACAGGGTACCCTGCCCAGATCCCTTTCACCAGACTTGTGCATAAATTCCTCCAGCTGCTGTGAGTGGTGGCTGCTGGTGGCTCACAACTCCTCCACTTCTTAGGAAAGTTACCCTTGGATGCTGAGAGCCACCTTGCCTGGAAGGTAAGTTGCTTCCTTCCCATGGGCAGCTCCCAGCCATTGACTGATGGATGGATGCAGCTACAAAAGCCCTTTCCCTAAGGATCAGAGCAAAGCAAGGTCTATCTTAGATCATATTCCAGCTCAGCCATCTTGTTATCCACTCAGCTTCCTTCAAACCCCTGAGAGCTCTCCCCCAATAAATTACATGCACTAGAATCCCTATCTCAGATGCTGTCTCTAGGGAACTTGACCCAAGACACAAAGTTAGAAACAAAGAAGTAGTAGAGCAAAACCTTGTAATAAGGCATCCCATGACAGCAAGATTCCAGATGCAATGCAGTTGGTAATGAGTTGTGCTTTCAAACAGGGGCAAAGTAACACCCTTATTTGCAAGCAAAGGATAGAATGAATCTGGAGGGAATGGTGAGGCAGGTGACTGGGAAATGGCAAGCAAGCCATGCAGGAAAAAGGAGAATGGCTCCCTGAGTCCCCCACTATCCTCCTAGCTCAATTTCCCCAGATAAGTCAATGAAAGAGTGCCAAGAGATACTTGGAATATCCTAGCCATCCATAGGACCCATGATTTTCTCCATCAATATTTAAGCCAGAGAGGACCACTGCCACCAGAGGCAACAGCCAGTGCTAGAACAGATTTGAGTCACACAGCTGGATTCCTGAAACTCCTGGCCAAGTAGATATGTAGAGTTTGCCCAGTCTTTCATTAACCTTATTGGCATGGCATTTGTTTGCATATTATAACCTCACCAATTATTACCCACAATTTTTTCTAAATCTATACATAAACACAAGGAGAAGAAGCTAAATATAAGCCTTCAGTGTGTGAGCAGGATAGAAAACCTCACTTAACTGTCCAAAGAGAGAGGACATCAGGACTAAAAGATATTTCTACACTGCTATTGTTTGCATAAGTCAAGCCTAGGATCTCTTTGACATTTCTCCATGATCACTCTGATTTAACCATCACTGAAGTCTCAGCATGGCTGAATACCTTGTTTGTCCAGCTGTTCAGAGGACTATCACATTGGTCCTGTGGCTGAGTAAGAAGTTGTGCTCCATTTGTATACAATGTGTCAAAATGCATTCTACTGTCGTGTATAACTAATTAGAACAAAATAAAAAAATTAAAAAAAAGAAAGTAGAGCATCATCATAGCAATATGGCTTGTGTTATTTAGTACCACCAAACCTAGACATCACAGATAAACACCATGAAAAGACTGTTAGACTATAGTACGTAGAGGGCATAGCAAGAACCTCTTAACTGCAAAGCCCTGAATTGCAAAAATAATGTGCTATTATTGTATGCTCCAAGCTTTGAGTTATCCTTTTTGAGAATAGTCCCTATTACTCTGTGACCTTAGAGAGAGGCAATATTTTATCATAGGATGAATCAGATGGAGGCAGGTGTGGGAGGTCATCAAAGGACTATCTCTCTGCCTTCTTTGCAATCCCTGTGGGGACAAGATCAACCAAGTTCAATGAGGTAGAGTTTCCACTGCAAAGACCACATTGGAGAATAATTTGACAACACCTAAAAAGCTGAAAAGGAACAAACATTTTGATCCAGAAACTTCATTTCTAATTTTCTACCCTAAACAACAGTTATCAATGCTGGCTGCACATTGGAATTATCTGTACAATGGGGAGCTTTTAAAAAAAATCACTAGCTCCCACCTCCAGTGATTCTGATTTAATTGGGCTGGATGCTGCCTGGCAGTGGGACTTTTCAAAGGTCCCCAGGCAATTCTGATGTGTAGAAAAGATTAAGATCCTGCCTTAAAGACCTTTCTTCCCCATGTGCCATAAGGACATTTGACATAATTGTTGCAGCATTGTCTGCAGTAGCAAGAAATTGGAGGTAACATAAATACCCATCAATAGGAGAGTGCATAATAATTGTACTGTATTCATGTAATAATATTCCCCAGGGAAGTTAAAGATAAATACAGTAGAACCCTGAGTATCAATACATTTCAGACATAGAGTTACAGAATGACACATACAGTGTTATATGATTTATGCAAGGTTTTAAACAAAAGGTCAATACTATTTTAAAAATATATACACATATAGTGATCATAGTAAACCATGGAAAGGAGTGAAAAATAGAAAAATTAGAATAATAATTAACTTTGGGGAGACAGGGTATAATCAGATTAGGCAGGAAAAATTGGGGCTTTAGATTCCAAACATAACATTTCATTTCTTTAAACACATATGAAGCAAGCATGGGAGAAATGTTATCTTTGGTAGAAGTGAATGATGGATACATTATGTTATTTTCTATTTGAAAGCTTGTGCAATAAATATTTAAAGTTACAGAACATAAAAGTGATTAAGTAGATAAAATGACTCAACATATGCATAAGCCCCAAATTTATCATAAACAGAAAGCAGAGATAGCAAATCCTTAAAAGAAACCAAATAAAACCTTGAAGAACTTTCACTACTTAGCCTTTATTAAGTCCCCAGGAAAAACTCCAAAGCATTAGTTGCATACTATCAAATGCTGCTGGGAGTATTTAAAACGAAAAAGCACCTGTCAAAAGAAATGAACAGGCTACTGTACACTTTGCATGTTCCCATCCATTCAGTGAACAGTTCTTTTTTGAAAACCTATTGTACACCCGGCACTGAATGAGGTGTAGAATTTCTCTTTTATCTCTTCCCAATCATGAACCCAAATGACCATGAGTTTTCTTTTTCATTGGTACCAGTTTGCAAAACTGTGCTATGAACCACAGAAATGATTTTTCTTATGCCAGGGTTTTCCCATTTTGGTTTAAGGGCATCAGATGTCTCCAATTATCTACACGGAGGGTTATGGAATGAACAAAAACAAAAAGTCCTGCAAACAAACTTACCTCTAAGAGGGAAATATGCATATATGTATATATATTTAATGCACATATATACATATATGTATGCATATATGTATACAAATATATATGCAAGTTAAAAAAGAATTTGAAAACTATATATTTATACATAAATATATGTATACATATGTATTGATACATGCACACACACATATATATGTGTATATATTTATGGAAAATGGAATTCTGGGAATGGAGGGAAGGCAGTAAACAGAGGGAGACAACAATCCTGCAAAATCCATCAAATCAGGAGAGGGTTTCACAAAATTACAAAGATTTAACTTAACTATTTTAATCAGCTCTGATTAAGGATAGTATCCAGAAGAAGAACGGATGGTGTATGCCAGTCCTTTGGGTCTATCAGCTTGTTGCCAAACCAGTTCTCCTGGCAAGGCCTTTGGCAGCACACTTTTTGACATCTGCTTGCCAAGATATTCATTGACACAGTCTTTTGTTAAGTCACTGGAGCTTTGGTCTCTGTGTCCCCAAAGCAACAGAAGTTTCTATCTGGGGCTCAAATGCATAACTGGACAAACCTAAACCACTTTCTCTCACATTTGCAAACTTCCAAGCACCTCTTTTTTTTTGGTCCTGAAAAGTGATCAAAAATGGATTGCTGTCTGGCTGGGGCTATAGCTTAGTGGTAGAACACTTGCCTCACATGTGTGAGGCCCTGGGTTCGATCCTCAGCACCACATAAAAATAAATAAATAAAAATAAAGATATTGTGTCCATCTACAACTTAAAAATTTTTTTAAATGGATTGCTGGGTTGGGGATGTGATTCAGTGGTAGAGTGCTTGCCTAGCATGTTCAAGGTCCTGAGTTTGATCCCCAGCACCCCAAAAATAAAAAATGCAAGTTAATAAAGAAGAATTTTATAAAATGGGTTGCTGCCAAACCTATTTGAGGGATGGGGGCATATAAGAAGGGCAATACAGCAAAGAACCAGGTGGAACCAGGGGTCTTTGGAAAAGCAAAACATGAGGGCACAAACCTAGTTTGGGGAGTGTAGTGTATGCACACCTGGAAATAAAAGCTGCTATGCTGGCTCTGAGCCTGCTGCCTCCAGATGCACTCCTCGCCTCCCTCTGCTCTGCTCATCCTGGCGGGCTGCATCTTCTGGGGCCACTGGCTTCCTAGTTATGATCAGCCAATAGAAAGCACAGAGAGGAGACTGGAGGGCAAGAGGAGGTGACAAGTTAGGATATTTCCTCCCTTCATTCATAGACAGTGACCATGTCTCTCACCTCTCAGGTTCCAACTCCCACTAGGCTGGCTCTCCACTGTTCCAGCCTAAATAAACCTAAATCTTGGGTTACTTTATCATTTGCCTATCTCTTCTTTCCTCAGTGTAGCCAAATCCTTGTATTAAATTCTCTCTGTCAGAAATATAAAGTGGTTCCATTTTACTGGTTAGATGCTGAATGGTACAGACACTTTGAAGCAGCTGTGTCCCAATGGGTTTACAAGTGGCTTATGTGTTATTTTTGACTAATATATGCCACTAGACACTTGGTTTTTAGTCAGAAAACCTAAGCTTATATCTTTGCTCTGATACCGTCTAGGATTGGGTATTTATATAACTTCTCTAAGCCTAAATTTTCTCAGTTTTAATTAATGATGTCTACCTTAATGGATTGCTAAGAAGTTTAAATGAACTGATGCATATTAGAGAACCTGTATATCTGTAGAATACTAAAGAAACCTAAGCAAGTATAATCACACTAACAGTAATATTATTATTACTAAGTTTTGATCCATGGGTAACATTTTTATCAAATGGTTCATTTGATAAATATAAAATGTTTGCTCTTTCCTATCCTCTCATCTCTAAATGGTATTTTTATGAGATATTTTAAAGTGAATATTTCCCTTTCTATTATAGAATGTTTACCATGTAAATACACAGCTAGTCCAAGATAGGATTGCTAAGTTCTGTTGGAACAAGCCCCAGATAAACACAGGGTATCATGTAATGGATGTGTGAGGCAAGAACGGGAAGTGTTTGAAACGGGGGGTAACGAACATTTGCCTGGGCTATCAATATTCCCTGTAGGTATTTTTAAAAACTTGGGTTGTACTTTCCTGCCTCAATCAGTTGTTTAGAATCTCTCCAGATTAGAATAGGGCCAAAGCAGACACCTATCCATGGGATGCAGTTTTAGCAAGGAAGTTCCTTCCTCGATGGCATGCCCATACAAAAAGTTTTTTACCTTCCCCCACCAGTCTTCTGAAATGACATCAGTATGAAAAATCTTTTTATTCCACAATAAAGGACCCCAAATTCTTGGGGAATTGACTGCTATGCATTGCTGATCTTGGCTATTTTGCCTAGGGGCAGTATATTAGACCAGAGGATGTATGATGCCTAGTGAGAAGAAGGGTGTCCCAAAAAAGGGGATAGGATACAGATGCAAGGGGTTGGGGGCACCAAAGCTGAGCTCATGCTGCACAATATTGCCAAGAATTCTCTATGATCATGATTAAATAAGAGGGAGAAACTTTCTAGAACAAGTTCGGGGTCAGAAGTCAAACTTATCAGAGCTTTGGAAAGATGATCAATATCATTTCTCATGTTGTGGAATTAATCCAAGAGTCGTCTAGGACTGTTTTGTACTTCATACCAGAGCCATTGTCTCATTTAATCTTTCTGGGATGTTTGGCATGTCTCATACAGCTCGCTTTTCAGATGAAGAAAGAGACCCTACAAAACCAATAAGTAAGCAAACTACACTTCAAACCTAAGATGCCCAACTCACTAGTGAGTGCATTCCTCTGTCATGTCCTGCCCTCCTGGTTGGTGAGGTCTTTTTTAAAATAAGCAGGAAATGCTTATTTCTCTCCAGGTTAAGGTGGGAAAACAGTGCTTCTGAAATAGTTGTGTGCCTATTGACTTGCCTGTAATCTCGTTACAATGCAGATTCTGATGCAGTAGGTCTGGGGTATAGCTCAACATTCTTCATTTCTGACAAATTTCCAGAAGATGCCAATGCTGTGGTTCAGGGACCTCATTTCTGACTCCCTAAAGCCCATGTAGAAGTTCCTATCGCTGGATCTATAATCCTAGCAGCTATCCTACTTAAACTTGGCAGATATGGAATAATCCAAATCTCACTCCTATTACACCCCATCACAAATATCATAGCATACTGTTTTATCATATTATCCTTATGAGCAATAATCATAACTAGCTCCATAATCATAATTGCCACTTTGAGTGACAATAGCATAGATCCCCATAGCCTGCTTTTCTTCATTAATTCAGCCATTCACTCATTAGAAATGTACTGAATTTACTAAGCACCAACTACATGCCAGGCATTGTGCTGGGTGCTAGGGACGTAGCAGCAGACAAGCAGACAAAACCCTTTCAATAACGACATTAACATTGTGCTAGAAAGACACAGAAAGGAAATGTAGAAATGAATAAATAATGCAGCATCAAATGCATGTTGGGGAGGATATGGTAGACATTGACTGAGAATGGAGAAGAGGGTTTTCTGACCCAGAGCCACACCCCTGGGACACAGACCTATGAGGAATGGAACAAAGTTCCTTTAATGGCAGCCATAAGCAATCCATAAAGATCAAATCAAGCCATGAGCAATCCATAAAGATTGAATGGCCCACTTGCTATGAACAAATCAAAGTATGGGATGAAAGGCTAGAGGGCCGAGGGTTTGCTTCAAAATAATATGGAAGGGGAAGCTGGTGAGCATATAGATGACACAAAATTGGCCGTGAGTCAGTAATAGTTGAAGCTGACCTATAGGTGCCTAGGGAAGGTTCATCATATTGTTCTGCATACTCTATTGTATGTTTGACATTTTCCAGAATTAAAAAAAGAAACATAATTCAAGTTTATAAGTAGTTGCAACATAATTTCTACCCTCAAAGAACTTGCAAGCCAATGTGCAGTCTGATTCTAGACCAGGGATATTTAACCTAAAATTCAAGTGGTCTGGAAACCTGGAGGGCAATTTTAAATTTTATCTTTGCTCATCTCTAACCAAAATGTAGCACTTCTTTTAGTTATGAACATAAGCAACAAACCACAGTAGTATTAGAAGAACCTGTTACCCCACCACCAATGGAAATCACAGACATCTTCCTATCACAGAAAGAGTTGTTAGAGGGGTTGGGGTTGTGGCTCAGTGGTAGAGCACTGGCCTAGCACATGCACAGCCTTGGGTCCGATCCTCAGCACCACATAAAAATAAATAAATAAAATATACAAAAAAAAAAGAAAGAGTTGTTAGAGATATGTGGCAATATCACAACTTTAACCCTTCAATTAGATCTTAATCATTAGTGGGTTAACAAGGAGCACATACTTTACTATATCACAAATTCATATTTTTGTTGTTGTAGGTCCTTTGTAATTCTACATGTTTGATTGTGTTACATTTTCAAACCTGAATGAGAAAAGTTGTTTCACCAGCCTGCCCCAAGGTCCACAGCATAGAAAAGGTTAGGAATGCCAGCTTAAATTTCCTGCTTTAGGTCAGGTTTCCAGGCCACAGAGTGACTGTACTCCTCCATCACCTGCCTGGGCAACACTGCCACGCCCCTGTGCAGCCCGCAGGGAGCCTCCCTGCCTGTAGTGGCAGGAAATCTGCTATCACCTCTCCCCCTAAAAAAATGTCGATCTTTCAACCCTCAGGCCCAATGCCATCTAGACTGGAGCCTTTGGATTGGAAGAAAAGGAGCTGGAAGCATTTGGAAGTTTCCAGTGTCTCAGAGATAAGCCCTGACTGTAGTATGAAAGAGAATTCATGCAATGGGTTAAGAAATGTTGGGCAGTGGGCCAAATAAAATGTAACATTCTTCTCTGCTTGTCCTTTCTGGATCATTTGTGCCTTATCTATATGAATCTCTGCCTGTAGCAGAAACTCCTGAATGACAGTTGTGTAGCCATCAGATTCTGACAGGAGAGAGGTTGGGAGGTGGGAGGGGAGGGCAGGCAGCTGGGATGCTGGCAGAACACAGGTGAGGAGAAACATATTAATTGGATTTTTGCTAGCTAGGAGACTTCTTCAAACCACCTGCAATGATGGTGGACTATATTGGCTCAACACCCCCTCTGCGTAGGTAGCAAGCACAAGGTTATGGTTGGAGCTATTGATTCTCACATTATTTGGGACTTGAAAATTTCACACTCCCTGGAGCTCCCCAAACTGGGGACTTTGGGTCTTCTTGTGGTTTGGGGGTGGAAATGTTGCTCATACCCAGACACTATTAAAGTTTTGCTTTCCGGCTAGAGGCTCTGGTGTCTCCACACAATCCAAATGTTCTCAAGGCAATGCTTTCTCCCAGGTTTCAAGAGACAGCCTCGTGGCTTGGGTACACCTGTTAACAAGGCCTAAAGTGCCCCTTTCACTTCCCCTTGCCTTTCATCAAGGACTAAAATTACAGCTACTGAGCTGGCCTCACCCTTCTGAGCCTGTAACCAGACACCATGGGACAGCTAAAGCTGTCCCAGCATTCAGCAAAGGAAGAAAGCAAGGGCGGGTGCTTTGGGGAGGGAAAGGGACACTTGGGGACATGCCATGTCATGAGAAACTAGGGACTCAGAGACCGTGAGAACTACAGTGCAGCTCTCTGGCCATGGCATCAATCCCACACCAAGGAACCAGGGTGCAAACTCCCTAGCCAGAAAATAAATAAAGTAAAAGGCTGCGCCTGAGGGTGGGAGCCCTAAATTAGAAGCCTCCCAAAGCCTGGAGGCAGAATTATAAAGATAAAACCCCGTGATGACTGCTGAATCGTTCCTCCTTTGCAGCATTGAAATTCCTGCTTGGAGAAAGGCCTAGGACTCCATGTTGGCTCAGCCACTTCCCCCTGTGTGACTTGGGCAAGTCCCTTAACAACTCTTGGAGCCTCAGTGTTCTCACACATAACAGACATAGAGAGCAAGTTCTACCCTACCTGGGCTGCCACAAAAATTAAATGAGACAACATTTGGCCTAGCATTTTATAAACATCAAAGTGCTCCAAAGCTGTTCAGCATGTTTCTTACTACACCAGAGAGGGAGAGCATGGTTGAGAGACAAGGCATTGGGATTGGACCAGCTGGTGGTGAGTTCTGGTTCGGTTGCCTCCTGGATGTGTGTCCTCCTGCAAGTTCATCAGTAATTCTGTATTTCAGTTTTAAAATGCAGCTTAAACATAGCAGCACCTACCTCACAGGGCGGTCAGGAAGGTTCAGTGAATTTATCCATGTAAAATACTTATGGCAATGCAAGCCTACTTATTCTGTTGATTTATTATTGTTGTTGTTATTTATTGTTCAGCAACCACTAATTTCCCTCCTGATCCCACTAAGGGTCACCATGCATTGCTTTGGGGCTTGGCCCTTTATTTAGCTGGCTTTCTAATGGGATGTGGGCCAATATGATGTGAACTGAAGCTTAAAATGTGCTTGTGCTACGGGGTTTGCCCTCATGTGCTCCTGCCATTGCCACAAGAAGAACCTGCCCTGAGGAGCCCACTCTCCTAGAAGAATGAAAGCCATATGGAGCGGACTGGAACCAAACCCAAAGACTAGAGCCAAGCCCGGCTTAGATTGGTTAATGTGCAGAACTAAAGCTGGAAGCAGAGTCACCAGGGCTGAACTGCAAAACTGAAAACATAATAGACATTTCCTACTGAGTTTTGGAGTTATTTGTTATGCAGCAATGGCCAACCGATAGTTGTTGTTATTTTTACCATCCAGCTACAGCTTGTACACTTCAGGGTTTTATGTTAAATTTTCAAATGCTCTCCATTCCATTTTTGGACACTTCTCCTTATGAAAAAGAAACAAGAGGAGGAATTGCTGTCTTTTCACTGTAGGCTACATCAAACAAGCACATGTTCATTTGCTGTACCACCACTTACTGAGCACCTACTACATGTAGACAACACACTAGGTACTGGGCCAACACAGGCTTCAGAACTATCATTGTTTAAGTTCCTGCAGCTATATCATCTTCCAAGGTCTAACATGCCAATTCTTAGAAAGCTGAGTCGTGCCCTGTGATGCCCTAGTCCCGGCCAGGGAAGAAAGCTTGCATGCCATAATCACCACCGGAATCCACTGAGGTCTTTAGCCAGCCATGTGTCTGCTCAGCAGGAAGGCTGTCAGTGTCCAGGATCCTCTCAGCCCTGTAGAAAATTCTATAGCCTCCAAATTGCCACTGATGTTCAGAATCCAAAGCACTGTCATCTTTTTTCCTGGATAAAACCCAGTACACACCTAGCATGGAAAAGGCAGTAAGTTTCATCTCTCCCTCTGGCTAAAGCAATCCTGGTCTCTAACAGCTGAACTGCTTTTCTGGAGCTTGGGGAAACTGAAAAGCAGTGCATCTGGAAACCCCTTTGATAGGTGATGCTGTTTAGAACCTGGCAGGAGTAGGGATCAAGGGCTGGGCTGATATTTTATCATCACTTCAGTGTAGATGAAGGCCATCCAAGAGTCTAGTATGTAACCTGGGCCAACCAGCAAAACTCCAGGGCAGCACTCTTCAGAGTGGAGAGTACTCAGAAGCCATTTCACCCACACTGCATTTGTTGACCTTAGCTTTGACTCTGGGGATAAAGAAAGGATTTAGTCTGCAGTTTTTTTTTTTTGTTTGGACCCCACTGCAAGCCATAAAACAATGTATCTCATGTGCAGAATGTTTACAGCTCTCTAGAAGACCTTTCTTTTATTATATGCAACATTGATCATGGTAGTATAAAAATACCAGTGGGTGTTTTTTCTTTTAAGCACTCACTTGGTTTCTGGAAATGCAAAAAGTGTGCCCCCGAAGGTTTGAATTAATGCAAATAAGGTTGGTACCACGTAGGTAACCTGGGGTCCTCTGTGGATCTACCATAGCATAGTTAACTCAAGCTTCAAACTGGCCATGAATCTCCACTTTTACTTTCTATCATGCTTCTTATAAGGACAGCTGTGGCTGCCAATATGTGCAATGGAGCTAAAAGCATCAGGGGGGTACCTCACTCCACTTATAAGGAAATCACTCCAATTTAATGCTGCTGCTGTCTACTCTTAACAACAGTGTTAACTTCTGTCTTAATCATGTCTTTTGAGTCTGTATTTTTGATGCATTGATATCTTACAGCCTTGCTTACTGTTAGAGGGATGGCCCCTCCCAGGGTTAGCTAATTCCTGGAGATAGCAAACAACTTGCCTGGGAGAGTTCCTTTCGTATGCAAAATAACCAATCCAGAGTCCACACCCCCAACCACCTCCTTTATGGAGCTTTAACATTCCAGGCCACTTAATCACTCCGCCCTAATCACCCAAGGCTAGAGAACAGACAAGTACTCTGGCCCCTCTGGCCCAGAGCAGCTGAAATTATTCAAACCAGCCAATCCGGAGCCTGCTCGCCCTGCTTACCCTATAGTCCTTCACGTGGAAACTACAACTCCCTCCTTTCTTTCTGCCGCCACACTGACCCTGGTGCATCTCAGTGTGACCCTGTGTGGTGTGCTGTGCCCCCTCCTCTTGGGAGCTATAAGTAACAAACTATCTTGTCAATGGCAACTGTCTCTTGATCTTCTGGCTTCACCACACCTGAATAATAATAAAACCTATGTTTCAAAACAGCTTCAGTGCCCAGGAAGTGGGGAGACCATTAAGCAAGAAATCCAAGATTATGTTACCAAGGCAATCTGGTTCCTCTAATTGTGAGGTGGTTGTTCAAGTCTTTTCCTTTGGAGGGGAGAGGATTGGTAGCATGAGGGACAAAGGAGCATGTTCAATGATAAATGTTTAACAACTGGCTTTTAAAATAAAAATTGGTTGAATAGTATAGTCATACCATGACTGATTTCAAAGTATCACTATGAGGAGAGATGTACACAATTGGTTCCTGTAAACCTTTATGGGTTAGCTCTGGCACAGCAATGGCACAGGAGTTCCTACCACTTACTGCGTGGTGAAGGGGTGAGGTGTGGAGGGGGGTGGTGCTCAAGGGAATTCCCAAAATGTGGCCCTGGAGATTCAAGAGTGAAAGAAAAGTTGCCTGATACTCCCATAAGACAGGCTTTCAGAAGAGAGGAGCTTCCTTTCTTCTTGGAGAACTATGTAAAGTATAGGAAAGAGTATCCTTGCCAAGGACCTTTAAAAGCCCCTGGCCATCACTCATGACATCTCTGGAACATGCAAGATGTGGGAAAGAGAACCTAAGCTCTGGTTTCACAAAGCCCTGTCTTGGACTGAGATCTGTGCTGCTATGTGACCTTGGGAGAATTAGTCTGACTCTAAACCTTAAAATCCTCATCTGCAAAATGAAAATAACAATTTCACCATTTCTGGGTGTGGTAAAAACTAGAAATAATAAATGTTCAGGGCTTACCACAATGCTTGACATGAAAGTTCCTAACCTGGTCAAAGGAGCCATGGGTAGATTTTTTTTTCATTAATATTTTAATTTTAATATTTTCTTCAATTGTAAGTGAAGGTAATAAACCACAATGACAGCAGTACTTGTGAGTTTGTTGCCAATAAAAATTACCCATATTTTCATATCACATTACAGTTGATAACTTGAAATATTATTTACATTGCCACTACTTCAAATTATGATGATTGTTGGATTCACTACTAACTCTCATTATTTAATATAGCAATAAAGATCTATTATCTATCACAACATCACAATTTAAAAAATATTTTGATGACTGTATTTCAATATATTTGGTTTCCTCTGTAATCTTATATATTATATTTTATACATCAATGAATTTTCTTCTTCTTTTTCTTTAGACTAGTGATGGAACCCAGGGGTGCTTTACCACTGAGTTACATCCCCATCCTTTTTTATTTTTCAATTTGAGACAGGGCCTCATTAAAGTTTCTTAGGGCCTCAATAGGTTGCTGAGGCTGGTTTTGAACTTGTGATTCTCCACCTTAGTCTCCCATGTCACTGGGATTACAGGTGTGCATCACCACACCCTGCCAGAAACATTATTCTGAGAAGGGACCAAAGGTTTCACCAGATTTCCAAAGGGGTCCAAATTTCAAATAAACATCAATAGTCCCTGGATTGATACTTAAAATGAGTGAGTAGTTTATCATCATCATCACCATCATCATCATCATCATCACTGCCTCCTATAAAACATCTCAACTCTATGTACTGTGAGCTTTCAGAATATCAAGAAAGCCACTGACACATGTCTTCTCTTTCCCAGTCTACTTCCCCAACCCCAGCTTCTGGTACCTATCATTCCCCTCTCTGTTTCTATGAATTATATATGCAGATATTATTTGTCAATTAAAACTAAAATGAACCTTAAAAATTAAAAAAATATTTAACTGAAAGAAAGCCATTGAATAGGAGGGCCATGTTTGGTATCTGATATTCTTTATTACCCCTTAGAAATCACAGTTGTGGCTCACTGGACCCCAGACAAGGCTCTGCAATCCATAATGGCACCAGATGGGATTCCCAGCTCCATGGTCACTGACTGGGTCTTTCCTAAATTATTTTCATGCTCTGACTCCTGCAGAAACCTGCTGCCACTGCTATTCCTGAAGCCCTGAAAACATGGTTACTGGATATCCTCAACACATACCAAATGCTAATATTCTGCCAAGATCTATGTTTCAGAAAACCTAGACTGACCAAACACCCTTAAAGTCAGAGTGTCTGCATCTGCAAGTCATTTGGGAGGTTGGAAAAATATTTAGTAAGTAAACAGTTTTGTTGATTAGGCTCAAGCACTGTGAAGGAAATGAAGCCTAATTTGTAGATGAGGACTGTGGCTACATTGATACTTGGGCAGTTAATACTTTGACATGTAACTGAGATATTTCAGGAGCTCCCTATAAAATCTGAGTTGTCTCTTATCCTTCCCACTGGAAACAAGTGGGTCCTCAAAAGCTGACAGCAGAAATTCCATGCAGGAGCCCCCCAATCCGACCTACTCT
Organism: Tamias sibiricus; assembly: GCA_025594165.1. NCBI lineage: Eukaryota > Metazoa > Chordata > Mammalia > Rodentia > Sciuridae > Tamias > Tamias sibiricus. The sequence continues at coordinate 19,156,825 of CM046667.1, read as the reverse complement.
AGGCATTTAAAAATTTATAATGAAGCAGTTTTTTCATTCCACTCCACAAATCTTTGAGTTACACATTATTATTATCCCCATTTTAGAGATGAGGAAAATAATACAAAGTTGTTTGCCCAAGGGCCTACAGGTAGTAGGTGGTAGAAGCAGGATGTGAACCAAGTTCAGTGAAGTTTTAAAACCTATATTATTAGCCACTAAATAGATGCACCAAAAGATGGAGGAGATTGCTGAATGATTTCAGGTATACTTAAAGCAGTATCTGGAAGTAGTAGTGACTTTTGACTCTGGACAACTCTCTACATTCAGCCATGGATATTGCATCTGAAGAGATAAGAGTGCTGGTTGGTTTAATAATTGGGAGCCAAAGGATGCTTTGTCAGCTGATATACCATAAGGGTATCAGTTGCACAAATGGCCCATCCTAGTCCCTTGTCATCCTCTCTGTCTCTTACTGGATGTGTCAGAAAGGATCATTTCATCTGAACTCTAAGCTCTCCTGCAGTGAATGCCCCAGAGACCTGTTTTTTAAAATAACTTAATTTATTTAGTTGTTCTAATCAGTTATACATGACTGCAGAATGCTCTTTGATTCATAATACACAAATGCAGCACAATTTTTTACTTCTCTGGTTGTACTTTATATTCAGATAAGAGTAAGGTCACACCATTTGTGCAATCATATATGCACCTAGGGTAATGATGTCCATCTCATTCCACCATCTTTCCTACCCCTGTGCCCCTTCCCCCCTCCCTTTTGCCTCATCCAAAGTTTCTCCACTCATCCTATGCCCCCCCCCCCCACCATTATGGATTAGCATCCTTTTATCAGAGAAAACCTTTAGCCTTTGGATTTTGGGGATTGGCTTACTTCGCTTAGCATGATATTCTCTAACTTCATCCACTTACCTGCAAATGCCATAATTTTATTCTCTTTTATTGCTGAGTAATACACCATTGTGTAGCCGGGCATGGTGGTGCACACCTATAATCCCAGCACTTGGGAGGCTGAGGCAGGAGGATCGCAAGTTCAAAGCCAGCCTCAGCAATGGCGAGGCGCTTAGCAACTCAGTGAGACCCTGTCTCTAATAAAAATACAAAAAAGGGCTGGGGATGTGGCCAGTGGTCGAGTGCCCCTGAGTTCAATCTCTGGTACCAAAAAAAAAAAAAAAAAAAAAATACACCATTGTGTGAGATCTGTTTTGAGATGTGATATCAGGCTTTCTGTTTCTGGCTTCATCAGAAAACTCCAACCTCCTCTCTCTCTGTATGACTTCTAAAAAGCCCAAGAATGTTCATCACCATTTTCAACCTTTGAGTTCCTGAGTCTGAAATTTTGATAGATTCATTGAGGTTCCCAGATAAGATATAAACATTTTCAGAAATTCTGCAATTTTACACAGACTTTTGAATCCACAGATTACCTTGTGATTATTTTTATAAGCTTTTCTGTATAGTGGCATCTATTTTACTTGACAATATCATGAACTCAGTACCAGCAGTATGCTAGTGAATGTGTAACAAGCAACATCCCATAGAGGAGAAATCCCTGACTTGCTTGCTGATTTCTGTGGTGTAGATATTCCCACCATGACTGACTTCACATCAACTACTAACCTGATATCACTGAATATAAGAGATGCAAACAATTGACCTTTGTGAACAAACTACTTGGCATACCATGGCCCACAACCAGAACCCAAATGTGTTATGAAAAAGTCCATCTCTTAATAGTCCTCAAAATGCCAAAAACTTACTAGGAATCTGGGATGATTAAGGGTATTTGAGACCCAGTGGAGCAGCAAGATCTTAGGAACAGAGAGCATTGTGCCTCTGCTGTTTAAAGCCACCTCTAGATAGCAAATGCAGGAATCAGGCAATTAAGATCAGACATCCACCACAGTCACTAAAGCTGCACACTGAGAACACAAAGCTCATTTCACTACATAGCTGGAGAGCACTTTATATTCAGATAAGCATGACCACATGGTTCTTAAGCTTTAGTCCTCAAGATGACTGTGAGGATGGTCAGTCACATTCCTCTAGCTTCCCCAGTGCCTCTGCAATGAACCTCAGTTTGGGGTGCACATTTTTGGGCTTCATTTTATTTCTCTTTGATCATATTTATTATTTACTTTCAGCCTACATTACATGTTTTTTCTGCCCACTCCTTCCAAACTGTTATATGGATAAATAAAGAAACCCATATGAATCAAATAAGCGAATGAATTAAATTCAAACAATTTGTAAACGGTTTAACAGTTGTAATGACTGATAATAGCACCCCCCAACACATATCCCTGCTCTCAGAGTCAACCTCGGTAATATTCACCTCCAATGGAGCTCTAAAGAGGGCCCTAGATAAGCAATGAGAGCCAATAGTCTTCATTATCTTGATAGTAATACAAATAACAACCACTGATTGCTTACTATGGTACAGGCATTTGACATATATTACATGCAAAAATATTAATGTTGTAAGAAAAATCATAACCTCTTTCCCTCTGCAGGGGAAAAAAATCAAGTGGAAAGAAGTGAGAAGAGGGGTGAAACATAAGCATCATATAGATAGGATGTTAGAGAGAGTGTGAAAACTTGAGAGAATTAAAAAGGACTGAGAACAAGGAAAGAAAGAAGAACTTTCTGAGATGCTCAGCTGTGTTCAAGAGATGAAAAGAGGCCAATTTTGTTTTGTTTTGGAGAAATGTTGCTATAGGTTATGAATTGGATCCCCTTTAACATTTTGAGAAACAAAGATTATATTCAATCACTGTGGTTACTCTCTATATACATATTATGACACTATACCAAGACAGAAGCACATGAAGCTCCAGTTACATTGGGTGAACAATACCTTCTCTTACTGAAAACAATTCTTCAAGGTAGAAATCTGTATTCCCATTTTATGAATAATGAAATGGAATCAGAGAGAATAAACAACTCTTCCAAGACCACACAAACTGATAAGTCACAGATCCAAGATGCACAGTCCTCCTATGGTGGTGGCAATGTCCTGATCTTGATCTGTGAGATATTTATATAACAATATGAAGGCATACTTATAGTTGTATTTATGTATGTATCTATGTAATGAATTTTTAAAAACCTGACTCTTAAAATCCCTTTTCTTCAAAATATGATGGAACAAATTCCATGTTGGGGAGCAGCCCACATATACACACACATGTGCATACAACAGACACACACGTGTACACCCATAAGCACATAAGACAGAACAAGACAAAGTTCATATACTGTGGAAAACATATTCAGTACAATCACTTGCAACATCAGACATAGAAAGAATTGATTTGTAGTCATGTGTTCAAAAAATAGATTATTTCCAAAACATAGAGAATGCAGCGTCTCGCAAATTTCCATGGTTGTAAGGCCAGAGTCAAGAGAAGAGACAGTCATATAAGAAGCAGCAAAGTTTGTCTCTCCCTCTTCAAATGTCAGTGCCCACTGATCACTAAATCACTCCCACAGCTTATTAAAGTAAATGTCACAGAAAGTTACAGACACCACCTTATTCATTAAATGCACTTGAAGAGCTTTCTGGGGGAGAATTTTCTTTCAAATCAAATAGGAGGTTTGCAATGCAGTGAGAGGTTATAACCCACATTGGCCAGGAGGTCATTCATATCACTGAATAGGTATTTGATGAGATGTTTTCATTTGCAGGCTACACTAAAAATGGGAATAATGTGAAGTTTAAATTTTTAAGCACTTTAATCATCATGAATTTCTCTATCTGCAACTGTCCTTCATGACCCCATAAGGGTATATGGCAGCCATATGGTCAGGAGGTCATTCACATATTTTTCTGGACTATTGATTCACTTAGATCCATGGTAGAGTATATATATTATAAACAGAAATGCAAAATTACTATGCATTTTAAGCTAAGACTTCAAAATTATTTTTTTTTGTGTGTGGTACCGGGGATTGAACTCAGGGGCACTTGACCACTGCGCCACATCCCCAGCCCTTTTTTGTATTTTATTTAGAGACAGGGTCTCACTGAGTTGCTAAGTGCCTCGCCATTGCTGAGGCTGGCTTTGAACTCGCGATCCTCCTGCCTCAGCCTCCCAAAGTGCTGGGATTACAGGCGTGCGCCACCGCGCCCGGCTCAAAATTATTTTTTACTTGAAAAACTGTTCAAGCTATCAAAGTGTGCATTTTCTTTTCTCTGCCATCAGAAGCATTTCAGTGGGAAAATTTGAGAACTAGATAGAGCTTCACAGTCTAATATGGTATTTAAATTAAGTGAAAATTTAAATACAATTCAAATAAAGTAGGAAAAAAAAAAACTAAAAATTCACTTCTTTAATTACATAACCATATTGAAAATGCCCAATAGCCATAAGTGACTAGTAGCTATCATACTGGACAGAATAGTTGGAGAATATTTCCATCATCACAGAAAATTCTACTGAACAGTGCTGGCATAGATATTAAAATATATAGCTTATCTACAGAGATGCTTTGAGATCTTCCTATCCTAGCTTGAGAAAAGGGAAAGGTCTAAGGTATTGGATAGACTATTGTAGAAACTGACATTAAAGTTGAGGATCACATTATATGAGAGTCTACCATGTGCATGAGGTCTTGGGAGGGAAATCAATGAAATCCACAAATCTCAACTTCAAGAAGCATACTCATAAATTACTCTAATACAAGAATATGGAGCCAGACCTGTCAACATTGCATTCATAATGTCACTCTCTACCCAACCCACAGAACCTAGAATAGCATCAATGCTAAAATTAAGGCCATTCATTTGTAAAGCAACTGACAATGGATTCTATTAATAACTGGCACAGACTTCATCTTGAGCAAATTCGGGATGGGGGCCTGATTTTGTTTGAAATAAACATTGAAACTCAGTGCAAAGTGGTCAGGAACAAGGTTACTGAAGATCTGCCAAAGTCCTCTTTATGACACAAAGGGTGGATCTTCTCAAACAAGAAGGAAATGGAGAGCTAGAAGAGGCAGGGATGAGAAGGGAAAAGAAAATTTGATCAAAGGACATGGTACTGGGAGCAAAAGAAGAAATTTGTTCCTCATCTCTGCCTGGCACATGCATACCCACTGGCACAGGTAGTGGCAATGGTGTAAAGTGGACATGGCACATTTTTGGAAGCTCTGTAACACATGGCGGGGGTCGTGCCCCAAAGATATCTTAAGAACAGGGATATTGGAAATTCAACACCAGAGGTCATTTGCTATGGGAGATTCTTCACCAAAAATGGCTATAAAAATTTTCCTTTCTGTATCCACACCCCTTTGCAAAGTGATTTTGTACCTCCTCCCATCACAATGCCGCTTTCTCCTTCCCTTGAATCTAGGCTTGTTTTATGACATGCTTCAGCCAACAGAACACAGCAGAAACTGCATCATGAGAGTGCTATGTGTAGGCCTCAACAAACCTGTTTCCTTTCTCATTTTTATTTTTAAAATGTTTTTATTAGTGAATTATAGTTACACACAATATTGGAGTTCATTTTGACATAATCACACATGCATGGAAATATAATTTGCTCCATTTCAGTCTCTAGCACTTCCCCTCTCCCTATCATGCTCCCTCCCCGACTCTCCTTCCTCTACTCTACTGGTCTTCCTTTTATTTATTAGTTGTTTTTTAATTGGTGCTTTATAGATATACATAAAGGTAGAATTTGCTATTGTGGAGTAAAATGGAAGGTCCTGGAAGATGTGCATTATAACAACCCCCCCGCCCCCCGTATCCCTCCATGTCTGCTCTGCCTCAGTATGTTCTCAACATAGCAACATAAGCCAGAAGTTGTCCTTTCTTTGTTAAAAAGCCAGCCAGCAGCACCCCATCTTAGAACAAAAAGGCAAAGGCCCCACAATCATCCACAGGTCCTGCATTACCTATACTTTTGCCCCCACCTGAGGACTTCTCTGAGCTGTCTTCTCTGAGCTTATCTCCTGTGGCTTATGCCTCACCCACTCTACTCCATCCACACCAATCTCCTTGCCCTTCCTTTGCCATGCCATGCACACACTGCTACCTCAGGACCTTTGCAGTTAGTATTTCCAGCGCTTTGAACTCTTTTCCCCAGATATCCATGTGTTCCTGCCAGGTTTTTACTCATGTATCTGCTTCTCAACGAGACTTTCCTTGATTTTCCAATTCAGTATGGTACCTTCCGAAAACCTTATCCTCCATCTTTATTTTTTATGGCATTATCACCACCCAACAAGCTGTAAAATAAATTTATTTTATTTATATTGGTTTCCTCCACTAGACTGCAAGTTCCCTGAGAGTAGAGATTTGTATGTGTTTTGTTTATTGCTGTACCCTCAACACTCAGGACAGTGCCAAGAACATAGGGACAGCTGAATAAATATCTGTGGGATGAATAAATGAATGCATGAGACTTTGCTACTGTAACAGACCTTATTATTACACACATATCCAGCAGACCATTATGGAAGCTCCGGAAGATTTCTAAAGACCACTTTCTCTGTCTCTGAGCCCAAGGGCTGATTTTTTGAACCAAGACTGTGGGAGGCTGCTTTGTCCATATACAAGGTGGGCCAGAAATGCAAGGGAACTACCATTTCCATGAGCAGGCCCCAACCAATGACTGTTGGGAAGTGGGTGTATAAACACTCTAGGTCCCTTGTCCCTTGGGTGAGATAATCCTTCTGCAGGATTAAGCTTGATAAATGTCCCTTTTTTTTTGGATGACCCTCTTCCCTGTGTCATATCCTCACTACCTACTGGTGTTATTTCTACTTCAAGTAAACTATCTACAGTTGGATCATTATGTCAGGTCTATTTCTGGCGAACCAAACTCAAGACAGCTGGAAGACCTAGCTAATTTCTAGGTTGCACATTGAGCAAACATTTTCTGAGCCCCCACTATGTACCAAATCCATATGTTTAGTGCAATCACAAGAAATCTAATTCCTGCCCTCAGGCTAATGAATGGGGCAAAGGTAGACTTATGAAGTCTTTTAAATTACAAACTACACCATTTTCCACTTTTCAGGAGAAAGGAATGAGGAAGGCCTAAAAGAAGTCCATGACAGCTTTCCTCAATAGCCATTTCCAAGCCCCAATGGCATGTTCTCAACTTCTTCTTTAGACTTCTGATAAAATGCACTACATTCATTGTGTGGCCTAACACAACCAATCCAAGGATCGTGAGTCTATCATAGCTCTAAAGCCTGCAACCCTTCCCTGCCAATTCTTTCCCCTTTCATTTCATTTCTTGGTCTCTGCTCTCCCCATTCCCATCCCCCTAGAGCCATTCCTTCTGGTGGATAAATCAGAGTTCTGAATTCTCTTGTGACTTTGTAACAAGCTGGGAATGGGCATGACATGTAGTTGGGGAGGGCATATGAAGCCCCTAAATCAGAAATAATGAGATTTCTCTCTCAGAAGCAGCGTGAAATGAGAGGCAAAGAGTGAGGAGGCTAGAGATAGGAAAGGATGAAGGGAGGGGGCATAAAGAGAAATGAGGTAACTGGGGGCAGCTATAACCCAGTTTGCACTAATGTGGTTTCAGAGATATGCAGGTTAAAGAGAGTGCATCCCCATGTGAGCACATACACCTATAACATGTACAGATGTCAAATTACAGACAACTGGTAGGAGAAGCAGAAGAAGCTTGTAGGGAAATGCTCCTGTGCAATGATCACAGGCTGTTGGGCATCTCTGATTAATCAATGTTTGCTAACAGGCAGGGGAGATTCTTGAGAAGAAATAGTACTAAATATAAACTTGGCCTAAACAAGAAACTGGAAAGAGAACAATCAGATGGATAATCAAACAGACACACAGAGAAGAATCAGGATCAAGCTTTTCAGGCACAGTGACTACCACACTCTTATTTCCTCTGCAGTAGCTATAGGTCACTCTCAGAAGGAATTTGGGGACTGAGACCTGCTCTCTTTAAGGGCTTTGTTATCTCAGTAACATTTTTTCTCCATGTGGCTGGAAGCCAGTGGGATTCTAGTCTAAGGTGAGAGTATTGACTTCTTTCTAAATTGATCTGGGCAGGGTGTCTACTCTGGGATCTGGCTTCCTTCTCATCCTTCCTTCTCCACATTTCTAAATGACTCCAGGCTGTGGCTACCACCCAATTCAGAAGACAGGGGAAAATAAAATGGCTCTCTGGGTGTCTATGACACTGGGGGATTTAAGAGTGGTTGAGTCATGTTAATTCATCCTTTCCATTCTTTATCCATTTTCTCTCCCTACTCTCAACCTCTTACTCTTTCTGTGTTCTAGGAGTTATGGCTATCCAAGGCAGGAAGTAGAGGAACACAAGAAGACACATACCCTTCATTCTCAGTTACATGCAGATTTTTTTTTCAGTTCTCTGAGTTTAAAATAATGCCATTTGAAAGGTTTTGCATGCCTGGCTCTGGATGGGGCTGATGATTAAGAGCAAGATTGAAATCACCAAGATACCCCCTTCTGGACTGATGTGCCCCCTATAAACTGCTAATAATGTTGGAAACTGAGGGATCACAGCTGTTTCTAGCTATAATAGGAACTGCTTCAACCAAGTTTCTGCCCCCTACCTAGGGGCAGCCTACATCCAAAGACTGATCAGTTGGAAAATACAAAGGCCAGGCCCTCTTGTCTCAATTTGGGACAACTCTAAATGGGCCAGCTCACTTTCAGAGCTGAAGTCTCTGTTGTGTTGCATTTCTGTTCAGCTCTTCCCCATGCCCAGTCCTGCTTATTCCCTCACTCTCTGAAGGTGTGGATTCCACAGTAATATTCCTACATATAGATCTCCATCTCAGAGACTGGGCAAGGAACCCAACCCAAGGCAAATGTGTAAGGAGGAAGCATGTCTTCCCAAAACCACTTACCAACTAGATTCTTCATTGACCTTAAGGCTTTAATAACAGCAACAAAGTCCAGTAATACTTACCTTTTTCAGGACATAGACACTTACATTTAAAAAATCACCTAGTGGTTGGGTTCAGGGAAGAGCAGGGGAAACTTTCAGTGCATATGAGTCTAGAGGATCCACCATTTCTCTTACATCACGGTTCATTTCAGTCTTCACTGGAAAAGCTAACCTTAAGTACCAAATGTAGTGCCTAAAGCACTGTTCAATTTTGAAATACAATATAAGCCATATATGTAATTTTAATTTTTCTACTAGTCACATGTTAAAAAGTAAATATAATAAGGTAAAATTAAGTTCTATAATGTATTTGCTTAATCTGTCTAAAATAATATTTTCAACATGTGATCAGTACACAAGATATTTGACATTCTTTTCTGTATTAAGTCTTTGAAATCTCATGTGCTTTTTTAGTTACAGTACATCACAATTCAGGTGGTAAATTTTCATCAGAAATACTTGACTTTGTGAAACAGTTGAAAAAGTAGATTCACATACCAAAGTTGTTCCAAAGATACTAAAACTATTGCAATAATTGAGTCGAGTATCAGTTTTTAAATCTAAATTCATTACAATTAAATGAAATTTAAAATTAGGATCCTCAATCACACTAGCCACATTTCAAATGCTCATCACAGTTTGGTTAAAGACTGCCATATTGGACAGCACAGCCTAGAGTCCTTGACAATTGAATATTCTGGGTAGATAATAAACTGGTTATTTAGTTGAAAAACAATCCAATTTTTTCTATTGGAAAAAGCATCCTCCCTCTCAGTGATCTGGGTAGTTCATATATGCCAAAGAAAAAGCTCCAATTATAAATGGGCCACTGTTCAAGAACACTATATTCACTTATTTCTATATGGGATCTTTGAAAAGAATTCCATAATACCACCAATTATTCTTTCCCACCACTTAGTAAGTTGGGTTCTCGTTTTTCTTCTGGTATCTGTCAAGATTTTGCTGGCACACCCATGCTTCTTGGCTTGGCTTAATGGTTTTGATATTCTGTGGTAAATAAATCATGTCTGTTTATGTTCAAACTTTTCACTTTCTGCATATCATTGGAAAATCTGAATCTTCCTTATTCAAACTTGTACGGAATGTACCTAACTCAAACTTGGATTTAATGCATGGCCTCTATTCTTCCGACACCTTTAAAAACGTAGAATATAAACTTTTCCTCCTGTAACAGCTGCTGCCTGAAATTTGAATTTCATGTGCTGAAAGAAACCATGCCTTTGGTATCAAACATCAAGAGACTCACCAGTGAAAACTGATCTGCATGTGGTGACTATGTCACTCAAGTAGATCAGTGCCCTTTGGGTCCAAACAATCCAGACTGATTCTCACTAGACTCTATAAAGTGCCATATACTGGGTCTGCGATGGTCTGGATGATGCACCCAAATGCCCCTGGACACTGGGTTTGCAAGAAACGTTTCCTATGCTCATAGTTGGATAGCAGCACTTAGGGATAACCACTAATCTTTTACCTTTCAAGGTTATGTTGGAAGCTGCTCTGCATTGCAGAGGATGTCCTTCCCTGTATTTAGAATCAAAGAGAATTCAATATGGAAGGAATATTAAGAATCAGCTCATCTCTCACTGTGGACTTCAATGGTGGGAGCCAAAAAAATGGGATGGAGTAATATTTTCATATTTAATAGGGCACTACAGATCAGGTTTTTTATAATCCTAATTAGCTCAGATATATCTCTGTGCCTCTTTCTCTCACTCTACCTCTTCATCTCTCTCTCCCTTTCACTTTCTCTTTACTTTCTGTCTCTGATTTCCCTTAAGGTCAGGGAATGATCCACCAACATGCCAAATCCTTGGTGCGTACCCTGATCACATTTCACTTACCAACAAAATGTCTTGATCTTAACACAAGTGGACATGGCATCAGGAGACTGCTTAGGAAAATCAAGCCTATCATATTGCAAACCAAAGCCAGGATGAGACACAGGAATACCCAAACAAATTTATGACCACTTGTCTGCCACTTTATATGGCAGGGTTCATCAGATGACATTTTGCTGTGAAACCACTCAGTGTTCTCTAGACTAAGATTTCACCCCAGAGGTTAAGTGCTTTAACTAGATGTTGAGCTCCCATCAATGCCCTCCCTTCCCCCAAGCATACATATCCATCCCTGAAGGTCCACACACAGGGATTCTCCTTGTTCACATAAGGCTTTCTTTCCCACTGTCTTGGATATGCACCATGAGAAGCAACCCTTAGCAAGGCACATTCTTTTTTTTAAAATTTTTTTTTAGTTGTCAATGAACTTTTATTTATTTTTATGTGGTGCTGAGGATTGAACCCAGTGCTCCACACATGCTAGGCAAGTGCTCTGCCACTGAGCTACACCCCAACCCCAGCAACGCACATTCTTACAGTTTGATTTTGATTCCAGTAATTTCTAAATTATGAAAACTGATTATCCATGTTGATATTTTTTATGCTGGAGATAGAACCCAAGGCCCCATGCATGCTAGGCTAGGCAAGCCCTCTACCATTGAGTTATATTCCCAGCCCCCATTGTCTTATTAATTTTAATACATTTAGATTTCAGTTAGACCTAGAGAAAAGATTCCCAAAACATGGTTGCACTTTTTCATTCCAGTACCACCTTTATCTCTCTGTTTCTAATCACAGTAAAAAATAAATAAATAAATAAGAGACACTGGGAACAATAGAAGACATTTGTTAAGAGGCAATGAACAAATACTATAATAGCGATCATATTCACAGGATAGAAATCAACCCTTATCAATTGAAATGTTATTTTAAAATAGCTTGATTTAAATAATAATTGGATAATTTGTTCGTTTTAAAAAAATCTAAGTGTTGCTCTTTTTCACCACATTGGCTCATACGAAAGTGGGAGGGCTTGATGAAGGAGAGGTCCAAACCACAGACCCCCCCCCCCCAGACATAGTAGTTCAAAGGTCTAACCTCGTCAACAGGCCTCATCATGGCTGTGGTTGGCTATGGTCTCTGCACTTAAACAATCTCTAATGTGCAGAAATAAAACAGACATACACAAACCAATGTAAATAAATATAGAACTGAACAAGAAAAAAAGGCAGGGAATAAAAGGCTCAACTAAACCAAAAGCTGGTTATTTGAAAAGTCTAATGAAAGATAAACCTCTGGCAAAAATAATCAAGAAAATAAGAGAGAAGGCAAAAGTAAATAATGTTAGAAAAGTAAAGAAATACAGTACCTAAATGTTTCTCCCATTAAATATGGGTTCCAGTTACCCACCTTGGGTTTCATTTTTCAGAATTTTAAGACTGCTTTTACTTACTCACTCACTCATTTGTTAAACATTTATTGATGTGTCAAGGATATACAATGATCAAAAACCTCAGCCCACCTGAAGCCTGCCTTGTCTCTCAACTGATAGGAAATGAAGAAAGCAAATAAATACATCACATAATCAGGTAGCAGAATTGCCTTGAAGAAAAGTAAAGCACACCAGGAAGTGGAATGTGATGGAGACACTACTTTAGATTGAGAGGTCAGAAAAGGTCTCTTTTAATTGCTTGACTTTAAGCAGAGCCCTGAAACAACTGATAACCAAACCATGAGAATATGCAGGAGAAGAGGATTCCAGCCAGAGGGAACATCCAAATGATGTTAGATAGCAAAGGTAGGCTATAGAGAAAAGACGAGACCAGCAAGTGCAAAGGTCCTGTGACATACTAAGGTGGCCAGTGTTGGGGGTATGTGATCTGAGCAGGGAAAATGGTAAAATAAGGGCTAGTAAATATTTATGCTTATCTCACAAGTTTCTAGCAGCAGTCATAAGATTGAACAAGTGGAAGGGCAACTACAAAGGGTTAAATTGGGCTATGAAATTGATATATGAGGGGGAGGAAAGAGGAAAAGAGGATCACTTTTTTTTTTTTTTTTTTTTTTTTTTGTGGTACCAGGGATTGAACTCAGGGGCACTCGTCCTCTGGGTCACATCCCCAGCCCCTTTTTGTATTTTATTTAGAGACAGGGTCTCACTGAGTTGCTAAGTGCCTCGCCATTGCTGAGGCTGGCTTTGAACTCGCGATCCTCTTGCCTCAGCCTCCCAAAGTGCTGGGATTACAGGCGTGCGCCACCGCGCCCGGCAAGAGGATCACTTTTATTTGAGACATTTTCTATATTAGCTTACTGTCTCTGTACCTTAGCTTCTCAGGCAACATATTTACCAGAGAAACAAAAACTTGGACCAAAAGTGTAAAACCACTGTCACCATAATGGTTCACACAGGCCCTTGACAGTCTGTGAGAGATTGTGCAATGGGCAGTGCGTGGGAGCAGAGTATTCTGGTTTGGATAATTAAGGGGGAAAGGGGTGACAGGAAGCCCTGAAGGCAGACTGCTTGGATTCAGCTCTGCCTCTTTTAGATGTGTGTCCTAAGGAATGTCATTTAACTGCTTTACCTCTCAGTTTCCTCAGCTGTAAAACAGGGATAAGAACATGGCTGTCTCACAAGGTTGATATGAGGATTGAGTAAAATAACAACCATAAAATGTCAGCATCATTCATGCTCATCAGCCCTCCTGAGGTCTGCCTTATAGGCTTGCTTACCCCTTTCTCAAGTGAGGACAACAAACTAAAATCATCTGTTTTCCACCTCCTTTAGAAAAAACACAGAACTCATTCTTAAAACAAAATCTTATGTGCAATTCCAACACTGTCTATGAACCAGATGAAAGAGGTGTTTCTCTGGTTGAAGGCAGAGCCCCAAAGCCCCACCCAAGTATTTCCCTCCCCTCACTGAAGATGCCAGAACTCTTAGAACACAGTGAGGCAGAATCAGAAAACATGGGCCAGATGTATGTTCTGTGAAGCCTCCTCCATTCCTAAAATCCTATAACTACCTTCACTTATAGAAGATGGAGGGGGAAATATGAAATAAGATTGCTGGTTAAATAGCCCCTTTTGAAAGATCTAGAATTCCATATAAAATCTCTAAGAGAAATGCAAACCTATGTTCTTCAAAAGTCACCTACACAAAGGATTACATAAGCACAATTGGTAACATCCTTAAACTAGAAAATACCCAAATGCCCAAGGATAGTACACTGGATAAATACATTGTGGTCTGATCACACAATGAAATACAATGCAGCAATGTGGGAGAATGGACCACTACTACACACCACAATGTGGTTGAATATTATAAACCTAACTTTAGGGCTGGGGGTATAAACTCAGTTGGTAGAGTGCTTGCCTTGCATGCACAAGGCCCTGGGTTCGATCCCCAGCACCACCAAAAAAAAATTAAAAAAATAAATAAATAAATAAAATAAAACCAACCAAACAAACAAAACAAACAAACAAAAGAATCTAACTTTGAATAAAACAGTCCAGATAGAAAAGGGCACATATTTTCTGATTCCACTTATATAAAGTTTGAAAACAAACAAACAAAAATGTATCCATGGGGTTGCAGTTCAAAAGAATTGTTGTCCTCCAGGTTCAATAGTGCACACCTATAATTGCAGCAACTCAGGAGGCTGAGGCATGAGGTTTGCAAGTTCAAGGCCAGCCTCCATAACTTAGAGACCCTAAGCCACTTAGCTAGACCGTGTCTCAAAATAAAAAATAGAAAGGGCTGAGGATGTGGTGTAGTGGTTAAGTGCTCCTGGGTTCAATCCACAGTACCTCCCCTGAAAATAAAAAAAGAATGGTTATCCTAGGGGTATGGGAGGTGGATAGACAGGAAGGATTTCTGGGATGCTGACAATATTCTGTTTATTGTTTTGTCTTGAGCTTATAAAAATTCACCAAACTATACTGTTCATTTTGGTACACTTTTCTACATGTATGTTAAGCTTCAGCTTTAAAATGTATTGAGAAAGAGTTCTTGGTAAGGCTAGGATGTGAGAGTAACTAGACATTCGTACAGCGGTCTAGTTCCAATGATCTGGTGTTCTCTGTAAGCAAAAAGAAGAAGGAGAAGGAGGAGGAGGAGGAGGAGGAGAAATCCCACAGTCAGGGAGTTCCTCTCTCCCAACTCCTTCATATGATGAGCTGAGCTGAGAATGAATAGAAACAACAAGCTACACAGACAGAGACATCTCATTCTTTTAGGTCACTCTGCATGTGGCTGAACTTGTCAAAGGTTCACACCTCAAGGGACAAGAGAAAGGTTTTAAAATACTTTATAAACTGTAATCAATAATGAGGCATTTTTAAATTTTGGATATCATGGTGACCTCATTCATTATCCTTTCTTAAAAACATTGGAAAACTACACTATGAGGGAAACCAGCAGTAGGTATGGTAGATGAGAAGAGTATAAAAATTCCATGCTGTGTCTAGAAATCCCATGGCTTTGTTTCCTTTCTTCATTATGGTAGATCAATGAGTCCACTTTTTAATATTCATAATGTAAGCAGAAATAGCTCATTCCCAAAGCCTCTGGATGGCAGTGGGGTATGGTAAGTGATAAAAATCAATATGATGATTTATACTAATGTGTTCAAGTCCACAAATTTGCTCTTTCCTATCTAGTCAATTAAAAGCATATTTCATATGCTTTTAATTGACTAGTTTTTTTTTCTTTTTTAGAAAAGGATTGCCAATTAATCAAGTTAAAACTTTGGCATCTCAGTTAACCAAGTTAAAACTTTTGCTTTGATCAATTACATAATGTCTTATTTTCCGGTATTTCTCCCCAGTTTCATTTGTATACCACAGATCTGATCACCTGATCCTTTTAGAAATATTTTTGATTAGAAAAAATCCCTGTGTGGTTTTATTGTTTCGTTTATTTGTTTTGCATTCTCTGTTAAAATCTAGTCTACCACCTTATTGGGTCAAGGGCCAATTAAATAATTAGTGAAATGGTAATTAATTTAGTTTTTACAACTATACCTAGGGGATTAACTTTAAGTGAGAAAATTCAGGTTCTAAAATCATGTTCAAGTATAACTGACAAAATTATAATTTGGAAGAATGGCAAACTAAGCTGCTAATAAAAATCCAACTTTAATTACCACAAAATTTGATGACACCCATCTATGGCTCTCTACCCCCAATAAAAAGTCCTAAGGTAGTAGGAAATCAATAACACTGAAACTGCATTAAGTTCTTTTGTTTAGTTTGAAATGAGCTTAAAGGAAGGGGCCACTGTTGTGGGAAATGTGTCTTTTTCTGAAAAATTTTTATGCATTTTAAAAAACATTTTTAATTGTAGATGGACACAATACCTTTATTTTTATTTTTATGTGGTGCTGAGGATCGAACCCAGTGCCTTCCACATGTGAGGCAAGCACTCTACCACTGAGCTACAACCCTAGCCTCTTTTTCTGAAATTTAAAGGAAAGAAAAGAGAACTTCTGTAAGACCATCTTAATATGGTAAGACCATGCTAAGTTGAGGACAAGATATTGAGGACAAGATAAATCAGGAAAACAAATGGTAGAGCAGAATGAGCATTGGATTAGGAGTCCAGCAGGAGATCTAGGACCATTTCCCTCATCTTGCTGTGTCCCAGGACCAGGAGTCTGAAACCCTGCCAGGGCCTTCTTCCAAGCTCTCAAATCATGAGACTAGTTGCTGAGCACAGGAGTAAACACAAAGGGATCCTTCACTCCTTGTGGCACAACTGGCCATAGTACATTAACAGCAGATTCACGTGGCCATTCAGAGTCTAAGCATGACTATTTTCAAATATCATTTGTTTTTCAGTAGAAGCCCATGAAAGGAATCTATGAGGAGAATGTCCAGTTTCTCACATCATGGGATCAAACACATCAAACAAGCTTCCATCACCTCTGAAGATATGGTCAATAGCATAAAAGTTGTACATATGCATTGCCCAGGGCAGGAAAGTCTTTGTTTCTGGACTGCATAAAAAATGCTTCTGGCCACATGCAATGGTGCATGTCTATAATCTTAGCTCCTTGGGAGTCTGAAGCCAGAAGATCAAAAGTTTAAGGCCTGCTTGGGCAACTTAGCCAGATCCTGTCTCAAAATACAAAAAAAGCTGGGAGTGTAGCTCAGTGGCGGAGTGCTTATCCAGTATATGCAAGGCCCTGAGTTCAATGCTCAATACTTCAAGACAAAAAAAATCCTCTGAGGAATAATAAGAAGGAGATGTTAGAAGATGAACACTAGATAACAGATTTCCTGGCAACAGCTGCTGCCCCAGCGATGCAACTGGATTTTGTTGTTGACAAGATTACCATATGATTATTTTGAGACTATTCTTCCCACCAAGAGGTCTTTCAACTGCTCTAATTAGTCAGCTCCTTCCATTCCAACCCTGCCTGCTAAACACACCTAGCCTTTCCATTTATTGATCATCTACTAAGTCAATGTCATTATTCAAAGCTTAGTTATTTACTAATTCTACCTGGGATGTTGCCTTGTGTCACCTAATTCTTACTGTGAGCACCAAAATCCCTTCTAACACCCTCATATGGAGACATTCCTTAAAACACCTGAGAACAACAAATTGGATTTTTCCAGACTTCCCCCATCTGTTTTCCAAACACTTCCATATGGCATCTCTATCTCCCTCTCCCCAGCTTCTCCCTCCTGGCCGCCCCACTGCAGCTCTCTCTCAGTCAATGAAGTAAATATGATGCCCACTAGGGCAGGAGGGCAAAACTTTATTTAGTTTCAGACCAAATGTATGATTACCCCCACAATAATCACATCTGTGCTCTGTTTGCATTTGTAGGAAGGCACAAGCATGTGGATGCACATCATTTTGCAGGGCACGCTCACACACCCAGTGTCACAGCTAATCACCATATGCTAGACATTCAAATTCTATTTAGATAATGAAGGCAGGCCTTACAGGAAAGAACAGACCAACAGAATGTTGCTTCCCTGGGAGTCAGGATGGTGCCACTGGGCAAGCACACAACAAGATTTAAACCCTCTCAGGAAATGTAGACACAACAGCTTTGACATGTTGGGTGTTACACATGATAAACTAGAACCACACACAGATGAATCTGATGCTTTAAAAATTATACAAGACAAACAGTGATTCCTGCACACAAAAGGATGAAAAGGTGGAAATCAAAACCAAAAGCAGTGTGTTCTCAGAGAAAGAAAATACTCTTCTATTTCCTTGCTTCCATTGTGTAAGAGGTAATTTTTTTCTAGGAAGAGAAGATTCTTCTGAGATGCCTGCATCCTCTTGTCCCTTTATCTACTACTTCAGCAATCTGAGAAATTAGCCAAAGGGAATTTCATTTTTTTCTTCTCCTCTATAAATATCATTACAAGTATTAATGAAGAGTATCCTCACTCCATCTCAGCCCTCCACCAACAAGGGCACAAAGAGCCTTTTCCTTTTATGCTGTCTGCTGCTGTCTTGACCACATATGACACACAGAAAAAAAATTTCAATCAAGGCCTCCAAAGGACTTCCTTAATTCCTTCCATATTTTTTTGCTTTGGGGCATTTACCAAGACTTTTATGAGTCAAGCAGCCAATTGCATCATTTATTTGCCCCATCACACTCTCCCCCAAACCATACAAAAGCTCCTGAGTTCTGGTCAAACTCAGCACCCAACACACCTATAAGCCATAACTGGAACTACTCAAAGGTTCTTCCTTACCTTGAAATATGGGTCTCCTTTCTGCCCACAACATAAATGTATTTGTGCATCAATGACTTGCTGCCTAGAGTAAACGTTCCCAGGATCTGGCTGCAAGTTCCCATCTTCTGCTCTACATCTACCCTCCCTGGAATGTAAGGCATTTTGCAGATATAATACTGGTACTACATATTAACAGCTACAGCATCAGAGACTGCCCACCTTGGTTTGGCAGGCTGGCATTTCCATGCTGCTTGCTCTCCCCACATGCACACAATTTCCTGCTCTTCTACTTGCACAGACTCACTATTGTCATGACCTGGCTCACTCTGGTCTAAAAGAAACCACTGCTAAATATGGGAAGTGCAAACATCTTGCTTTGATATTTTTCTGAAATCTTCCATACAGTGAGGGAGGACAATAGTAGGACAATTTTAGCTGAGCACCGTGGTGGGACGTTTTCCAGTGAAACACTAAACTGGCATCTTCCAAGTTATTCTTTGCACTTCGCTGCTGGCACCAAACCTAGAAATTTAGGAAAATCATCTTCATTTTCCTTCTATTACCTAAACTCAAGAGTGCTTCAGAAACAAGAGTCCTTTCCTATCACGTAGCTATTGGGGGGAGGCTTTGGAGGTGGGGACTCATCTTAGGGCACTGGCAATTCTGGTGCAGGCTCACTAGTGGTGGCTTCTCATTGCTATGCACTGACTCCTCTCCTAAACCACCCTGAAGGCCACCTATAGGGTACCAGTCACCCTCTTGAGTTGAAAAGTTGCTTGAACTGTGCTCTTTCTGTCTCAACTGGTCACTGGGCCATCACCTTGTCTCTGAGAGTCCTCACTTTTCTTCATTTGGAATGATATTAACCAGGCACAAAACCAAGAAGCAAAACTCTGAAATGTCAGGGACCCCCAGAATATCAGTTTCAATAACATCTCATTCATCTATCCTTTCAAGATGTGAGATGCTCTACCCCCAAAATATTGATAACATCATCATCGTCATCATCACTATTTATGGTAATCTTTCCAAATTACATTATTAAATTCCCTCCCCAGAGCAATAAAGTCTACAAACATAACCTAACCTGTTTTCCTTCCTAAAAAAGAACTACTGCACCAAGTAGTAAGATAGTGGTCCCCTTGGGAGCTATGGATCTTTATATGGGCTGTCTGTCCCTACACTAACATCCCAAACCCTTGTACCTTGAGTTCTTGTGCTTTATAATAAACTAGTTCTTCTGAGTCTTCCTTCGCTGTACAATGGTAGTGACTTTATAAGCTGTTGTCAGGCTTTTTACCTAAGCCTATCTTATTTGATCCACTAATCTAGACACATGTTAGAGAAGCAAATGAGTGAGGGGTGAGCATGGGAGCATTGCACGGCCACGGCATTGCAAAATCCAGTATGCCATTTGCATGGTAGCCCATGGAATTGGTGCCCCCTGGAGTGGTAGCTCTATGCAGTCAGCTCCAAAATATACAGTGGACAAGAACTAATAAACTCCCCTGGCAAATACATAGGCTTTGTGACAGCAACTCTAATTGCTCTTCTCTATGCCCCTTTTCTTTTATCATCAATGTTATCATCAATGTTCCAAAGAGTTCCAGATCACCCTTCCCCATGCTTATAAATTGAGACCATGAAATAAAGTCTGGGTAAATAAAATGATGCTATGGATTAGATGAGTGCTGACTCTTCAGACCTGGACTTGAATATTGGCTTGCTCACACACTAGCTAGGCAACTTTAGACATATAACTTACTTCTTGGAGCTTTGGTTCCCTCATCTGTACAATGGAAATAAAAGTAGCTTTTGATGGGTCAGATTTCTGTGAGAATGAAATGCCACTATATACATATATTGTGCTTGGAACAATACCAGGCACATCTTAAGTCTTCAATTAATGTTAATACATATAAGTCATTATTCCTATAGTTCAATGACACATCAACTAAATTTTGCTAAGCTCATAATGGGCAGGATGACATAGTTAAGAGCCCACAGGCTCTGGAGCTAGATTGCCTGGATGAGAATCCTGGGGTCTCCTTTTCTAGTTACATGATTTGGGGAAGTTATTTAACTTTTCAGAGACTCAAGTGGTTCCTCTGAAAAATGGGAAAAAAATATTAACACCTAGTTCTTGGTGCTGTTGTGGAATATCATGCTAACTGAAATAAGCCAATCCCCCAAAACCAAAGGCCAAATGATTTCTCTGATATGCTAATTCACAATGAGGGGGGCTAGGGAAGAATAGAGGTACTTCAGACTAGGTAGAGGGCACTAAAGGGAGTAGAAGAGGTATGGGTGTAGAAAGGATAGTAAAATGAATCAGACATTATTAATTTATGTACATATATGACTACATAACCTATGTGATTCTACAACATGTATAATCAGAAAAATTAGAAATGATACTCCATTTATGTATGATATATCAAAGGCATAAATGTATTCTACTTTCATGTATAAATAATTAGAACAAATAAAAAATACTGTTCCTTGAAAAAAAAAGAAAACAATTGCTTCAAAAAAGCTTCTTAGGGATTCAGACAGTCGGGCAGTCACTCGGTCGGTATTATTACAGACACACATGGGATCTAAAAGTTGGAGCATACCAAGAAGAAAAAAACTCTGTGAGTAGAAGCATTAAGTCATGGCAGGGTCTAAATAATTGCAAGATTCCACTCATGGACTTTGCAATTGATTAGGCCAAGGAGCTATAACTGGCTCAAGGTCACCTACCCTGAAAAGTTATCCTCAGCTCTTCTCACTGATGTCATCCTCATTTTGCCTTTCAATACATGGAGTATGCATTAAGGCTTCAGATCATTATGATCC
This sequence comes from Tamias sibiricus, assembly GCA_025594165.1. Classification (NCBI taxonomy): domain Eukaryota; kingdom Metazoa; phylum Chordata; class Mammalia; order Rodentia; family Sciuridae; genus Tamias; species Tamias sibiricus. Next base: position 19,135,506 of record CM046667.1, on the reverse strand, counting down.
TGTGTGGCTCTAGAGCATACACATTATCATATGCATCTGAATCTTGTCTACCACACAAAACACTAAATTCCTTGAAGATGGGAAATTGTCTCAATCTCTCAAAGCACTTGCAAAGTTTGAGGAACAAATCAAGTATGCAATAAAATACTATTAGATTGCATAGAATTGAGCCATACATTTTTAGAAATGTATTTCTAAATATGCATTTATTATTTATGTAAATACATTATGTAAAAGAAACTCTCCAATGTAGAACAAATGTACATTTAGCATTCAAGAAGAGGCAGGATAGCAAAGGGGGGTCCAAGAGCACTGAGGTCAGAATCACCCCTAGGTTTGAATCATGAACTCTCAACTTCCTAACTTTGCCTCAGTTTTCTCATCTGTAACTGGTGATGACACAAGCAACTACCTTATGGGGCTTTTGTGAGGATGAACTAAGATAATAAATATAAATCAATACATCTACATAATGGAATGCTATTTGACAATAAAAAGGAGCAAATCTCAGAAAAAAAAAAAAAAAACATTATGCTCACTGAAAGAAGCCAGTCACAAAAGAACACATATTATATTATTCCATTTCCATGTGTTATCCAGCAAAGGCAAGTTCATAGGGACAGAAAGTAGATTTATGGTTGCCTGTGGCTGGGGTGGGAGAAGGGGTTAACTGTAAATGGGCACAAGAGGTGAAAAAAAAATGTTTTCAATCAGATTATGATGGTAGCACAATTCTAAACTTACTAAAAATCATTGCATTGTGCATTAAAAACAGTGGTATGTAAATTATGTCTTAATAAAGCTGCTTTAGAGAATGCAAAGAGCTTAGAGAACAGTGTCTAGCTCAGGATAAGCACTTTGTAAATGTTTATTAAAAATAGATAAGCATTGCACTTAGGAAAACCTGGGCCTAGCAGTGTCCCTTGAATGCTGAACCACCCTCATCTTTCTAACCCCTTGTTCACCCTACCTCCGCCCCACAGGGATTGAAAGCTGGAATCCTCTTCCCATGAGTCCAGGATGCTGCTAAGCCAGCCATATGTGTCTCCTTGGCTGCTACTGTTCCTCCCACTGCCAAAATTCTACGCAGTCTATTAAATGCCTCTTGTTTATGTAGCTCATGATACCAAGCTGTATTTTATTATATTGAGCCAACTGCTCTTATACAAGTTTGTTTTTGGAGGGAGGGGATTTTGGGAAGAGGGAATGATCACACTATTCAGGGAGGGAGATTCCTTAAAACCATGACTCCCAAAACAGCTGGTGATTACTCACAGAAGCCCACACATCCCTGCCCTTGACAAATGTCATGCCACAGGGAAGCTTTAACCCTGATCAAAGTCTGGACAATAAAACCCTCCCCTGGTAGAAAGAAGGAAAGAGCTAGAGAGGTGGAAGAGTTAAAGAAAGAAAAAGAAAATCAGATGGGAAGGAAAAAATTGTTTGAAATAGATTTATAGCAAGGCTCTGCCATGTACACAAGAATAGGGAGGGTTTAATTTGTAATAAGTCCCTGGAACAGACAAGAGTCTCAAGCATACAATTCTTGTAAACTTGTGGCTTTAACATCTTGTCCCAAACCATCAGTGAGGAGTTCTCAGATCTTCTGTGAACTCATCACTCCTTCCTGTTTTATCTCTGGGCTTTCATTATGAACTGGCCCATTCATTCAGTTCCCATCAGGTCACGTGCTCAGTTGCTCACCATTTCCCACATTGAAGCTAATGGAGTCTATCTTCCCAGCCATTTAAATGCGTCTGTCCAAATTTTTTGAGAGGGAAAGAAATATGACCTACCTCCTCACAGTCTCCTCAGACTTGGCAAATAGATACCTGGAGTTATGCCCAGACCTAGTAAGAACAACCCACTTCCCCTATTCAGTGTCAATAATTTATGTATGCAATCATTCATAGATTATTTATTGAGCATTCACACATGACAGGGTTCCATACCCTAGCAGTGCTTTGCAAACTTGAGCATACCTGTAGAGGAATAAAACACAAATCCCTAGGCCCCACCCAGGAGCTCTCAATTCATCAGGTCTGGATGGGGTCCAGATTCAGCATCCCTTAAAAACTCCCAGGTGATGCCAATGTTGCAGATACATGGACCAAACTTGAAGTAGCAGTGCTCCAGGGGACTACAAAGGTGAATAAATGGTGGCACTAACCTCAAGTAGCTCAAAATCAATTATTAGACATGAGGCACTTATACAAACACAAATGTGTACCAAAACAAAACCCTAACACCATGTAAAAACAGGATAAATCTTATAGACAACAAGTGAGGAAAATTGAGAGGAGAGGTTGGGCTGATCTATGTAGATGAACATACAGATCGACATGTATATATATCCATACATGAGTTCTTCATGGACCAAAACTACATCATACTCATTTTTCAACTTCTAACACCATGAAGTGATAAGTTCACAGAAGGTCTGAGAACTCTTCGTGCAATGCTTGGCACATAGTAGATGCTCTATGGAATAGTTATTGAATAAATGAATGAACAAATATAAATATAAGCACCTGTTTATTAAATTGTATGTAACAATGTTTTGCATCTTGGTTGTACATTTCTCTGCCTCATCAAGTCTCAATGAGTCAAAAAGCACTGAAAGATGCACAAAGACTATACCAGTCTTGGGATATATTTTGTGCTAGATTCCACAATTAACATGACATATGTGGTGCCTGCTTTCAGAAAACTAAAAATCTGAGGTTTCTCAACATATGATGCTCTCTATACTTTAACCCCAAGCCCACTGGGTCCTTGTCTGAGATCTCACTCTGTCTCAAATGCCCCAATCCTCAGCTCTGAATCCTGGTTTGGTAAATTGGGGTAAGTTACTTAACTTCTCTGTGCTTCTGGATCTTCATCTCAAAAATGGGGATAAAATCAAGACCCCTGTCAAGGGCTAGAGTGAACACTAATTGAGTTCATTTATGGAATACACTTAGAACAGCACCTTATTCTAAGAAAGGGGTTGTAAACAAATGTTCATTCTTCTTTTTGTTGTCATTATTGTTATCACTATCTTCATCATCAAAAACTGACCCCCAGGATGAGATATATCAGCTTAAAAAGTATTATACTAAGAAGTGAGATCAGGAAAACATGCCTTCTGAGCCTCATAAAGCCCAGCCAGTTCTTACAGTTTTCTTTCTCCACCCTATTTGTTTTCCCCTTCCTCCCCCAATCCACTCTCATAACAGCTTCTTGAAACATTCAACCCATTTACAAATCAAGGCCATTGCTGTGATGGCTCAAGTCCAGGCCCAAGCTGGCAGGATCAAGGAAAGACAGGCCTCTCTCATTCAGACACATACAGCCTACTTGTCACCCTTTTGGAAACCAGTGACTCAGATGTAACTCTCCTGCAAGGCAGCAGCTGGTGGGCTTTGGCAAAGCACACAAAGGGAGCACATTCTCTCGCTCAGCGACCCAGGGCATCAAGAAGAAGGTCTTAATGCAGCTCTCATTCATGCTTTAGCCTAATTAAAATGGCATTACCAATTTCAATGGCAGGTTTCTTCTGCCAGCTGCAACTGGTTCCCTTCTCTGGAGCTTTTTATTCTTGTTTTCAGTTTATTGATCCCCAACATGGAACTGAGGAGAACCGGAGTAAAAGAGCTCATCTCTTTCCTCTCTCCCTCATCCTGTCTGAGGTCCCATATCTGCAGACAGTTGTTTGCCATCTCTGTTTATCTAAACTGTATCAGAAGCCACACAATGGGCACATCTTTATAAACCAAGAGCCCAAATTCTCTTGGGTTAATAAATGACCTTGATTTTATATCTGAGCACAAGACCTCTCAGGGGCCAGGAGCCCACATTTTATAAAAACCAAGACATCTTCAGCCTGCCCACCTAACAAAAGACAGTATCTGTTCCCATATCTGGCAAGCTGAGATGAAAGGTAACAAAATGAACTGGTGAATGAACAAAGGAACAAAATGAATGAATGAACAAATATAAATATAAGCACCTGTTTATTAAATTGTATGTAACAATGTTTTGCATCTTGGTTGTACATTTCTCTGCCTCATCAAGTCTCAATGAGTCAAAAAGCACTGAAAGATGCACAAAGACTATACCAGTCTTGGGATATATTTTGTGCTAGATTCCACAATTAACATGACATATGTGGTGCCTGCTTTCAGAAAACTAAAAATCTGAGGTTTCTCAACATATGATGCTCTCTATACTTTAACCCCAAGCCCACTGGGTCCTTGTCTGAGATCTCACTCTGTCTCAAATGCCCCAATCCTCAGCTCTGAATCCTGGTTTGGTAAATTGGGGTAAGTTACTTAACTTCTCTGTGCTTCTGGATCTTCATCTCAAAAATGGGGATAAAATCAAGACCCCTGTCAAGGGCTAGAGTGAACACTAATTGAGTTCATTTATGGAATACACTTAGAACAGCACCTTATTCTAAGAAAGGGGTTGTAAACAAATGTTCATTCTTCTTTTTGTTGTCATTATTGTTATCACTATCTTCATCATCAAAAACTGACCCCACAGGATGAGATATATCAGCTTAAAAAGTATTATACTAAGAAGTGAGATCAGGAAAACATGCCTTCTGAGCCTCATAAAGCCCAGCCAGTTCTTACAGTTTTCTTTCTCCACCCTATTTGTTTTCCCCTTCCTCCCCCAATCCACTCTCATAACAGCTTCTTGAAACATTCAACCCATTTACAAATCAAGGCCATTGCTGTGATGGCTCAAGTCCAGGCCCAAGCTGGCAGGATCAAGGAAAGACAGGCCTCTCTCATTCAGACACATACAGCCTACTTGTCACCCTTTTGGAAACCAGTGACTCAGATGTAACTCTCCTGCAAGGCAGCAGCTGGTGGGCTTTGGCAAAGCACACAAAGGGAGCACATTCTCTCGCTCAGCGACCCAGGGCATCAAGAAGAAGGTCTTAATGCAGCTCTCATTCATGCTTTAGCCTAATTAAAATGGCATTACCAATTTCAATGGCAGGTTTCTTCTGCCAGCTGCAACTGGTTCCCTTCTCTGGAGCTTTTTATTCTTGTTTTCAGTTTATTGATCCCCAACATGGAACTGAGGAGAACCGGAGTAAAAGAGCTCATCTCTTTCCTCTCTCCCTCATCCTGTCTGAGGTCCCATATCTGCAGACAGTTGTTTGCCATCTCTGTTTATCTAAACTGTATCAGAAGCCACACAATGGGCACATCTTTATAAACCAAGAGCCCAAATTCTCTTGGGTTAATAAATGACCTTGATTTTATATCTGAGCACAAGACCTCTCAGGGGCCAGGAGCCCACATTTTATAAAAACCAAGACATCTTCAGCCTGCCCACCTAACAAAAGACAGTATCTGTTCCCATATCTGGCAAGCTGAGATGAAAGGTAACAAAATGAACTGGTGAATGAACAAAGGAACAAAATGAATGAATGAACAAAATCATATATGGCACACTGATTTTGGGCATGGCCTTTAAGTTCAAGCAGACCTGCTCAATTTCCATTTCTACCATCCCCTCTGAAAAGTCTAAACTGTTTCCCCTCAGGAGGTGGATATTGGCCTACAAATACCTCCAGGAAATTCTGTAAAAGCCTCATTTTGCTTGTATTCACTACAAACTGAACAGTTTTTGCAGTTCATAGTTCAAATACCCTTTAGTAGAAACAAGGTAGCATTTGGGAAAGGGTTCAGCTGCCACATCAAGCAAAAGCAATCTCTGAGTTGAGAATTACAAAAACACAGCAACAGGGTTTAATGTTATTTGGGATAGGAAGTGAAAGGACAATGAAAGAATAAATGACACTCTGGTAAATCTGCTGCCATGAACTCTAGTCTTTTTTCACCCTGTGGTATTTATTCTTTCGTCCTTTTGCTCATGTGTTTATCACATATGTATTAAATAATAAAAATCATATATGGCACACTGATTTTGGGCATGGCCTTTCAGTTCAAGCAGACCTGCTCAATTTCCATTTCTACCATTTGACCAGCTGTGTCCTTGGGCAAGTCATTTAGCTCCTCTAAGCCTCAGTTGCTGAAGTATAATTGAGTATGATTGTGGGAGATAAGTGCCACCATGAACTAAGCCACTTGGTAAAGTTCTTCTACACAGGGATGAGCTATGAAATATGCAGTGGTAATAATGATGGTGGTGGCAATGATGAGGAGGAGGAAGAGAAGAAAGAGAAGGAGAAAGAAGAGGAGCTGTAAGATACTGGCAGGTAGCTATTCGTAGCTATTTGGCCTTGTGAAAGTTCAAGATTCCCAGTATTTTTTTGGATAAGAAACTAAATTTGAGCCTTCCAAAGCCTTGGGACTACAGCTCACATTTGCTGAAGAAGCCAGCCCTTGACCAGAGTAGTGGATAAGGGAATCAAGAGAGGATTCCACTTTTCCACCTTGCTCCTTTCCCCTCTGGGACCCACTGGGATAGTTGAATTGGATCCATGAAAAGAAGGAAATCTACCCATATCCTTCAAGCTTGGAGCTCAATCTAGTAAAGGTAGAAATCAATAGGGATCTGTTCTAATTGAATATAAAATTGAACCCTTTCATTGCAACTTGACAGATAACCACTAGAGATATTCCAGGCATGGAAACAAACTTTAGTCCCTCAGATTCTTCTTTTCAATGAACAACCAAAAGAAAGACAATAAGATGAAACTGCCATGAAGCTCTTGTGATGGAGCCCACAGTTACCTTATTAGATTCTCTTGTCCTCTCCAAGTGTTTCCATACCATTTGAAGCTCACAGGAATTCTAAATAGGAAACTTACTGTTGAGCTCATTTAACAGATGAGGAAACTTAAGTGGACAGAGGCAGAATGGCTCCCACAAGATCACACAGTTATCACTAGAAAAATAAAAGTTAGACTCTCATTCTCCTTACTCCAAACATCTGTTCTTTTTACCCGGAAGCCTTCTAGCTAACACTCAGCTGCTAAATTGAGTTTATAAACTCCCCACCAATGGAATAAGTGGATGAATCACTTGTGACCAAAACAAGGGAGGAGTCAGTTTTCCCAAGTGCAGGTACCTGAAGATCCTCAGAGCTAGCATACAAGAATGCCCATCTGAGATTGGCAGTAACTGTAGACACTGGTAAGGTGATGTCCATGAAGAATTCTCAACTTACTCCAGTCCATGTATTTTGTGGCCCCTTCTGGCTTCAGTTTCTTCCTTGATCCCATCTACCCAGCAGCTTCCCTTACTTCAGTCTCCAATAGGGAAGGACTGGCTAACTCAGCCTACATGAGTGCTGATGATATCAAATTGCCTATAAATCAACAGGGCTTCAGAGACTCAGACTTGAACTCCTACACAAGATGTGCCCACTCTACTTCCTTTAAAGCCAGGAAAGGGAGGCATCAACCTAAGGTCTCATATCATTCCATAATACAAAACATGTGGGGCTGACTAATGCCAGACAAGAAGGTACGCATTTTACGGCACACATTCATAAACATACCAAGGGGTACATGCATCAGGGTGGCTTTAATTATAGGCCTCCTGCCACCATCTTCTTTAAATTACTGTTCTACTCCTTGCATAGCTTTGTCCTTTGAGTATAAATCACCTGAAATACCCTCTCCAGGACAACTGTTGGATTTCAACTCCACATTTTCCCTCTTTCAGACCAACATGTAGTAGTAGAAGCACCAATGAATTTGAATGTAAAGCATCCACCATGATGAGTAGTGTATCAGAGCATTATTTCCTTGGAGGGTTCCTATCATCTTATGAGCTGTGGCCTCTTTAGAAATCTGATGAAGCCTATGGATCCCTTCTCTAAACATATAAAATAAAATACAAAGGATTGTAAAACAAATCAACTGTGTCAAAATACAATCATCCAAATACAGTAAATTTGTCATAGAGTAATAAATGTCTGCATCTGTCAATACATTAAATAACAAGATCTAATAGTGAGTCTTATAGCACCATGCTTTTTTAATTTTTTCTGATCAGTTATACATGACAGCAGAATGCTCTTCAATTCATTGTACACAAATGGAGCACAATTTTTCACTTCTCTGGTTATACACAAAGTAGAGTCACACCATTTGTGCACTATGCATGTACCTAGGGTAGTGATGTCGGTCTCATTTCACCATCTTTTCTACCCCTGTGCTCCCTCCCTCCTCCTCCCTCCCCTTTGCCCAATCCAAAGTTCCTTCACTCATCCCATGCCCCCCACCATTATGGATTAGTATCCACTTATCATAGAAAACATTCATCCTTTGTTTTTTTTTTTTTTTGGGGGGATTGGCTTACTTTGCTTAGCATAATATTCTCCAAGTCCATACATTTACCTGCAAATGCCATGATTTTATTTTATTTTATGTTCCATTGTGTATGTATACCATAGTTTCTGTATCCATTCATCTATTGAAGGGCAACTAGGTTGGTTTCCCAGTTTAGCTATTGTGAACTGTGCTGCTATAAACATTAATGTAGCTGTGTCACTGTAGTATGCTATTTTTAAGTTCTCTGGGTATAGACCAAGGAGTGGGATAACTGGCTCAAATGGTTGTTCCATTCCAAGTTTTCTGAGGAATCTCCATACTGCTTTACATAGTGGTTGCACCAATTTGCAGTCCCACTGGCAATGTATGAGTAGCACCATGATTTTAGTGAGCAAATTTTGAGATCTCATAGGACCCATAACATTATACAGAAGTGTTTGTGACTTCTACTAGTAACTAAGTCATAGATACAGCTAACACTATTATAAGTTGTGTTTTCATTTGTAATGGAAGTAAATGTTAAATTTCAAATCAAGGTCAGTGAAACTAAGAGGTTATTTTTTCCTGGATCTCATGAATTCAATCCACAGACCCTCTGCAGAGGCCGGTGGATTACAGTTTAGGATTGATCTTTATCCTAGGAAGAGTCCACATGGATGGATTGCTGAAAAGGAACTGAGTGAGCCATCAATACCAACGGGAGTGTATGCTCACAAAGAACTGTTGTTGGGGAGGGAAAAGAGACAATTCCAAAATATTGAAATAACACTCTGAGCCCCTAACAATTAAGGAAAGATGATGATCTAGGGCATGGTATTACAAGCATGATGAAACACAGAAAAAAAGTAAGAGATTCAGGGATCTACCCTGGGACAATTAAAGAGACAGGATGTGGATTTTTCCAACTTATTCACTTGCTGTCCATTATATTGTTTTTCTAGATATTAAAATAACTTTCTAGGTCAGTGATCTGATTTGCCATGACACATCCCTGAGTAAACCATCCAACCTACCCTATCCTAGGAAATATGTGTGTATAAGAGGTTGTCTTTGGCAGCCATTTTTTGGTACCATATGGTCCTGTCTCTTCCCATGCCATAGTTGATTGTATCAAGGTTAAGCACCAGATTCAAAAGCAGCCTAAGGCTGGGTGCCATGGCCCATGCCTGTAATCCCAGAGACTCAGAAGGCTGAGGCAGGAGGAGCATGAGTTCAAAGCTAGTCTCAGCAAAAGGTGAGGCACTAAGCAACTCAGTGAGACCCTGTCTCTAAATAAAATACAAAATGGGGCTAGACATGTGGCTCGGTGGTTGAGTGCCCTTGAGTTCAATCCCCTGTACCAAAAAAAAAAAAAAAATCAGTCTAAGGATTGACTTACAGGCAGCCAATAGTATGATTTTTTGATGATAAATGTAATAATAATAATGATGATAGCAATGACAATAGTAATAATATAAACTTCCCAGCATGCCTCAACTTCTTATCTTTGAATCTTCCACTTCCTGTTATATCCCTACTTCTTGTCCTCACAAAGCCTCTGCTTCCTGTCAAGCCCCCAGTTCCTGTTGTGTCTCCACTTCCTATCTCCTCAAAGCCTTACTTCCTATCTAGGCAAGCTACTACTTCCTGATCCATAAAGCCCCTACTTCCTGTCAGGCCTCCATTTCTTGTCTCCAAAAGCCTCCATTTCCTGTTAAGTCTCTACTTCCTGTCTCATAAAGCCTCCATTTCCTGCCCCCACAAACACTTCACTTCTTGTTAAGTTTCTATTTTCTGTCCCTCTATTTTCCACCTCCTGAAGCTGGGTGGGGTGGCACACACCTATAATCCCAGGGACTTGGGCCCCTGAAGAAGGAGGATTGACCTGCAACTAAAAGTTTGTATTTCCTTCCCCTCCTTTGAGAAGCCTTCATATACCCTCTGAAATTGAGTGAAGTGCCCCAACAATGTGCCCCAAGAACCTGTCAACTACTTCTATCAACACAGGAACCATATTTATTGTAATCACAGATTTACATTGGTCTACCTCAATTAGTCTACCTTTCTGGAGGAGGACTTCGTAGGGACCCAGTTGGTCTCCCTAGGATTCCCTGGGCTTATCACAGTAAATGTCCCATAGTAAATACTTCATAAATATTTGTTAAATCAATCAAGGAATGAAATTTCTATAGGAAGCCAGGAGGACATAAAATAGCAATTTAATGATGCAAGCTTAATGATCTAGTCATAGCTGTTAAGAGGAAAATAATGGAACAGGTACCAAACCTCAAAGGAGAACATTAGAATTAAAGCCTTCCATACAACAAGTTTTATAAGCTCTTCAGTTCATTTACTGCGACCCACTGTGGGTCCCATTACCTTCTCATAAGGATTTAACTACTATGTGAGTGTAAATCAGGCAGAACTATCTCAAACACAACAAAGAATAAGATGCATCCTATATGGGAGATATCAATTGAGGGAAATTGCTATTAAACTTGAGTCAGATGATCTGTAACCAAATCCTGGTCCTACCATTTATTAGTAATAGAAGCCCTGACAAGTTGCTAAACTAAGCCTCGTTTTCCTATCTGTAAAATGGGGTTGATGTTTCTAAACTTGCAGAAGAGTTACAAGAATTATATGCAACCATTATAGGAAAGGACTTGGTGCCATAATTGGTAACATAACAGGCATTCATTAAAGGTCTGAATTTTTCCTTTCACATATAAAAATACTTTAATTGTACATGGTCAGCAAGGTGGTAGTGGTGGAGGACAGGAATTTGGTCTATGGAAGTTCAGGGCATCACATCACTGGGAAATCATGTTTATTAAGATAATAAATAAGAGCTCAGATTCTGGAACCACACTGGGTTCAAAAGCTAGCTTTGCTACTTACTAGCTTTGTTACATTGGCCAACTAACTTCATCTCTCTGTGCCACACAATTTCTTTATTCATACAGGGCAATAGCAGTATTAGCTTCCAGAGTTTGGTGAAGATTAAATGGCCTAATGCATACAAAATACTCAGAATGGCATCAAGCACGGGTAAGCTGTCAAGAAATGTTAACTGATATGATTATAGCTTGGTGGGGGTAGTAACAGAGTAGCAGGGAAGTGGGAAGTATAAGACCTGTAAAGGAATAGAGATTTGCTACTGTCTTTTCAGTGCTATCTGAACTGATTAGGGGATTCTATTGTCCTTCCTTACAGACCAACAAAAGTGAGAATCCTGATGCATAGTGTCCCAGCATGAAAAGGTCCTTGCATGGTGGCAGACCCTGAAGTTTGTGATCTAAAGGCAGTCCAAGGAGCTATGGTTCCAATTAGGAAAGCAAAGCTGGCCCGAATACCATTCCCTGCAGCTTGGCAGGAAAAGTCATTTGCAACAAACCAGACCATATCTCCCATTTTCTCTCTTTGTTTCTGTTCAAACATTTGTAAATTGTTCTGAAGTTGAGAGAGGTAGCAACAGCAATGGCTTTAAAAGGCAGAGCCAGGATCACATAAAGGCAAACCAAACACATAAATGCTAAGGAGAATTAGAAGCTAAAATACAAATCACAAAAATAAAGAAGAAATTAAAAGCAATAAAATTAATATCAGCCAAATGCAAGCAATTATGTCTTCCTGGAAATAACCTCAGATTCTTAGAGACTAAAATCTTCTATATCTCTAAACCCCTGACTAGTTTTCCTTTTAAATCTGACATCTATTTAAATCTGATACATCTCCTCTTCTCTCTTGGCATTCCTGGGTCAGCTTCCACAATATTGGCATGGGTCAATTTAGATGCCTCCATTTTTATTTACTTTTTAAGTGAGCTATAATTTACATACAGTAAAGTATGTAAATATTAAGTGTACAGCTCAAAAAATCTTTACAAATATCTACATACTGGTTAACACTACTCAGGTCAAAATCTGGAATATTTTCAGTGCTCCAGCAGACTCCCACAGGCCCTTCCCAAGATAATCACTCTGACCTTTATCTCTATAGATGAACTTTGCCTGTTTTCTAACTTCATATAGCTGATATGCCTCCTTTCTCTTTCCTGAATCCTCAGGTACATTTTTAACCATATTATAGCAGATACACAGGGAAACAAGGGAGGAATAGGAAATGATGGACAGGAATTTTCTCATTTATATAACCTAATACCAAAAACAGATACCAGAAAAGAGGCCCTAGAGAGAATGATAGGTCCCCAAACACACCAACATGCCACACTCAGGTCCTCTGACTCTAAATCATGAACACTACTTACCTATGTTTCCAAGTATCCCAAATATACTTCTAGTACTGCTCTATAGAACATCAGGCAATAAGTTCATCATATCAAGAGTCAACCTTGGGCTGGGGTTGTGACTCAGTGGTAGAGTGCTTGCCTAACATGCATGAGGCACTGGGTTCCATCCTCAGCACCACATAAAAATAAATAAAATAAAGGTATTGTGTCCATCTACAACTAAAAAAAATTATTTTTAAAGAGTCAACCTTGCTGGGAGGGGTAGCGCATGCCTGTAATCCCAGCACTTAGGAGGCTGAGGCAGGAGGATCACAAGTTCAAAGCCAGCCTCAGCAATGGTGAGGCACTTAGCAACTCAGTGAGACCCTGTCTCTAATAAAATACAAAAAAGGGCTGGGGATGTGGCCCCGTGGTTGAGTGCCCCTGAGTTCAATCCCTGGTACCAAAAAAAAAAAAAAAAAAAAAAAAACAAGAGTCAACCTAATCTGGAGCAAGATGAGAGGTCTTGCTTCTCATAGGGATATTCCTTTCAGTTGAGGGTAAAGCCTAACTTTGCCACTTCCTAGCTATGTGACCTCAGATAAGCATCCTGAGCTCTCTGTGTCTCAGTTTCCCATTTGAAAAATGGGGATAGCAACAGTACCTACTTGGTTAGATGTTATAAAGTTTAAATGCTTAGAACAGTGCCTGAAACACAATACTTTATAAAGATTATTATCTAGACAATATCCCTAATGCCACCAGAGCTATCTGGAGGATACATAATAGACCAACAAATACACACTCATAGATGTACACAAATGTGCACACATCTACATATATCATTGAATATGTGTGCACACATATTACATGCACATATATAATACATGCATGCACACACACACGTACTTTCAGCTCCCCTCTTCTCAGAATATAAATGAAAAAAATCTCTTATAACCTTCCTAGAAAGCTCCTACTAATTAAAAACTAGAGGCAAGAGATCAAAATAAAGGAAGTGTAAAACAGGGTGAGGAGCCTCATTCATAAGGAACATATCTGCCTTAAGGAGGTATGGGAAATGCAATTGTCTCATTCCCTGAGTGAATGCTGGGTTCACTCATTCTGAGATTACACCATGTGAGCTGGAATTCACAAAATGGCCACAAAATACTAGGGGAAGACTTAACTCATGAGCCCCAAATCAGATTGGGTATTCATGAAAGAAGAAAGGGAGTTGGGTTATTGTCATTCTAATGAGAAAAAACAGTAGGTATATAATCAAGTCGTCCAGAAATCATCTCAGAAACTGTCCACCTCTAGAATTCCATGACATCTATGAAATGTCCCAGAACCCCAAGTCTGGAGATAAATAGGGAAGTGGCATCAGGCAGTTTCAAGGTACCCTTGCTTCTAAAAGAAATATATGTAACAACTCTAAAGGCTTTTTTTTCCCTAGACAACAATGAAAATGTTCAGAGATGCTTTAGTCACAGGTAAGAAATTTTCCTACTTAAACAGTTTGTGGCATAATCACAAATATCCTCTAACATATTTCTCTTCAGCATCTCACCCAGGAGGTTACCATGAGATAAAAATATACTGCTCTACTGCACCAGAGGGTTAGAAGGAAGCAACTAAAAATCCAGTCTTAAAGATCAGTTCAACAACAGGGGGAGGCTGGAGGATGGAACACTGATGGACTTAAAAGACCTCTGAAAGACCTTTCTAAAGAAAAATAGTTGCACGTCTTTAGGGCACACATAAGCAAGGACCTCAAAGAATTTCAGATCTAGACGTTTCTTATTTTATGATTAATGGAAGGACCATAAAATTTTTCTCCCTCTCTCCCTCCTTGCCCCATTCTTTTTTTCTCTGTGTGCATATGGCCAAAGTCCAAATTTTATTGTTGACTCAAAATCTTATTAATACTGTATCTATTGTTTCTCAAAGTGCTAGCCAACAAATGTTGATATGAGCCAAAATTACTTGGACTTCAGCCATTCCATGTATACAGAGATGATGAAATTTTATTTCCTTTTCCTGATCATTAACGAACTCATTGGCTCAAAGCATTTTAAGATCTCTAATAGCATCACCAATAACAACTACAATGTCCACCTGTCTCTTTGGCCCTTGATTAGACAGTTGCATAAGAATTAGGAATCTGATTACCATTTAATCCCTTTTAGAAAGAAAGGAAGGAAGGAAGGAAGGAAGGAAGGAAGGAAGGAAGGAAGGAAGGAAGGAAGGGGAAAGGAAAGAAAGAAAATTAGCTAATGTCCACAGGTATTGATATAAAATTGAATTATTTCATAAAATTAAAAACATATGCTTTCAGAATTAGAATATTGTGGGCTGGGGTTGTAGCTTAGTGGTCAAGCGCTTGCCTCTCATGCATGAGGCACTGGGTTCGATCCTCACCACCACATAAAAATAAATAAATAAAATATTGTGTCCATCTACAACTAAAAAATTTTTTAAAAATAATTAGAATATTGTGACCCTGATGCCTGGCAGATACAGTTTGATTTTTTGGCTGACAGAAAAAATAACCTCAACCTGAAGGTGAATCAATATATACATTTATACACACACACACACACACACCTTAGCTTCTGACTTACTGAAAATAAGCAGAGATCAAGCAGTAGTCAACAAAAACTGAGTTTCATTTCAGCAATGCATGGAGACCTTCCCAAGTTGACCACTATATCCCCTTAGCTCCTTGCTACCTAGCAGACACAAATTGGCACCTACAAGCTTGAGGCAAATACATGATTAAGACAAAAATTAAAGCCTGGTTGCCTCCAGAACAGTTGGCAATATTGCTGATTACTTCTTGATGACAATGAAAGATGTTTGAGGCAGCTTATAAATCTCATGCAAAGAATTGCAGTTTAAAATATTAACCCTAATTTTGTTACACAAAGAAGAAACTATATAATTTTTGAAGGGATAAGAAGAATATTTTGTGACACAGAAATGCATTATTGGAGTGAAATGAAATCTTAGAGTAGTTTTGATTTGCATTTCTCTAATTGCCAGTGATGTTGAGCATTTGTTCATGTATTTGTTGATTAATTGTGTATCTTCTTCTGAGAAGTGTCTTTTCAATTTCTTAGCCCATTTATTGAGTGGGTTATTTGTTTATTTGGTGTTAAGTTTTTTGAGTTCTTTATATATTCTAGAAATTAGTGCTCTATCTGATGTGCACGTATTAAATATTTGTTCCCAATTAGTTGGCTCTCTATTCACCTCACTGATTGTTTCTTTTGCTGAGAAGAAGCTTTTTAGTTTAAATCTATCCCATTCATTAATTCTTGGTAATAATTCTTGCTCTACAGGATTCTTATAAAGGAACTTGGGGTCTAATCCAATATGTTGGAAATTGGAGCTTACTTTTTCTTCTATGCCACTTCAACGTTTAAAGCAGCACAATTCACAATATGTAGGTTGTGGAAGCAAACTAGATGTCACTCAGTAGATGAGTGGATAAAGAAAATGTGGTATATATACAAAATGGAATTTTACTCAGCAATAAAAGAGAATAAAATAATGGCATTTGCAGGTAAATGGATGAAGTTGGAGAATATAATGCTAAGTGAAATTAGTCAATCTCAAAAATCCAAATACCGAATATTTTCTCTGATATAAGGAGGCTAGTTCACAGTGTTGTTGGATGGGGGTACATAGGATGATTAGAGGAACACTAGAATGGTCAAAGGAAAGGGAGAGGAAGGGAGGGAGCAAGGGGGAAGAGGGGGAAGAAAAAAAAATTGGTGGTTGAATGAGATGGATATCATTGTCCTAAATGCATGATCGAAGATCTGAATGGTACTTATATACTTTGTATACAAACAGTTGTATGTAAAAAGATGCTATATATGTACATTATGAATTGTAATACATACTACTATTATAAATAAAAAAAGAAAAAGGGGAAAAAATAACCCCCAAAAAAGAAATGCATTATTGCTTCTAATCAGTGAAAACACCAACTTACAAAGCAATATGTAGACTATAAGCCCATTTTTATTGAATTGTGTACAGAAAAAAACTAACATATATACACCAAAATATTAAGAGTGATTTTCTCTGGATGACAGATTTAGAGATTATTATTATTACTTTGTTAATTTGTTGTTGTGGAACCCTGGTTCCACAAATACATGCTAGTTAAGAGCTCTATCACTGAGCTACATCCCCAAACTCATATTTTGTTGATCTTTATTTGAAAATTTTTGTTCATTTAACTGATCTTATGCTTCTATACTAAGAAAAACGTTTAAACATGTTACAAAATTTAGTCTACTCAAGTCCTAACCCTGCCAAAAGTCCAAGATCAATGTTTGTTCAAAATCTGTCTCTACAGCAATCTGCAACTACATACAACACCATAGATGAATCTTGAAAACATAATACTGAGCAAATGAAGCCCGACACAAAAGAGTAAAAACTGAGCAATTCAATTAACTTAGAATACTAACATAGCACTGATATTAGAGGTTAGAGCTGTTGTTATCCTGGGGGTAAGTGGATACTAATAGCATTATTTTGCCTTTTACATAATTTCCAGGGTTTCTAGATGTGCTTAGCAGAGAAGAGCTGGAAGAAATGAATCTCTCCCACCTCATGTGGGCTCCCTAGTTTAGGAGTTCTGTTCCAAAACACCTCACTTACCCTGTTATAAGAGATAATCTGATGGCCAAATGAAATGTTTGGTGTGCCCTCAGGGCTCTGATCTACACTGGACCAGCCAATAATGCACAGCCAAAATTTCACAGATACAATGTAAGTGTGGGTCCCAGAAAGGAGTCATTCCAAACTCATTCTTCCTCACTCTTTATCCCTCAGCTGTTACTAATACAAAAAAAAGTATAAAATGGAGATTAAAAAACATGAATAAGTGATGCTCTCACTATTACCCTATGTACATATATGATTATGCAACTGGTTTGATTCTACAACATATAAAACCAGAAGAATGAGAAGTTATATTCCATTTATGTATGATGTGTCAAAATGCATTCTACTGCCGGGTGCAGTGGTACATGCCTGTAATCCCAGTGGCCTGGGAGGCTGAGGCAGGAAGATTGCAAGTTCAAAGCCAGCCTCAACAATGGTGAGGCACTAAGCAACTCAGTAAGACCCTCTCTCTAAATAAAATACAAAATAAGGCTCAGTGGTCGAGTGCCCCTGAGTTCATTCCCTGGTATAAAAAAAAATGCATTCTACTGTCATGTATAACTAATTAGAACAAATATAAAATAAATTTCATTATTATGGCAGTAAAACATACAGAGAGAGAGAGAGAGGGAAAGAGAGAGAAAGCCAACAAGACAATTCCAAATGAAAATAATTCCCAAACACTTCTCGGGACCATTTCCCAATACTCCTATACTTGGGGACAAATAAACTGTTCAGGAGGTAGGAAAATGGGAAGTCAAGAAGGACAGAAGGAAATATGGGGAAATTTGATGAAAAGGGTCCACTGGGTGGTTCCCAGTGTTTCCTCCCTGAATCCTGCTAATCACCTGTAAATCAAGCCTTGTAATTTTCACTAAATCTTAGGGAAATTGAGGCACAGACAGAGTAGGTTTTCCCACACCTTGGCTGCACATTAGAATTGCCTGAAGACCTTTTAAAAATCTTGATGTGATGCATAGGCACACTTTATATCAATCCCTTCTGAACCTCTAGGAGTGGGAGGCAGGTTCTAGCATTTTTTAAAACCTTCCATCTTGGGAGCTGGTGATAGAGCATGTTCCTAGCATACACAAGAGCCTGAGTTCAATTCTCAGTACCAAACAAAACAAAACAAAACAATTCTCCATCTATATTCAATGTACAGCTAAGGTTGAGAACAAATAGTTTAGACCATTTTAAATGATCTCAATTTAATGCATGTAAATTGTACATTAAAATTATATTCTGATTTCATAGGGCTAGAGTAGGGCTCAAGAATATGGTGCTGGTTCTCCTAGTCCTTGACCCATACTTGGACTAGAGAGGGGATAAACCACTGCTTGTCTGGGACCACAAGGAATTTATTGAGTGTGTATTTTTTAAAAAATATTTATTTGTTTGTTTTAGTTGTACACAATGCCTTTATTTTTACATGGTGCTGAGGATTGAACCCGGGCTGCACATGTGCTAGGTGAGCTCTCTACTGCTGAGCCACAACCCCAGCCCTGAATGTACATTTTGATAAGACAGGGACATTCCAAAATAAATTTTTTCCTAGTCCCTTATGCATACTTACACACAATGGGATTCTTAATCCATGCTCCTTTCATACCGAAGTTGGTGTGCAGGGCCTCTTTTTGTCCTCCTCTGCTTTAGAGAGAGGTTAATGGAAGTGCAAGACACCAGATTTCTGGAGCATCAAGTCAAAGCCAGCCAGCTCCCCTAGCCCCATCCCATTATCCACTAGGAAGCTGATTTCACTGGGGAAGTAATGGCTCCCTGCAGTTTGGTTGTTTTCAAGGGCCTTCTATATGCTCCCTTATTTGACAAGATATTAGGCACTAGGCATGCCAGAGTGTGTGCATTAATGAGACCCACATGCAACTGCTTAAGAGTAAACACTCACTTAATCCCATGTAGCTGAACAGTCTAACAAACGAATTAGCTGGTGGCATCCACTTAGGATATATGATCCAATTTATATTATGATTTCTTTCTAGGGACTGAACTGATTTTGACACATATAAAAATGTGGTTTCAATCACCCACAATTGCACCATTTGAATGAGGGAGAAGGAAAGGCTTTTTTAAGGGGCCCAGACATGAGACAAGGAAATAAGGGGGAATGAAGGAAATTTGTGCTGGGCTGAAATGAGGAGAGAGGACCTTAAGGGCATTGCTACTGCCATCACGGAGCCCAGAAGACTTTCATCTCTGCTTCTGGGTTCACTCAGTGGTTGGCCACCAGTCAAACATGTAGGCACAGCTTTGAGACAGAACTCAGAGAATCCCTCACCACCTCCTCCCTCGGATTGCCTTCATGTCCATCAACAGTTCAGGGGCCCCAGAATCATTAATGGATGCTTGAGTTGTGGGAAGAAGACAGAGCTTTGGCAAGTCCAGGGTGGCCATCCTAATGCAAAACAAAGACTAACAGTTTTATGCACTCAAAGAACCTCCACCCATATTAGCCTCAGATAAATAAATAATAAAAGAGAAAGAAATGGTGAAAGGTCATACATGGCTAGGAAATTTATGAATCTTCATCAAATAATTCTCAGCATAACCTTGTCTTTTTTCATTCCATTATCACATCCACCCTGTGACATGGATAATGATTTGCCCATTTTTATACTTGAGGAAACTGAGGCACAAAGGCCAAAGTGATCCAGCTGGGGAATGTGTTGATTCCAGCAGGATAATGGCAGAAACCAAGTACTTCATGAATCTTATGGTCTGTGGGTCTGTGTATTCCCTTGGGCATTGCTGGCTTGGCCTGAGTATCTATGGTATATCTGAGTCATAATGGTTCAGCCTTTAGAACAGCCACCCAACTGCTGGGATTGGGATTGTACTCATGTCCTTTAAAAACTAAATCCCACAGCTGTCTACCTGATGGGGCTCACTATGTCACAAGAGCTTGGCTGTTTCTCTCTATATGAGTGCAGAGAACAGAGAAATAACTACTCTCTGTTTTTTTTTTTTTTTTTTTTTTTTTTTTTGTGCTTGGTACTAGGCTAGTGATTCTATGTATCTCATCTTGATTTTTATAGAAAAAATAACAGATACTGTGAAGTTATATAACTTTATAGTCAGCTATCCTGCCTTTGAATGAAGAGTGTTTGGGCCTAAATGATCTTTCTCCTGCTCCAACAGCTGCCCCATGATGATGCGAAATAATGACCTGAATTGTCTGCAGCAAATTTCCTAGGAAGAGAATGAAACACTCGTTTATTTTCTAAACATGAATGTTCCTCTCCAGTCAAACTATGTTCCATGTGGGTTCTCAAACAGGCTGTGGCAATGACTGAAAAAATTATTATTTTTTCATTCTGTTTCCTTTTCACCTAAGACTTGTTTCCCAGATTCCTTTGCAGTTAAGCATAGCTGTGTAATGAAGTTCTGGCCAATGGGAAGTGGACAGAAATGACTGGTTTCTCCCTTAGACATGAGCCATAAAAATCTTCTGCACAATCCTGCATAGTCTCTCTCCTCACCTACTGGCTAGATTCAGATGACCCAATGGAGGACTCTACCATCCTAGGGAGTAATAGAGCTACAATATAGAAGGAGCCTGGGCTCCCAAATGACTGCATGGAGAAAATACTCCCCTATTAACCCATCATGGACTGTAACATAGCAAGAATTAAAACTGTTATGCCATGGAGACTTAATGTTTGTTCGTTGATAGTTAGCCTACCCTAACTAATACATAGATAACACTCATTTCCTTTTTCTGCCACTTGTAAAAATAGTACCTATTGTTTAAGTCAGTGATTTTTCAAGTTTGGGACCTAAAACAGCAGCAACAGGAGCTTGTTAGTAATGCAAATTCTCAGGCCTCAATCCAGACCTACTGAATCAGAAACTTCAGGGAAGGAGAGGGGAGTCCAGTAATCTGTGTATTTGTGTTTTAACAAGTCCTCTGGGTGACATTTTTTAACAGTGCTGGACATTGAACCTAAGGCCCTGTGCATACTAGGCAAGTGCTCTGTCATCTCCTAGTGATTCTGAGGCACGTACAAGTTTGACAGCTGCTAGCTTCAGTGAGTTGAAATCCACTGATGAAAAATACAATCCTTTCTTCAAGCCTCAATGAGCCCCTTATGGGATCTCTGTGCCATCTTCTCTCTCTCTCTCTCTCTCTCTCTCTCTCTCTCTCTCTCTCTCTTTTCCAGTGCTAGGGATGAAACCAGGACTTCCAGCATGCTAGGCAAGTGTTGTACCACTGAGCCCCCACTAGCCCCTATCCACTCATTCTGGCATTTAGTTAAGTGACACATGGTCACTGTCACTGTGGACATGATGCTTACCCTGTACTGTTTGTCTTAAGTCATCCATGGGGCAGAGACCATCTCCTGTACCTACTGGTAAATTCTGTAATAAAGGAAGGAAGTGAGCATACTCATGATACAGGATGGGGCAAGACAGCCAAGTCACTGAGCACCTTCATTAAATAGGTGGAAAATGTCAAGTACCAACAAGACTAGGTAGTGTCTCAGTTTCTTCATCTATAAAGCTGAGATGAAAATTGTACCTGCACTCATTGGAATGTGATAAGGATTTAAAGAGATCTTTGTTTAAGATGCTTAGAAGAATTCCTAGCATGTAGAAAGTACTCCACAAAGATTAGAAATTGTACCCCATTTGATGATTGACCTGGGGAAATTGCCTTACTCTCTGAGCCCCAGTTTCCTAGTCTATAAAACGAGGTGTGTAATAATGAGTCAAGATGATGATTAGTAGGTGCTGAGCACAGGGACCAGCATAGAGGAGGAGCCAGGTTAAGGGCTCAGGGTCTCACTTCCCTCCAAGGTCTGCCTTCTTTAAACAGGTCTTCCTTGTGCCATACAGAGTGGGAGAAAATATACATTTCCAGGAAAATAGGGTGCAAGTCAGACATCAAACAGTTCACAGCTGGAAGGGGAGTCACTGAAATCTTAGCCTTCCTGGTGGAGTCTCAGGACCAGAATAGGAACTGACCCAGCTCCACAAAGAGAGGACTTAAGGAGGATAGCTCCTTGAGTTCTCCAAACCCCTGCTTCTGTTCTAAATAAATAACAATGATAGCCCCATTGACTCTGATCCAGAGAAATCTTTGTTCAACTTTGAGAAATGGCTCATAGCAGCTAGAGAGCAAAGGTTAGACACAGCTCTCCTCAGACTGGTTAGTAATAGATTCCAAAAAGGAAAGGAGTTGCTTATTTATTACCTCCTTCCAACTTGCCCCTTCCTGAACTGAGGTGAGAGAAGATGAGGAATTTCCTTCCAAATGTGTGTTTTTTTTTTTTCTTTTTAGGATTAAAAGCAAATTTACAAGGTCAAGAAAACCCACAATGTTTACTTGGGGTTAAGAGGCATGCAAGAGTAGTGAAAAAGGGAAATTTTAAGCTTTACCTTTTCTTACCCAATACCCAGCTTCTGTGTGTCTTTGAGTTCTATTTTTTTTTTCTTGGACTTTCATATGTAACATCTCATAAAAGTGTGAATTTGCAAGAGTAATTTGACCATCCCTCACAAAGCCAAAGATACACATGTTCTTCAACAAGGTGATCCCTAGGTACATCTCCCACCTCAGAACTTTCACATTTATTCACTACAACACACACAGTAAGAGTAGTTACTATTTCTAATAGATTCTCCCTAACTCTGCTCATTAGCTTGCTGAAGCACAGCTAATAAGTCTGATACTGCAACTTACCTGGTCCTGGTAAAAAGCAGACAACAGCCAGTCTCAAGCAAGGCCTGTACTTTGGTCTTTCTCTGCTTAAGAAATCAGAGGAAGAGGCAGGATTTTACAAACCCTATCATTGTTCTTTCCCTGGCCTTTCTCAAATCACCAAAAGCAGGTGAGAAGATAATTAGGCCCTATGGGAGGATCCTTGTTGCTAGGGAAGCCCCATCAGGCTGAGCTCTGGAGGGAAATGATCTCTCCCTACACACAGAAGAAATGCCACTTGGCAGGGGCTCTTCTCAGCTAAGCACCTTCTCTCTTGGCCCTACTCTTCCATTTCACGTCGGATCGCTTAACAATTGTACTTCTGAAAGGCCTTCAGTCCCTCACACACCCTGGGTGGGCACTCTCCTCCTCTTGGCCTATCTTTGAGCATGCCATTCCAATAACTCTTGACCCTGGCTGCACAACAGAATCACCTGGGAAGCATCTTTGGAAAACAGGACAAAACTCACGCCTGGGTCTACTTGATTGCCTCACCCCATCTAAGATTGCAAGTTAACTGGCACAATTTTCCCCAGGTTTCTCCAAAGTAGTCAATGCCAAATGCCATGGAGGTAGTTCCTCTGCCTGGCACATACTTTCCCACTGCTCTGACTTTTTTCAATGGCCAACTCTTCATAAGCCTCCTTTTGAGTCTCAAATAAATGTCATTTCTTTCTAGAAGCTTCTCTGAATGCCCCAGACTGACCTAGGTTTCTTGTTACAAGCACCATAGCACCTCTACTTGCCTCCACACAGTCCTCAGAGTGTACACAATTTGTTCATTTAATTCCTTGTCTTCTGACAGATGCTAATTCCAAAAGGGCAGGAGCTGTTTCTAGTACTTCTTGCCACCATGGCTCCAATGCCCAACCTAACTTAGGGTAGATGCTTAAAAAAAAAAACAAAACAAAAAAAAACACCTTGAGTGAATGATTGCCCTTGGCATACTTAGTGTTGGGTCCTTCCCCAGGACTTACTGGCAGTAGCTTTTAAAGAAAGTCTTTTCTAAACCACAGTAAAATATCCTGTTCTTTCATTATGGCAACTGAGAAGGTTTCAAGTTTGTTTTTTTGTGGCAGAGATTAACTAAGGTTTTTTTATTTTTATTTTTTTAACTCAGGTTGTGGGTAATTTTTTCCACTTTTCTTTGGGGTTCTACATTTTCTACTTTTAATTTTTTTAATGAGTTATACATGACAGAAGAATGCATTTCATTTCATTGTACACAAATGGAGCACAACTTTACATTTTTCTGGTTGTACATAATGCAGAGTCACACCATTTGTGCAATCATACATGTACCAAGGGTAATGATGTCCGTCTCATTCCACCATCTTTCCTACACCCATTTCCCTTCTCCTTACCCCTCCCCTTTGCCCAATCCAAAATTCCTCCATTCTTCCCATGCCCCCTTCCCCCATTATGGATCAGCATCCACTTATCAGAGAAAACATGGCCTTTGGTTTTTTGGGATTGGCTTACTTCACTTAGCATGATATTCTCCAACTTCATCAATTTACCTGCAAATACCATAATTTTATTCTCTTTTTACAATATTTTTAAGTTGTAGATGGATACAATATCTTTATTTATTTATTTTTATGTGGTGCTGAGGATTGAACCCAGTGCCTCACATGTATGAGGCAAGCATTCTACCACTGAGTTACAACCACAGCCCCAATTTTATTCTCTTTTAATGCTGAGTAATATCCCATTGTATATATGTACCAAGTTTCTTCATCCATTCATCTATTAAAGGGCATCTAGGTTGGTTCCACAGTTTAGCGATAGTGAATTGAGCTGCTGTAAACATTGATGTGGCTGTGTCACTGTAGTATGATGATTTTAAGTCTTTTGGGTATAAACCAAGGAGTGGGATAGCTGGGTTGAATGGTGGTTCCATTCCAAGTTTTGTGAGGAATCTCTATACTACTTTCCAGATTGTTTGCACCAATTTGCAGTTCCACCATCAGTGTATGAGTGTACCTTTTCCCCTACATACTCACCAACACTTATTGTTGCTTGTATTCTTGATAATTGCCATTCTGACTAGAGTAAGATGAAATCTTAGAGTTGTTTTGATTTGCATTTCTCTAATTGCTGGAGATGTTGAACATTTTTTCATATATTTGTTGATCGATTGTATATCTTCTACTGAAAAGTGTATGTTCAGTTACTTAGTCCATTTATTGATTGGGTTATTTTGTGTGTGTGTGTGTGTGTGTGTGTGTGTGTGTGTGTGTATTAAGTTTTTTGAGTTCTTTATATTTCCTGGAAATAAGCCAGACCTTAAACTATACTACAGAGCTATACTAACCAAAATGACATGGTATTGGCACCAAAATAGACATGTAGACAAATGATACAGAATAGAAGACACAGAGTCACACCCACATAAATATAGTTATCTCATACTAGACAAAGGTGCCAAAACACACATTGGAGAAAAGATAGCCTATTCAATAAATGGTGCTGGGAAAACTGGAAGTCCATATGCAGCAAAATGAAGTTAAATCACTATCTCTCACCATGCACAAAACTCAACTCTAAGTAGATCAAGGACCTAGAAATTAGACCAGAGATGCTGCACCTAATAGAACAATAAGTAGGCCCAAATCTTCATCATGTTACATTACATCCTGACTTCCTTAACCAGACTCCTAAAACAAACACAAGAAATAAAATCAAGAATCAATAAATGGGACTGATTCAAACTAAAAACTTCTTCTCAGCAAAGGAAATGATCAATAATGTGAAGAAAGAGCTCAGAGAGTGGGAGAACATCTTTACTATGTGCCACTAGATAGAGATTAACTAGTTTTTCACCAAACCAGCCTTTCTTCTGAGCATACTGATTGACCACATTCCCTAGCTTCTCTATGGCTAGGTGTAGCCATGAACTGAAGTTGGACAGTGGAATGTGGTTGAAAGTGATCAATGTCATTTCCAAGTCTGTCCCATGAAAATTGGATTCACATTCCCCTGCACTCAACTTGTTCACATTCTTGGACTGTTGGCTGGATTCAGAGATGTAATGGCGGACTCTGAGGCCCTTAGAGAGGGTGGAGCACAAAATGGACAAATGAATGGAGCCTAAGTCCTTGAATGATCACACAAAGCATAGCACCCTCTTCCATGACTACCAACTCACATTGGACTGTGGTTACTCTTGTAAGTAAGAAATAAAATTTATGGAATCAAGCCACTGAGGTGTGGGGGTGTTACATCAGTGAACTTACCATGGAAATATCCAGGAAGTAGCCTGACCCACATGTGGACTCTTATATGTTAGACCACTCCACAAGTGACTTCTTGTTCTCCGTAGCCAGCCGTGACTGCCAAGAGGCAGGATTCAGTTCTCCACTAGATAGTCACAACATTTGCAACCATGAACCAAATAAGCACAGTAACAGTGATTAGCTTCCAAGTCCAGAACCCTCTTCAAATGATCCATTACTTTTCAGACAGGACCAAAGGGGTTTTGTGTGGTTTTATTTTTTTAAAAAAGCAAAAAAACTACATTTGAAGTAGTTCAAAGCAGAATAAAACCCATATATTTTCTGAGATTGTCAAACTGCAATAAAACTTTAACGCAAACTGATTCTTTGAACTGAAGTCACATCTTTATTTATTACGAAGCTCTGGCTTCCACTGTCATCAACTTCTTCAAAACTTTTACCTTTATCACTTCCTTTGGGAAAAAAAATAAAGAAAGCAACATGATGTTAAATTGTTGGAGGGATATTGTCTTGGCATGAATATATCTCTGTGCTTGCATTCAGTTAAAAAACCAGCAATTTGATGGTTTAAGACCATAGTTTCTAAAAGGGATTAATTATTAACTAACTTTCTCCAAGCAAGGCCCCACAAAAAGTGCAAAACAATTGATCTAGGTGCTATTCTCCAAGAGCTGACCATCAGGATAAGAGAGTTATGTTTAAAGCACAATTAGCTCCAATAAAGGTTAAATGTAGGAAACTCCATAAAATAGAGACAAAGTGATATAAAAGCTTAGAGTAACAGTAGATTGCTCCTAACTGAGAAAATGCATTCATTCACTTAATCATTCAATGAATATTTATTAAGCATCTATTATATGCCAGATACCATGCTTGGTATTGTGTACTCAGTAGCGAGCAAGAGAGACACTAAGGCACAGCTTCACAGAGGAGGTGGTATCTGAGCTGGGCCAGTAGCCATGAGTGGATGGAACATAGAATAAAATAATAACCACAGCTTATATAGTTAAGCACTCACTGAGCACCTTTGTAGTGTATTACATATGTCAACCCTCCCAACAGCCACATGAGGTAGGTACTATTCTCATTAACATCTTACAGAGAAGAAATCTGGGTTCAAAAGTTTAAGTTACTTGTCTAGGGTCACACAGAGCCAGAATGGGTAATCTAGCTCCGTGGCCCTCACCCTTATTCACTACACACGAAATCATGAATAGTCTTGAATTCCCGGGAAAGAAATTTGAAACCAAGTCTTTGCCACAATGTGAACCACTATTGCATGCAAGATGAAAATACAAAAATGAAACTCTTTTAGTTGCCAATGGCATGAATCAAGGGAGACATTCTATCCCAAGTTCAGGTTGGTTCAACAAAACAGGAGAAAATTCTTCTATGTGCCCTAGAACATAAGTGGTGAAGGTCTAATTTGGTACTACTTGTGTCACAGAAATTCATGCCAGGGAACCACTTATCAGTGCAATTGCACTATAAGACCCTTTAGCCGTTTTGTAGTTGAAGTTCCTGGGAAGGGATTCCATATGCACAGTAAAGGTTTTCTCAGTCTAATCTAATATTCAATTGAGGATTCTATTTTAAAGGTAATTTTTCATCAATGTGTCATGCTCCTCCTTCCCACCACTACACACACACACACACACACACACACACACACACACACGAGTGCATACATACACATTCCTCCCATTATTCATGGGACAGATGAATCATTGGATTCTATCAAACATCTTACTAAACTGTTGAATTTAGGGAAAAGTGTGGCCCTCCAATCAGAGCCAGACACAGGCAAATAACAGTCTATAAAACAAAGGACCCAATTAAAGGGGGCTGGCAACCACAAGGTTGGGCCATTGTTTGGGGGAAAAAACCTACAAGAGGCAGTTCCAGATGAGACAGCAGCTAACGGAGCTGAACAGCTGGTTTGTGTTCCCCACAGATACAGTGAGGCACTCTAGGGGGTTATGTTTCACAGGCATCCCTTGAAAGAGGGGGTAAAGATAAAAGAAATCCTAATTCTGGCCAGAGTCTCAGACCCAGGAGAACCCCTGGTCTCTTGAAAATGATGCCACAAGGGCTGAAGAAGACAAACTTGTTATATCCATTAAAATAGTACTGCTAGGCTAAGCACTGCTGAGATCCACTGATATCAACCCCCATAAGAACGTCTACCTCCTGCATTTCCTACCTTCAGGCTTCACAGAACAATAAGAAGTAAAAAATGCATAAACTATTACTCCAAAGGTTAAACATGGAATTATCATATGGCTCAGCAATTCCATTCCTATGTATATACCAAAAAGAAATGAAAACAGATTCACACACCACCTTGTGCACAAATGTTCATAGCAATATTATTCATAATAGCCAAAAATGAGAACTGCCCAAATGTCCATCGGGGCATAAATGGATACAAGTGGTCTATCCATATAGTGGAATATTATTCAACCATAAAAGGGATAAAGTACTGATACATGCTACAACATGGATGAACCATGAAAATATACTAAGAGAAAAGAGCCAGACACAAAAGGTCACATATTTTGTGGTTTCATTATATAAAATGTCTAGAACAATCAAATCTATAGAGACAAAAAGTAGATCAGTAGTTGCCAGGGACTTCAGGGAAAGGAGGGAATGGGAAGTGATTGTTAATGGGTATGAGGTTTCTTTGGGGGATGAAATTTTTTTTAAATCAATCATACTGATGGCTGCGCAATTCTGAATACACTAAGAACTGCTGAACTATATGCTTTAAATGGTGATCTGTATCTCAATCAAGCTGTTATTTTGAAATGTTTTTAAAATAAGTTCTTTATGTAATAAATGTTTGATGCACAGTAAATAAGATAAGGAGGAAGAGGAGGAAAAGGCAATGTATATAACCTAAATCTAATAATAGGAACACATCAGGTAATTTCAAAATAAGGAAAATGGCCCTGTAATCTCCAAATGTCAGTGTCATAAAGGGTAATGCCAGTGTCATGAAAAGGCTTTTTGCATTTTTCTTTTCTTTTTTTTTAATAGGAGTGCCAATTTATTCTTTTTTAATTTATTTTTTATTCTAAGTTGTTAGAAATGACAGCAGAATGTATTAATTTCATATTATACTTGTAGAGCACATTTTTACATATCTCTGGTTGTATACAAAGTATATTCACACCATTCTTGTAACTTTACTGGAAGTTTGAAACAATATCAAAATTTAAAATTACCAACAGAGAGAAAGAGAGAGAAGAGAAGAGAAGAGAAGAGGAAGGAGGAGGAGGAGGAGGAAGAGGAGGAGAAAAGAGGGAAGAGAGAAGAGACATATGTGGTAGTGAGAGCAAAGGCCTACGGGTATTCAATGATGGCCAAACCTCCATCCTCTTTTATAGCCCTGAGCCTCTTTCATGAGTTCTCCAGCCTTCAGCCAAGTTAAGAAAAGAGGGAGGAGGATAGGAAAAGGAACATGTGCTTCAGTTCAAGCTGCAGTGACAGGTGTGGAGGGAAGGGATTGAATCCATGAGTCCCCCAAAACACTCCAAATGACCCTATCTCAAAACTAGAAGGGCCATTGTACAAATTATTGAATTAAAAAGCAACTGAGCAATAACCTGACCTCAGGATGAGAATCGATGATTTAGCATGGACCACAGCTCTAGGAGGACAAGAGAATCTCTCTGCATCATTCTTTTCTAATGCAAGAATTCCATGTTTGTCCCCCAGTGCTGGTATGTCCACAGATTCTAATGGTTCTGCTTTTATCCACCATCAAGCATTTGCTTATTTCTTTCCTCTTAAACCTTATAACTGTCAGGATACAGGCTTAATGGGCAATAAAAGACCCCATGCTTGTACATTTCCAACAACAACAACAACAACAAAAAACAGGATGAAATCAAAAGACTGGCCTAAAACCAGTAAGTAAGTTCCCCTGCTCCAATTTTCTGAAGATCTTACTGGATTTTGATTCTCAGCAAGGGTGCTCAGATGCCTTGAAATTGCCTGCAGAAACACTTGATGTTACTGTGGACCAAATCAAAGGGAATTAAACATTAAAGCACTTGGATAACACTGCAGGTCTGCAATGGTTTGATCTATAAGGTACACACACACACACACACACACACACACACACACACACACACCAATACACACAAGTAGATGCTTCATTATCCTTTCTTTAGAAACTTCCTACCAAATGATGAGGTTGATCTCCTAGGATAACATTGGGAGCTCTTGCCACTCCTTCTTTCAGAATCCTATGAAATCTCTGTAGAATTCTACAAACATATACATCTTGGTTAGTAACAGTAGCTGTTCTCCTGTGTCTACAATGGTCACCTCTATATCTCCAATATCTGTTACAGTGCCTGATGCACAGTAGGTGTTAAATAAATATTTTATAAATTCAATTGAAGTTGAATTCAAGAGTAGAAGAGGGAATAGGCTGAAGCTTTGATTATGGTTAACTGGGGTTTAATATCCTTTGTTTAAATACACATACACACACACATACATGAATTCAAAGGGCAGTAGAACAGAAAGGCTTGAATCCAGAAAGTTCCAAAACGATATCAACTCTCCAACTTCACATTCTTAAATTGGGGTTCATCTACCACCGGGGTTCCCAAAGACTTTCTAGCAATCTGTGAGTATATGGATAGCTTTAAATGATTAAATTTCTAGGTCTTCAGCTTCACATTTACCTCCCAAAGCTGACCTGCCAGCTCTGAGGTCTGCTTCTCCCTACTCCCTTTTCACACACATCCCTCTATGTTTAGTAAGGAAAGGAATATCACCAGCTTATCATCAATCTTACCAAGGTGCTTTATCCCAACAAGTAAAAATCTCCTAGATCTGAAACAAAGTGATCATTTGAAACAATGTCAGTTTACAAGTAGCTTCCCAAGGAAAAAATGAAAGAACACTTCAATACAAAATAGTGTGTTGTATTTTATTCAGGTAACAAATTCATAGCATGCTTTTGTGTTTTGTATATCTATCTGGCTAGCCAGATCTCTACCCATCTTAGAATCAGAACTCAAAAGGGAGAAGATTAGCCAGGCACACATATTAATATATTCACTTAAATCAACAAAGTCAGTTCTTTATAATGACTAAAAATAAGACTGGTTTACCTGATGGTTTGGCAATTTAAAATAATGGCTTTTTCAGTCAGGTCATATAACCTGCCCTAATAATTTTTTCATGAATTGAAAGGATTTATTGAAGATATACTTAAAGCACATTATATACATCAGTGCTTCTCAGTATTCATAAATCACCAGGGGACCTTATTAAAATACCGATTCTGATTTAGTGGGGATGGGGAGGGATCCTAGATTCTGCATTTCTAACAAGCTCCCAGAGGATGCTGATGTTGTTGGTTCATGTATCATACTTTGATTAGTGAGACATACAATGTGCTGGAAAATATACTTTAGCTATGAATTAAACTTATGATGTGAAAATTTTAGATATCAAATGTAAAAGGTACAAGGGGGTGCCTAATTTAAAAAAATATTTTAGGAAGTATTCCAACAAGAAAAGTTGATGGACGTCTGATTTGGGCCTCTGCTGACAGACCAAACTTAAGAGGTTTACACGCCATTTTTATCGTATTCGCAGAGCATAACTGTACTTTTGCTTTGAATCTGAATCCCAGAGGAATTTGCTTCTTTCCCTGTCCTTCACATGGATTGTGACCATGGTGGCAAATTCAATGGCTCAAATCTTCAGCTGTAGTCATTGAATGTAGTTGGCTGGTAGGAGTGGGTAACCAATCCTGTACATAGTCAGCAAAGCACTCATGTTCTTGATTCAAGAGTAAATGGCCTCATACACAAAATTATAACAACAGTTGGCATGAGTTGGCACATGTCAATGTGCACATTTGGGCAGTGAGGGTCCATGGATATGTATTATCTGCAGTTGCTGAAATATGGGACTATATCTTGGTAAGACCCTAAGCAAAATCAAAAATTTAATCAGTTTTGTGGTCAGTTCCACTCCCTATCAGCACCCCTTTTCTTTCAAGGCACCCCATAAATGTGGATTTTTGTCTTTTCTACATTTTATTAAATTCTACCTTCAATCCCCAATACAAATATGCGCCATTCCTCTTTTAAAGAATTTTTTTTTCATGATACAGGAAACTGAACCCAGGCACATTTTATCATTGAGCTACACCCCCAACCCTTTTTATTTATTTATTTTTTTAAATTTGAAACAGAATCTTACTAAGTTGCTGAGCCTGGCCTCGAACTTGTGGTCTTCCTGCCTCAGCCTCCTGAGTGGCTAGGATTACAGGCATGTATCATCATGCCCAGGCTTTTCTAAAGAATTTTAAAGAGAAAATTTTATTTAAACATGTATTCTCAAATCTTTTGAACTAGTTAAAACTTATCTGAGTTAATTTCCACTTCAGAAAAATGGAAAATACACAAAGCTCTGTCAGCAGGTTAGCCACACCAAGCATGCCAAATAATCTAGGGTTACACACAGAGCTTAATCTCAAAGCTGGAACTTCTTTAAGACCAAGAAGTAGTCTCTTTTCTGATCAAAAGAAAGTTAATAATTCTAGATCTTCAGTCTATCACTGCAATA
Organism: Tamias sibiricus; assembly: GCA_025594165.1. Lineage (NCBI taxonomy): Eukaryota > Metazoa > Chordata > Mammalia > Rodentia > Sciuridae > Tamias > Tamias sibiricus. Next base: position 19,102,801 of record CM046667.1, on the reverse strand, counting down.
AATCCCTTGTAAAACAAGCACATGCATGCAGCCATCCTTGGAAAGCAACTATGATGAATACTGGCTGCTGCCTTTTAAGTGTGTTGACATCTCCAGATGAAAAAAACCTAATTACTTATGCTTGTCACTTGGAGGTGCCCCACTCATTCATGCCATAAGTAGAAGTCCAAAGAGAGGCAGAATTACTGGGAGTCCAAGATTCAGAAAGAAAATAAGGGAACTGAGCTGGTCACTGTAAATGATGTGCATGTGCACTTTGAAGGATCCCAAGTTTTTGAAACACATGACATTTCCCTGCAGCCAAGCACTCATCAAATTGCAGAAGTGTCAGAGCAAAAAGGAAACTTAGCAATTACCTAATGATTCAAATTACGTTTATTATAGTGAAGAGGAAGCTGAGGGCTAGAGAGGTAAAATAACTTGTCATACAGCTTAGCAGTGAAAAGAGAAGAATAATACCCTGGTGATCTTCTGCCACACAGCCCCCTTCTCTCTCAGGCTGAGTCCGGGAGATGAAAAGAGGAGAAATCTGCCTATGCACAACAGGTACACATAATAAAAACCACAACAAAGTGGGGGGGATCTCTTCCCTTTAAGCTAAACATCCTCCATAAGTGAGCCTGAGGGGACATTAGAGATGAGGATAATGTCCTGTGTGTACTGGCAGATGTTTATCAACCAGCTTAGGTGGTGGGGGCATGATTTGCAGCATTTTTCAATTTTTGTGGTGTAAAATCTTTCATCATGGCAGATTTCAAGTGACCAACTTGATGTCTCCTATAGTAGTTGGAGAGAGAAATATACTATCGTCTCTCATGAACTGGTACAAGCTGGCTCCAGCATACCATTGGAATTTAAAAAAAAATTTTTTTAGTTGTAGCTGGACACAATACCTTTATTTTATTTATTTATTTTTACGTGGTGCTGAGGATCGAACCCAAGGTCTTGCATGTGCTAGGCGAGTGCTCTACCACTAAGCCACAACCCCAGCCCACCACTGGAATTTTTGAGAAGTTGAAGGATGATATGACTTTCTGCCTCACAAAGAAAAACTATCCAAGTTTGTGAGGAAAATTCTAGTGGCACACATTTTCATTCACAGGACCCTAAAGTCTCCCGTTTCCATGTCCATGGGACCTCATTGAGAATTAAAGCTTACTGTTATGGTTTGGATGTGAGGAGTCCCCCCAAAGCCCATGTGTGAGACAATGCAAGAAGGTTTAGAGGAGAAATGATTGGGTTATGAGAGCCTTAACCCAATCAGTGAATTAATCCCCTGATGGGATTAACTGAGTGGTAACTGAAGGAAGGTAGGGTGTGGCTGGAGGAGTTGGGACATTGGGGGTGTGCCTTTTGGGTATACATTTTGTATCTGGTGAGTGGAGCCTTTCTATGTGCTTTCTGATCATCATGTGAGCTGTTTCCCTTCACCACACTCTTTTGCCATGATGTTCTGCCTCACCTCCAGCCCTGAGGAATGGAGGCCGCTGTCTATAGACCAAGACCTCTGAAACCATGAGCGCTCAAATACACTTTTCCTCTTCTACAATTGTTCTAGTCAGGTCTTTTAGCCCCAGCAGTGGAAAATCTCTCTAAAACATTTGCAGAAGTTACTTGGTCTATGGTCCATCATGTTTGTATCTTGGGGTAACTGATCCCAGGCAGGAGCATTGAGAAGTGGAATCTATTCTCTATCTCAATTCTTTGGGCAACCTAGCATTCTTTTCCCAGCAGCAATGGAATCCACATTCCTCTTTAATTTTTTTTTTTTTTTTTTTTTTTTTTTTTGCTGAGAAGAGCTATAAAACTGGGGGCAACAACTCATCAGAAAAGGTTCTTTGATTGTACTTTCTTTTTGTACTGATTTGCTAATGGAGGAAAAAATATGGTGCATAAACAAAGGGGGATGATGATATCAGAGGGTCTGGAGCAATTTCTCTACATAGTTCTGACAGCTAACAAATGGAACTAGCTCTTAGGGAGCATGTTTAAGGAACAGCTGGAATATGTAACGTACATTTTTCTGTGAATCTGACAGGTTGAGCTCCATCATGATTGAGCTACACTCACCGGACATTCATCAGAATGAACTCTGCCATTCCTCGGAAGGTTGCCAAAGAGGCCTTTGAAGAGAAGGGAATCCAGGGGACTATGCTTCAGAAATGGAGACGAATGTATACCAGACAGATCATAAGCTGACCCAATTTGAAGAGAAAGACCTACAAATGCTATTCTCTCAGCTTTCTCCCTAGTTTCCTGACCCTATGATCAGCTCTACCAAAATGACATAAACACAGCTCTTTCCAAAGGATCACTTGGAGGGAATTCCTGCCACATCACCTATTGGTATTTAACCTCCCCCTGTCTTGTCTCTGCACATACTTGATTAAGTCAACAGATGTAAGTTCCTATAAGATATACAATACACAAGATACTTATACAAGGATTCACTCCAAGCATCATTGAAATGGAAAGTTCCCCTAGGATCCTTAAAATAACCTGATTTACCCAACTGGCTTGTCCTCAGCATTTCAGTGGTACAACCATTCTCTAAAGCGAGGAGATTTTCAAAGTCAATGACCAGAGAAATGTTTAAAAAAATAAGATTTTTTTATATTGCAAGCAGACCAACAATTGAGTAAACCTGGTACTATAATTTTTCTTCCTTTGGACTCAAAGACGATATTACAAACAATGACATGCCTAAGACTGCAAGATTATCTAAAGAAGCCACCAGGGCAAGAGTGGTAGACATTGTTCTTAACACAGCTCTGCATCCAGCCCCTTTTCTGCAAGCTCTATCGTGATACTCAAACCTTAGGGGAGGACAGGATGAATTGACAAGATGCAATCAACATGAAAAATCAATCCATCCTCATGGTGTGGGGACACACAGAGAATCCCCTTTTTAAGTAAGTCTGGGCTGAGAAGCAAAAATTCATCTCATAGTCAGAAGGTATGTCAGTCTCAAGAAGCAAGCTATTGCTGGGTCATTAGAAATTGTTTACCTCTTTGGAAAAGTGGGTAGGGGAGCACAGAGCACTTGCCTCTCAGCTTTCCTTTCCCTTGAAGCTTTCTCACTTTTCATAATTCAAAAATGACCTCCATTGCGAGAAACCTTTCTTTTTCAGACTTCCAACTCAAGACCATCTGGCTTGACCACTCCTAACCCAGCTTCCTCCCTCCACCCCAAAGTAGATTAAGCTAACCTTGGACAACTACCAGAACTTGATTAAAACATTGGAAGTTAGGAGCTTCAGAAGCCCTGCCAACTGATAAGCCAAATTAGTACCAAGGTATAAAAGGAGGCAGCACTGTCTTTGTTCTATACTGATCAGTGCTTCATCCTTCCCCCCATGCCAGCATTTTGCTCCATGAAACACACGTAGAAATCAAGAGAAACACAACTGCTGACAAGAGAATGAGGAGAATAAAGCACTTCCAGCAGGTACCCACTGCCTTTCTTTAATACTACTTAGCACTTCCACAAGCCTTTTCATCTTCAAAGCACTTGAGGAACATTAGCTAATTAATCCTCCCAACAGCCCTGCAAGGTGAGGAAGGATTATCTCCATTTTACAGATGGAGAAATGGAATATTTTGAACACAAGCATAAAACGCAGTGACAGATAGAACTGCCAGAAACTGGGCTGGGATCCTTCCCGGCGTCTTTGATGCCCGTTCAAGGCTTCCAAGGTATCTCATCCCCAACCTGAGAACTGCCAAAAGCTCCTAACCAGGAGGTAGCCAAGTAGACAGAAGGCCAGAGGCAAGACAGACAGGGCTCTCATGATAACCCTTCCAAGTCTATAATTAATTCATGATTTCACTGGACTGTCTGGTTAGGGGAGGTCCTTTTTGAAGCTTAGATTTTTTTCTCAAGTCTTCTTTTGAGCAGTCATCTTCTGATTATGGTATACCTCTCTCCATAGCTCCACTCTCATCCATACTTTAAACCAGTGCTGAAAGACACTGTGTGCAATGATGAGAATCTACTTTAAATCCTTCCTGGAATTCAGGCAGGTTCTAAGCAACTAAATGAAAAGCCATTGGCACTGTGCTCTTATTATTCAAGCTTTCTCAAATTTTGGGACAGGACATTCTCTAAGCAAACTCTAGCTGCAACCGCCAGCTGGAGTTCTGATCAAAACCTCATAATTAAATGCAATATAGAAATTTTATATGTACCCCAGGCCTATTACTCAAGGCATAGTTCCAAACTGTGGTGGTCTTAGAAGTTCTTGAATTTTCAAAAGACCTAAAAATCACTTGAAGATGTAGACTGCTAGCACATTCTTCAGAACTGTGGCACTTTTATTGAGATGGGATCTTGTTATGCTTCTCTGGCTGGCATTGAGCTCCTGGGTTCAAGTGATCCTCCTGTCTCATTCTCCCAAGTAGCTGTAACTACAGGTGTGCATCACTGTACAGGGCTAGAATTGCCACTTTTAAGCTTTAAGTTTGACCCAGTTGTCCTGTCAATAGCTAACCTCAAAGCCTTCTAATTTCTACCTTTGTACTTTTTTCATACTATTAGCCACCCCCAGAAGTGAAATCTGTTTGCTTTGTGTATCCAATTATGTAAGAAATGGAGAATGTAGGATCCTTTTTCCTCACCACTCCAAACTGTCCTGTAGGTTCTCATTATTAGAGGCCCACAGAAAGTTCCCAAAAAAGTTTGTAAACTAAAATGTAAAGGTAGTAGCAGTAGGTTTAGGACAGTGACTCTAGTGATTCTCCCCACCCACCCCTGTACCCTACCCAGGGAACATCTGGCAATGTCTAAAGACATTTTTGGTTGTCACAACTGGGAGAAGGGTCATAAGTATGTTACTAGTTCCTAGTGAGTAGAGGCCAGGGATGCTGCTAAATATCCAGCAGTGCATATGACTGCCCCATAGGAAAGAATGAACTAGCCCCCCAATGTCAATAGTGCTAAGAGTAAGAAACTGGATTATAAGAGAACCATTGAGATAAGGCACATACTAAGCATATAACAAGTAGGTTTTCAATTAAAAAAAAAACTTACAGATTAATGGATTGAACCATTCATTGCCTCTATCACTAGGACCAATCCCTACTGCCAAAATAAGAGGTCAGACAAATCTAAGTAAGCAATTCCACATTCTTAGAATGTAAACAGAGGTTTGATAGTTTGTCACCCAAGACTGAATAAAAGCATAGGGTTTATTCACTTTAAATAAATTATGAGTTATTTGATGGCAGAGGCTATATCTTATATTTCTTTTACCCCCAGCAATGCTTGCAGCATAGTAAATGTTAAAACAAATGGTAACCAATTGATAAACATGGACCTCAATTACATCATGTTGGAAAGAGGCAAACCACCAAACATAAATGGAAAGAAATAGAACGTGCTAGCTAAATCCCATTATGATTTAAAATAACATACCAGGGAAGTGGTTAAAAATCGGTCATTGTAGAAAATACAATACTGGAATTTCAAAAGCTCAATAGCATAGATGTCATATGTGGAATCTAAAAAAGTTGATCTCATAGAAGTTGAGAGTATGATGTTGGTTACCAGAGGCCAGGGAAAGTGGGGTGGGAGGCTGGGGAAATGTTGATCTACGGGTACTAAGTTATAGTTAAATAGGAACAAGAAGTCTGTGGTACTATAGCACAGTATGGTAACTATAGATAACAAATATGTACTGTGAATTTCAAAAAAGCTTAAAGATTTTAAAAGTATTCACCACAAAGAAATGACAAATGTTTGATGATATACGTTTAACTTCATTTAAACATTATGTAATATATACATGTATTGAAGCCGGGCGCGGTGGCGCACGCCTGTAATCCCAGCACTTTGGGAGGCTGAGGCAGGAGGATCGCGAGTTCAAAGCCAGCCTCAGCAAAGGCGAGGCACTTAGCAACTCAGTGAGACCCTGTCTCTAAATAAAATACAAAAAAAAGGGCTGGGGATGTGACCCAGTGGTCGAGTGCCCCTGAGTTCAATCCCCGGTACCACAAAAATAAATAAATAAATAAATATACACATGTATTGAACATTGTATGGTACCCCATTAATATGTACAACTTTTATGTTTTGTGTAACAGGTAAAGAAACAATATAGATAAGTCTCATAGGCATAATATTGATTTTAAAAAGAATTGGACATAAAAGATATATAATATATGATTTAATTTATATGAAGTTTGAAAACAGGCAAAATAAATCTATGATGGCAGGTTGGAATACTAGTTACTACTGTAGACGGCAGGGAATGAGTATTGACTGAAAAGGATTATGAGGGAACTTTCTGGAGCACTGTAAATGTTCTACATTTAGACCTAATTGGTGGTTACATGGGTGTGTACATACATAAAAATTAATCAATTCATACACTTAAGATTTGTTTATAATGTATGCCATTTATATTTCATTTTTCAACAAGAAAAACAATAATTAAAAATAAAGAAGAAAAAAAGCAGCCATAGTATGAAAGTTTAAAATTATGGTTTTCAATAGGTAGGCTTATGTTAACACCGCTCTTTCTTTCTCTTTTTCTTTTTTTGTAAAACAAGAAGGGAGAGTTTTATTAGAAATTGAAAAGTAGAAAGAAGGAGTGCCTTGGATTTCTGGGAGAGAGGGTGGGGGAGAGACACCAACACTGCTTTTTCAAATGGTAAATATTCACAGCTTTCATCCAAATTTCATCTCCAACAGTTGTCTTCTTTCTTGATTAAAATGCGAATACAGACTTGATGGCTAGAAAACAATTATTCTCAGCCAGAAATAAAAGCACTAACTTATTTCCCATTCAAACAATGAAATTAAATCCAGGTCTGAGAGATCAGGTCTGTCTCCACAATCCAGGCCAACACATACATGCGCACACAGAGACATGTGCACCCCCTACACACATGCATAACACACATGCATACACAAATAAATACACACTAGGCTGTCTTTGATGTGGCTGCCTCAGGCAGCTCATAATAGGACTGATGATACCTAAAAATCTAAACAATTGCACTTACAGTTAAAAAAAAAACAACACTCCTGATTTCTCTCTCCCAAGAAAGTCAGTAGTTTCCTGCTACTGAAAAAGAAAGATAGCAAGTACTTCTAAAATTAGTAAATTCTCATATATGTACTTCAATTGACTTCCTACAGTAGCCCCTTAACTTTGTATAACACTTGCCTCTATATTTCTTTTTTTTAACTTTTTTTTTTATTCTTTTTAGCTATACATGACAGTAGAGTATACTTTGACAATAATAATACATACATGAAGTATAACTTACTCTAATTAGGATCCCCTTCTTGTGGTTGTACATGATGTGGAGTTTCACTGGTCATGTATTCAAATATGAACATAAAAATGTTATGTCTAATTCATTCAGCTGTCTTTCCCATTTCCATCTCCCCCTTCCATTCATTCCCCTTTGTACCTATGTTTCTTATTTACATTTTAAAAGCATATAATTATAGATCATTATAAAATTCTATAACTCCAACTAAGAAGTCATAAGAAAACAGGAATATTCTGTTGCCAAAGGAGAAATTGGCATTATCTTTTAAAATTATAACTACTAAAGAATGGCAATGCACATTTACCTTGATAATACCATTGTCAAGTTGAAGAATGTTTCTATCAGGAATTTCAAAGTCTTTAAAAGACTTTATTTGGTATGTCTTGCCCCTTGAATTTTTAGCTTCTAGAGGACAGGAACTATTTTTCCAACTTTATATTTACAATACCAAGATAAGTGCAAGACCATCATAAGCCTTCAGCATCTATCTGGTGAACAAGTAGATGGGTGAATGAATGGATGGGTGGATAAGTTGGTGAGTAGGGGAATGGATGGATGGATGAATGAGTAAATCGACATGTGAATGGATGGATGAGTAGACTGGTGAATAGGTAGATGAGTGAATAGATGCATAGATGGATAAAAGAATAGGTAAATGCATAAGATATATGGATGGGGCTAAGGGTGGATGAGAGGATGGGTGGATGGGTGGATGGATGGATAGGTGGGTGAAAAGATAGGAAGGTGGGTGGATAGAATGAGTGGATGGGTGAATGGGGTGCCTGGGTGTGTGGATTAGCTGATAGAGGGATAAGAAGATAAAAGTCAGGTTATTGGGTAAATGGATGAATGAACAAAGCACTAGCAAATGAAGTATATAATTTGGCAAGCAAGTTTTGGTTTCTCAAATTACTTAATTATATAGCTAATATTTGTTATTTAGTTAATACTAACTTTAAAAATTAAAATATAATCTCATTTTGGAAAGAAGGAATCAGTAGATTACATGCTGACATACATGCATACACAAGTGAAAGAATTTGTCTACAGCCATCATTCAGCTACTAGATTTGTTGAAGAGAACCAAGGCTAATAAAATAGAAATCTATAAATCCATGTACATGAATAAAGTAAATACGAATTTGCTCCCAACATCTAAAAATATTAAGAAAGATTTATAGAATTACCTATTCCAAAAGTTTTTAGAAGCAGAACACTTTAATAATTCAAAAGGATGACTTTCTAAGAAAGAAGCTATCATATACCTCACCTTTTAAAGTGACATCAGGGAATAATTTTAGTCTTTCATGGTACATAGTTTAGAGTTGGTTGGCAGCAGAATTGTGGGTTGGATGGCTCATAGGCATGACTAATGGTTTCTCACCTTCTAGATCTTCTAAACTATTATTGTCTGTACTCTAAATCTAGGTATATTCTCTCTCTCCATCACCTATGTACACACATGGACACACACAGTTCTTAAAGGAAAAGACCAAGTTGAAACAACATTATGTAAATTTAAGCAGCCCACCACAAATACCACCCAGGGTTTCCACAACATTAAAGACAATAGTTATTTTCTTTTCATGTTTTCTACACATGCATTTTGTATCCTTTTTTGCTCTTGCTTCAAGTCAGAATGACATCATCCAAAAGCTTCCAGTTTTATTATTCTGAGAAACACATCAGACTGTGGAAGTTTATGTCAGAGTTTAGAAGGTCCACTTTGAAAAGAAAAATGTTAAATAGAGAATTTCCATACAAACCACAGTAATAGTTCAGAATCCAATTTTCAAATATCACTGGTACTGATGGCAGGCCATTAAAGATTTTAAATAAAAGGTTTGCCCTTAAGAAGGACCATGCCTTTTTTTATTTTCAGACTCTACATTTTTAAGGGAGAAATTCTGCTTCTAAAAGTCTATAGTAAAGCTTGCTGGTTTAAAATGCAATTAATCAAAGGAAAGAATATGTGTTAAACCATAAAGACACTTAGATAAAAACTGCAACAAAAATATTTACAGCAGAATAATCCCATTTATTGTTGGTCCTATCTACAAAGACATGTAAAAGAACTAGGAGGGGTCTCTGCTCTGAGAGCCTTAGCTCTGAAACACGGTTCTCAGTCTCTAGGCTGACATCCATATTCTTCTCTGTTTGCTCTTTACTGTTAGAGTTGCTATTTCCTTTACTCATCCTCCTCCCCATCCTCCTCCTCCTCCATTTTTTCCTCCTTCTCCTCCTCCATCTCCCCCTCTTTTTCTTAGTTATCTTTATTAATTCTCTCTCTTTCCTTCCCTCCCTCTCTCCCTTAGTATCTTTTCATTTCTCCTCTTAACTTCAAAATCAGGTGGGCTGAATGAATGAATATCATCAGGAAGGCATGCTTTGAGAAAATGCACCAGGAAGGACCCTTGGCCTAGGCTTTCATGAAAGTTTAATAGGCTCCAATGATACACGGAGCATCCCTTTCCCAGCAGCAATGGGATCCACATTACTCTCCATTTTTTTTTTTCCTGAGAAAAGCTCCAAAACTGGGGACAGCAACTCATCAGGGAAGGTTCTTAGCCTGTATGCTTTTTTGTTTTGTTTTGTTGCCAAACATTGATTTGCTAATGGAGGAAAAAAAAAACTGACCTCACAAATCCTCAGAGGATAGATGTATTTCTTTTCTACAAAGTAATCCTGAAACTGGAAGAAGCAGAAAGATTTACCAGCCTGCTTGGCATTGGATTGAGGGCAGCAACAAGTTAGGAGAAAGAAAACATGGTGTCCAGACAGACTGGATGTGAGACTTCTGAGGACAGGTTCCAGGAAGGCTTAGATGAAGAAACTATAGTTTTGAAGATTCTTCAAGAGTGAAGAAGGAAACCAGGATGATAAAGAGGTCATCTCTATGATTCTAACTCTTTTTTTTTAACTTTTTAATAAGCAATAATAAAAAGCATTCTGACAATGAAAGGATTCTCTTAATTACATCAAGATGATGATCTCTGGTCACTCACACATACATTTGCCATTCAGCTCATTTCTTTGTGCATTGATTTCTTTTCTAAAATCAAAGGTAACTTTGATTATTTTATTTTACTTTAGGTGCTGGGTGTTGAACCCAGGACCTCACATGTGTTAAGCACTACACTGATTTCTAGCTGTTTAATTTTCTCAGAAAGAGCCCTAGATGGGCAAGAACAGGATGCAACCTTCCAAACATTCTGCAGTGAAAGTAACAGGCTCTAAGCCTAAGAGGAGACTTGAGGGCTGGAGTGTCGTTCAGTGGTAGAGTGCTTACCTAGTGAGCATGTGCTCTCAGGTGGCAAATATGATCCTGACCTGAGTTGCTTAAAAATCACACATTTGTGATTGTGGCTGCAAATGGAGGCCATTGCTGACAAAATGGAAAATTGCAAAATTAACCAAAGGCATGACACTGACGCACAACATCCATGGTCTCTTATTCCTCATCCAAATGTAAATCACCAAAATGGTTTCACGGAATATTCTTCAGCTATGTTACAGAATATGCAAATATAATGACCACACTGTAACTTCTACAAATGTCTTTTTAAAGTCCAATTATTAATGGTCTAATCAATACAATGCCAAAAAGGAACAGTAATCCTGGAAAATTTTGTTTAATAACTGTAAATGATTAAATCAACCACCAAGGCAATAAGATAGTAAAATTATTGCTAAAACCTTGAATTTTATGTTGCATTTTATCTTACTTTTAGCAGCATGAAAGGTTTCATTGTAAGTATTTGTGGTTGACATGAAACCATATTGGTTCCAATATAATCACCCAATCTTAGTGTTTTTGCTCCTGTTGTACTGCCCGTCTGATTTGACATGGTACAGGAAAAGAATTTTTCAAAATGTTATAGGAAAATAATTTTTAAGATAAAATCATTGCTGAATGTTCACTATTTAAAAGCACAGACTTTTGAATGTTAATAGAAATGTTTAAATCATTTTTAAATTTGTAAATTACCTATCATCTATGGCTATTTTCTCTCTACAACAGTAGACTTAAGTAGTTGTGATGAAGATTGAATATTCCTCAAAGCCTAACATATTTATGTTCAGGTTCTTTACAGAAAAAGTTTGCTGACCCAAGTATGTAATACTTCAATTTTAAAAAATATTACTATGTGTGTTTTTGGAAATTCAGAGTGTGTGTGTGTATGTATGTGTGTGTGCGCGCGCGCTCTGATTTCTTAAATTCACATAGACCTACAAATACAGAAGTGTTGGGTCTATAACATCACAAGGGCATTGTCCATAAGGCTGATAAAGAAGATCTAAATATGCTGTTATTTCTTGAAGAGATAATCCCTTTTCATATCCCTTTTAAAGAAAATGATGACTCTTGTAACTAGATGATTTATACCAATCACAGTAACTGTCTTCCAACTAAAATTCACTCTCTAGTATTCTCTCCACCCCCACACACACATTATTCCACATTTTCCTGATTGACCCCATCAATTCATTCAGAAAATGTTTCCTGAATACCCTAGATACCAGGCACTATGCTGGGCCCTGAGAATAAAAAGCAGAATAGGACACAGCCCCTGCCCTCCTCAGACTTGAAGTGGGCTACAACATACATGTAATAAATGGTTCTAGTCCCATGCAGTAAGTACTATTAAGAGGAATATCTATAATATATGAAAATATCCTGGCAGCCAAGTGAATAAAGTGAGCAGATGAAGAAATTGGGACAAATTTACAGAGGAAATACATTTGGCTTGGACTTTGATGTCTGAGTAGGAGTTGTTTGCAATGAAAAATAGAAGAAAGGGAATTTTGAGCGGCATGAACACATGCAATGGCATGAAACAAATAGCAAGTATGGAGACCCGCACATACATGTAATAGAGAACAGGAGAAATAGGGCAGGGTAAATGGGGTAGGCTAGGAAGCTGGGTAGGCCTCAAACCTGTGCCTTGCTAAAACGTTTGGGTTTTGTCTTTTAAAAGTAGGAGCTATGAACATTTCTTAAGCATAGAAATGATATGCTCAAATTTTTGGCATGATGGGGTGGGAGGTAATAAAGAAAAAAAAGGCTCAAAGCAACAACTTCCTGGATTTATCAAAATATGTCTATCCACACCATGAGCAAGCCCTCCTCCCCAGCACTCTGAGTGACCAGGGCATCCATAAATGGAAGATATCCCAGTGCCTGAGTGAACCAAGGAAAGAGTCCACACAGTCTGCTGGTTGGAAAATACAGAACAGTCATAGCGTGACAGTTTTACTTCCTAAGAGGCAATATCCTTTCCCTTTTCCATTGTTGCTTGTGTGCCTGAAAATCTCCAGTACCCAGAGAGAGTCCATGCAAATGCCAACAAAAGTAGACAGAAATGCTACAGTTACTAGCTTTTGTGCTTGTGGTCAAAAAAGAATGAAGAGTCTGTTTCCAAGCCCAGAAACATTGATTATTACAATATCCTGATCACAGCCCAGACATCTCCATCTCATGGAATGTTTGTTCCATACTCTCCCTTCAGAAATGCCTCCTCATTAGAGAATTCTTGCAAAAGTGAAATAATTCCAGCTACTGTTTTTCCCATAAAAGGGACCACTGTATTTCTGCTACTTTCCCCCAGCATGTTTCTGTAGGTGGTCATTTCAACAATAAAGGAAGTTCAAGGGTTCAAACAGATTTCCACTGTTAAAGCCCAAAACTTTGAGGTTTTTTCAAGGAAGTCCCCTGCTGAGCAATTATGCTTGAATTCAAGACTGGCTCTTTCTTACCAAAGCTGTGGGGAGAGGAGGAGAGAGGGGAATGGGTAAGGAACTGGGGGAGGGAAGAAGAGAAGATAAGAGACTAAAGAAATCAGGGCACTCGATCAGAAGTAAATGGTTACAATCTGCAATCTGATACCATGGAGACTCAAGAAGGCTGAGGAAAATAGACTCTGAGAGATTGATTCATCCCCCACTCTTATTTTTTTTTTTTTTTTTTTTTTTTGGTATCGGGGATTGAACTCAGGGGCACTCGACCACTGGGCCACATCCCCATCTCTTTTTTGTATTTTATTAGAGACAGGGTCTCACTGAATTACTAAGTGCCTCGCCATTGCTGAGGCTGGCTTTGAACTCGCGATCCTCCTGCCTCAGCCTCCCAAAGTGCTGGGATTACAGGCGTGCGCCACCGCGCCCGGCTCCCCACTCTTATTTTTGGTTAGTTTTTACTCTGATGAATTGGTGCATTTAGAAAAAAAAAATATCTTCAGGAGCCATAATGGACTATATCATGCCCCAGGGAACATGTTCAAAAGGTGCTAGAAGGAGCCAGGTAGAGTCACAGTGTCCCAACAGAGAATATTTGCTTGTTCTCAGTGCAGTCTTGTGACCAACATACTGTTTGACCATTCCCAGAGAGGTCTCCACCCCTATGTGATGTCCCACGACCTCCCCAGGGCAGGACAGGGCAGGGCAGGGCAGGACAGGGCAGATCCAATCCCATGATGCTCCCCTTCCAGCATTGCCAAGAGCAACAGGGACCTGCTGCATTACCATATTTTCTTATGCCTTTCAGTCCTTCATTCCTGATGCTTTAAGGGACGGTTACCCCAAGGACCCATGGGTAAAAGCATTGCTTCTGTTTTCCCTAATCTCTTTCCTCACATTCTGTGTATTTGTGTGTGTGTGTGTGTGTGTGTGTGTGTGTGTGTGTGTGTGTGTGTTGTGGGGCAAGGCTCTGTCTGTGTCTCTCTACAATGTTCTCCAAAAGTGAAATTCATTCATCATTCATCATCCTCACCATTTCCAGAGGGATTGCAGAAAAACATCACAGGCTAGAAAATTTCTTGTTTCCCTTTTTCCTAAAACTATAGAAGCCTCAGTCACCCAGTGGCCCACCTCCAAGGCCCCTTGGAGGAGGATCTGTCATGAAAGCTACTCAGGCACTATTTCTTTGCTACTGCTAGTAACTTCATAGAAAAAAACTGGCCCAACCTAAGAAAAACAGGTATATTTTTTGTAGTGTTGGAGATGGAACCTAAGACCTCACACACACTAGGCAAGTGGTCTCCCACTGTGCTACACCTTGAGCCTAGAAAAGGCATTCTTCTTTTTTTTTTTTTTTTGGTACTGTGGGTTGAACCCAGGGGTGCTTAACCACTGAGCCACATCCCCAACTCTTTTTATTTTTTATTTTGAGATAGGGTCTCACTGGGTTGCTTATGGCCTTGCTAAATTGCTAAGATTGGCTTTGAACCAGCAATCATCCTGACTCAGCCTTCAGAGTCACTTGGATTACAGGTGTATGCCACCATATTCAGCTAGAAGAGGCATTCTTTAAAACATGCTATCCCAGACATAACTTTCCTACGTTCATATATGAATACACCACCAGTGAAACTCCACATCATGTACAACCACAAGAGTGGGATCCTAATTAGAATAAACTATACTCTATGTATGTATAATATTTTAAAATATACTCTACTGTCATGTATAGCTAAAAAGAACAAATTTTTCAAAAACACATTACCCAATGATTTCACTGAGAGGGAAAATATATTGCGAAATAAAAACTCTGAAAGGCCACAATTTTTAAAATGTAAATTGCACATGAAAGTCCATAGCTATCAATGATTCAAATGACTGAAGTATCATGCCAACATTTATGAAGGCATGTGCTGAAGGACTTTATAAATACACAACTGCACCTCCATCCATGGGGATTCACTTCTGGCATTCCCCCACCAGGTAACTTCTACAGCTTTGCTCTCTGCTGTTCTGTACTATGTATGGATTCACTCATTTTGCAAAGCAGACTGAGGTTAAGAAATGCACTGGTTTTGTGGTGATGATACAACCAATTGCACAGAAGGCAATAAGGGGAAAATTTTTCTCAACACTGGGTTGGTACTCCCAATTAATCAAATGCCCAGAAAAAGAGCCTAAGTTATGGGCCAGTGTTATTTGCTGTTCCTCTCTGTAATTTAGATGCAGGGTACATCAAAAGGAAACCAGTAGCTTAATTTTTTAAAAAAGAAGAATTCTTCCTTGGGCTTCCCCAGGTCATGAAGTGTCTAACTGAATACATTTGTTGATGTGTTGCTAAGATGACTGGATGAAGGGATTATTCTGTTTTTATATAGTTTTTGAGAGTTTTTTTGGAGACATACCTAAAAAAGGTCTATAATTGCTTTTTTTAAAAAACAAGTTTGATGTACTTTGTACTACCTTAAAAAGCTACTATGCTTGAGGGTAGGGAAATGCAGAATGCTTTTTCCTGCAAGTAGAAAAATTCAAGTGTAATTCTTCCTACTTAGGAAAAATCTTTGAAAAGTGGAGAGGAAAATAAATGTTTTACAGAACTAACCAAATACTAGGCAGGACCCAGTTATAAGAGCCAACACTCTTGTTTGACTGTCATCCTCTTACAAGGAAGTGCTGCAGGATACTGATGGAATATGTATTCCAAGTAGAAGAGTAAACTTTTTTCCTATGCTTATCAGCTTTGATTGGCCCAACTTTTGAAACTGTCTATCATTTCAACTTTTCCAGTGTAAGAGGAATAACAGTAATAGCTCCCCTGAGGACAAACAGGTGAGCAGATAGTACAAGTCAGATTTATCATCCCAATAAATCTACTTTCCAAAGCAAACAATCTTCTCATTTGGAAAAGCATGGTTCTCTCCCATTTCTGAGCAAATGACTATACTTTTTTCTGGAAAGAAAGAAAGGTATTTTGATAGAGTCTAGAAAGATTAATCAATCTGAAGAAGCCTGTGGTTTCATTTCAATTAATGCCTAGTTTAAAATTGTCTAATGACATCAAGAGAAAATTACTCATAACAAAAGCGACTTACACAGCCCACATTTTAAAAAGTCCATGTGAATAGCATAATCATCATGAAAGAGTGTTAATTAAGCAACCTATATGATCATGATGCAATGACCTTGAGAGGAGAAAAGACAACAATGACAATGCTGCATAAACTTTATTTGGATAAGGTAGCCACAATTCCAGCAGAATCAAGATATTTGTTTAGAAAATGGAGCACATTTATTTACTGTAGGAAAAATTACATATACAGGAATTTTCCAGACTAATCTAAAAAGGACATTTAAACATTGAATACTCATTCTTGTGTGCATATGCATGTGTGTATACACATGTGCCAAATGTATAGGCATTTGTGTATTAACCTAGGGCCACATATAATTTTTTTTAACTAGGCTATAGTTAAAATCCTTCAGAGTTAAGATCAGAAGCTGACAGATTTTAGATCCCAAGCCAAATTGGCTCAATATCTGTTTTTGTTTTTCTAAATAAAATTTTATTGGAACATGGACACTCTTACTCATTTACATATTGTTCATGGCTGCTTTCCCACTCAATGACACAGTTGAACAGAGGTCAGAGAGAATCTATGACATCAAATGCTTGAAGTTTTTACTTTCTGAGTCTTTGCAGAAAAAGTCTGCCAGTTTCTGACTAAAACAATAAATACCTTCTATCTCACACATAAATCAGCATGAATGTATTATTTAAGTTTGATTCAATAAGCTCTAAACTTTTTTCCCCCAAACTATTGGAAAGGGTTGTTAAATATCATGACAGGGGCTGGGGTTGTGGCTCAGCGGCAGAGTGCTCGCCTAGCACATGTACAGCCCGGGTTTGATCCTCAGCACCACATAAAAATAAAGGCATTGTGTACAACTAAAGCAAATAAATAAATATTTTTTTAAAAAAATATCATGACACACCAACAATTCCGGTAAAAGGAACATTTGAGACTTAGTATAATTGGTACCTTTGTTTTGAATCTTAATTTCTTCGAAAACACTTTTGAGCTATATGTTTGATGTAATATGATACACATATAGATTATCTTAATATAAATGTACATTATAAATAAAGACATTATTTCAGTACATAAATGTCATTAAATGGAGCCACACAAATGTTGCTTATCCATATTTTAAGAGCTTCATATATGCTAAGATTTTTCTCACTATTTCATACAAACACATACATTTAGCACCTTAACTACATTTACCATTATTCATGATCATTTCATTCTGTCATTGCAAACTTCAGGGAGATATATGAGAACCAGGGCAGATGAACATTTATTTCAATTCTCCTGTTCCAAAAGTATGAAGCTACCTGTAATTCCATTACCATTGTGTAATACATCTGTCCTGAGCATAACAACCATTTACTCCTTATAAAAATAGACTGTCCTATTTCAAAAAAAAATTACTTGCTGTTATTTCTCATGTAGAAAAAGAAAACTATGCTTAAAAGTGCATTTGGGTTGGGCATGGTGGTGCAAGCCTGTACTCCCAGCAACGTGGGAGGCAGAGGCATGAGGACCACAAGTTCAAGGCCAACCTCAGCAACTTAGCAAGTTCCTAAGCAATTTAGTGAGAACCCTGTCTCAAAATAAAAAATAAAAAGGAGTGGGGATGTGGCTCAGTGGTAAAGCACCTCTGAGTTCAATTACCCAATACAAAAAATAAGTACATTCAGTTCAAATACAAACATGGGGTACAGTGCCAGGAAGAGGAAAAACATTACAGAATATGGTCATGTTTATCTATGCTATGTGGATATATTTCAAGGAATATTCCCTTTTTTCTAAGTTCAATAATTCTGATTTCATTTCTCATATAGAACTCATTAATTATCCTTAGGGGATATGAAATTGATTTCTTTAAAAAATTTAAATGTAAGGCTTTTTACTGTTTGAGGCTAAAGACTGAGCATAATACATATCATTACTGTCATCTTCTGCCAAACCCATGCCCTGAAGGTGACACAGACAGTGATGAAGTATAGTAAGGTAGCAACGATTGGATTATACTGTATGTAGATGCAGGCTGTCACATTCATGATTTGGACCAAGGGTACATGACCTCATTCCATAGCTAGTCAAGCTAGAACAAATATAATTTATTGGAGCCAGGAGGCCTCATTATGACCTGGCATTCAACACAGCTCGTTCCTCTTACCAAAGCACATATCTTAACTTTCCTTACAGAGAAAAATGATAGCTATGTAAGAAATCCATATTACTAGTCTTCATTTTATTGACAAGATTTCTAAGGTAGTAGAAAGAAAATATATTTCCCAGAGTTTTCCAATCCATTATGGAACTAGATGGCATATTAAAACAATTACAAAAAATGAATAAGGGGAAATCATTCCTTTGAAATCTCATTGGAAACTTTGGCATTAGGATAACTATTTTATGATGCTTGGCCTAAATCACCACCTCCTGGGAAAAGTTGAACCTGCCATTGCTTAATTTAGGATTCCAGAATATTCTTAATGCCTTGAAAGTTACTTGTAACTATTGTTTATCTTTATAGGTGTATGTACCCCCACCCACAGGACAGTGCTTTCTAAGTTTCACGCCAAGACAATATGGTATGCTGACTCCTTCTAAATGATTCATAATGGAATCTTAAAAAGTTTTTGAAGTACAGCCTAAAAGGGAGAGGTTTCCTTTGACTAAATGATAGCAATTTTTGATTTGTGATGCAAAAGCGAAATTTAGGAGCAAAGAAGAGGTGTGATATAATGTGTAAAATGGGAGAGATATGTAAGTTCTAACATCTGTTCATGAACTTACATGAGAGTTTTCCAGGAAAGAGTCATTGTGAGTAATTTAAATGAAGGCAGTCATTTCAAAATCAATTGAAATAAAAGCCTATGCATTGGGAATCCAGGGAAGGAAAAAGAAAGGTGTCAGGAGGAACATGGATTTCCTTACTCACTGGTAGTCTAAGATCTTTTTTGAAAAATGGAGCAGGGAGTTGCTGTCAGAAAGGTCAGTCTGTTCTCCTTTCCATGATGCTGCTAAAAGCCTGTATGACCTTTATCTGGGCAGATAATGAACTAGTTATTATCTCAATGGATGGTCCTGACTCTTTCTATGTGCCCCATCATCAACTCGCCATGCTTAATTCAATCTGTGTTTATGCAGCTCAGAAGTAATCCCACCAGATTCAACCATCCCCTTTCCAGACAGTGATACTGTTGCTAACTGGTATCACTTTCAGGAAGGATGAGGAGAAAGCTTTATCATTACAAGGAGACCACCCTCAGACACAGCCATTTTAAAAAATGTTTTGGCATGTTTGGGGGTTTTCATTTCTAGGTGGATCTGAGATAAGCCATCCGGAGAGCTTTTAATTGTTTCTTTGAGGCTATTGCTATTTATACTATATGGACACTTGAAAGGCAACTCTCAGGATCTCAATAGAAATTGGTTTCATTCTGATTCTCATTCTAAGCACAAAACTACACAGCCAGGCAAGAAATTCTAGATGTTGGAGATGTTTTGCAAGCAGCATTTTTAAAAAAGGCATTAAATAAATAAAACTTCTCATTTATACCACAGTTTTTGCTTAAGTCCTATCCTAGTTTATGTAGGCTTAATTGTTACCCCATTAGAGTTAATAGTCAGTAATGTTTACCAAAGAAAAAAATTTAGCTCCCTTTTCCTCCTTTTTAGTAAGATTGCTTCACCTACCTCTCTGAGGCTGGGTATGGTCATGTGACTTGCTCTAGCCAACAATGAGCAGAGGGGCTGCAGTTGTAGCTCAGTGGCAGAGGACTTGCTTAGCATATGTGAGGTACTGGATTCAATCCTCAGCACCACATAAAAAAGAAATAAATAAGATAAAGGTATTGTGTCCATCTATGACTAAAACAAATTTTTAAAGGATGAGCAGAAAATGTTATGTAGCATTAATGATATGTTATAGCTGAAAACTCTAAGAGCCAATGTGAAATTTACTATCTTCCCCTTTGTGATACACATGTCAAAATGGAGCTGCCATCAGTATGGATCCCACAACAAGTACAACTAGCAGAGCATTCCTGTTGATAACCCTTAGACTGGTAGTGTAAGGAAGAAATAGACATTTTTTAAAATTTTTATTTATTTATTCTAATTTGTTATACATGCTTGCACAGTGCAATTCCTTTCATATTACATATAAAGAGCACAGTTTTCCAAGTCATTGGTTTTACACAAAGTATTTTCATACCATTTGATTTTTTATACATGCACTTAGTATATTGATGTCCAACTCCTTCTGCCATTGTTTCTATCCCCTCGCCCCTTTCCCTCCCCTCCCCCTTTTTTCTATTTAACATCCCTTCATTCCTCTCATCCCCCCTCCCTTGCCACTATAATTCAGTATCATCATAGCAAAGGAATCAATCGACTTTTGGTTTTCTGGGATTGGATGACTTCATTTAGCATTACTTTCTCCAACTCCATCCATTTACCTGCAAATGCCATGATTTTATTCTCTTTTCATCTCACACCAGTCAGAATGGCAGCTATCAAGAACACAAACAACAATAAATGCTGGCGAAGATGTGGGAAAAAGGGCACACTCTTACATTGCTGGTGGGGCTGCAAATTGGTGCAGCCAATTTGGAAAGCAGTATGGAGATCCTAGGAAAACTTGGAATGGAACCACCATTTGACCCAGCTATCCCACTCCTCGGTCTATACCCAAAGGACTTAAAAATAGCATGTTACAGGGACACAGCCACATCAATGTTCATAGCAGCACAATTCACAATAGCTCGATTGTGGAAACAACCCTGATGCCCATCAATAGATGAATGGATAGGGAAACTTTGGTATATATTTTTACAATGGAACACTACTCAGAAATAGACATTTTTATATGGAGCTGCTGGAATTTAGGGAATATTTATTACCACAGCATAACCCAGTTTATCCTGACTTTCCTATTCCAATTTCTTTCACTACTGACATATTTAATTTTTAGTTTGCTTGCTTGTTTGTTTTTTTGTTTCATTTTTAGACAGGGATCACTAAGCTGCTGAGACTGGCCTCAAACTTGTGATCCTCCTGCCTCAGTCTCAAGTTGCTGGGATTAGAAGGATGTGTCACCACACCTTATTACTACTGCTGCCCTGTCTCCAAAACATGACAAAAAGGGCTGGGGATGTGGCTCAGTGGTCGAGTGTCCCTGAGTTCAATTCCTGGTACAAAAAAATTTAAAAAAAGATAGTACACTTTTCTATAATAGACACACTCAAGAGAATTCCCATGGAATTCCCCCAACTAAACAAAAATAACAACAACAAAACAAACATTTAATGAAAGGAAAAGACAAGGATGCAGAAAACTTGTTTGATCAACCACAGACTTGTTTTTTAAGTGCTGCCACCTGACTCTTTTAAGATGTTTTACACATAGTACTATGCTTATCTTTTTCTTGATAAGGAAATAGTAGATGTTACAGTGGGCAACAAGTACATTGTGTGCCAAATTGAATATTTACCCTTAACAATCCTTGGCAGAAGCATAGTTGTCCTGTGGGAGCTCTATGAATATATATTAAGTGCCAGGCACTGGGTTTGAGGCTGTAGACACAAAGTCCAATGACACATGGGCCCTAATGCCAATTTTAATGCTGATGCTCTAAACCCCAGTGTGTCTATATTTAGAGATGGAGCTTCTAAGGAACTACTTATGGTTAAATAAGGTCATGAAGGTAGAGCCCTCATCCAATGAGATTACAATCCTTATAAGAAGAGACACCAAGGCTGGGTGTGGTGATGCACGCCTGTAATCCTAACACTTGGGAGGCTGAGGCAGGAGGATCGCAAGTTCAAAGCCAGCCTCAGCCATGGTGAGGAACTTAGCAACTCAGTGAGACCCTGTCTCTAATAAAATACAAAAAAGGGCTGGGGATGTGGCTTAGTGGTCGAGTGTCCCTGAGTTCAATTCCTGGTACAAAAAATTTTAAAAAAAGATAGTACAAGAAGAGACACCAGAAGATCCTCTCAGCCCCACCTCAACACAAAACCCTCTCTCTCCCCCATATGAGGATGGAGCAAGAAGGCAAGTGCCTGCAAAACGGGCAAAGTGCCTGACCAGAAGCCAAACTGGCCAGAAACTTGACGTAGGGCTTCTCGGTCTCCAGAATTGTAAAAAAGAAATGTCTGTTATTTAAGCAACCAGTCTATAGTATTTTGTATGGTAGCCCTAAGCAGGCTAACACTCCTTGGGATTAGTCAAATGGGCATATGATGAGATAGATGAGTTGGTGATTACTTGAAAGAAACTTCTCTCAGGGGCTGGGATTGTGGCTCAGCGGTAGAGTGCTCGCCTAGCACGTGGGCGGCCTGGGTTCGATCCTCAGCACCACGTACAAATAAAACTCATTGAATAAAACGCATTGTGTACAACTAAAGCAAATAAATAAAAATATTTAAAAAAAAAAAAAAAGAAACTTCTCTCAGAACTAAGACACTAGGATAAACAAAAAGCCTATCCTAAGGAAGGAGTGAGGATAATTTGGAAACAGGAATTTTAACAATCTTTGGCAGATGCGTAGTTGTCCTGTGGGAGCTCTATGAAAATTATATATTAAGTGCCAGGCACTGGGTGTGAGGCTGTAGACACAAAGTCCAATGACATATGGGCCCTAACTCCAAGGAATTCATGATCTAATAGAAAATACACTAGGTAAACACATTACTTCAATACCACAGGCATTTTCTGAACTACCAGTGATACTAAGCATCATGCTGGTGGTTGAACCAGGTGATACATTATTGATCATTTGATCATTCTTCAGAGAGGTGTCTATACTAATCAATTATAAGCAGAATCAATAATTAGGAGGGTAAATTGTGGTGAGACAAATTCTCCATTGTCTCTTCACTTCATGACAGCATTATTATCTTCAGACTGTTACCATCTTTCTCTTAAAGTAGTCTCAGTTTGGCTGAATTCCCCTGGAAAACTCTGAGGAGTCTGAAAAGTATGGAACCTTGTAAAACAGCAGGTGCTCACTAAAGATGAACCAGTAACAGCAACATGTTTAGCTCTACCATGTAAATGTTTGGCTCAAATAAAAAGCTACATGAACACATGTCTTAATACACAACTCAAAGCAAGTGTTCACTGCATAGCACAATATCTGAATTAGCACACCATTAAGCTGTCATGAATAGTAACAGAAGCAGGCTTGAATTCTGACCTGAACATTGGAAAAATAATTCCCCAACAAGAAACACATCAAAACGCCTCAAAAGAGTGATTTTCAGAACATTTCCTGGAAATTCATAGATTAAGAATCACTTCCTCATGTCAGCCTCACTCAAGAGAACTTAGACCAGATCACAAAAGACCCACAACTTCTCTGTTGAAGAAAAACTGGGATATCTTCTCTTTAAAAGTAGCACAGCTTTAAAGAAGACTGAAATTGTGGCATTTGCCAGTAAATGGTTGGAGCTGAAGAAGATCGTGCTAAGCAAAATAAGCCAATCCTAAAAAAACCAAAGGCCGAATGTTTGCTCTAATATGTGGATGCTAATTCACAATAAGGTGGGGCACTAGAGAATAACAGCATTACCTTAGATTAGTAGAGGGAAGTGAAGGGAAGGGAGGGGATGTGGGGATGTGGAGATAGGAAGGATAGTAGAATGAAACAGACATTATTACTTTACGTATATATGTAACTGCATGACCAATGTGATTCTACTACATGTACACTCAGATAAATGAGAAATTATCTCCCATCTATGTATGATATATCATAGTGCATGAATGCATTCTACTGTCATGTATAACTAATTAAAACAAATAAAAAATTAATGAATTTTAAAAAGTAGCATAGATTCCATCCAAATTGTCTAGGCTTTTTACAGCTATTAGGAAATGTGAGAAATTGGAGAAGGGCTTCAAATATGGTTTATTGGGATGATAAAGGAGAGGGGAAAAAAAAGGAAAACAGAAAATAGTGCTAGAAAAACAACTCTGACACCAGAAGAGGAAACACTACAATCTCCCCATAACTCTGGATTTACAGCATTAATCTTTTAATACAGAAAGGGATTTGCTGAGACAGATACCAACACAGATACTATTAGATGTCGGTCATGCTCTGCTTCTGCAAAAACAATGGTGGGAGACGAAGCCAGAAGATGTGGGTTTCTTGGATATACCTGGGCCTGTGAAAGGGACAGAGGGAAGAAGGATGGCTTAAGAACTCATATTACCTAGTCTTTCCTCCAGAAGGATACCATTTTAAAAATTCTTTCTATAGTGCTGGGGATAGAACCTAGGGCCTCACATATGCTGGGCAAGTGCTGTACCACTGAGCCACACCCCTGTCCCTGCAAGGATATTTTCTTTGTGCTAGTTAGGGTTTTGATGCTTGAAATCCTGTTTTAGGTTCTGTAGAGTAAGGAACTCATCCTGACCTCTTTTTCCTCTTGCTACATCCTCCCACATCACAGTCAACCTTTAGAGTCTCCCTCTTCTATGATGGCAAAAGGCAGAAACCAGACTATGATAGACTGGAGAAACTATAGCCTTTGTCTTTAATTAGGCAGGATGGCAAGGTAATGTCGGCTTTCTGTCTGACTGAGGTTGGGAGAGAGCATTAGGATTCATGGGAATGCAACACTAGTGCTCAGCAATAGCAAGCATGCACACAGACATTTGTTAAAATGTCCTAGCCCTGTAGTTGTTTGTTTTGTTTTAATGAAAAAGCGTCCCATGGTATAACCCCACCTAGACACTACTGTAATTAACTGCGCTTGGGAAATGTTTCAGCTGTCTTTGGTTTTCTCTGCCAACACTCTGAAGAGACACTAGGAGAACGAGGATCCACAGATTGCAGAGACATAAACACAGGCAAGGATTTTGTGGTAGCTTCTTGCAGACCTGCTTGTTTAGACAGGAAAATAAATGACCAGCATTGAGAGGTAAGGTCAGCCTTGAGACATATTTTCCAGGCTCACTGACTGCAAGCTAAGAGGGAATCCTTTGGAAAACAGTTTTCAATTCAAGCAGTGGTGTGGTGTGGGGGGCAGGTTGGAGTAGAAATGGCAAGAGACGAGGAGCAGCCACGTGGTCTTGGGAAAGTCATCAGAGTTACTTTGAGCCTCGGTTTTCTCATCTGTAAAGCTGACATAATAAGCCTTGGCTTTCTTACCTCACCATGTTGCTATGAGAATGAAATGAGATAAGGTGTGGGAAAGTGCTTTTGAAAATCCTAAAGAGCCACCCACAGGTAAGGAGTTATTATATCCCAGCTCATCCAGAAGTCAAGTCTTTGGAGGCAAATTTTCAAATGAAATTGCTTGTCAGGGGTAGCTCTTACCAGGTGGTTCTCTTGTTTCCACCTACCCACAGAGGGCATGGGTTTTCTCCCACCTATAGGGGGATGGGTTGCAGGAGAAGCCTGGGGAGATTGTTCATTTGGAGGGACAATGGCCTCAGGGATGCTCTGATTGTGGAACAGAGAGTGGACACATCACGTGTGCTACACACACCTGCTCCCTCCAGGGCAGGAGAGTGACAGGCAGCCAGGTGCATGCACAGGCATGCCACAAACTACTATCATCAACCTAGAAGCAATGTATGAAAAAAGCTGACACCATCACGTTCTACATAATCTAAGTCCTTGCTCCCTCCCCTCTGTTAATCTTCCTTTGGCCCCTCCAAGAAAAGGAATTTATTAATAAAAATCTGTTTCCCTGGAACACTTGGAGGGTATCACTTCATTATCTGGGTGCTGGACTCCTAGACAGCACTGTTCTTCCCTCTGCAACTGTCTGTGGCCCTTTCAAGGTCCCCAGGGTCTTATAATCCACTAAACTTGTTTTCTATGCTCTCTCATCACATGTCTGTCCTGATGATTAAACCGAACCACCTCAGAATAAAGATGGAAACTAAAATGGGCTGGGGATATGCCTCAGTAGTCCAGCATTTGCCTAGCATGTGCAAGGTCCTGAATTCAATTTCCAAGCACCATCAAAAAGATAGAGCCTAAATACAAAGTTCACACATTCAACAAATATTTACTCGGTTCCTCTCCTGAACCATGCAAGCCCTGGTGTGCAGAGATCAAATACTTGCTCTTCAAATGTGCTGACAGCTGGATGACATTTCCCAACATCCCCTGCAAATATATGTGGTCATATAACTGACATTTTGGCCAATGTAATATAGATGGAAGTTAAGTACATGACTTCCAGGCACAGTTTATAAAAAACTGGCTTGTATGAATCTCCATTATTTCTTATGCCATCTGCCATCAGATGCAAACTTGGAAAGAAAGAACAACTCTAGGGGGTGAGAGAACTATAAAATGAAAGGGGCCTAGATTTGTGGATAACTGTGTAGGAGATCATTGACTGAATATCCACACTGAATTGTCACGTAGGCAAGAAATAAAACTTCTGTTGTATTCACCCACTGAGATGCTTGAGGATCTTTATTACAGAAATTAGCCTATCCTGACCCTGCAGTTGGGAGTACAATGGGCGATAAGACATGGTCCCACAAAATTTTCAGTTTAATGGGGAAGAACAAAAATAAACAGGTAATTACAATAGAGTGAGACAACTGCCATGAAGAGAGAGACAGAAAGCTGTGGGCTTAACCAGGGGGTTAGTCAGAAGGCCACTAGGAGAAAGGGGCATCAAGATCAGAACAAGAGGAAGATGAAAAGGAGTAAGAGACAGTCTATACCCAAAGGACTTAAGAACAGCTTACTACAGGGACACAGCACACCAATGTTTATAGCAGCACAATTCACGATAGCTAAATTGTGGAAACAACCCCGATGCCCATCAATAGATGAATGGATAAGGAAACTTTGGTATATATACACAATGGAATATTACTCAGCCCTAAAAGAGAATAAAATCATGGCATTTGCAGGTAAATGGATGGAGTTGGAGAAAATAATGCTAAGTGAAGTCAGCCAATCCCAGAAAACCAAAGGTTGATTGATTGCTTTACTATGGTGATACTGAATTATAGTGGCAAGGGAGCGTGGATGAGAGGAATGAAGGAATGCTAAATAGAACAAAGGGGAGGGAGAGGAGGGGAGGGGGCAAGGGGATAGGAATAATGGCAGAATGAGTTAGACATCAATACACTAAGTGCATGCATAAAAACTCAAATGGTGTGAAAATACTTTGTGTAAAACCAGTGACTTGGAAAACTGTGCTCTTTATATGTAATACGAAAGGAATTGCTCTCTGCAAGCATGTATAACAAATTAAATTAAATTAAATTAAAAATCCAACCTCAGCAATGGCAAGGCACTTAGCAACTCAGTGAGACCCTGTCTCTAAATAAAATACAAAAAAGGGCTGGGGATGTGGCCCAGTGGTTGAGTGCCCCTGAGTTCAATCCCCAGTACCAAAAATAAATAAATTAAAAGAAAAAAGGAGTGAGAGAGAGTTTAGCATAGAAGAGGAACTGGAAGAATCTTAGAACTATGGCCATGGCAAAGTCTTGGGAGGCAGAAGGAGAGATGAGGCTGCAGAGAGGCTGCAACCAGGTTCATGTGGTCTTAAAAATCAGTTTGTTTAGCCGGGCATGGTGGTGTACACCTATAATCCCAGAGGCTTGGGAGGCTGAGGCAGGAGGATTGTGAGTTCGAAGCCAGCCTCAGCAAAAAGTGAGGCACTAAGCAACACAGTGAGACCCTGTCTCTTAATAAAATATAAAAAGGGCTGTGGACATGGCTCAGTGGTCAAGTACCCCTGAGTTCAATCCCTGGTGCCCCTCCCCTCAAAGAAACCAGTTTGTTTAGATGGTGTCATAAAAGTAATAGAAAGTCAATGGAAGAAAGTGAACTAGGAATTCTGCTTTGTAAAATTCACCCTTCAAGAGTATAAAGATGAGGAAAACATGTCTACCCATTGAAAAACTCCTTCAGGCACCAACATAGTGGCTCAGAACTTTAGTTATTGGCACCAGTCCAAAGCCCATCCACCTTTACCCCACACCTCAGCCATTGTTATTTGGATGGTTGGTCATTTTTTATGAGTGTCTACTCTGAGCAGAATCACTTCTCTCTGGCCATGGTGCTTCCCCTTCCTGGTTTATATCTCCCTTCCTGCCAGGCTGTCCTGAGGTTTCTACATGCCTTTCAGCAAGTCCATAGGGAATTATGACACAAAGAGGAGGGCTATACTATTCTGTCTCACATTGTCCATAAACAATGTTCATTAAACATCCAGCATTATACCAAGAGACAAGTTCCTCTGAATAAGAACAAGTCAGTGAGGTGATTTTTTTACCACAACATTAGCAGCCAGACACAAACATTCTGTCACAAAGACAGGCAATAGTTGTGTAGAAAGACAGCCACAATCACTATAGAAATATTCACTGAAATAGTCACACCTGTCAAGGCAGCCCAGGAAACTTGTGAAAAAGCAAGTGAGGAGAAGAGAGCTCCAATCTGAGGGATCCACCAGGTGGTCTGGTTCCTGAGAAAAATTTAAGCCTCTAGGCCACAAAGGAGCAGATGTAGCCCGGAACAAAGGATACTGGGAGAGAGGGAGCCAAGAAGAAAAAGATCAAGAAGAGCCTAGGCAGGTTTCTATTTAGAGTACAACCTCAAAAGGGGACTGGTTCTCATTTTTAGTCAACTCATGTCCATGTGAAAAGAAATAATAACAGTTTATTTCCCATATTCATCTCTTGTTCTCCTTTGAATAACAATTTGGACAGCAGGGCTACATTTGCCATTCTGTAGGTGAGATGCTAAAGTGTTCAAGGTTGTCCTAGTCTTTATTTTCATCCCCAGGAATTACTAATGGTGACTGGGCTTTACTTACCAGCAGGAATGTGCCCCATGGTAGCCCTTTCAACCTGGGAATGTTCTAGTATGGACAACGTGGAAAAAACTTCCCCAACCCTGCTCTCAGCACTAGCCACAAATACATGTCACCTCCAGCTGGACTCAGAGTCTGCAATCCTTCTCTTTGTCCTTGGTCAACCCTTGCAACAGAGAATGGCTTGCTGTTCAGCAAACCTGTTTCTCTTCCTCCTAGACACACAAGTCATAAGTCAACTGTATGTGCCAATCTCCCCTGCAGTTAGGTATGGCAGTGTGACTGAGTTCCGGCTAATAGAATGTGAGTAGGAGTAAAGTAAGCCACATCCAGGCCCATACAATAAAACCCTCCCATGTTCAATCCTCTACTCTGTTTTCCCATTCAGTGGCTGAATGGAAAGGGATGCCAAATATCTAAAAAAGACAGAAAATGGAAAAAAATCTGGGTCTTTGAGTTGACATTTGGAGGAAAGTCACTAAGGATAATCACTTGACTAGGATCATACAATTTATGAGAGAAATAAACATTAATTTGTTCACCCACTGAAAGCTGGGGGCTGTTTGTTATAGTAGCACCTAACATAGTTAATACAACTCTCTCTCCCAATCTTTAAGATTTTTCTTAATCTCCTAATCTCCCATAGTCATTATAGAGGACTTCACCTTATTTTTAACAACTTCATTGAGATATAATTCACACAATAAAATCCACTCTTCAAGATGTACAATTCAATGTTTTTAGTACATTCAGAGTTGTACAACCATAATCACTATCTAATTTTAGAACATTTTCATTACCCATGAAAGAAACTTCATACTCATTAGAAATCACTTCCCATTCTCCCTTTCCCCTAGCACTAGGCAACCACTAATTTGTTTCCTGTCTCTATGAATTTGCCTGTTCTATATATTTCTTTTTTTATTTGTTCTAATTAGTTATATATGACAGTAGAATGCATTTTGACACATCATACATAAATGGAGTATATCTCCAGGTTGTACATGATGTAGAGTTATATAGGTCATGTAATCATATATGCACATAGGGTAATAATGTCCAATTCATTCTACTATCTTTCCTACCCCCATATCCTTCCCCTCCCTTCACTCCTCTCTGTCTAATCCAAAGTACCTCTATTCTTTCCTAAGCTCAACCCACACCCATTCTAGATATTTCATATCATTGGGATGATACAATATGTATTCTTGTGTGCCTGGCTTCTTTCACTTAGCATGTTTCAAATTTCAAACATGTTGTAGCATGTATCAATAATTTTAATTATCTTTTTTTCTTTTGAGTACTGGGGACTGAACCCAGGGCCACTTTACCACTGAGCTACAGCTACAGCCCTTTTTATGTTGAGACAGGGTTTCACTAAATTGCTGAGGCTGGCCTTGAGCTTGTGATCCTCCTGCCTCAGCCTCCCAAGTAGCTGGAATTACAGACATGCACCACCATGCCTGGCTTTCATTGCCTTTTATCACTTTTTTATCATCAAGCAATATTCCATTGCATGTACATATCACATTTTCTTTATCCATTCATCAGTTGATAAACATTTAGGCAATTTTGACATTTGGGCTACTATAAATAACGCTATTATAACCATCAATGTGTAAGTTTTCTGAGAACATATGTTTTGAATTCTTTTGAGTGACTGGGCTATATTCTACTTAGAAGCATTTCTACTCAGAAGCAGAAATGCTGAGTCATATAGTCACTCAATGTTTAACATCTTAAAGAACTGCTGAATCATTTTTCAAAGGAGGTGCACCATTTTACATTCCTACCAGCAATGTAGGAAAGTTCTAATTTCTCTACATCCTCACTAACACTTGTTATTAACTGTCTTTTTTTGTTTGTCCTCGTAATGGAAATGAAGTGGCGTCTCATTGTGGTTTTTGTTTTGATTTGCATTGCCTGATGACTAATAATGTTGAGCATCTTTTCATGTGCTCATGTTCATTTTTATGTCTTCTTTGGAATAAAGTCTATTCAAATCCTTTGCTCATTTAAAAAGTGGGTTGTCTTTTCATTGTTGAGTAGTGAGAATTATCTATATATTCTAGGAACATGCCTATTGAAGGCTGATTGTGTACTACAAAAAGATATGTTGGATTCCTAATCCCCAGTACCTGTGAATGTAACCTTATTTGGCAATAAGGTCTTTAAAGATGTGATCATTTTAAGATGAGGCCATACTGGATTAGAGTGAGTCTATTTCATTAACCCCAACTCTGAATTGGTCTTGTGATTTGCTTTGACCAGCTCCAAGCTTGGGCTTCAAGAAGTTTTGCATGCTTCCCTGTTCCATTAGAATCCTGTTGATGGAGAAAGGCTACTGACTCAGTAACCCAATTACCTCAGCCACTACCCAGTCACTCCCCATATGTAAGGCCATCTTAAATGAGCCAGTGCTTAGGTGACTGGCCAGCTGATCAGCAATTCATTACAGATATAAGTGAGTCTAGTTGAGTCCAGTCAAAACTGCCAACTCAAGAATTATAGGCTAAATAAATGGTAATTGTTTTAAGCCACTGAGTTTTGGAGTTACTTGTTACACAGCAAGAGCTAACTGATACAGAGGTAATGTTCACATAAATTAGAAGACTAGGTTTTATTCATGGATTGTTTGCTAACCAATTTTACAACTTTGGACTAATCACTTTACTTTTTGAGCATTGATTTTTAAATGAGAAAACAAGGGGAAATGATAGGCTGGTCCAGTACTTTGCGAATATCACCAAGCAGCCAAGCCCTTTCTTCAATTGATAGCTTATAATGAACCCCAATATATAAAATAGATGAAATGAAACCTTTTCAAGTTCTGAAAGAAGCTGAATCCCCTCTGCTCAACTTCCCTCTCACTCTTCCCCCCTTCCTCCACCTCCACTCCCTGGAATGGCACCCCAAGGATTTGCAGATAAAGTCTGAAAAACCTAATGCCATTCTGTTTTTTGAAGATCTCTCAGATTAACATTTCATTATTCCAGGCCAGAGAGGGGAGAGGTAGTTTTGCATAAACCAAGACAGACTGGACCCTCCTGTAGCACTACTCACACTATGTGGTACATGTAACTATTTTGTAAGCTGCCTGGTACCGTAAACCGGGAGGAAAAACTCTCGGAGGCAGAGTTAAGCTTTTACTACTTTTACTTCTACTTTCTTAGAGCTTAAAGAGGGAAAGAAAGATTTTTCTTCTTAGCTTAGAGTAGAGTAGCTTAGAGTAAAGAAAGATAGAGCTTAGCTTTTCTTCTTAGCTTAGAGTAAAGAAAGATAGAGCTTAGCTTAGAGAAAGACTAGAGCTTCTTTCTTCTCTCTTCTTTCTTCCTTCTTCTGTCTTCTGTCTTCTGTCTTCCTCGGGAGCCTCGGCCTTACTCTGACCAGTCCTCTGGAGCCTCGGCCTAACTCTGGCCAGTCATTACTTCTTCTATCTGGTTTCTCTTCTGTAACCGCTCTGCCTACGTTCTGGCCGCTCTGATTCTTCTGACCGACCGAGTGACTGCCCGGCTGACTGAATTCTCCGTTCTCCTAACTCGGACCGCTTTCACCCGGTTATATACCTTCAGGTTTGCGGGTGCCTACAGGTGCGTCACATACATATCAGGTGGAACCCATGGCTTCCAGCTAGCTACAACAGCCCTTCCTAATTAGGGCTCCTTCATATTCCTTCCCTTTAGTTTAAAAAGGTGCTTTTGTTCTATTTTCTCTCTTCTTGTCCCTACCTAGCTTTTCACCTTTTATTTTTGAAAGGGTGGATATTTGAGCCCTTTTTGAGAAGGTGCTGTGGCTTTAAGGAAGCCTAATGCTGAGGAGCAGCTAACGCACCTAGTTAAGCACAATTGCATAAGCGGCTTTGACTTTTTTTTTTTTTTTTTTTTTTTTCTCCTCTTCTTTATTTTTCTTTATGGCTTTCTTGCCAAAGCTCAATGGCTTTTTTTCTGCATGGTTTTTACCATGCTATTTAATTCTCTATTTTCTTTTAAGCTCATGGCTTTTTTCTTTATACTAAAGCTCAAGGCTTTTTCTCTATATTTTTTATGGCTTTTGGCCGGCTACTCTGCTTCGGCTTTTGGCCGGCTCGCTTCGGCTTTTCGCTGGCTACTCTGCTTCAGCTTAATTCTTAACTGGCCTCAACTGAGTCAGAGGCTATGCTCTCTTGTTTCTACTCTTTTTGCTGGTCTCAACTGAGTCTGAGGCTATGCTTTTTCATTGCTCTTATTTCTTAGCTTTTCTTCTCTGCCTGCCGAGCCCCGGACGGACCACCATTTGTAAGCTGCCTGGTACCGTAAACCGGGAGGAAAAACTCTCGGAGGCAGAGTTAAGCTTTTACTACTTTTACTTCTACTTTCTTAGAGCTTAAAGAGGGAAAGAAAGATTTTTCTTCTTAGCTTAGAGTAGAGTAGCTTAGAGTAAAGAAAGATAGAGCTTAGCTTTTCTTCTTAGCTTAGAGTAAAGAAAGATAGAGCTTAGCTTAGAGAAAGACTAGAGCTTCTTTCTTCTCTCTTCTTTCTTCCTTCTTCTGTCTTCTGTCTTCTGTCTTCCTCGGGAGCCTCGGCCTTACTCTGACCAGTCCTCTGGAGCCTCGGCCTAACTCTGGCCAGTCATTACTTCTTCTATCTGGTTTCTCTTCTGTAACCGCTCTGCCTACGTTCTGGCCGCTCTGATTCTTCTGACCGACCGAGTGACTGCCCGGCTGACTGAATTCTCCGTTCTCCTAACTCGGACCGCTTTCACCCGGTTATATACCTTCAGGTTTGCGGGTGCCTACAGGTGCGTCACATACATATCAGGTGGAACCCATGGCTTCCAGCTAGCTACAACAGCCCTTCCTAATTAGGGCTCCTTCACTATTTGTTTACTTATCTGTTTCACCAGTGAGCTACTCAACCACACAGACTTATCTTCCTCCTATGGAGTTCCTTCCTCAACCCAATGATTGCCATACATTTCTTAACATAAGCATCTACTCAAGAAATTCCATGTAAATGGGTTCATGGGTAAATGTATGATGGATAGATGGATTAAAAAACCACACAGACAGATAACATAGGATAATAAATGAATTAGAAAACACAAGAGTAACACTGACATGTTGTTCACAACGTTTCAAAGGCAGAATGCTTCCCTTTCTCCATGAGCAGAAAGTGGGGCTTCGAATTACATTTTCAGTGTTGCCATTTTATTCTCAGCATTAAGTCTGAAACAGCAGTAAGTAAATTACTACATCTTGAAAAGAATTCTCAGTTATTTCCTATCAGTAATTCTTTTCAAAGGCAGGAAGCATCTCTCTCCATGCTCCTACCATGAAAATGCCAGCCAGCCTCTCCCCCCACCCCCCAGTAGAGTGGATCATCCTCCCCTATGCCAAATTGACTCATATGCCCAAAGATTTACTCAGGCTCTACGTAATTGGAACTTTCTGTGGAAATTTCTGTGCTGCTTATTCACCAATGGTTTTCCAGGGAAGAGTCAGGAGAAGCTCACCCCTTGGTTATGTGGCCATCCTAAGAGTGGAAATCCTAGGGCTGTTCTGCAGCTTCCCAGCAGTGTGCTGCAAGCAGAAACCCACAGGGAAGTACACTGGCTCAAACCAGGGATCCTTCCCATCTTGCTCAAAGCTTCTGTTTCCTGTTCTAAGTTCTTAATGACTACCTTCCTTTTAAAATTGCCTTTAGCTTTAAAGGAGGTTAACTTGAACAGTACTGTAAACCAAGATAATCTGGCAAAAAAGAATTCTGTTGAGTATAATAACTAGTTTAAAGGTGGAGAATGAGTATGAAAAATATGCAATCTCAAACAGAAATACAAATAAATCCTGGATAACTGATGTAACACCACTGGGGTAAAGACATAAAAAGGGATACCTGGCAATCCTTTAAGATTGAAGATGTAAGGTCATGTTTTGCCTTCCTGTTGTTCTATTATTTAAGCCATGTGTCTCAATAGATGTAGTTTCCCTATCACAATCTTCTTTAAGGTTCCCAGAACATTCTTAATGTCCAAGAATTGTGGGTTAAAGTGGGCACTTTCACTCATAAAATGTTGCAGAGTATCAATTTGGTTATAAATGGAATTATTATATCATTTTAATTTTCATTAGTTTTTTTTCCCACATTCTTATCAGTGCATTATAGTTGAACATAATGGTGGGATTTGTTGTTACATATTTGTACATTCTTTTTTTAAACTTTTTTATTTTTAGTTGTATATGGACACAATACTGTTATTTATGTGGTGCTGAAGATCAAACCCAGTGCCCCATGCATGCGAGGTAAGCACTCTACCACTGAGCCACAACTCTATCCCTGTACATTAGTTTTTATATCACATAAGATACACAGAGAAGAAGGAGGACTTGCCTCTCATTAACTCCTCAAAGAGAGAGTTATCTACAATCCCACCTGCTGGAGATAACCACCATTAATATTTTAGAGCAATGTTTTTCAAACTAGATTGTGGCCCATTTGGAAACCATGAAATTGATTTAGTGGGTCATGATCAGCATTTTAAAAAATAAAACAGATGAAAGGAGAAAAAAGAGGAAAATAGCTAGAATAAAGCAGAATTATGTAGGAGAAAAGGGGAATAATAAAGAAAAACAAAAATAAAGACATCAGAATGCAGCACATAAAGAAAATGTAAATATTGTTAATAAACTATGGTTTCAGCTCCATGTGTTTACTGGCTCACAAATATAAAACATATTTCTCACTGTGGATCATGATTAAAACATGTTTTAAAAATATCAATTTGGTATACAGGCTTCCAGACATTTTTCTTTCCTATATTCTTATATTTTAGTAAACATAAAATTATCCGCATATGATTTTGGGGCAAGTCTTCTTAACTCCAAAATGTATCACAAAAATATTTCTAGGTTATTAAATACCCAATTACATCATCATTTTAATGGTGGTAGAGTATTTGCTTATATCAAGGTATAGTAATATTATTAGTTCAACCAATATTCTATGGCTAATCATTGAGGATATTGCTAATACTTCTTATAAGCAACAATGAGGTGCCACAAAATTCTTTTATTTTACTTTTCCAATTATTTTCTTAAGTTAAATTCAGAAGTGAAATCTTTGGCACACAGTTTTTATGTATTAATTTCCTAAAGGCTAACTGCCTACCAGAAAATAATTATTCCAATTTACACCTCTATCAACAGTGTCTGAAAGTACCCTATGGCCACTCCATCCTCATTCCCACCCTAAGCCTGACCAATATCATTTTTTATCTTGGCTATCTGAATAATTTTTTTTAAAAAAAACAGCAATTTATCATAATTTGGATTGATTCATTTCTGAATCTAGGTCACCCACAGTTCATTTACACCAGCCTTCAAATGAAATTATAGATACAGAAGGGTGACCACTGCACTAGCAATTTGTGTATCCATGAGACAAATTTGGGGGATTTAGATAGCAAAGGCCTTGATATATAAAATAAT
This sequence comes from Tamias sibiricus, assembly GCA_025594165.1. NCBI lineage: Eukaryota > Metazoa > Chordata > Mammalia > Rodentia > Sciuridae > Tamias > Tamias sibiricus. Next base: position 19,066,439 of record CM046667.1, on the reverse strand, counting down.
TCCTACTACAGCAAGTGACTTATTTTGGACAATCAATAAATGGAACAATTAGTTACATGCACTACCACCTCACCCAATTACATGTGTTAACCTATAACACAGTCAATCATATGTATACCCTGGATCTACAGTAAGTACTTCTTGGTTCATGAGCCTTTTTACTTAGACATCCCTGAACTCAGCCCTTCTGAGCAACCAAAGTCAAACTTTGACATTGTTCTCATGTTTGCTTGTTTGTTTGTTTTTTATGTTACTGTTTTCCCCATCATAAACTGGAAGGCAGAATGCTATCTCAGTGGCCATAAAGTGGAGGAAAGGCAGGAAGAGTTCACAGTCCAGAGAGCAGCTGGGTGGTATAGATGGGTGCACAAACTGAACACAGAGCCAGTAGAATCCTGGATCAGGCACTTTTTAATAGTGTGGTCTTAAAGTTAAGGTGCTTGTAAAATAACATGTATAGTACTAGCAGAAAGCCATCACACAATAAATGGTGTGTGTGTGTGTGTGTGTGTGTGTGTGTGTGTGTGTGTGGAGAGAGAGAGAGAGAGAGAGAGAGAGAGAGAGAGAGAGAGAGAGAGAGAATTTGTTTGATGTCTACCTGAACATATTTGGAAGAATCCCCTTGACAGCCTTCAGTCATCTAAGAAAAAAATTCAGTAATCTTCCCAAAACTGGGGGTGAGGCTGGCTCTAGAAAAAAGTCAAGGGTCTGAAGAAGAATAAAATGTAGGCCATGGGCTTAACTGTGTCCTACAGAAAAGAATGGTGACTTGGGACCAGTGATGGTTTTAAGCAAGAGTTTCATAGGCCCTTAGAGTAAATCTGGGTTTTTAAAGGCCTCTTATTCTGCATACAGCTCTTTTGCATTTCACACCTGGTGAGAGAAGAAAAGCATTCCCTGTCTAACTTCTGACTTCACAGGCTGTCTCACTAGGCCTCCATCAGTTTCTGAAAGCCAAAAGAAAATTACATAGCCAACCCTATATTTGAAGAAAATCTGGGTTAATGGTCCAAAGCAGTTTCCTCATGGAAAAATCAGCTCACCTATCCTCTAGTTAGGAAAAGGAATGAGGCACTTATAGTAAGTTTAAAACTATGTTTAAATTTATCATAAAAGCCCACTTTCAAAGGCCCAGCTGTGTGTCACTCAGCAGTAAGGTCTCCCTGGGGGCTTCTCACAACTGTTTCAGGCTTAACTGTGAAGACTTCACACACCTCACACCCAAAATGAATCAAAACACAAGACAGCCTAAGGTCTGCTTTGGTGTCAAAGATGTTGCAGATATTCCTGATAAGCTTGAAGGGGGACTAAAACATCACACTCCAGTTCTCTAAACATGGTCATTTCAAACCCAACAGTGAGGGAGTCTTGTGGGGCCAGAGGTGGGGGCTGGGAATGTTACACCACCCATTGAGTCCAGGACTTCAAACCTCAGCATAGGAGTCTGAGAAGCTCAGCCTACATTGGGAGTTGGAAAGAAACTCCTGTGGGAAGTTTTACAATTTGCTTGAGAATTTTTAAGCCCCAACACTAAAAGGTTCCATCTAGCTGGCGTTGATACGTTTTGTATCAGATATTCAAAACCTTGAAGGCAGAGCCAAAGCAATAAACCCTTTCAACTGATGGACAGAAAGCCCCCCCCCCCACACACACATCTTCTATGCCCCTTGCCCTTCTGAGAAAATGTTCTGCCTTGCTTAGATTTTGCATAAACCTTGATAGTAAGGGCTATTTGGAGAAGGCAACTCCTGATAACTCTAAAACTAATCTAGCCAAGTGATTAGAGAACTCATCACTCTTCCTCCTCCACTCCCTCCCCAAGGAAAGGAAGTAATTTGAAAATCCAAAAGGATTCTCCTTCTCACAGAAGAGCTGAAGCAGTGCCAATAAAGATTCCAATGTCGAACTCCAATTATGTGGAGTTTGCAAGTGATTTGAAACACGGCCTTGTGAGGAGCCCCTGTCTGTAATCTACTTAAAAGGTTTTCTCCATTTTAGACACCAAAACTTTGCCATTAAAGATCAGCGATAATCTTTTACATTACTGAAAAATAGATCAAAGCTTTCACTTGGCCTAGATTGGAAAGTCAAGGGACAGCAAAGAATAAGAATAGTCACTGTCACAGCCTTGAAATGTCTCATCAAGGGAGAAAGTTTTGTAAGACTCGAGTTGGGAAGTTTTTATCCAACATAAATGTGCAGGTACATTACCCAAAAGATAGGAACTAGAATCTTCATAGCAGCATTATGCAAAATTGGCCAAACTGGGAGTTATCCAAATATCTATTGATAGCAAAATGGACAAATAAATCATGCTACATTCATGCAAAGAACTACTACACAACAACAAAAAATAAATGAACTACATGCAACAATATAAATGGATCATAAAATATAATTTTGAGCAAAAAATTTGAGATGAGAAATCATACAGTATGATTCCAAAACAGGTCAAAATAGTCAATGCTATTCAAGGTTAGAATGATAGTTATCCTTGAATGAAAGGGAACATTAGCAGGATTTCTGGAGGGCTGGAAATGTTCTATATTTTGTTCTAGGTGATGGTTTCAGAGATGTGTTCAGTTTGCAAGAACTCATTGAGCAATACATTCATGATTTGTGCCATTTCTGCATTTGTGTTTAACATTTATATATGGGGGAGAATTATCTTGTTCTATTCTCTAGCAACATTTCTCTAGAAATAGGAACTCTGCTAACAGATTTTTATTTCCATCTGTTTACTCAAGCAAAGCTGCCACACAGCTTCTGGTAACACATAGGATCTCTTTATGTCTCTCAGAAAAAGAAGACCCTACAGTTTAGTTATTTGAGAGTAACTTTGTCATCTATGCATTTTCAAAAAAATCCTTTTTGCTTCCTGCATTGTGCATCTGTGTTAATCAGAGTCAGCTAACTACTGTGACAAACATCCCCTAAATCTCACAATAAAACTCTACTTCTCAATAAATGTTGGAGAGGATGTGGGGAAAAAGGCACACTCATACATTGCTGGTGGGACTGCAAAATGGTGCAACCGCTATGGAAAGCAGTATGGAGATTTCTTGGGAAAATGGAAATGGAACCACCCTATGACCCAGCCATCCCACTCCTGGGTCTATTCCCAAAAGACTTAAAAACAGCATATTACAGTGACACAGCCACTTCAATGTTTATAGCAGCACAATTCACAATAGCTAGGTTATGGAACCAACCTAGATGCCCCTCAGTAGATGAGTGGTTAAAGAAAATATGGTATATATACAAAATGGAATTTTACTCAGCAATAAGAGAGAATAAAATAATGGCATTTGCAGGTAAATGGATGAAGTTGGAGAATATAATGCTAAGTGAAATTAGTCAATCTCAAAAATCCAAGTACCGAATGTTTTCTCTGATATAAGGAGGCTGGTTCACAGAGTTGTTGGAAGGGGGTACATAGGATCAGAGGAACACTAGAATGGTCAACGGAAAGGGAGGGGAGGGAGGGAGTAAGGGGGGGTTGGAAAAAAAATTGGTGGTTGAATGAGATGGATATCATTATCCTAAATGCATGATTGAAGATCTGAATGGTACTTATATACTTTGTATACAAGCAGTTGTATGTAAAAAGATACTATACTTGTGCATGATGAATGAGTAAATAAATAATAAAAAATATTAAAAAAAAAACTCTACTTCTCCCCCATGTGAAATTCAATCAGGTATTGTCAGGCAGTCTTTCATGTGGTGATTCAGAGACCCAGGTTCCTTCCATCTATCTAGTGGCCCCACCATACCTTAGGCCTTCGAGTCCCCTGCTGAGCCTTCTGTATGCAGCCAGCAGAGAGTGGAAAAAATAAACTAGTCTTCCTAGAGGTAGAGCAATTATTGGACAGAACTTTGCACATAATCACACCTAACTGTAAGGTAAGGTGGGATATAGAATCTTATTCTTCAATAGCTATGTGCCCAGGAGGAAAAGGGAAAGAGTTGGTGAACACCAAGCCATTTTCTGCTGTGCCCTCTCTTCTAGCTATTCCATGCCCCATGTCTGACTACAAAGAACAGAAGACATGTCATCATGAGCAAAGATACAGACAAAGGGCATAGGCATTTACATTCTACACTTCCATGATGGCACACATCCTTGGCTAGGCCTCCCCATGCCTATCATCAGAAGTCTGCACTCTCTGAGAATAGAGGCATAATGGCAGCCAGATGCAAAATTGTTTTTGCAGTGCTCAATGACATGAGTGAAGCTAGCCAAGCCAGAAAATAGAATGGCATTCTTCTAGCCCCATTTTTGCCATGTATCTAATTGATCAGAGTATTTCCTCTGATTGAGGAATCACAGGAACTGAGTTTTATCCTTTTTTTTTTTTTTTTTTTTTTTTTGTACCAGGGATTGAACCCAGGGGCACTTAACCACTGAACCACATCCCTAGCCCTTTTAATTTTTTATTTTGAGACATGGTCTCACTAAGTTGCTCAGGGCCTCGCTAAGTTGCTGAGGCTGGCTTTGAGCTTGTGATCCTCCTGCCTCAGCCTCCCAAGCTGCTGAAATTACAAACGTGTGTCATTGTGCCTGGCAGTTTTTATCCATTTATATACCTACTTACCCACCCACCCCCCCGCCCGCAGGCCCCTTAATAATAATACTGATTATTATTACAAAAAGGACCATCAATGGCATACACATATTAACCCTTACTATGTATGCTGTGAATATACCACACACTGCTGGCACTGCCCATGGAATTAATCCACTTAATTTTCACAATAACTCTATAAGATAAATATTAATAGTGTCCCCATTTCACAGATTCTTAGTCTCTGAGGCACAGCGACTAAGAATTTATCCAAGGTCACACAGATGGTAAGTGGTTGAACTCCAAGCTAACATATGCTCTTTATTATACAAAGGTAATCTGGATTGGGAACACAAGCATGTAATCATGACAAAGTCCCAGTCCCTCAGGGAGAAAATCTTGAATCTACACTTCATAAGCATAAGACTTGATTCTGGGCTGATCCAGCCACAGAAAAGCACACAAAGAAACTTGGAAAGAAAACAAAGTCAAAGTCAAGAAGTAAAGGATGGCATCACTTCATAGGGATTTTTGTTTTGTTTTTAAATATTCGTTTGCACTCAACAGCCACTAAAACCACTGCACTGACAAATCAATTAAGAAAATCCAAAAGGGCTTCAAACTCAAATTTATAAGCCAATATTCTAGCCTTCCCCATTCATTGTCTTTATCAAATATATTTATTTATAAATGAATCTCATTCTTCATTATCACCTTCTATCCTATTACCAGCCTGAAATTTGCCTGTCTTATACTATGAAACAAAGGGTTAATATAAAGCCACACAAGAGGAAACCTTACACAATATATTTTTCTTCATGCAATTGGATTAGTTTTAATTAGCAAAGGCTAAAATTTTTCCAGATGAGCACTGGGTGATATCGGATACCTGAGCAGATTTCTAACAACTCTTCTCTCACACCAAAGGCATTTAACTCAAATGATACTCTTTGAAAACATTCCAGGGCACCCTTCCCAATATCTCTTCTTCATTTGCCTACTTCTCTCCACCATTGCCTCAAATATCAAAACCTATGTCTCTCCTGTTTGTAAAACAAAAACAAAACAAACCAAAACAAACAAACAAACAAAAAAAACAGAAAATACCATGACTTCTCACATGGAAAAGAATTTCTGTGGTATTTATTACTGCTGCACTTCTTCCCCCTCAACGTTAATCTCTAGACTCAACTCTTGACAAACATGTGCCATCTTGCAAACAAATCACTTCAGGTGTGTGGGGAGGAGATCCACTGAGGTGGCAGAATTTTGGTGCCAAATTAAAAAGGGAAATACAGCTTTATTTGCATTATTAAAATATAAACACAGGCTCAAAGAACAGAGTCCAGATGCAAGCTGAAGAGAAACATAAATATTGATATTATATTATAATGAACATTATGTTTCACTGGCTGTCATCTGTCCCCATAGCTACTAGCTCTTCTCTCTCTTAAGACGGGTAGTTTTAAGAAATCAAGAGTAAATGAACCCTCGAATAGGGCTTCTATTTCATAAATCTCAATGCACTTACATAGAACAATAGGAAATCAAATTCTAAACAACTTTCTTTGTCCTCCATCGAGGTTTCAAGCATCAGGATAAGTTAAAAATACAGGTGCAAATCAGTATTCTCTGCTACTTAGAAAATTACGTCTGAGTAACAAGGTCCTTTTACATGTCTTTAAAAATGTTATTTTAGCTTTATCTTAGGAAAGCTCCCACTTCTAAATTACTTCTGGGGACTCTGAGGCCAGATCCTTACCCTTGTTCAGACCCTGATTCTCCCTAAAATCCAGCACAAAGATATCATAAATAGCCCATCACCATTTGACCAAAAGTAAGAAATTTCCACTTTTCTAGTTTGTGTTGGAAATCTTATACATAGAAATGCTAGTTTTTAGTCTAATTTTACTTGAGAGCCCAGAAGCTTTATGGAATCATTTTCTTCTAACATCATATTCATACAACAGTCCCAGTTAGGGGCTGGTGCTAGGCTATCAGAGTTCCAATACTGTTTTTCATCCCAAAGAGTGTTACCTACCTGGAGTGAAGGGAATTTTCTCTATCTCAAATAGTGGTGTGGATTACACAACTAGATACAAGTGTTAAAACTCATCAAACTACACAAGTAAAATCTGTACATATTACAGCAAGTAAATTATACCTTGAATTTTCTTTTAAAAATATTAAAATACCTTCCAAGTTTTTCCAAGAGAGCAAATAAGAATAATCAACAAGATTCTAAGAGAAGTGCCTACTTTTTCAAGAACATCGGCTTTACCAAACACATTAGATATATGTGTGAGAATCTGCTCTTACTCCCCCTAAAAGGAGCACAAAATGCTATAGAACACAGGTTCCTTTGGAGCAAGTCTGTCAGGGGAACAGGGAAAGAGGGATTTCCTTTTCTTTTCTATTCCCTTCTATATGGGTTGGGTTGCCCAGCCCTGCACATAAAGCAAGAATGTCAAAGCTCTAATGTGGATCCCACCACTTCTTCATACTTCCACCATCTCTCACCAGGAATACAACAGCCCCCTACTTGATCTCCCTGCTTCTACCCCTCCTGCCTCTCTCAATATCTTCTTAACACAAAAGCCAAAGTGATTCCTTGAAACCCTAAGCCAGTCATGTTACTCCTAGGTTTAAAAGCCTCCAGTGACTGCCAACTTCACTCAGAGCAAAAGGCAAAGTCCTGGCTATGGCCTACTGTAAGACCCTAGGTGATCTGTCCCCATCCCTCCATGCTGGTCTCCTCTCCTCCCACTCTCCTCCTTGTTTACTCCACATCCACCACACTGGCATCCTTGCTATCACTGAATCATGCCACATATGTGCTCACCTCAGGACCTTTGCACTAGCTATAGTTGTCCTTTGCTGGAAGAATCTTTCTCCAGCAGTTGACATAATTAACTCCCTTACTTTTTTCCAACATTTACCTAAATTCCACTTCCCTAATGAGGTCGACCTGACTACCTCATTGAAAATGGCAACCTCACCTCAATCCTCTGGATCACCCTCACCCTGCTCTACTTTCTTTGTGCCTATAGTACTTGCTGCTTTCTAACAAGCTTTACAATTTCCTCAAAAGTATCATGTTTATTGTTTAGAGATTTTTGCTCTCCACTGGAACATAGATTCTTTGTAACTTTTTGTTTACCAATCAAGTGTACGTGCCTAGAATAGTGTCTGACACATAATAAATGAATGAATCTGGATGATAAAGCTATTGCTCATTTTTCTCTTTCTAAACTTTGCTGCATAACAAAAAGTGCTCACAAAGAAAGAAGACTCTTAATTGATGCCTTTGACTATGCAAAGAGACACAGCACTGCTTGGTCAGCTAGACCCTTCCTCTGACCCAGCATTTCACAGATTCAGGCAGAAGTTCTCACCTACTTGGAAAAAATTATTGCTTACCTTCTACTCTGTCTGATCCAATTATAGTATCAATAAAATAGCCAATAATAGTCAATAATTATCAGGGGCTCACCATGTACCATGCAGGATTCCCAGTAGTCACACATCTTGACTCCTTTAGTCCTTTCAACAACCTAATGCAACAGGTGTCCCTTTTATCTCCACTCCATAATAGATGAAGAAAAAGAAATATTCATATTGTTCAAAGTTATACAGCTTTGAAGGGGTGGAGCTGAGATTTGAATGCACACAGTCTAGCTTTAGATTCCACACCCATAACCACATACTCTCCTCCTTCCCAACACTTAGATACGACATGCCCTTCCCGACCTTACACAAACTGAGCCTAAAGTAGCTCCAAATGTCATGAATTCCAAACCTTAAGTAACAAGGACATCAAGTCTTCATCAGGTACTCTAAAAGACAGAAAGGGACAACACCCCGATTTTCTGCCTTTCACAAACTGGACACTCTAGAGCCAGATAAATGAACTCTAGGACCCAGGGAATCCCCTTGCAGTCCAAGAATGCAGTCATTCTATGGCAAAAAATGGCAAAGAAGATCCCTCCATATAAACTTTTTATCTATTATATAAAATAAATTAAAATGGTTCCTCTGCTTGTTATAAGTGGGTCTGGTTTGAGCCAGATTAACCTCATTTCCCTTTTGAGTAGGGCTATTACACCACGAGATCAAAGGCATGCTAAAAGCATCTTGATTTCAGCAAACCATTTGAAAGTCACTCATGATGATAGATTTTGTGGGCAAGGTGGAGAAATGTGGTTTGAACAGGAAAGTGTGGGGTGCATTTGTAGTTGCTGCAATAGTGGTACCCAAGGAATGTTGATTGATAGATGTCAACTTGGAGGGATGCTGCTAGCACTGCCTGGCAATGGGTCTTGAGTCCATCTAAACAATAATTTTATCAGAGATGTGGATGATCACATAGAATCATGTTTATGGTGTCTGCAGAGAGCAAAATGCTGTGGGCAGTAGCTGACACACTGAATCAAGATTTTAAACCATCACCACTGATTGGAAATGAAAGAGCAAAGCAAACAAGATTCAATTTTGCAGATACAATGGGAGACTCTTGTGAAATTGAAGTTCGAAATAATATCCGTACACCTAGAATCTAGGAAATCTCATATTTAAAACTACCACTATAAAAGAAGAGGGTTCATTGGATCATAAGAGCAAAAATACACCTAACGGAGTCAAGCAATAATTAAAACATGGACCACCTTGGTTCTAAGAGGGCATTCATATAAAGAAAGGAATGGGTCCATTCATATTCTGTACCTGTGGTAGAGAGCAACCAAAGTGGGAAGGGACTGGAAAGCTGCTATTAGGAGACTTGGTGGAAGAAACTGAAGTTGTTTTACCTGGGATGAAGACCATAACAGTAACCTACAGGTACTTAAAAGATGTCCTGGAAAAGAGATTCCTTATGGCCCCAGACCTCAGAACTAGGACTAAAAGACCATTACTATAAAAAGATTTAGACTTGAGGTAAATAAGGACAATGTGAGAATAGGAACTATCCAGCAATAAAATTGGGGTGGCATTGACCACTTCCTATTCCCGAGAGTCTCCATGGGCATAGAAACAAGATGGGCTGACATTTGGGACACTTTAAAAAAGATTCCAATACTGGATGAGAAGTTGCATTTCATGGGTACTAAGGTCTTTTTCAACACTAAGATCCCAAGATTTTATGACTCTTGTTAAATTAACTTTATTCTTGGTTAATTTCACTTTGAATGACTTAGGCACTTAACAGGTAAGTATTTTTTCAGCATATGGATACCCGTTTCCTCAGATTATTACTTCAATGAATCCAAAAATTCTTGTGTTCATTAATGGATTGGGAGGTAGATCTAATATCAGAAACAAAAAAAATGACCATTACCCATCATAGTCATTCACAAATATGAGCTAGGCAGGGTCCCTACTGTCTGGTATTACAGTTCAATAGGAGTGCCCTCCAAAATGTTGTTTCAGTATATTTTAACCCTAGAATAAGATCCTTACATTCATAAACCACTCCTACCTCATTATTTTTATTTTAAGTTATTATCAAATGTGATTCATGAAGATTTCTTGATGAAAAAAAACTTTCAGGAATTTTTGTGTTAGATGGTTTGTTGCAGGAATGCCTTTCCTATGATTTTTGATAGAGTGACACAAAATCTTGTATCCCCCAATTTTAATAGAGTAAAAGGAAATTAAACTGAAGCATCAAAACTAAATTACAGCATGTTTAAAGTTATCATTGACCACAAATTTTCAGTGTCATACGAAGTCAGTGAATTCTCAAGACGCCTGGGATAATGTGAGACAATAGGAGAAATTTCACGTCATAGTAATTTGAAGGTTATGCCCATTAAAGATAGACTAGAAAATCCAAAACCACATTTCTGATGGCATCATGGAGAAAATGTCATCACACATAGGAAGAAAGAAATCTTCATTGTTAACATCTTAGCAATATCAGTCCAGCAGAAGCCCAAGGATTTCCTCAGTAAAGTAGTTTGGTAGTTTTTATCTAAAAGCCCAATCCGATACAAGAAAAGTCTATAAAGAAATGTGTTGCTGTTACTGGTTATGAAATTACAACCATGAATTATTAGCCTTTGAAAGATTGCTTTCTTCTCAGTTGTTCTATGATGGGTTTAAAGCAGTTTTCAGTGGAGCTGTTAGGATCTCATAATGCCTCCGAGAAATTCACTGAACAGAGCCAGAAAGAAATGAAACTTAACCACAGTTACTGAGTCATTCAAGAAAACACATTAACCAGACTGCAAAGGGTTTTTACAACTGGTAGAATGAACAGAATGGAGAGGGAAAACAAGATCATCTTCCAAAAGTAGAATGAACTGAATAGTGTTGCCGCACCAACCCCAAACATCCACTTCACCCAATGTGTTACTTCCTAGTTCTTTTCAGGATTTAGCAGCTTCAGTATCTGCTCTGACTGAAATTATGCTTCTTTAACAGGGAGTGTAGATCTCCTGGGCCATCACTGACCCATTCCACAGGGCAAGAAACAGCATTCTTAAAAGCAGGCTGATGGATCATCAAGAAACTGATGTTCTTTATCATCATTAGACTTGAGTTCCTTCTGTGCTCCTTCTTACTGTAGGCAACTGTGCTCCACCCTACTGGATTACTCTGGAAAATTATGCAGAACATGATGTAAAGCTTTGATTTCCAAAACATAAGGGAGCTGGTGCATTTGCCCAACTCTTTTTCTACCATCGGTTTAGTGCTGCTTCAGAGACATTAATTTGCTGGCGCCTCTGGCTTTCACCAAGACTAAGCTTGATTCATTAGCCAGACCAAAACAAAAACCCAAGGCAAAGTCACAGTAGTTTACAGTAAGTAGCCTTCAGCATGAGAGAAGAGGTCTGAAGGAATGCAGACAGGGCATGGATAGTGTCTGCTGTACAGAATAAGAAAAGCTAAAATAAAGGTGAGCATGGAATTCAAGAGGTGGAGGAGATGGTGATCAAGAAATTAGATTCCACTTCACAAAGAAGATGATGGTCAGCTGAGCACCAAAGAATGTAGAGAAATTAGCTAGTGAAAATGTTCTAGAAGGAAAGAGTAGTATATACCTGGGCATGGACAATGAGAAAACTTGGAAAGTTGGTGAACACCAAGTACTTCAGTATGACCGGTGCATAGAGCTGGACTGGGGTGAAAGGTGAAGATGGCAAGGAGGGTGATGGATGGGAGAGTAAGAGATGAAGCTTTCCAAGTGGACATAATTATATCATAAAGGGCCTTGACTTTAATATAGTAATTTCTGTGGATTTATGTGGAAACATATGACAGAAAAATCTAGTGGGTATAAATACAACATGTAGACTCAGACCTGGATTCTAATTCTTGGCCCCAACACTTTCTAGCAGTTGCTAGGAACAAGTTGATAGCCCTCAGTAAAATGGAAAAATAATAATACTTTTCTTCTAGAGCTATTATGAAGATTAAATATGATAATGTATATAAAACTCTTAACACTGGAGCTGACAAATAGCAAAGCTCAACAAATTTTAGCTAAAAACAAAATCAATCCATTTAATGAATGACAAACATGTCACTGCAGTGCAATGGAGAAATGATGATCTTTTCAATAAGTAGCAATGGGTCAACTGTGCATCCATATGAACAAAAACAATCTTAACCCCTACCTCACACCATTTGCAAATATCAATTCCATATGAATTTGGGGATGTAAATGACAAAAGCAAAACAAAAAACCTTCTAGAACACAAATGATATCTTCATAGTCTTGTGGGTGGTAAAGACTTTGTTTAAGAATGAATAGCAGAGAACACAAAAAAACACTAACCACAAAGAAAAGGATTGATATAAACTGGACCACATAAGAAACACATAAGAACCACTCACTAAAAATTAACACTAAGAGAGTAGAAAGGCAGGCCACGGAGTGACAAAAGGTATTTGCAATACTCATAGCTGACAAATGACTCATATCCACAGTATATTAAAAAACTCTGACAAGGTAAGAAGAAAAATGTACAAAGAACCTTATTTTACAATGAGCAAAGGTGTTGAACGGGTAATTCACAAAAGGGAATATCCAAATTGCTTTAAAAATATGAAAAGATGTTCAATTTTTCAAGCCATCAGAAAAATAGAAAATATAAATTAAAACCACTATAAGATTATATTACATACCCACCAGAGTAGTTACAATTAAAAAGATAATACCAGAGTTGGTGAGGATGTGGAGCAACTGGAACTTTCATATACTTCTGGGATTAAAAATTGCTACAACCAGTTTAGAAAACTTAGGTGGTATCTACTAAAGCCAATATATCCATCCCTTTTCATCCAGCAATTTCACTTTTAGATATATACCAAACAGTTATATATACATGAGCTTATCAAAAGACAGGCAGAAAAAATATTCATGAAAGTAGTCCTAAAACAGAAACAATCTAAATGCTGATCATCAGGAGTATTAATCAACAAATTGTGGTATATGCACATAATGGAATTTTATTCAGCAAGGAGAATAAATAATCTACTATATATGCAAACAACAATGAAGAATCTTACAAATATAATGTAGAGTGAATAATGTTAAACACTAAAAAGCATACGTATATATATGTGTGTATATATATATATATATATATATATATATATATATATATACACACTTATATAAAGTTAAAAAGCAGGAAAATAAAACTGATGGTAGTAGAAGTCAGGAAAGTAGTTACCTTTGGGGAGTGGGGATAGTGACTAGTATGGGGCTTGAGAGGATAGTGTTTCAGGCAGAGTAATGTTTTGTTTCTTAGCCTGGGTGTTGTTTTCAAGAGTTATTTGCTTTGTGAAAATCAATCAAGCTGAACACTTACAATCTGTGTGATTTTTCCACAGAATGTTAAATGCTCACACACACACACACACACACACACACAGATATAAAATTTGTTTTTAAAACTCAGTAACTAAATATAATCAACAGCAACCAAAAGCTAAAAACATTAAAATATCTGAGGATGGCATTTTAGCTTAACAATGAAGTCCATGAAGTAATTCCAAAGTGTCAAGTGTTAGTGACTAAAAAACTGGACTCACTTCAAGTTCATGACCATAAATCTTAGAAGGCTCTCAACACAACCAGATAATCCCACTACACTTCCTTACTGCAACCATGTTCCCCTGAGACAACTTATTAACACCTTCCCTTCTCTCCTCACATTGCCAACACCCTCTCAGCTGATGACCTCACCACATAACTCACAGAGGAAATAGATGTAATGTAGAACACCCCATTCCATCTCTGTCAGTCTACCAGCCCACCTGCCTCTCTGCCTCCATGCTCCATTTTCTTTCCAGGTCCCATGGATGAAATGGTGCTCTCATCTCACCCCAGCTCAGCTTCTCAAGGACTTCCATAATTATCCCGTTCTTTTCCCCAGCATTGTCAAATTCCTCCTCTCCATGGAATGTAAACATGCCTAAAATATCAATACCCTTTTAAAAAATCTCCCTTGTTACTGTCTTCCCCTCCAGCCACTGCCCCATTTCTCCACTTCCCTTCCAAGCAAAACTCCTTGTAAGGATTGCCTGTCATTGCTATTTCCCCTTTCACCCCCTCCTGTTCTTTCTCAGCTCCTCTTATTGGGCCTTAATCTCCACCCCTCCACTGGCACTTATCAAGGCTTCTAATTAATTACAGGCTACCAAACTCTGTGGTTTTTTCTGTTCTTGGAGCCCATCTTATTCTCACAAGCATCGAACCAAGATGATATGCCCCCATCCTTTTTTTCTTTCCTTTTTTGGTGGTGTGTGTGTGTGTGTGTGGTGTTGGGGATTGAACCCAGGGCCTTACACATGCTAAGCACATGCTCTACCACTGAACTAACCCCCTAGCTCCCCCTCCATTCTTAAAGCACCTCTCCTGGCTTCCATCATACCACTCTCCTGATTTCTCTTCTAGATTTCTGGCTATTCTTCCTCAAGTCTTTCTCCTTTCCTATTAAACTTTCAAAGTTGGACTCCTTTAGGCTAAATCCTGGCCCCCTTTCCTTTACTATCTACACTGTCTCTATCAATGCCATTTCCAAACCAATTTCCGAATCCCACCACTTTTTACTTTCTCCACAGCTATTTCCCTAGTTCTAGCCACCAACACTAGCTTCACTATCTAACTGGTCTACCAGCCTCCAGGCTTGCCTCAGGGGGGACTTTGCTAAAGTGTAGTTCAGATCAAGTCATCCCTGCAAAAAGCCTCCCAGTGTGTTTGAGGGCAACAGAAAGCAGCTGAGGATGGAGCAGTCTGTGTGGGGCGTAATAATCTGGGTGGGAATGCTATACAGGGAGTGTAAAGGCACTCGGACAACCTCAAAGTGGGAGAAAAGGGAACATGACTCACTTTCAGCTTCTTCTCCCTTTTAAACTCTCCCAGGCCTGAGCAATAATGTAGCTGATACCACTGGTACCCCTACTCAAAGCCCCTCTGCCCTCCCTGGAGGATCTCTGCACACATTCTTGCACACACCACAGGTTTTTGGTAGCTCTCTCTACTTGGCCCTAGGAACATGCTGGGGTCATACATGAGGCAGGCCTCAGAAGCCAGGGTATTCACACTCCAGGCTCTACCTTCTGTCTGCAAGGAGCACAAGTTGTGTGGCAATATTCCAGCTTCCTCACCCCTCATCAGAACACATCTGAGGTGTGTGCACCAAAGGGTCCTGAGCTGGATTCAACTGCAGTTGTCTGCAGTGGTAACCAGTTCATACCAAGCATCAGCTTTTCTCTCTTCCCTGTTTTACTTCCTCACTCCCTCTCTGGGATTTCTGGGATCCTCTCTCAAACTGCATGCATGGAAATCTTTGTCTCTGTCTTTGCATTCTGGGAAACCCAAACTAACACACATAATATTGTGCTTTTACTCCCAAAGGTAATGCCTTTTGTGACATCCAATAAGAACAATGACATCTAAATTTAGATGAAGGAGAGAAGAGAGAGATCTGAACACAAAGTGTAGAGACAGCATTTTGGAAATAAAAAAAAAAAGAATAGATATTTAAGTCTTTCCCTGGGTATTATATTAGCCTCTTCTTTATTCACACATAAATATACATGAATAGAGTATATATTCACCACTGTATGCATACACTAAAGGTCCTCTTCTTATTTCCATAACCATTGGTTGATACTCCAAACAGTTAAAAGGACTTGAAAGGACTGTTAAAATCCAGATACATAACTACAGCTGCCTCTAAAGAAAGGGCAGAGAGGAGGACAATTCTCCTCTAGCAGTGAGTTTCATTTGTGTGAAATCAAACTATTTAAGGAGAGGTGTGTCCTCCCCCCACTCCCGCCGCCGTACATGCACACAGGGGAAATGTATGCACCACTCAACAGTCTGCAGAACTTCCCTCCAGTTCTTTTGAAGTGAAATCACCACTCCCCGCCACAACCACACTCCCCAGATATCAGTGCTGTTGAAAGTGAAGGGCTTGTCCCTGCTGTGTGGTTTGGGGTAAAAAGGAGGCAGGATTAAAGCGCTCATTTCCAGTCCCAAAAGTAAAATACGACTTGGCCTATGGCAGCCCTAATTCTTTCCAGAACTCATCCCCGGAATTGCCCTTTTAAACAACCAGTCATTAACCCAACTCCGGGTCTTTTATAGCAGCGAAAACTGATGGCACACATCGTTTATTCATTACGCTTATTATTATTGTTATTGCAGAAAAGCAGTGAATTCCCAGGGCGGGGTTCAAAGGGTTTTTTTGGAGGAGGAGAAAAAGAGGGGCAGGCAGGCAGAGCAAGGAGGTTAGGCTGGGCTGCGCGACAGAGATGCACGGAAATCCCAGGAAAGGATGGCTCAGGGTGTGCTCCTAGGCCACCAGCGCACGGTGCAGCTGCTGCAGCAACAGAGGAAGCTTCTTACGTAAGTCAGAGTCGCTGACATCACCTTTGCCGAGAGCGTTGCAGCGGGACTAGGCGCCAAAGGAGCCGCGTACCAGCCCAGCACTGCTGTCTATTGCTGGGTCCTTCCTAAATGATTCCCCTGCTGCTAGATTTGGACAACTATGCACCAGGGCACTGGCCTGCACGCCCCTTAGAGAGCAGATGACACAGAATGACTACTTATCAAGAGCTCTGGGATGTCGCAAGAGTGAAGTCAACGCGCAGTGAAGATGCCCAGTGGTCTTCCAGACCTCCTTCCTCGCCCTCTCCTCGCAAACTGCCTGGCAGGACTGGTTCATACCTAAATTCACACACACCGGTAGATTTGAGCGACAATGCACTGGGGCAGGGGTAGGGGAAGAACAGCTACAGAATCTTCATAGGACAGATGGCAGAACGAGCATTTAGAAGGAATCCTAGGTTGTCCGGGGCAAAAAAGATGACAAGGGGGTCTCCTCGATCTCCCTAGGGACCAAGCAGTAGCTGGTCCCCTTCACTCCCCGAGGACCCTCCAGACCCCAAGGGTTTTCAGTAGAGCACTTTGGAGTTCACTCCAGGAAGAGAGGAGCACCGCGCTACGTCGCGCACCCGTAAGAGGCATAAGTTCGGGGATCCAGGCAACCCGAAAGGTCATAGAAAGAGTAACAAAGCCATCAGAGTACTGCAGAAGCTCTAAAAGGTTATCCACTACTCCTCGAGCCCCCGAGCATGCATGGCTCTGGGCTGGGTTGCTGGAAACCACAGGAGTTGCACCCTTCCCTCCTCCCAAGGACGGGAAAGGCGAGTCCGAGAGATGAATGACAGACAGACTCTCTCTGCCTGCTATGCCTCCACAATAAGCTCCCTTTCTGCGCGATTTCAGTCCACGGATGCTTGCGAGTTCAGAGGCCGCCCTTTAACTTTCTGCCCTCCGATCTGCATCCTTGCCTTCATAGGGGTTAGCCTGGCTTTACTCAGCCCCAGGAGGATTGGGGTGGATCCCAGGGCAAGGGAGGGGTGGGAAGGCGAGAGTAAGGTGCAAGTTGCAGCAGGCGCGGAGCCGCGGGGCTGGGATTGCGGTGACAGGGGAAGGCGCGAGGGGAAGGCGCGAGGGTGCGGCGCAGTAGCTGATTGCCCCGCGGGCTGACGGCGCGGGTACTCACGCACTGCCTCCTGCTTGGGGTCCAGGGTGCCGAGGATGCGCTGCACGCCACCGAGCTTGCCCTGCAGTGCCCAGACACGGCGGTGGGTAAGCTGGATGTCGCTCTCGAGCTCCTGGAAGAGGCTGCACGCGTGCCGGGCCACGTCCGAGAGCTGCCGGAGGACGCGGGCCAGCGCAGCGTTGCTGACTGCGCACAGGTCCAGCATGAGCAGCACAGCCGCCGCCGCCGCGGTGGAAGCCTCACCAGCTACGGACGCCGCCTCCGGGACCCCTGCCGCGCTCTCCTCGCTGGCCGCAGGCGCTTCGCCCTGAGGCTGCTGAGCCTGGTCCGCCGGCGCAAGTACCGGCGGCGGAGGCGGCGGCAGCCCGAGAGGCGCAGGGGGCGCTCGGGGAGGTTCCTCTGGCCCCGGCAGCTCGGCCTCCTCCCGCCGGCCAGGCGGCTGCAGGGGCGGCGGCGGCTCAGCGCTGCCTCCACTCTCATCCTCGTCTGGGCCGGGCGCCTGGCGCCGCTGCCTGCACAGCCACTGCGGCTCCACGATTCGCTTGGCGAAAGGCATCCCGCGCAGCGGGGCCGCGACTTTCTGTTCTCCGAGCGCCTCTCGTGAGCTGAGGACCGGGCGCGCCCACCTGAGCAAGGAGAGGGCAGGAGTCCGGCAAGGCGCGATCCAGGCAGTTCAGATATGCAGGGGGCTCTTCTGCTCACCTGGCCTCCCTTTCCCCGCCCTCTCCCTAGCAAATCAGTCCAACCGGTCCTCCTTTGGGTGTACCGTTCCCTCGGAAGGATGACAAGCGCCTGCACAGAAATCCCGGGGTGCGCCTGGGCTCCTCACTTGCTTCCAACAGGGGTCGGCTGGCTCAGCTCCATCGTTCCTGCGCTCGCCGCCGCCGCCCCGGCCACTGCCGCCGCCGCCGCCTATATAAACGGGCGTGTGTGTGTGTGTGTGTGTGTGTGTGTGTGTGTGTGTGTGTATGGATGGGTGTGAGTGTGTGCGCGCGCCTCAGTTTGAAAGTACCCCGGCGCAGGCCTCTCCCCGCGCGCCCCTTGGCCGCTCCGGGGAGCGTTTGCGCCTGGGATCTCTCCCCCTCTCTGGGCGGGGAGGAGGTTTCGGAGAGGCACTCTGAAAACCCGGAGAGAGAAATCCGCCTCCAGCCGAGGCTCAGGAGGCGGCGCGGGGGCAGCAGGGCCGACGCAGGGCGGGGGAGGCCAGGGCGAGAGGGGCGCAGCGCCCTGTGCGGCCGCTGGGAGTCACTGGTGGCCTCGCAGCTGTGGGCGCCTTCTGGCGCAAAGACATTTCCTCACATCCTAGGGGTTAGATCGAGACAGAGTGTTGGGGGTGGGGAGTTCTCAAGTTGGGAATGGGGGTGCAGGTAGAGAACACAAGAGGGAGGAAGGTGGGATATTGGGGATGCGGCAGATTTGGCATGTTGGAACAAGTTGCTTCGTCGAATTCCAGCTTCCTTCAAGTCCTTTGGGTTCCTACAGGGAAAACTGGTCTGCTCCTCCGAGTGCCCGGGCTCTGTGAGCGCAGAGACAGCCTGGGAAGAGAGGACGCATCCCCGTGCAGCTGGAGTGGCCAGAGTGCTGTTTATGCCCTTTCCCAGGCAAGGTGTGGCGGTCTGCACTGGGCGCGGTCTCTGTAGAGTATTATGAATGAGACCCAAACCACCAATGAGCAAAACCCCTAGAAAAGTGCTTGCAAAATTCATTAGGTGAGATGAATCGGATTACCTCCTTGTCACCCTACTGTGTTAATCATACACAGGATTTTTAAAGTTCTCCATTAGAGAGATGATTCAGAGAAGAATGGAAAGTTTTCCCCTTCGGTTAACTGAAAGGTATAATTTCTTAAAAGACATACATTTTTGATTGCAGCAGTTTGCAGGCTGGATGCTGTCAGGCTAAAACCTAAAGAGTTTGGGAAATGTTAATAAAATACATGCTTTCATCCCTCCAAAGCGAATACTGTAAAAATACTTTTTAAAAAAATTTTAAAGCCACAGCCAGATCTTGGGAATGCAGCCTTCATTTCATGTGTCTAAAGAGAACATGGAAAAAATATGTTTTATGGCAACAATAAAGTCCTCCAGACCTGCGGTGGTGTCTCCTCTGCTCTCCCTGCTTTTAGCAGGAGACCCTGTGCAGGGCCCAACAGTCAGCACCTTGGACTGGCCCACACTTTGGTTATAAAGGTTTCAACAGACCCTTGTCTTATTCTACTGGAAAAATAATATTTTTGGCAAAAGAATATCCTTGTTCATAAAAGATCCAAGCTGGGGATTTGGAGGTAAAGGGTCATGATGTCTGCAAGGTACACATAAATGATTCAGTAACAAGAATGATGATGATGATAATAGTGTGCATGGAGAGAAAGGGGGGGGGAGGGAGAGAGAGAGAAAAGAAAATACAGCAAAATCTCAAAAATAGTGATCTATGTAAAGGGCACATTGGGGCCCACTATGTATTTCTTGCAACTTTTGGTTTCCTTGTGTTTCCAAATAAAAAATAAAAGAATATTTTTGAACAGAAACTTTTAGCATTTATTCTTTAGCTCACAAATCTACAAAGTTTAGATCTGGCTGATTAAATTTAGCTGGACTTTTTAATATGTTCAAAATTTTGAACATGAGTTCTGCTAGGTAGGCAAGCCAGACACTCCTCCCTAAACACACTGACGCTTAAAGAACAATGGGGGAGTATGAGAGGCTCCAGTTAGCAAGCCTCGTGGCAACAGTCTGCCCTGCCTCCCAGTCCTCCACACCCAGCACTATCCTGTTAATAGCATTCATGGGAGGCAATGGAGTGGCCAGTTGCACATTGACATGGGCAATGAGTTAGTGGTGAGTGGCTCTCACTCCTAAATGGAATTTGGGGTTATTAGTGAGTTCCTCCCACAACCCAAGAGAGGTGATCTTAAGGGGAGGGCAAAGGCCCAAGAGAAGGAAAATTCCAGGGGGTAATTAAGCTCAAGAACAGACTAGCTACCTGGTGTATGTCCCAAAGTAGCCACACAGACTCAAATCAAGACTGAAATGATTCAAAGCACCCTTCAACTACACAAAAAGGAGAACCCTCTGTCACCTCTTGGACTCCTACTCATGTGTTAAGAATGCCATTAGTTCAAAATAAAAAGCTTTGATATTGTCATTCAATCTCCTTGGTTCTCACAGTTCCCCAGTGACCTCTCCAAGACACCAAAAAGAAAACTAATGTGAATGATTGTATTCATCAAAAATATGGTTGACATATTCTCATTCCTTTGTAAGGTGTGAATAAAAGCATTTTTAGAAAACTGTGTGATTGTCATACATTAGTAATACCCTCTAAATAAGAACTGTGTGGTAGCTATGAGAGGCAGCCTTAAGACAGCCTCCTGGCCCCACCCTTCCCACCTCTAGCCCCTCCTATGTGGTTCACTTCTCTCTCCCTGCACATTTTTGGGTTAGGCTCCTGCTTTGTAGAATGAAAGTATTGAAATTAGAAAAAGGATCTTAATGCTGGTGAGTTTTCAATGCATCCAAGCTCCCAAACTCTCTATCTTTCTTATTCAAATCCTAGCCTGTGCTATTTCACTCTGAGTTTCCCACAAAAAGTTCTGATGAAGTCAAGTATGTTATACCTAGTTGTGTGTGTGTATGCTGGTCTGTCCTGATATCTCTCTCTCTCTCCCTCTTTCTCCCCTTCTCTCCATTCTCCCCCCTCTCTGTCTCTCTCCCCTCACTATCCATATACACATACTTATTTTCCATGGCTTGTAGCCAAAATGGAAAGGAAAGACAGCATTTAAAAATGGCCTAATCGCCAGCAGTCATTCATGCAACTCAAAGACCAGCACAATTTCCCCATAAACTCAAATGTGCGGTCAGTATAAACCTTATGCCATTGTAAAATGAATGAAATATCATGTCTGTGTCACCACACCCCACAGTTACACTCCTGCCTTCTCCAGCCCAGTAGGAAGTAAGGCTTTGCTAAATGATAGGCTTGACATTAAGAGAGCCATAAATCACCTCGGCTTGCAGTCTGGCTATCTACATGCTTCTACAGAACTACCGTCAAGTTTCCTCTAGAACTTCATGAGCAGGGAAGCAGAGATTCCTAACTCTTCACATGAATTTTCTGATTCAGTATCCCAGAATCAATGCTGTACCAGCATTGATTATACTTGAAAAACATTTCTTTTATCTAAAAAATGCCAGGAGATGCATGGGCCATGTTAGCATAATCATTTAATTATAGTGACTAAAGTCTCCCTTCCTCCACTGGGTTGCCCCTATTCTTTACTTAATAGCTTTAATTCACTCCTAAAAGCCCTACCACTAAGTAAAAAGCTGTTAAGCAAAAAATATTTCCATTAATTTTATTGGGAAAAATTGAGCATTTCATCCCAACCTTAGTTACCTAAACTATTTCACAGATAGAAAAATATATCAAGCTTATGTAAGTAAAACTCAACAATTTGGAAGTAAACGAATATGGCTTGCACATAAAATGTAATGTCACAATACTTTCAGATGGAGAAGAGAAGATTTGACAGTCAGTGGTGAAGGGTAGAAGGGTGAAAGGTGATCATTCTTGGAACATTATTGGAGAGTCATATGGTCTACACTGAAGATGAAAACTGTTTGGAGATCTTGGTTAACCTATGCTTAAACTACACTCACAAATAAAGTTATAAAGTACAGAAAGATCCCTGGAGGGAAAAATAAAGTCTAAAGATCAGAGAAATTCAAAATATATGGAAAATACCATGCACATAATGGACAAAAGAGTTGCAGAAGATGCTGTTCATCTTTCCCCCATACTTCAGGAGGCCACCACCTTCAGGTTACCCAAGAACTTCTCCCAAGTTAAATATTAGCTACTAGCTCTGAGAATCACCAACTCCTTTTCTCATTTAGCTTTCTGGGATGATGAGAGGAAGTCCAAAGCCCCTTGTTGTATGCCATCTTATCTGAGGAAACATGTATTCTTCCATAGGTGTAGTTTATGGCATAAACATTACATCCAAAGCTGTCATAACTTGGTCTTTCAAGTTCAAAAGTCCAAGTTTTTCCTAGTTCAAGAATCTCAAGTTGGGCTGGGATTGTGGCTCAGCGGTAGAGCACTCGCCTAGCATGTGCCCAGGTTCGATCCTCAGCACCACATAAAAATAAAGCAAATAAATAAATATTTTTAAAAAAGAATCTCAAGTTTGGCTTTGTTTACTGATGTTCCCATGAAACAAAGAGGAAAGTACATTCATCAATATATCAGATTATTATTATTATTATTATTATCATTATTATTATTATTATTATTGTACTGGGTATTGAACTCAGGGGCATTCAACCACCAGGCCACATCCCCAACCCCCTTTTTTTGGTATTTTATTAGAGACAGGGTCTCACTGAGTTGCTAAGTGCCTCACCATTGCTGAAGCTGGCTTTGAACTTGTGATCCTCCTGCCTCAGCCTCCCAAGTGCTAGGATTACAGGCATGCGTCACCGCACCCAGCAATATATCAGATTATTAAGCCATCATAAATAGAAGTATATCTGATATATATTGATAACTGTCATAAGTATAGTTTCAAGGGGAGAAATAGACTATGTACTACTACTATTGAAAGTTTTCCTTTCATTTTTAGCTTGTGCTTTTCATCCTCAAAAATTCTCAATTACTCTATCAATTATGGAGAATAGGGATTTCTCTCTGCACTTTACTAACAAGGAAACATAAGCAGAAAAAAATAATGATATTAAATGGTTTTCCCAAAGTGCCAAAGACTGTGAATCCAAAGACTGTTCCAACCAGCCTTTTTATCTTCCCATGCAGAGAACTGTTGATTACTCACATTGTTTCCAGTGGGAGAAATTCTTCTTTCTTATCTTCAAAAATCCTAGCCTCCCCTTTTACAACTGAATATAATTTTAAACATGCCAAATCTGGATCTAGTCAGAACTGTGAATACATAATTCAAAATAACTTACAGAGTTAAAGCAGATGGTGATAGCAAACAACAATGGAGTTTCATTCACTTATTCCCTCTTTTGGTTATGCAACAAACATTTGCCGGATGCTTCCATTTACTGATTGCAAATGTTTATTGGGTGATCAGGCCTCTGTGAGATTCTGGAGATATAGAAAGAAAGAAGACACAAACATCATTCTCAAAAGGTGCAGTCTAGCAGGGTAGACATGTAAACAAATAATTGTAGTGCAATGCCACGCAAGCTATAATAGAGATAAAAAATTAAGTGCTATTCAGAATCCCCGAGTGATTAGCATTGTCTGGGGGAATACAGACTAGAGCAGGGATTCTAACAGCAACTGGGGCTTCGGTGCTGGTTCTTATGCCTTAGACCCGGGAAGACTAAAGCTGGGACCAAGCATCACTACATGGTTAAAAGCAAAACAGAATAGCTAAAATTAAGAGACCCACCAACCAGCTGCAAAAGATGTGCTTCTGACTAAAATCATTAAATGGCATTTCCAAAAAGTCTTTTCAAAACCCTGAAAACAGGGAGGTAGGAGAAAGAATGTGGCAATTATGTTGTTGTTGTTTTTGTTTTAAGCTGACTTGTAATTTTTACTCTTTGGCAGGGCTCAGTTTATAAAGAGGAAGTTGAGATTTTTAATATATTCCCTATAAAGAAAGTCTTCAACTGGGTAAGATGAACCACAGTCTGTTGGGCACATGGCACTAATAAAGCTAAACGGCCATTCTCAGGGGATCCATAAGCTTCCCCTGCCCCTCCTTTTTAACTGTTTAGACTTTGCTCTCCAACCACCCTTCTGTGATGAAAACACCCAGGGCTGGCCTCAACCCAGAAGAAGTGCTTTTGACCGTGGTGGTCCTGAAATAAATCAGTTCATTTTGAGAGGAACTTGAGGGAGTTAAGTCTACAACTCACATTATCAGTCTGGGATTGAGTCTTGTGAACAGCAGAGGCAGCAAACTTCAAACTTTATCAAGATTGTGGTGCTCATTAAGGAAGTGAAATTGAGCCAGATTTGAAGGAAAGCACTGTAGTAATTACAGAGTTATGAAGATTTAAAAGCTATGCGCCTGGGCATGCAGAGAGCAACGTGTTTCCTTTGGGTTCAGAGACACCGCAATTACAGGGTTTAAGGTAGCAAAGCACTGAATTAGAACTCCCCATTAGTTTGATTAATCACTGATGTAAGTGCAGGCACTGGAAATGACTCTGCCTGATTTGTGTCTCTTCCTGGTCCCCCTGCCCCTTTTTCTCTCTCTATTCCTTTACAAGATCAGGGGGCCTGGGAAAAATGCAAACCTTGAGTTAGTGATAAGAAATCATGTGCAAAAAAGTTAAAACTTCCTGAAGTTTAATGACTTCTCTACATCAGGTTTGGCTGCCAAGAGTTATATAATAGTGTGTTCTTTCTTCTCCCCAGGATGTTAAATGTTAATGGCACAACAATGGCATGTTAGTAAATCTAATAAGAAAACCAGAGGATTAATTATTTTATGTAGATATATAATAAGTTAAGAAGCTCTGATAATAATATGTGATATTGCATTAGATGAGTTCTAACAAATAACAAAACAATATTGAGCCAATTAGCCATGGGTGAGTCTTGCTCTTTGGAAGAAAGTGTTATACCCTAGTGATGGATGCAATTCACAAATCTACTTATAGACTTGCATCTGACTGCATAGACAGTCACTGGCCCAAATAGAGGGTTATTTTTCTCACAATAAAAGAAATCTGGAGTGGGAGGAGTCTGGGTATGGAGCAGATGCATTTCTACTTATAGAAATGATGCCTTGCCCTTGAAAATGATGCTACTGGTGTTAGGGAAGTATTTTGGGGTCAAGATATTTGACTTGGTGTCGATACAACCAAAAAATACAGTCAATTTGGTGAATGGGAAATACAAAAACTCAAAAAGGTCAACACACCAATCCAAACCCAGCATGACCAACCACTCAAAAAAAGAACACTGTAAATGGAAATACAGCACTCTTGGCACAAAGGCACTTTCCTGGAAGGGCCAACCTTTAAATTGTATGCTGAAGTGACCCTTGATGGGAAAGGTGATATTGTCAGCAGGAGATTTTTAACTAAAAATGTCACCAAAATTTACTTTTGTGGCCTTTTTCATATTTGCACATGAACTACAGGACTCCTGGGATCAAATGTGAGACAACCAACCAGCCATGCCTCTTAAATTATTTTTTGGAGGTGTTTTCTTTCTCAACCCAAATTGTAAAGATCCAGGAATAACAACCCAGTGCACAAAGTAGTCATTTTTATTTCTCATCCTGTCTCAATGGTCTCATAATGGGTTCAATAAGAGTCTGGAAATAATGAAAGCTTCTCCATGGAGAAACACAAGACTCACCGTAAGGCATGATAGCACCTAGGAGTCTCCTATAGTAACAGAAACACTAGCAGAAACATGGCAG
The DNA here is from genome assembly GCA_025594165.1 of Tamias sibiricus. Classification (NCBI taxonomy): domain Eukaryota; kingdom Metazoa; phylum Chordata; class Mammalia; order Rodentia; family Sciuridae; genus Tamias; species Tamias sibiricus. The sequence goes on along the minus strand of CM046667.1, from coordinate 19,040,433 downwards.
GAGCCTGAATTTCCTACTTAAGAGAAAAAGAATTGAAAAGTTGACCATCCAATTCACTCATTAAGTATACAGAGGGAATACCAGGCCACTAGGTTGAAAATAAACATTTGTCTAGAAATTCTGTTGTGGGAAAAAAAAGTGGTAAGCAAATGCTTCAGTTACAGCTTCATTTTGATCTTTTTCAAAACACATTGAAAGTACTGCCTTCCTTAACCACTATGGAAATCAATATGGAGGCTCCTCAAAAGACTAGGCATGGAACCACCATATGGCCCAGCTCTATCATTCTTTGTTACTTATCCTAACGAAGAATTCAAGTCATCATATTACAGTGATACATGCATACCCATATTTATAGTAGCACAATTCACAATAGCCAAACTATGGTAGGTGCCCAAACTATGGCCTAGGTGCCCATCAATGGATGAATGGATAAAGAAAATGTCACACACACACACACACACACACACACACACACACACACACACAATGGAGTTTTATTCAGCCATTAAAAGGAACGAAATGTGTCATTCACAGGAAAATTGATGGAATTAGAGACAAGTTAAGTGAAATAAGTCAAACTCAGAAGGTTAAGGGTCCTATGTTTTCTCTCATATGCAGAAGCTAGAGAGGAAAAATGAAAAGAAATGTAGGGTGGATCAAAAAATCAAAGGGAGATCAGTAGAGAAAAAGGGCTAAGGGGTGGGAGATGGGAAGAATGGGGGAAAGTGCTGGGGAGTAATCTTGGACAAATTATATTTTGTATTATGTGTATGTATGAATATGCAAAAACAAGTCCCATCAGTATGTACAACTATAATGCACCAATAAAAATTATGGGAAAAACAAAGGAAGTATTGCTTTCCTGCCTACTGACTTTGAGGAGAACTTCAATTCTAGGGAATCCATGACAAAAGAATGGAGAAGAAGAAAAAGTGAAAAGAATGGATTTGAGTTTTTCAACTTGTTTTCCATTTTGATTTTAATCTGGCCATTATTTTTGCTGTTAGGGAAGAGGGTATTTGATTTTCAACACTCATAAGCCTCTTGTAGTTTTGCTACAGTGGCAGACACTTGCCAACTATCCTCATCTTCCTTCATAATAGAATCCCAACTTTAGTCCAGGTGGCAATAGCCCCAGCCAATCTGCTCACCATCCCAGACTCCCTTGCATTCCAGGTTGGCCAGATGACACATTTCTGGACAAGGACATCTACATGAAAATCTGTTAGAGATTTCTGGACACATTTTTGTTTTCCTAGTACAAGTGCTGCACCTTCTTGCTTCTCTGTTTTCTTTGACCTTGGAAAATATACCCCAGACTGAGATGGGGAAGTCTTCCTGTTCCCACGTTTGTTATGAGGCATCCTTCAAAAGCCCATGTGTGAGAAAACGTAAGAATGGTTCAGAGATGAAATGACTAGATTTTGAAAGTTGTAACCTAATCAGTGGATTAATCCATTGATACGGTTAACTGGGTAGTATTTATAGGCAGGTAGGTTATGGCTGGAGTAGGTAGGTCACTTTGAGGTTTATATTTTGTCTCTGGTGAGTGAAGCACTCTCTCTTTCTGGCTTCTCTCTTCTCCATCCTCCCCTCACTTCACCCCTCTCCTTTCCTCTTTGCCCTGGCCATGAACTGAGCAGATTTCCTCTGCCCTGCCCTTCTGCCAAGATGTTCTGCCTCACCTGGGACCCAGAATTATGGAGGAGGTCAACAATGGGCTGAACTTCTGAAACCAAACCTCTGAGCCAAAATAAACTTTTTCTTTACTAAGTTGTTTCTTTTATTTTATTTTTAAAAGAATTTAGCCTTTATTTATTTTTTTTTCATTTTAATTCATATTTTATTGATTTTTCATATCTTTTCTATTTTCTAACCTTGCTTACTGATTTACAAGAGCTTTCTTTTTTATTTGAAGTTGTTGTATATATAACAGTAGCATGCATTACAATTCATAATACACATATAGAGCATCTTTTTACATAACACTGTTTGTATACAGAGTATATTCGTACTATTCAAGTCTTCAATCATGCATTTAAGATAATTATATCCTTTATTTTCTACCACCTTCTTTTTTCCCCTCCATACCCCCTTGCTCCCTCCCTTCCCCTCCCTCCCCTTTGATCTTTCTAGTGTTCCTCTAATCCTCCTATGTACCCCGACCCAACACCACTGTGAATCAGCCTCCTTATATCAGAGAAAACATTTGGCATTTGGATTTTTGAGATTGACTAAATTCACTTAGCATTATATAATGCTAAGTTGTTTTTTTAAATTTTTTTTAGTTGTTGATAGGCCTTTATTTTATTTATTTATATGTGGTGCTGAGAATGGAACCCAGTGCCTCACAAATGACAGGCAAGTGTGCTACCACTGAGCCACAACAGCTCTCTAAGTTGTTTTTATCAGGTATATAGTCACAGAGATGTAAAAGTTGACTGTGACAGTATCATCTGTGAGTATGAAAGTCACATACAAAGTATGATAAAGCCAAAGGAGAAAAGGCTCCTGGAATATAAATTATGAACCAGAGCATCTGCTCCATACCCAGACTCCTCCCACTCCAGATTTCTTTTATTGAGAGAAAAATAACCCTCTATTTGGGCCAGTGACTGTCTATGCAGTCAGATGCAAGTCTAATGATCAAGTTTTTTACAGAGCAATGCTACAAAATTCAGGAGACCAGGGTTTTGGGTCCTGTTCATTTTTTTTCCATAGAAGTTATTCAAAAATACCTTTACTATGTGCCAGTGACCATTCAGGAACCAAGGAATCATTTGTGGATTAAGCAGATCAAAGACCTACCCTCATGGAGCTTCCCTTCCAATTACAGAGAGAGAGTTAAGCAATACTAAACAATGAGTTGTTCAATAATAAACAGTCTTATATTTTGGAGATAGTTCTAGTGAGTTCCTCTACTTAAAACAATGAAATATGGCATATCATGATGATTTCCCCTCCAGATTCTCTTCACCTACCTGATATACCCAAGCTTGCTTCTGTAGCTGTTGGCTGTTCATAACTGCACCCTGCTCTGGAGGATTTCCACAACTGAAAGGTGACATCCTACCAGAAGAGCAGACCATGGCCAATGACCCAATGGCACAGTGAAGAACAAACTGTCTTCGTATTCCCACTCTAGAACTCTCTGAGGCATCAGGTTGAGTCTAACCTCCTCCTGAGTCCACACTCTAGCTTTTAAACTTCCCCTTTTACCCGTGCTTCCTTCACATTTCACAAGTTCCTCTTGAGAGCACTCCCTTGATAAATCAATTGCACCAAAAATTCCCAGCCTCAGGCTCTGCTAATGGATATCTGATATATAACATAATTTTTTACATGTTCTCCTTTGAACAAACCATCAGAAAACTTCTTTGTTGATGGGGCAGTCCCAGGGATTGAACTCAGGGGCACTCAACGACTGATCCACAACCCCAGCCCTATTTTGTATTTTATTTAGAGACAGGGTCTCACTGAGTTGCTCAGCGCCTCACTTTTGTGGAGGCTGGCTTTGAACTAGTGATCCTCCTGCCTCAGCTTCCTGAGCTGCTGGGATTACAGGCATGCACCACCATGCCCAGCCCAGAAAACTTTTTTGTTTGAATTAAAGTTAGTAGAAATTTGAGGGGTTTGCTTGTAACACATAATTTATCACCATTCAATTAAATACAGCTAGCCACTGTGTTGGTTCTGACCAGGATAATGTCCAAATAGTTTTAACTACTAGTCAGAAATCATTTAATTTGACCCTCAGTTGGTCACTAGATAAGAAAAGATGTATCAGGATTCTCTACACTGAAAACATGCAGCATAAAAATAAGAATAATTATTATAATCTCCTCTGGACTGTATTCAACTGACCAAAATCTCATGGACACATCAGAATGTTTCTGGTACTTCGACAACTAATGTTAAATTTAAATGCATCATAATGATTTTATCCATTTTGTGTTTGCATATATTAGGAAAAAAGACTATTCACATTGTGATTTATGTTCACAAATAATAGCACTAAATTTTTTCTCTCATATTGTCATTTTTAGAACCCCAAAGTATGTCATGTATAACAAACACAAAATGAATTATTAACATCATGTCATGAAAATAGTATTTGTCTATTTTGATGTTGAAACAGAGATTTAAATTTCCACAGGATTTCAATGTGCTTTCAATCCCAGAATCACATACAAAACAATGTCAATCTAAAATCAATTTGTTTACATAGTCTACTTTTTCTTATAAAAGCAATTTAAGTTAAAATATGCCAATTGATATATAGGAAATTATTACATTTGACTTTATATAATGTGAATAGTAGTAAAACTTGCACTAAAATGTATTTCAAAAGATGGGTATAATTATTTGTTAATCTAAAATTAAGCAATATTTGCTTTAAAATGGGTCTTTTATCATTCACCATTCAAAAAGAATAAAATGATTTTTTGACATTTAAGGAACCAGAAAGATGATACATCATTTTCAAAGAGATTCAAGTGACCATGAAATGGAAATGCTAAGATAACTGATCTTTAGAGTCACATACAATCTGAGTAACTGTGATTCTTCTGTCATAAGCTCAGGCTGAAGCTGTAGTATGCCTAGGTAACTTCGTTTTTTTTTCATTATATTAGTAGTCAATTGGATAATATTCCTAAAATATTCAAAAGCAGGACATTGTCCCACTCTTTGCCACTAGTTCATTGCAAACCATAAGGTGACAACCTATTTTAGTCAGCTTTTCTGGAGCTTTGACTAAAGGATCTGACCAGAACAACTGTAGAGGAGGAAAAGTTTATTTTAGGGCTCACAATTACAGTGGTCTTAGTTCATAGAAGGCTGGTTCCATTTTTCAGGACTCAAGGTGAGACTGAACATCTCAGCGGGAGAGTGTAGCAGAGGGAAGCAGCTCACATCATGGTGATCAGAAAGCATATATATACACACACACATATATATATATACACACACACATATATATACACACACACACAAAGCCATGCCCCAATTCCCACCTCCTCCAGCCACACCCTACCACTTCAGTTGCCACTCAGTTAATCCCTATCAGGGGATTAAATCACTGATTGGATTAAGACTCTTACAACACAATCATTTCTCCTCTGAGCCTTCTTGCATTATCTCATGTGAACTTTTGGGGGACATCTCACATCCAAACCACAACATCACCTTTCTGCAAAGAATTCCTTTATTGGTGTCTCAACTGGTATTCTATGGGATCTTCCTCTGCCCTCAAACCTGTCTTGTTATACTGTATTTTTTCTAAGCAAAAAGAACTAGTTTTTACCAAGGAAAAGAAAGTGAGAAGATGTTGCTATAGTTTGGATATGGTTTGAGCATGTCCCTCAAGCGTTCAAGTGTTTTAAGCTTGGTCCTCAGTGTGGCAATGCTATGAAGTAATGGGACCTTTAAGAGGTGGGGCATAGTGAGAGTTGTTACTGGCCCCCTCCCCACTCTCTGTCTTCCTGTTTCTTGCCATGTGATCTCTCCCTCTCACTTGCACTTCCATAATGATGCCACCCACCCTTAGGCCTCACTAAAGGCCAAATTAATGAACCCATTCATCTTGGACTTTCCACCTCTACAATTGTGTGCTAAATAAACCTATTTTCTTTATAGAGTATCTAGTCTCAGACATTTCAGTAACAGAAAAGACGCATACAATTATGAAATATAAAAACAATATAAGTCTCTTGACTATAGAAATGCAGAACTGAGTTTACAAATTATCTGATCCTGAAGATCTTTTACAATGACCTGTCTCCAAACTCAACATCTTGATATTTAATATTCAAATACCTAGAGGGAAAGAACTGAATTAAATGACACTTCAAATTTTAAGATTACATATTTCTAACCACTGGTGTTTATTAATAATGCAAGCTAAATTTTGCATGCTACTTTATTATTTTTAACATTAAAACACATGAAATGGACATTGTAGATTATGTCTGTACTACAAGCATAAAACAATGTATAAAATGAAGGTGACCAGAGAGAACTGGTAGCTTTTCTTACTTAATTCAAGTTTCCATTTGGATCAATTCCATCAGCTTTAGAATTACTTTGGATTGTTTCACCTGTCCAAGAAAAAAAAAAGAAAAAAAATAGTATTCCATCTTAGTAAAGCCCTGAATTCAGCATGATCTTTCTTTCTTCTTAGCTTTGTTCTTCCACATATGCCAATTGAATGGCTAAAATCTAGAACTAATTGATAGGTCAATCCATGCATCTTCAGAGCTCTGCAAAATCCCTCCAGGCAATTATTTGCAAGTGGAAGTATTGAGCATATAAATGTAGTTAAACTTGTATTGAGTTATAATACCTCACTTAAGTATTTTACATACTAGTGCCAGTATTTATTTAGTATACATGCTTCAAATAGACTAAAGCAAATTCAAGTCTGTGCTATTTGATGATGGTTTACTTTGCTGTTTTCCTTATATTTTAAGAAATCCTATAATGTACTTAAGAAGTTATCCTTGTAAGAAGTTCTAATTGTATGAAATTAGCCTTCTGTGGTTAAGGTACTATCCCAAGGGTGGAGCCTAGGACTCCAAGTCAGGAACCCAGAATACAGCATTGTCTCACAGAGATTTCAGTGACTTAAAGTATTCCCAGGACCAGCCACCCGTCCTTTCTTTTCTTACTTCTCTTTCAAGCCACAATCCCCTTCACATATGGCAATTCTGAAATCAAGCTTGAACTAATGGGCCTGGTGAAACTGGGGTGAAATGAACCACCAAACACTGCTGCCATCCAACATGGTATTTTTTGTTTTTGTTTTTGTTTTTGTTTTTTCTGGGAAAAATGACTATTATGGCTTTTTTTAGCCATCATTGTCTAAAAAGTTTCTTTTGTAAATACAGCTGGAGGTTTGCCCATTTTGGATGATGCAAACAAAGAATCCTTCTCAAATCCCTGGAGTCACTCTTCTGTGGTCTAAGAGGATTATTAAGCAATAGCTTCTTTGGAACGAGTCTCAAATATATTCCCACTACTTATTTTCTTCTAGTGCCCACACCCACCTTACAAAACCATTTCTCTGCCTTCAGGGTTCACTTTTGGAGGTTAATCCATGCTGGATCTTACCACAGTATGAACCTAACTCAATATGATGACATGTTCCATTTCTCCCACTTACCACTATTTCTGGACACATAAATTCAATGTTCCATTCACACAGTAAGGGTTTTAAATTTTTGTCAAACTTTTGCTCTGTTAGATGCAGTATGAGGAGTTAATATTGTTCTCAACTTTGCCCATCAGAATCACCTGGGAAATTTCTAAAAATATTGATACCTGCACCCCCACACTCCTATTTCCATCAAGAAGTTCGGGTCGGTCTAGGGTACATCCTGGGCATCAGGATTTTTTAGACTCCCTAAGTATTTCTAATTTGCAGCCAACAATTAGAATTAACCAAGAATACTTGATTTTGTATAGCCACTAATTAGCTATATGGCCTTGAGCAAAAGAAATATTCATTTATCCAACAAGCATCCCATGACAACTGACTATATGCAAAACAGTATTAGAGGTCTTATTGCCCAGCCTCTAAGATATGTGAATTGGACTCAACAGTTTATTCCTTTGTTCAGCAAATAAGTATTGAGCAACTACCCCCATCAAGGCAGTGCACTAGGCATATGGGATACAGCAGTGAACCAGATTAACAAAAGTTCAGACCTTATGGATCTTACAGTTTAGTTGGGGGAGGCATTACCATTTGCAAATCATGCAAAAGGGAGTAGCAATGGCATTTAAAAGATGAGAAGGATGATTGGCAGTGGCAGTAAAGAAGGGAGGAGTGAAAAGATGGGTTCCATAAATAGCCAAGAAAATATCACCAGGACTAGGTGATAGGTGTGATATTGAGGTGAGAGAGAGAGAGAAAGTGAAAATGTCAATCCCTAGGTTCCAAGAATGATGGCCTATCTGCTAAGGCCAAGAATGTAGGAAAAGAATCTCAGCCACCCTGGAAGACTGAAAGTCCAGAGCTAAGGTATATGGAACTGGAGGAATGAAACCAACCCCCGCTTCCCAGAGAGAGATTGAGCCAAAGAGGGACCCTAGCTCAGCAATGAAATTTTGCTTATAAGTGGTTATTTCTACACTGGGACTTTGTATAGCCAAAGAGTGGCCATTAAAGAGACTATTCCCATAGGCCCAAGGCTGGGCAACTTGAAAGAGATAAATAAACAGAAGAACCAATTGTAAACATGTAATGATGTGAGGTACAAATACACTGTAGAAGAGGGGCCTTGCAAAGCATGCAGGCACTCAGGGAAAGAGCTGTCTTTCTCCTTTTGGGTATAGACCATGTTGCCTGCCCCCCAAATTAATATACATCCTTGGAAGACCTCTGTGTGCATGTTTACATGCGTGTGTGTGTGTGTGAGAGGGGGGGGGGGAGGAGAGAGGGAGAGAGTGGACTACTATAAAGTAAAGATATGCACTTGTCCCTCACCTCAGCATATAGGGCTTGAGGGAGAGTGGCTAGAATAACACCCAGGGGAGACTAAAGACTGGTTGACCTACTCACATTGGGGAGAAAGGTCCTGCTGGGGAAAGAGGGATGCATCCTGGAATGAGAATAGCCCCCAAATGTATAAACACTTCCAAAAGGGAAGAGGCAGAGGTAGAATAAGACAGGGATTCCACAGAAAAGAACCAACTTGAAAGAGAAGTGGAACCAGGACAGGAAGTGGGGTATACCTCTAAGAGTCCCCCTGTGGCAGCTAAATTCCTGAAGGATTCCTGTGTTTTTATATTTTTCCCTTCACATGTGGTTTTCCCCTTTGATGTACCTCAAATCTTCAGCACAGACAGACAGACCCACAGAACAGTCTGTGTTGGGGATGAAAGTGACAGCTGGGACTCCCAATCATTTCCCAAAGCCTCCAGAGATCCTTGCAGTGGAAACACCCATTAACCAATGGAAAGCCCTCTGGGAGGTCCAGACCACCACCCACAAGGAAGTTGCTAGTGCTCCCTTGTGGAGTGGGAACTAACATATGACTCCAAAGTGGAGCCATGCTGGGGACAACTTGGGAATGGACTGGGACTCTATATGTCCCTTTCCCAAATACTGCGGAGAGGCACCCCTTAAGAGAGAGATGGAAACTTCCATTTGGTTTACTGAGGCAAAACAGTAGGCACGATGCCTGGATTAGAGTTGGCACTCAGTCATTGATAGCCATTATGATGATTATAATTATGATTATTGAGATTCAGCTACTGTAGAGATTACTGTAGCCTTAGATGATCTGGGAATGGTTCATAGAGTAAGAACTCCTATAGGCTCAGGACATGCACAGCATAATGTGGAAGGCTTAGGCTGAAGTCAGTAATCCAACTCCAAATGAAAACTTTTCCTTTTTTCCTAGCAAGTATGTCTTAGCCACTGAAGCTCAGGTATATCACACTTAGAGCATAAGTCTGAAGATTTCTGGGGGCTGTGCTTCTTGCTCTATAAAGGCTTATTGCTTTCACCGTAGCCCCTTTTGTGCTGTTTTCCAAAGGATCAGCAGATGCCTCAGAAGGCCCACTGTGATAGAGGACTGAGATGTATAGGAGGTGAGAAAAAAATCAGAACAAAGTAGGGCCACAGTGGAAAAGAAAAAGATATGACCAGTAAGGGTCTCAATAGGAAACAGATGGCACATTCAAATTAGAATGACTTGAAAAGCCTTCTTTTACCAGGAGACTAATTGCAAAATGGTAACAAGTGGAGACAGAGCAGGACAAGGACAAGCACCAGTGTACCTGTTACTACCTTTAGGCTGAAAGAGAGAGGGAGGTTTCCAGAAGGATAGAGAGACATGTAGGCAGGTGTCCTTGAAAGAAACTGTGGCCTTTGCTCAAGGGATAGAATCTTCCTAAAGACAGAACAAAACAGAATAAATACCTAAACCTCACTGTCCTCCCAAATCCCACTCTTTGATCTCCTTCAGAGTCTCTATTGTTCATACCCAACTGGAAGCCTCTGGACCAGGGAGCCCTGTTGATGCAATCCACATAGATGAAGCTCCTAGGCCACAGAGCAGGGTGTAGCAGGATGGACAAGGGTAAATAGCAGATCTCTGGCACAGTACAGAAGGTAGACCTAAGGATTGGTTTTGGGTGCAATTTTTGTCAAGAAGAACACAGGATCAGCAGCAGGACAGGTGAAATACAATTGTCCCAGAAATAGTGATGGCTTTATGTTCACTATCTCAACTCTCTCTTGGTCCTTGGGGGAAAGGCAAGTCTCATTTTAGAATTGGCAATGTCCAGTAGCAGTAATAGGAAGAGGAAAACAGCAACGTTGACTTCAGACTTATGCTCTAAGTGTGATATACCTGAGCTTTGGTGGATAACACATACTTGCTAGGAAAAAAGGAAAAGGTTTCATTTGGAGTTGGATTACTGACTATGGCCTTCCACATTATGCTGTGCATTTCCTGAGCCTACAGGAGCTCTTATTCTGTGAACCATTCCCAGATCATCTAAGGCCAAAAGGACCAGAGGGAACCAGAAAAGTTATCATGAGGAGGCAGGAAAAGGTGCCAGGAGTGTTAATAAAGGGAAACAAATTTGGCAGTAAGAGAACAGCATAAAGTAGAAAGTGACTATGGTTTAGTCAACTTTTTTGATGCTGCGACAAAAACAACTGACAAGAACAGTTTTAGAAGAGGAAAAGTTTACTTTGGGCCTCACAGTTTCAGAGATCTCAGTCCATAGACAGTCGGTTTCATTCCTCAGGGCTGGAGGTGAGACAGAATATCATGACAGAAGAGCATGGTAGAGAAAGCAGCTGGGAACATGGTACCAGGAAGCAGAGAGAGAGAGAGAGAGAGAGAGAGAGAGAGAGAGAGACAGAGAGACAGAGAGAGACAGAGAGAGACAGAGAGAGAGAGAGCTGCCCATCAAGGACAAATATGAACTCCAAATGCATGTCCCTCAGGAACCTACCTCCTCCAGCCACACCCTACTTTCCTACAGTTACCACCCAATTAATCCCTATCAGGGCATTAATGCACTGATTTGGTTAAGATTCTTATAACTCAATCACTTCACCTCTAAACTTTCTTGCATTGTTTCACATGTGCTTCTTGGGGATACCAATATTTAAACCATAACATTATACAAAATATATTGGGGTCCTTCATAAAAGGTCTCACTCTGAAAAGTTAGGGTTGAGGGGTAGACAATGGGGTCCAGCTAAGATACCTCATTTTTCATAGTCCAAATTTCCTCCTTTTCTTTTTACCCATCCTCCTCCCATAATCCTTACAGCCTTTGCCTAATACTGCAGCGTGTGTGTGTGTGTGTGTGTGTGTGTGTCTGTGTGTATGTATTTTCATTTGTCACTAAATGATGAGTATTCAGTGAAACACTTCTATTTTGGGGACATTAACATCTCTAAAACAAGATGCAGAAAAGCAGAGGGAGGCTGCTAGGGGCTGCATTTAATCTTCTCTAATATCGCACTGTGAAGGAAACTGGGGAATGCAAACATAGTCATTTAGAAAATGGTTGATGAGTCACTGATTGGCACAGAGTGGAGAAAAAAAGAAGTCATTATTCATTCAGAGTGTGCCTGGTCTTTAAAAATAGGCTCATAAACTCTACTGGAGGGGGAGCCTCTGGTCTTAGAGACTGAAAGGGATGGGCAGAGGGCAAGGGCCAGGACAGAAACTGCCCATGGTAGGCAAGGCCCTCCTCCTCCATAGATGCAGCTCAGCCCTTGAAAACCCTCCAGCTTTAAGAGCCAAAAAGACAGCTTAATGTGCTTTGTTCTTCCTATACCTTTTTCTTGACACCTTAGTAATACTTTTTTGGAAACTTCAGATTCAAGGGAACCAGGCCAAGTAAGAAGAGATGGCACTTTTTGTGACCATGATTTTGCCAACAGGTCCAACACTCCATTATTCATAGGATTCCTTTTCCAGGTCATGAGTTACCTAGGTCTCTCTGCTTTTGACCTCTTTGTTGTTTATTGGCTATTCCATAATTGCATCAGTGGGGTGGGGAGATCTATCAAATTAGAGCATGGTGAAATGTTTGCCAGAGGAGGAAAATTAAAAGTCCTGGGTAAGCAAAAGTTTGAGATTATTTTTTTCTGCATGACAATAAAAACTCTATTAAGGATTTTGCCTTTTTTCCTGATAATTCTTGAGCCTCAACATGCAAATCTGGGAAATGATGAAAGGTTAACCAACAAAAAAAGAGCTCTACTGGTTTGCATTGGGAAAGGTAGGATATTAATAACATTAAGGGAAAGAATCGATCTAGAAGGTGTGATAAGGCAAAGGTCTAGCCAGGCTGGGATGAAGAGAAAGTCTAGGGACTTTTGAGAGACAGGGTGGGTTGGGATGGAATGGGACTTTGAGAAAGATAAGAAAAGAGAAACTTAGCTGGGTACTATAAACAGAATTCCTTCTGTGTATTTTATACATACTATAGTAAAAATGTAAACAGTTTTTCAATTACTTTGGATCATTGGAGTGGTGTTTCTACTGAATGGACACTGAGCTGAGGTAGACAAGAAGGTGGCCTAGGTTTATGCAGATTACAAACATGGAGTACATCCCATTCATGCATATTCACGTGCCAACTTCCCACCCACGGACACACATGCAACTCTCCTATGTTATGTTTTGGTTTATTAGTTGCTTAGTTGTCCTTGCTCAAAATTATCTACCCAAGTAGAGACAAAAAAGTATGCTGGGCCTATTTTTAGAAAAATAGGAAGGTCTACAAGGCCAAAGTTAATCTCCCATCTGGAATTCTATCCTGAAGGGGCAAAGACAACCAAGAACTATCCAACTTTGGGTGTGGAGTTCTTTGAGAAACTGGTGAAGTGTGAGAAACTGGTGAAGTGTTGGAGGCAAAAGACAGACTCAGTAGCCTACAGACTGTTAAGGGATGTTTCCAGTTTGTTGGGAACCTACAACTACAGCTATTCCTCATACAATATTATTTTAAACATTGTTATGTGTACAACATACCATTTCACTAATAGACTCTGACATATTTATTGGTCTCCAGATTAAATAATAAGGACTCTAATTTTATGTACCTTTTTAGTACCTCAAAATCCTGAACTTGACTTTCAGGCACATATACTCTCCTTTTATTCAACCTGACTCTTTCAGGAAAAAAAGAGCAAAACAACATCCTAAAAGAATTATGCATCATAATGGAGCAGGATTTATTACAGAATGTAAGGTCTCAATAGATGTTTTAAAAACATTGGATAAGACATAATGCCCACTCTGATAATAATTTTTAGTCAACTAGGAATATAAAGGCATTACTTAACAAGATAAAGAATATCTCTCATAAACCAACAGCCAAAATTATGTTTAATGTTTAATGTTAAAAAAGCAACAACAAAAGCTAAAGTATCAATTTTTTAAAAGGAAAAAAACAAATAATTCCTGAAGTCACCATTGTTCCATTGTAGTTCAACATTGCCCTGTAGGTTCTAGCTACTGTAAGATATTAACAGCAATAAGAGGAAAAAGTTATCAACATTCCCAATGATTTGCTTATTTGCCTAGAGAAACCAAAAGAATCTAATGAAAAATCAATGGGCCAAATAATCAAATTCATTAAGATGGGCCAGTTACAAAGCAAATGTATAAAATCCATTTATATAGTCTTTTGTATAAATCAATGCTAACCAGTTAGAAAATACATTGGAAAAAGATTGTGTTTATAATAGTAGCATATATATTTTAGATGTTAGTTCAAATATACACAAAGTGTTCCACTGCATATTCATCTGAAACTTCCAGCAATAGAAATAACAATTTTATTGAGTACTTGCTATGTTCCAAGCCCTGGGCTGAGGTCAAGTTTCCCAAAGCATGGTGTGTGTGTGTGTGTGTGTGTGTGTGTGTGTGTGTGTGTGTATATATATATATATATATATATATATATATATATATATGTTATGTATTTTTTTTTTTGTACCAGGGATTGAACTCAGGGGCACTCAACCACTGGGCCACATCCCCAGCCCTTTTTTGTATTTTATTTAGAGACGGGGTCTCACTGAGTTGCTAAATGCCTCGCCATTGTTGAGGCTGGCTTTGAACTTGCAATCCTCCTGCCTCAGCCTCCCAAGTGCTGGGATTACAGGCATGCGCCACCGCACCCGGCTTGTTATGTATTTTTATATTAATTTGAATGTATATTATGGAGCAAAAACTAGCAAATCTTACCTGTGTTTTCGTAAATGTTATTGTTTAGGATGAAGTTTAAGATGTCTCCTTTTAAAAGTAAATTTATTCAGTTAATAAAAGAGAGGTTTATTTTAAGGTGGAAAATGGGACAGTACTAATTAAGGCAGTGTGCTCAATGGGCTCCACTTGCCCCTCCCCTCACACCCACTCATCCCCTCCTCCTCCCTGCCAGGAGTCTGATCACATGGACCACATCATAAGTTCCCTTGTTTCTAGCTTTTGCCAGCCAATGAGGAACCCCAGCAGGAGATTGCGGGTGGGAGAAGAGTGAGGCTGGGGTGCTTTTTCAGTCTGCTGCTTCCTCCCCAGCAGTGTCATTGCAGGTTGCTTGGACCCTTTATTGATGACCACAGACCTGCAGCATTTTCTAAATGACTTTCTCTTGACCACTTCAGGCCTAGCCTGATAACAGCTCCCTACAATTGCTAGACTTGGATCCTGAACTGTTCATTAGCTGGTTTCCTTGAGCCTGCCCACACTTTTGTAACAGATCCCTTTACTAAACTCAGAATTACCCTGATTGATGCAGTGATATGTGAATGACTCAAGTTTGAGAAGCCACAGTATGTTATTAAGCCATCATAACAATCTTTTAAGAAGTGTATCATTATCCTGATTTGACACAGGAAGAAAATGCAACTAGAGTCTAGGTGACTTAGTCAATGTCACCAAGCTATTAAACAGCAGGCCCAGTGCTCTGAGGTCTGTCTGAGGCCAAAGCTTATTTAGGCTTAACACTTCACTCACTGCCTCACTGCATCTCCAGTAAATGGTAAACCCAAAGCTATGTCCGACCTTGCTGCTAACCCATCACTTCCTTGTTGTCATTCCTCCAAGTAAAATACAGCTGAAACTCTGGCCAACTGTGACCTAACTCCTCAGGTTTCTTTTCTTCGGCCAAATGTTTTAGAAGGTCCTGTTCTAAGGAATGGTTCGTTATGCATCCTTATATTTAAAAATATCCTCAATCACCTAGTGGCTTGGGGGTTCAAAGGGAGGGAACCCACCCCATACAAATCTTTAGAATCCCACAGAGGTGACGTTGTTGTACTTAGCCATGTCCTACTTGAGGGGATGGAAATGAAGCAAAATAAGCCCACACTCACCCAAGAATAGCCGACTCCTGAGGTGATTCCAGTCCTTATTAACTCACAAGAGTTCTCATAAAATTTAAGCCAACTAATAATAATGACTCATGCTTTTCTCTTTCCTACCATGGATTTTTAAAGATTTAATAAGCCACACTACACTTTACAAAATCATTCTCTTCTGGGAGAGGACTTACACTTTAATCTTTAAGTTATTTATAAGATCAAATAATTTCACAAAGCCCACTTAAACTTTTACTGATAAAAATCTGAGATCCTAACCTTTTATTTAGTTTTTTATTTTGGCTTCCTTTCTGGGAGGGCAACTAATCTTATAGATTTGGGTATTTAGTTGTTATTTATATAAAAACTATCTTTTCAGTATTTAACAACAGTGAAATAAATTCAAATCCCCAGATGGTCTCTAGAAGGAAGGGTAGCATTGCAGATAAAAGTTTGAACTATGGGATCGAAAGCTCTGTGACTGGACTCCTCAGCTGTGTTATCTTAGGCAAGCTTCTTAATCTTTCTGTGTCTCAAGTTCTTCATGTGAAAAATGAGACTAATAATGGTATTTCCTTCTTGGGGTTATTGTAAGAAGTAAATGAGCCAATCTATGTAAAACTTTAAACATGGATATTAACATACAGTAAACACTCAATACTGCTAATTACTATTATTGTTATAGTAAAGCTTCTATGGTAGCCACTGAAGAGTGTCAAAGATGAAAGAATCTTTGCATGCAAGTGGATTATAATGTTACATAGAAGAAATAAGCATAAACCACTATAATATAGGACAGAACTAATGGATGGTGTAATAGAAATACAGGTTGTCATAGCATTGCAGAGAATGGATAAATTACTTTCAACTTTGTATTCTAGGGAAGGATGCAAGGCAGAGATGCCATTGAGTTGTTGGTGAAGATGGTTAGATTTAGGGGAAGGGAATCCTAGGCTGAGGAAACAAAAGAGACAAAAAGGTCAGAGGAAACAGGATCAGTGTTGTGTGCAGGGAAGAGTGAATGTTGATTCTGAGGTGGAGCACAATACACATTAAGGATGAGGAGAGACCAAAGGACTTAAAGAGTTAATAGGAGGAGGAAAAAAAAAAAAAACAGAAAATAGGCTGGAGGTGGGTGCGCATGTGGGCATGTTAAAATGGAAGCCAAGAATTAAAGGAGGGCTGGAATGAAGTCAGGAACTCTGTATCCTACTCATGATTTCTATTAATTTGGCCGTGGGACCTCTGAATTCAGTTTCTTCACTTATAAAAGAGAGGACATTAGACCAGACAATGGTCAAGGTCTTGGTCCATAGATATTACTGTGAGTTTCAGAAGCCAAGGTGCTTAGTGAGCCATCTGCAGTCTGAGTCAAAATCCATAGAGGTGACAGAGACTCCCACACTAGTGCTAATGATGCCTGGGGTTGAACAATCATGCTAGCTGTCTTTCCTGAACACTCAAACTGCAGGCCAGGCCATGTTTCCTTCTATTTAGCTTGAAAGGGGCACAGCACCCTGTGAGACCAGAGGTATACATCTCTCCTAGCAGAACTGAAATACCCGCCAAAGGAAATAAGGGGATGACATTCAAAAAAGAAGACCTCCCCATCATCTATCTTGGGGCAAAAGCAAAGACTACGTGGTTTGGCCTTTGTGATAATGCAATGGATCAGTTCACCCACTGTTTGCACAACATAATAATAATATTTTGGGCCTTCCAATTTTGGTAACAGGAAAATAGTAATTTAGACCAACACTCCCACAGAAAACAGATTTTTTAAAACACTGAATGAAATATGAATCAATCAATGTCTAGTTCAGAGACAGAAATCACTCATTTTAGCAAAGATAATTTAATATAAAGAATTGTTTACTAGGTGTAAAGTGGTTAATTAGGTAACTTAAAGGGCAAAAGAAAACATTAAAGTATGGGAGGTAACACCTGCTGGAGGCAGCTGCCAGTCCTGGGGCTAGGGAACAAAGGAAAGAGGTTGGAATTATTAAAACTCAGAAGCCTGAAAGAGGGTCCCATTGGGCTGAGCTCCAGACCTCTCAGGAGGTGGCATCAGCCAGTGGTGCAGGTGTTTGGTGGGGGAAAAGATGAAGTGGTAGGGGAGGGTGGCGATGAAGTTGATCTGTAATGTTAGAAAACTGCAAACTAGATTTAACTTCTATTGGAAAGAACAACCACTGCCAAGAAGTGTGATGCTCACAAGAAAAGGAAGGAGAAAGTTCTTCCTTCTCTTGCCTTCTAGTCTCTTCTGATACCCCCTGTTGGGAAAGCCTAATAGGCAAGCAGCTTGAAAAGCAGAAATGGATTTTCATAGTCTCAACACCAGCATCACAGAATATAGATGGTTGATGAATCAGACCTACCATAACAAAATACCACAGAATAGATAGCTTGAACAACAGAAATTTATTTCTCATAGTCCTGGAGGCTAGAAGTCCAAGATCAAAATGTCAGAATGATTGATTTCTTCTGAGGACTCTCTCCCTGGATTGTGGTAAATGTCTTCTTACTGGATTCTTGGATGGCCTTTTCTTTGTGTGTGTACATCTACTTCTTATAAAAACATCAGTCATATTGGATTAGAGTGCTTACTCTTTAAAAATTCATTTAACCTCAAGTACCTCTTTATAGTCCCTATCTCCAAATACAATTTCATTGGGGGTTAGAGACTCAATATATGAATTAAAGAAGGACACAATTCAGTTCATAACAGATGGGTTTGGAGCTGAGAGAAAACAGATAAGTAATTTTCATAAAATGCCTGAAACATACTTAAAATTGTTAAGGAACTATAAGGTGGTCACCAATCATCACATTGAGATCCCTAAGAGGACAGAAACATTAAACGTTAAGAAAAACTCTCCAAGCAGCTTTTGTTTAACATGTTCATTCTGATTTGAAAGGAGCTGCTGGGATGTACTCTTAGCACAATCATGGAACTAGGGTAAAAAAGTTAAAGTCTAGGCCCATCAAATGTGGAGATCCCAACAAAGCACCACTCTTTTTACTGAGATCTTGAAGATTGAACCCTTTGAGGAAGAATGAGAAGGAAATAAATGAGCCATTAACTGGGTCTGCAACTTCAGAGTCTGGGAGCCCTGAAAATCCCACACTTTGACCTTGGTCCTAGACTACTCTCACCTCCAGCATCCAGGAGAAAACAAAGAAAATCCTCTCCAGAAGAAAGTTAACATTGTCCAAGGTAACAAATAATTTACCCAAGTAATTTTCAAGCACAATGTCTAGCACACAATCAAATATAACCAAGGATATAAGAAAATGAGACAATACAACTAAAGAAAAAAGAGCAACAATAGGAAGAAGTCACAGATAGGTAATAGATATAGAATTTTTAGACACAAACTATAAAAATTATTGCTTGTTATATTGAAGGATACAAAAGCCAAGCATGAAATATTCATCAACAAAAGCAAGAAATAGACAATGTAAAACAGGGCAAAGTGAATGTGAAAAAAAAATATAGAGGTAAAAAAATGAAGTAGCCAGATGCAGTGGCACATGCCTGTAATCCCAGTGGCTTGGGAGGCTGAGGCAGGAAGATTTCAAGTTCAAAGCCAGCCTCAGCAACAGTGTGGCATGAAACATCTCAGTGAGAACCTATCTTTAAATAAAATACAGAATAGTGCTGGGGATGTGGCTCAGTGGTCGAATGCCCCTGAGTTCAATCCCCAGTACACCCCCAAAATGAAATAATCAAAATTGCAAACTCAATTGACAACATTATCAACAGCTGAAGAGATATTCAGTTGATGGGAAGAAAGTTCATAATAAATTATCCAGAATAAAACAGGGAGAGACCAAAGACAGGAAACTATTTAAAAAAAGAATGAGATATAAAGGATAGAATGAGAAGGCTCATATTATTTTATTAGTTATTGTTTTGTTAACAGAAGCACTGAAAACTATATACATGAACTTCAGCTTGAAGAGATCATTGTTAAACTGGGGGAAACCAAAGGAAAAAATTTTAAAGGAAACCAGAGGAAAAGACAAATACTTCTTAAAGAAATGATAGTTATACAGCTGCCTTCTCAACAGCAATAGTGGAAGGCAGAAAACAGAAGACTAATATATCCAATGCAGTAAAAATAAGTGGTCACCAACTTAGAATTCCAAATCTAATGTGAATGTTCTTCAAAAATGCATGCAAAGTAAATAGTATCTCAGGCAAAAACTGAGAGTTGTACATAAGTAAACTGATGCTGCATGATGCTAAGAGAAAATAATACAAAATCAAATTAAAGAGGCAGAAAGCAATAAACAGCTATGAAAATTTATGTAGCTACCTGTAAAATAACTTTGCCTTTATAAAACAATAATGCCTTGTGGATTTGGAAATTATATTTAAATATGTAAATACAGATAGAATGAAATGAATAGATTTAAAAAGTAAAACCCAATAAGTTCTGTTTACAGGAAGCCCTTTGGAAGCAAAAAGATACAGACAGTTGAAAGTAAAGTGATAGCAAGATATATACTACCCAAATACAAATAAAAATAAATCTGTTTGTAGCTACATTTGTATCAGACTAAACACACTTTAGAGCCAAAATTCTTTGTACTTGTAAAGATCAAATTCATCAGTGTGATATAACAATTTTAAGTTGATATGTAAATAACATGGGCCTCAAAATATAAAGCAAAATTGTCAGCACTTAAAGGAGAAATAGGTAATTTCCACAATCATAGTGAGAGATGATGATATCCCTATCCCAATAATTGATGGAACTACCAAAACAAAAAAAAAAAAAAATCAGTAAAAATAGAAGAGCTGAACAAAACAGCTAATGAATTTGACCTAATGGGTATACATAAAATATTTCATCCAACACCTGCAAAGTACACATTTTTTCTTGTACACACAGAATATTTATAAAAATTGACTATATGCTGGGTTACAAAGAAAGTCTCAGCAAATTTCAAAAGAACCAAATCTTGCCAGGTACAATGGCACCACCTGTAATCTTGAGAGGCTAAGGCGAGAGGATCACCAGTTCAAAGCCATCCTAAGCAACTTAGTGAACCCTAGGTAACTTAGCAAGAACTTCTCTTAAAATTTAAAACAATTAAAGAGGACAGCAGAAGTAGCCTGATGGTAGAGAACCCTGGGATTCTATCTCCAGTACTAAAAGAAAAAAAATTTTGAAAAATGTTCCCTAATTTTAAAAAAATTTAAATGAACAACAAAATGATTATTATAACTACCCTGTTATTAAAAGTTAAAAGATTCTTTCCTAAATAACCAAAGGGTTCAAAACAAATCAAAGTTTACAAAATATTCTTTCAACTTCTTATTTTGAAAAATCTCAAAACTTTAGAGAACTTGAAGTGATACAAAACCACCTGAATACCCTTTACGTAGATCCATAAATTGCTAGCATTTTGCTATTTGATTATTTTTCTTTCTCTGCATGTATATTTTCTAACCCATTTAAAAATAAATTGTAGACACCATACTACTTCACTACATATTCTATAAGAACAAAGATATTCCCTTAGAGAGCAACAATATCATTACCACCCCAAGAAATTTAACATTGATACAAAACTATTTTATACAGAATGTATTCAAATTTCTCTGTTTGTTCCAATAATATCCCTTAGCTATTTTTGTATTCAGGGATCCAATTTAAAATTATGCATTTTTAAGTTGTCATATTCCTCAAACTCCTTTAATCTGATTAACCCCTTTCTTTCTTTTATCATCTGTTAGGACAATAACATTTCCAAAGAGTCCATACTAGTTTCCTTACATAATACCCATGTCTGATTGTTTTCTCATTATCATATTTAGGGTAAACCTTTTTGGTGAGAAAACCACACAGTTAATGATGTGTACTTCCCACTGCTTCACATCAGGAGATACTGTGTGTTTGTTCCATTTTTGATGATGCTAAGTTTGATCACTAGGGTAAGTGAGACATCAAGGAGACATAAAGAACTTTTTTCACTTTACAATTAATAAGTAATCTGTAGTGTGATAGTTTGCAATTATGTAAATATCCTGTTCTCAAATAATTTTTACCCATTGTAGAAATTATTTTGAACTATCTTAAAACATGGAGGATGTAACAAATGTAGTGCTTACAGGGGGTTTTAGAGCCTTAAATGCATATTTTAGATGCTTAAAAAACCTTAATATTGGTACTTATATACTTTGTATACAAGCAGTTGTATGTAAAAAGATGCTATACATGTGCATTATGAATAAGTAAATAAATAATTAAATAAACAAACAAAAATATTAAATTAAATGGAGGTCATTATCAATGTAGCAATTAAAATGACCCAAGAAGGGAAAAAAAAAACTTAATATTAATGAGCTAAATATTCATTGAATATGGTAGAAATGGAGAAACAAGATAAAACCCATGAAAGTACCATAAAAATAATAAAAAAAGAAAACTACTGAAATGGAAAACAAATATATATTACAGAAGATTAATGAAGCTACAACTTGGTTTTATTTAAAAGTCTAATGAAACCCATAAATCTGTGGTGAGACTAGTCTTGAAAACTGAGAGATGGAACAGATTACCAAATTCACAACTGAAAAAGTCTTGTAGACATTCAAAATGATAATAAGTTGATAGTATAAATACCTTTACATCCCCCAAATGGAAATTTAGATGTAACAGACAATCTGTATACAAAGAAAATTTATCAACACTGATATGATAATAGAAAAACTTTGTTAATAACTATAAAATGCATTTAATTTATAAATTAAAACATTACAATAAAGAAAATACCAGGCTCTGATGGCTTCTCTAATTAGTTTGATCAAATAATTAAGGAAGAAGTAGCTCTTAATCTCAAACTTTTCAAGAAAATAGAAAAGGAATGAATAAACCCCAACTTGTTATCTGACCTTGATATAACTTAAACAGCAAGACTCCACAAGGACAGAATAGGGTGGACACAAAAATTAATAAGATATTAAGAAACAAAATCCAGTAATATATAGCAAAGTTGGCATTATCCTAGAAATATAATAAGTCTGATTTAACATTAGCAAATGAATCAATGCAATGTGCTATAGTGGATCAAAAGAGGAAGTCATATGCTCATTTCAATAATTGCAGATAAGAACTTGTATAATTTCTGTTCATTATTTAATATTTTAGCAAATTAGAAAGAGATGAACTAGTGCAATCATGCTGGAAAGCAGTATGGAGATTCCTCAAAAAAACTAGGAATGGAACCACCATATGACCCAGCTATCTCACTCCTCAGTATATATCCAAAAGATACTACAGTGACACAGCAACATCAATTTTTATAACAGCTCAATTTACAATAGCTAAGCTGTGGAGCCAATCTGTGTGCCCTTCAACAGATGAATGGATAAAGAAAATATGTGTAAATACACAATTTAATATTACTCAGCCATTAAGAAGAATGATATTATGGCACTTGCTGGTAAATGAGTGGAACCAAAGAATATCATGCTAAGTGAAATAAGCTAGATACAAAAAGTCCAAGATCAAGTGTTTTCTGATATGTTAATCCAAAATAAAGGGTGGGGAATTAAAAAAAAAAGAAAGAAACAAAGGGGGGGGGAAGAAATGAAAAAAAAGAGGGTAGAATGAATTTTATCAAAATATCAGTAGAGTTGATGAAGGGGATTGAGGACGAAAATAAGGGACAGGAAAAGGGAATTAATTTGACTGAACTTTTGTATGTGCATGCATGGATGCAGCATGGTGGTCCTGGTCTCTGATGTATCCACGGGACACTAATTTTTTTTTTTTTTTTTTTTTTTTTTTTTTTGGTACTGGGGATTGAACTCAGGGGCACTCGACCACTGGGGCACATCCCAGCCCTTTTTTGTATTTTATTAGAGACAGGGTCTCACTGAGTTGCTAAGTGCCTCACCCTTGCTGAGGCTGGCTTTGAACTCGTGATCCTCCTGCCTCAGCCTCCCAAGTGCTGGGATTACAGGTATGCGCCACCGCACCCAGCAGGACACTAATTTTTAAACAAGTAAACTATATAGATTGAAGAGGGATCAGTGGAGTGGAGAGAGAGGAGTGGCAGGGGGTGGGGTGCCATGTTTTGTGATTATGTCAAAGTGTAGCCTGGTGTTGTATCATAACTAAAAAGATATTTTAAAAACTTCCGTAATTTAGCCGGACATGGTGGCGCAAGCCTGT
Organism: Tamias sibiricus; assembly: GCA_025594165.1. Taxonomy (NCBI): domain Eukaryota; kingdom Metazoa; phylum Chordata; class Mammalia; order Rodentia; family Sciuridae; genus Tamias; species Tamias sibiricus. The sequence continues at coordinate 19,016,892 of CM046667.1, read as the reverse complement.
TAATCCCAGCACTTGGGAGGCTGAGGCAGGAGAATCTCAGGTTCAAAGCCAGCCTCAGCAATGGCGAGGCACTTAGCAACTCAGTGAGACCCTGTCTCTAATAAAATACAAAAAAAGGGCTGGGGATGTGGCCCAGTGGTTGAGTGCCCATGAGTTCAATCCCCAGTACCAATAAATAAATAAATAAAACAAAAAAAAAAACCCTTTCATAATCTGATAGAGTATCTACCAAAAACCTTCAGCATGTAGTAAAGAATTTCTCCCATTCTGTAGGCTCTATCTTCATGTTATTTCCTTCATGTTGTTTCCTTTGCTGAGAAGCTTTTTGGTTTGAATCCATCCCTTTATCAGTTCCTTTTTATTTGTTCTAATTAATAATACATGACAGCAGAAGACATCTTGACACATCAGACATAAATGGAGTATAACTTCTCATTCTTCTGGTTATACATAATGTAGAATCACACCCGTCATGTAATCATATATGTACATAGAGTAATTATATCCAGTTCATTGTACTATCCTTCCTACCCCAATACCTCCTCCCCTCCCTCCCCTCTACCTAATCCAAAGTAACTCTATTCTTCCCTAGCCCCCCACCACCACTGATTGTGAATTAGCATCTGCATATCAGAGAAAACATTCAGCCTTCGGTTTTGGAGGATGGGCTTATTTCACTTAGCATGATATTCTCTAGTTCCATCCATTTACTAGCAAATGCCATAATTTAATTCTTCTTTAAGGCTAAGTAATTTTATTGTATATATGTACCATGTTTTCTTTATCCATTCATCGATTGTAGGGCATCTAAGTTTGTTCCATAGTTGGGCTATTGTGAATTGAGCTGCTATAAACATTAATGTGACTGCATCACTGTAGTATGCTGATTTTAAATCCTTTGGATATAAACCAAAGAGTGGGATAGCTGTTTCAAATAGTGATTCCATTCCAAGTTTTCTGAGGAATCTCCATACTGCTTTCCCTAATGATCGCACCAATTTGCACTCCCACCAGCAATGTAAGAGTGTACCTTTTTCCACACATCCTTGCTAACATTTATTGTTGTTGTATTCTTGATAATTGCCATTCTGACTGGAGTGAGATGAAGTCTTAGACTAGTTTTGATTTACATTTCTCAAATTGCTAGAGATGTTGAACATTTTTTCATATATTTGTTAATGAATCATATTTCTTCTTCTGTGAAGTGTCTGTTCAGTACCTTAGCCCATTTACTGATTGCGTTATTAAGACACAGAGACAAATCCACATAAATACAGTTATCTCAATGAGCGTGATGGCACACACCTGTAATTCCAGCAGCTCAGGAGGCTGAGGCAGGAGGATCACAAGTTCAAAGCCAGCCTCTGCAAAGGTCAGGAGCTAAGTAACCCAGTGAGATCCTGTCTCTAAATAAAATACAAAACAAGGCTGGAGATGTGGCTCAGTGTTGAGTGCCCCTGAGTTCAATCCCAGTACCAAAAAAAAAAGATACAGTTATCTCAAACTAGACAAAGGCACCAGAAGCATTCACTGGAGAAAAGATAGCCTATTCAACAAATGGTGCTTGGAAAATTGGAATCCACATGTAACAAAATGAAATTAAACCCCTCAGACGGGGATTATAGCTTAATGGTAGAGCACTTGCATAGCACGTGTGAGGCACTGGGTTTGATCCTCAACACCACATAAAAAATAAATAGAATAAAGATATAAAAAACCCTATTTCTTGCCCTGCACAAAAATCAACACAAAGTGGATCAAAGACTTAGGCACTAGGATAGAGACGCTGCACCTAATAGAAGAAAAAGTAGGCCCAAATTTCCACCAGGTCAACTTAGGAACTGTCTTCCTTTTTTTCTATTCTAATTTGTTATACACGCTTGCAGAGTGCAATTCATTTTGTATTACATATAAAGAGCACAATTTTTCAATTCACTGGTTTTACATAAAGTATTTTCACACCACGTGTGTTTTAATACATGTACTTAGGGTATTGATGTCTAACTCATTCTGCCATTATTCCTATCCCCTTGTCCCTTCCACTCCCCTCCCTCCCCTTTGTTCTATTTAACATTCCTTCCTTCCTCTCATCCCCCCTCCCTTGCCATTATAAGTCAGTATCATCATAGCAAAGGAATCATTCAACCTTTGGTTTTTTAGGATTGGCTAACTTCACTTAGCATTATTTTCTCCAACTCCATCCATTTACCTGCGAATGCTATTATTTTATTCTCTTTTAGTGCTGAGTAGTGGTCCATTGTATATATATATATATATACCAAATTTTCCCTATCCATTCATCTACTGATGGGCATCAGGATTGTTTCCACAATCTACCTATTGTGAATTGTGCTGCTATAAATAAATAATGTGGCTGTGTCCCTGTAGTAAGCTGTTTTTAAGTCTTTTGGGTATAGACCAAGGAGTGGGAGAGCTGGGTCAAATGGTGGTTCCATTCCAAGTTTTCCTAGGAATCTCCATACTGCTTTCCAGATTGGCTGCACCAATTCGCAGTCCCACCAGCAATGTATGAGTGTGCCTTTTTCCCCACATCCTCACCAGCATTTATTGTTGTTTGTGTTTTTTTAATATTTATTTATTTACTTTAGTTGTACACAATGCAATGCATTTATGTTGTACATGGTGCTGAGGATCGAACCCGGGCCGCACACGTGCGAGGCGAGCGCTCTGCCACTGAGCCACAACCCCAGCCCATTGTTTGTGTTTTTGATAGCTGCCATTCTGACTGGCGTGAGATGAAATCTTAGAGTAGTTTTGATTTGCATTTCTCTAATTGCTAGAGATGTTGAACATTTTTTCATATATTTGTTGATTGATTGTATATCATCTTCTGAGAAGTGTCTGTTCAGAGGAACTGACTTCCTTAACAAGACTCCTAAAGCACAAGAAGTAAAATCAAGAATCAATAAATAGGATGGAATAAAACTAAAAACTTCTTCTCTGCAAATGAAGCAATCAATAATGTGATGAGAGAGCCTACAGAATGGGAAAAAAATCTTTACTACACACACCTCAGACAGAGCACTAACTTCAAGGGTATATAAAGAACTAAAAACTTAACCCCCCAAAAAAAATCAATAAATGGGCAAAGGAACTGAACAGACTTCCTAGAAGAATAAACACAATTGGTTGACAAATATATGAAAAAATGTTCAACATCTCTAGCAATTTGAGAAATGTAAATCAAAACTAGTCTAAGACTTCATCTCACTCCAGTCAGAATGGCAATTATCAAGAATACAACAACGATAACTGTTAGCAAGGATGTGGGGAAAAAGGTACACTCTTATATTGCTGGTGGGAGTGCAAATTGGTGCAATCATTAGGGAAAGCAGTATGGAGATTCCTCAGAAAACTTGGAATGGAACCACCATTTGACACAGCTATCCCACTCTTTGGTTTATACCCAAAGGATTTAAAATCAGCATACTACAGTGATGCAGTCACATTAATGTTTATAGCAGCTCAATTCACAATAGCCCAACTATGGAACAAACTTAGATGCCCTACAATCGATGAATGGATAAAGAAAACATGGTACATATATACAATGAAATTACTCAGCCTTAAAGAAGAATTAAATTATGGCATTTGCTAGTAAATGGATGGAACTAGAGAATATCATACTAAGTGAAATAAGCCAATCCCTCAAAACCAAAGGCTGAATGTTTTCTCTGATATGCAGGTGCTAATTCACAATCAGTGGTGGTGGGGGGCTAGGGAAGAATAGAGTTACTTTGGATTAGGTAGAGGGGAGTGAGGGGAGGAGGTATGGGGGTAGGAAGGATAGTAGAATGAACCGGACATTATTACTCTACGTACATATATGATTACATGACAGATGTGATTATACATCATGTATAACCAGAAGAATGAGAAGTTATATTCCATTTATATATGATGTGTTAAAATGCATTCTATTGTCATGTATAACTAATCAGAACAAATTAAAAAAGGAAAAAAGTAGCCGGGTGCTGTGGTGCATGCCTATAATCCCAGCACTTGGGAGGCTGAGGCAGGAGAATCTCAGGTTCAAAGCCAGCCTCAGCAACGGCAAGGCACTTAGCAACCCAGTGAGACCCTGTCTCTAATAAAATATAAAAAAAGGCTGGGGATGTGGCCCAGTGGTTGAGTACCCCTGAGTTCAAACCCCAATACCAAAAAAAAAAAAAAAAAAAAAAAAAGGAAAAAAGTCCTTTAATATATATTTTTTTAAAACCTGCTGCAAACATCATCATTTATTGTGAAATATTAAAAGCTTTACGTTTAAACATAACTTTTTTATTTTTATGGAAAATTTTAAACATGCAAAAAGTGCAGAAATTATTTGAATGCATACTTGTGTAGCCTTCACCTTGAAAGCATTTCCTCTGATATCACACATGAAAAGTGTGTGCTCCTTAGAACCTTTTTCACTCAACATTGTTCTAGAGGCTCTGGATAATGCATAAGTCAAGGGGAAGAAAAAACTTAAATGGAAGATGAAAGGAAGAGACAGACATTAATTGCATATTATGTGATTGTATGCATAAGAAAACCCAAACTAATCTGTATGCAATTCATTAGAGATAAGAAAGTTTAGCAAAGTTTATGAATATAAATTCAATGTTTAAAAGTGTCTAATTTCTATATATCAACAACAAAAAAATAAAATAAAATTTTAAAAAGATACCATATATAGCAGCATCAGAGAATACCAAGTATCCAAGGATAATGTTAACAAAATATGCCCCAGAGCTCCATTGTAAATATCCACAAAATTTTATTGAGAGAAATTTTAAATGGCTTAAATAAATGAAGATTTTTTTTTTTTTGTGAAAATGAATCAGAAGACTCAACATTTTAAAGATGTTGGTGTTCCTTACCTCTATAGATTGTATGTAAGTAAAACTCATCATGGTTTTTGTTCATTTTGTAAAACTTAACAAGCAGATTTAAAAATGTACGTGGAGCTGGGCATAGTGGCCAATGCCTGTAATTCCAACAACTCAGGAAGCTGAGACAGAAGGACTGCAAATTCAAGGTCAGCCTCGGGAACTTAGCAAGGCCCTAAGAAACTTAGCAAGACCCTATCTCAAAATTAAAAATAAAAAAATTGGGGGTGTAGTTTAGTGGTAAAGCATCCCCGGGGTCCAATTCCCAAGACCAAAATAATAATAATAACAATAATAATAATACATAAAAAATAAAAGTGTACATAGAATAGCAAGGGAATGAAGGTAGCCAAGCCCTTCCTATGTTTACCACTGGTGACTCAGAAGCTACTACAGAATTGATCCAAATCTGGCTGTATTTGAAAAACTGTTACTTAGTTCTTTCCTCCTAGCCCCTTTGTGTAATAAAAGAAAGGATACAGAATGGGATCAGGATTAGCCCTGTCCTGTCACATTACACCTCCAAAACTCAGTTCTATGTGTAAGCGAAAGAGTGATGTAAAGAAACTGCAAGGGTCTTTCTAGCTCTAAGCATCCTTTCATGCATTAATTCAACCTACATGTACCATGCAATATGTATGTAGGAGACATGGTTCTAAGCACTTCGCATGTGCTCTCTTCATCCTCAGGACACGCTAACTACCATGTACTATGTGCCCAGCACAGCTGTAGGCACTGGACACTAAAAATGACTGAGACATACCCCTTGTGCTCAAGGAATTCATTATCTAGCCACAGTCATAAGGGTTCCTCTTTTGTATCTTTCCTTCTCCCTCCTTTTCTTATACTCTAGCTCATTTTTGTCTCTGATTTTCCATATAGCTCAACATATGTCAGTCTGTCAACATATGGCATGTTTTGCAAACAGATACAGTGGCACATATGCAACCATATATTCCTGGCCCACAGATGCCCCAGCTTGGCTTCATCAGCCTCAGCAGCAAGCATTTGGTAATTTTCTCCCAGAAACTCGAGAATGCACAAGCAGCCCATGCATCCTCTGACAAGTGGTTAAAATAAGTTGTTCCATGTCTTCTTTAGTGTCAAAGCCAGAATATTGTCTCCCCACCCTTTGAATTCAGAGGCATTTAATACCAAAGTCTCCAGCCTTACTCTCAACTATTTGAGATGTTCTAACTAGAGGTCAAGTTGCCCATTAAAGATTCTTTTGTTTTTCCATTTGACAGTGGTTCATTTTCTCCTCTGTGCCAGTGGATCAGCCCTACTGGGTCCTGGATGGGCTGTACTCTAAGAGACTCAGGTCTATTTTGCCTGCTTAAAAGTTAAAATAAATCTGTAGCGGACTCTGTAGAGGCCCTGTTCATCTCTCTCTTCACTCGTCATTTCCCTGCATGCTGGCCTGATTAACCAAACCTGCATTTCTGTGTCCAAGGGCTTTCTCTGCTCGTGCACACAGTAGGCCCAAAGTGCTCCTCTACCCTCCAGTATCCTTCAACCAATGACTTTTAGGAGATGATTGATAAGTGAACCAGTTATCTCACCTTTCAGTGCAGTAATTCTATCCATAGTATATTCTTTATTGACTTCCTTCCTTTTCCTCTCTCACTTCTCCATCACTCCCTACGAGTGTTTCCTGAGATCACCCATAAACAAACAACTTGCACTTGAATCGTTATACCAGGATCATCTAGGGATATTCATATTAAAATAATCTGTAATTCACCTTTGGATAAAAGGTGATCAACAATATCTCAGGGTCTTCTCAACTCTGAACTTTTACTTGTGGCCCAGGAGGCAACCTACAGTTTAGAAATGTTCCTTGATGTCAACCAAAGAAGTAAGAGATCCCAGGATTTTGGAAATACCATGCCCAAATTCTACTTGGTTACTTGGTCTGGTAAGAATTTGTTCTCTCAGCTAAGTCCTGTGCCCGGCCATGTGGAAATGGTAGTGGTGGAGAAAATGAGAAAGTTGGATTCTGCCATTTTTTCTACTTGTATATAGCTTCTTGCCTCCTCCTTCTTAAGATCATATTCTGTTCCTTTCCTAATAAAGATTAAAATGTACAAAAATAGTTAGGTAATAGAAAACAGCAATTGACTCTGGTTGTTCTACTAGTTCATCTGAAGCTCAGTGTCTACTAACTCTGACTTAACATACAACTCACAAAAACACAGGTTAGATCTAAGGAGCCAAAAGTCATTTAAGAAAAGTAACTCCTGATAGGAAGTTTTCCAAATGCTCTACTGTCCTTTTCCTCTGCTCCAAAAATTTCAGGGAAACCCCAGTGGTAAAATTTGACTTGTTAGAAGTTGAATATAGAGGGAAAGGAAACAAAAGTTTGAGGTGAAAGCGAGGCCCATTATATCTCAACCCTTGATCTATTTGGCAATAGGCCAGCACTGTCCAACAGAATTTTCTGCAGTTCTAGAGCTTTGCTGTCTAATACAGTAGCCATTAGCCAAATGTAGCTGTTAAGAACTCAAAATCTGGGTAGTGCATTCAATATATACTATAGTCACTGAAATAATTTAATTATTGCATTATTATGTTTGTTGTACAATGTACCTTTAAATTGTGTTATAATTATGGTTAATCCAATGCCAGATTTTTTCCTCCACCCCCTTCCCCTTCCCTGGCTTGAGCTAATTTTTCTCTTTGACCCAAGTATCAATTTCAGGATTTATTTTTCTACTCTTGTTCTCCAGACCTGCTCACTTTTCAATACCTCCCAGTCTTTGGGATCTATTGGTGGAGTTTCCTCACAGGGGAAATATCACATAGTCACTAACCCTCCCACCAAACTGCTCTGTAACCTCTTTTCTATTGAGTCAACCAAGGGGCAAGGACATTAAGGAAAATACGACTACCTGCCTCAACTCTTACATTACCCACATAGCACCTCTTTCCCCTCACACATGGGCTTGCTCTTCACTTGAGGAGACCTTGACAAATGATCCCTCATAGAGTAATGAGACAGATGCTGTTGAATGTTTGCACATATCCCCTTGGAGCCTGTTACCATCCTCATCCACATCTGCCCTCCACCATGTCATGCATAGCTGACACCTGCATCTCTTTCTTGGAGGACAGTCCTCAAGCTCTTGTTCAAGGAGAACCAGAAGTGACTGGGAATATAGGATGCAGTCAGTCCTAATCCACTGATTATTATGGTGGTAAGGAAGATCTATAAATACTCCAGCTCCCTTGTGTCCTGATCAGGACCTACCCTAGTCCCAGAGCAGGACTGAGTTTGAGCTACCCTCTTCAGGACTTTGCTTGCTACCTTACCCCTCTGAGTGTTCCTCTCTTCCATAATCTTTCCCTTAATAAAAATTCTTTTCTCAAGAGTTCATTACTGAGAGAATCCAGCTTAAAATAAGTATTTCTTTAAATAAAAAAACTAAATCCTACGATCCGCTAGGGTATTTTTTTAAAGTTTGTTTTTAAAGAACAAGTAGGTAGAAAATGTCTTTCAATGGAACATTGAAAAAAAGTGAGCCTAACAGAACAGAGCAGTGTTACTTTCAATTCTTGAAAATGTTTTCATCTGTCCAATGGATGTATTCATACAGATGCTCAATCCAAACATTTGAATCAATGGCTCAGTATTAGACCTTTTAGATTCAGCAAATATTTGTTGCGGGTGCACCATGTTTCAGGCATTTGTGCCAGATGAAGAGATGAAAGTAACAGGGCACCCCAAGTTGCTCTCAATTTAACACAGTTTCAGATAAGTAGTCTGCTAATCACATTGCTGCTTTGCCAAGCATACTAGACGACAGGGACTTTTCAAGATGGAATTGGGCTCTTCAGAATATTTTTTAAAAATTCACCAAAGGGCTATTTCATGACCTAGTTTCTTAAGTAATAATGTATGGAATGGCTTGTTTTCAGTTTGCAGCAGCTGCCAAAACCTGAATGTATAAAATCCAACAGATCACAGCCATTTGGGAGATCTATTAATAGCAAGATAATTTTCAAGTCCACTGTACCGAGTAGCATTTTGTTTTTTGGTTAGGCACATAATGCATTCCATATCACGTCTGGCAAGTTGTGTTTTGAGGTTGCATTTTTAAAAAATAAATCAGGCTTGTTTTAAATTAGGGCAACAATAAATCCATCATTGGTATTTTGGCTTAGGATATTGTGGTACCACAGCTAATATCTAGGTTTGTGGATACCTAAATTAAAACACATTTGTCTCATTTATGTTCTTGTACTGTTTCTTGGTGTTTATCAGAAATCACAGAAGTAAAAGAAAGAATATAGGTCTCTGACAAGGAAACAAGTTATGATGATACCATAAAGCGTATTGTCTGATATGGATTCTTCTGTCCCTAAGGGAATTTCAAATGAGAAGGAAAAACTGTAAAATACAATTTTTTTCACTACTCAAACTATGTAGTAAGTCCTTTAGTGTGTGACTTGCTTAATAGATACTCCCATAGGGTCAAAAAGATGTTGTAAATGTTAAATTTTTTTATGTAACCTTGTTATGTGATGGTATGCAGTCATGTGATCAGACAACTGTCTGTATATTACCATAAAAATATTTGGGGTTATGATTAACATTTACATCAGCATATTTTGATAAAGCAGATTAGTTGCCATAAGGGAGATAGGCCTCATCAAAACAGTTGAAGGCCTTAAGAGAAAAGAGATTGAGTTCCCCCAGAGAGGAAGGAATTCTGCCTCTACACTGCCTTCACACTCAAGACTGCAACAGCAATTCTTGCCAGAATTTCCAGCCTGCCCCAAGTATTTCAGACTTGCAGCCCCCACCAATGTGTGAGTTAATTTCTTAAAATAAACCTTTCCCTCTCTCTTCCTCTCTCTCCTTCGTTTACTTTCTATTAGTCTATATAGATAGATTGGTTGATATATCTACACATACATATCTCCTATTGGTTCTATAGAGAATTTTGACTTACACAAATACTCTTGTATGTGTTCTAAAAGCTAAGGTTGGGATTTTACAACTAAGTTTTTAACCCATCTGGAATTCATTTTGTAGCTATATTCTTAATTTACTATTCTTTAGCCAATTTTATGTGCCTTGTGGAGTAAAAATAGGTAAATGTATATATTTACCAGTCCTCTTGGCCTGAGAGGTTCAGTATCCTTTTTAAAACATATACATCTAATACTCACTGTTGAGATTCTGATTCAGTAGGTTTGGGGCCTAAGCATATGTATTTTGTTAATTCAGATAATTCTTAAATTCATTCTTTGAAGAAAATATAGATGAATTTTTTTACCCTTTAAATGGGGGAACATCTTAGAATGATATTGAAGACAGAATCTGTTCAGAAAAAAGCTTGAGATATTTCACCATATTAAATGGTTTTGTAAACTTCTTACTGAAGTTTAAAAGTTCATATAGAAAAATGTATCCATAAAAACTTTAACTCCTGTACAGCAAGCAGCACCAAAAGAGAAGTAAAAAGCAGAATGAGTAATTAGTGAAAATGAGCCACATGTATGACTTCTTACATCCATATGTAAGAAGCACTTATAAGTAAATACTGCAGAAACTTTGCAGAATAGAGTAGAATGATAAGAACCTGATACAGAGAACCTCACTGTCTCAGTTGAAATCCTTGTACCTGCATTGAGAAACAAGATCCTGGTGGGCCCATTTTTAACCTTCTACCTCTGTTTTCTTATGTCTAAAATGGGAATATTTATAACTTTATAGGGTCATAATAAACATTAAAATAAGTAATGCCTACTAATGACTTAGGCATATGGTAAGGTATCAATAAATTTTAGCTTTTTAAAGTTCATACCCCAAAGAAAAATGGGTAAAAGACGCAAATAGACGAGTCATTAAAAGCAACAATAACCAATATAAGTGGTGATGAAACATGAAAAAGTGTCTCATGGGTAAGTAGGAAAATACAAAATAAAAAATGGAATTGTTTTCACCATTGTCATTGATCAGATTGGCAAAGATGGAAAAGCTGGATAATATGTATGGTTGGAGAGCATGAGGAGAAACATATTCCCATACACTGCTCTGTGGCTGATAGTATGTTTGTAAGGGTAAATAACATTGTACAAATATCTACTACTCTAGCTTCCCAGCCTTCTCCCCTGGGACCTGAACCTTCCCACAATCCAGAGCTAAAGGATTAGAACCTGTAGAATTTTGCTCAGAGGTAAGGTTAGTATCCATTATGTTGTTAAGTATTTTGAATACCATCTCTGGATACAATCTTTCTATAGACTATCCTGACAACAAGTCAGGGGCTAAAATACACACACAAGGAACTAATGAAGAAATAGATAAAATGTATATATGTAGAGAAGTTTGTTGCAGAGTTGGCAACAACCTAAAAATCATACAAGAGACATTAGTTAAACTTGTCATGGTAAATTCACACGTTAGAATATTGTGCAAAAGGAGGATATTAAATAGCCCCAGTGTTGAATTAATAGAAAAAGTTACCATAATCATGTTTAATATGATTTCTTTTAAGTATATAGTTTTTCAATGTATAATATACATGTAATTTTAACAGCATTCATCTGTGGTGAATTGCAAAAAAGTAGCCTCAAATGATTCCTATCCTGATACACCTGTACCTTTGGAATGTGGCTTTGGCACTCTTTCCATCAAAACATGAAACCTATTTCTTGACCTCTTGAGTCTATGCTTAGCCATGTAACTTGCTCAGTCAATGATACATCATAGGTTGAATGTCACTTATCCAAAATTCTTCAGATCACAAGTGTTTAACATTCTGAGATTTTTTTTCCAGATTTTTGCATAGACTTCACCAGTTAAGTCTCACTAACTCAAAACTCAAATTCTTAAAGGCTCCAATCTGAAACTTGTTAAGTATTACGTCAGTACTAAAGAAGTTTTGGATTTTGAAGCATTTCAGATTTGGGATGTTCAGATTAAGGATACCGGCAGAGACCTGAAAAAAATGCCTGTGCTTTGATGTTTTGCCTCTGTTGCTGCACTTGGAATCCTGAGACCACCATGTGACTAGCCCCAATGAGCCTGCTAGAGAGGTCATAAAATATTGAGGTGCCCTGGCCAACATCCTGCCAGTCATCAGCTGTGAATGAGGCCTTCCTCAACCATAAGCCTCTCCTAAATTCCAGAAGACTGAAGAGATAAAATGAGCCCAGCCCAAATTTCCAGCCCACAGAACAATGAGAATATAATTGATTTTTGTTTCAAGCCACAAAGCTCTGGGCAGTTTGGTACATTGTTTTAGGGATTGTGGTCTGAATGTTTCTGTCCTTCCAAAATGCTTATGTTGAAATCTAACCCTCAATGTGATGGTATTAAGGGGTGAGGCTTTGTGAGTTGATTAGGTCATGAGGGCTCCACCCTTATGAATGTAATTGGTGTCTTTTTGCTCTTCTACCATGTGAGGACTTGAAAGGTGCCATCTCTAAGTTCCTAACAAGACACTGAATCTTCCAGCACCTTGGTCTTGAACTTCCCAGCCTCCAAAACGGTGAGCAATAAATTTCCATTGTTTATAAATGACCCACTCTAAAGTATTTCATTATGTATGAATGGACTAAGACAACAGAATAGTAGAATTTGGATGTTTAAAAGTTCAAAAGTAATTTTCATAACTGCATTTTCTAAACTTTTACAAAGAACATGCATAGCTTTTAAAATCAGAAAAGAACAGCTTTTCTATTTAAAAAAATTTTATTTAGAAAAAATGAAAACAACTTCTACCTGACATTAGTTGCTCAGCACAATAGTGATAGTAATAGCTAATGTTTAGATTGTACTTAATATGTGCTAGGCACTATGCATTTTACATATATTATCTCAATCCCCACAATCATTCAATTGTAGAGAGTACTGTAATCATTTCAATTTTCTGGTTGAGGAAATTGAGACTTAGAAAGGTTAAGTAACTTGTCCAAAGTCACACAAAAAGTAAATTGGCAGATCTGTGGTTGATCCCAAGCAATCTGTTTCCTGAGTCTGCTCTTTTAACTGGCACAACATAGAGACCAAAGGATATGTAAATATGAAAGGTCATTTCTCAATGATTTGGCATCAGAAAGTTACAGCTATGAGATATCCAGGATACTCCTTGGTCTCTTGAGTTTCCTAACTTCACACAATTTGACTGAAAAATAAAATGTTGAAGTAGATGTGCTAGTACTCAAGTGGTTCCATTTTGCTGCTTGTTATCAACTCACAGGGATTTGATGAGGAGGGTGGAGGGTGGGAAAGCTCTAACTAAAAGCAGGTTTGTCAGTTGACAAGGTTTTTATAATTTATTTATGTTTTTCCTCTCTACCAAGACCACCAATAAAGAGAGCTATTTATAGGATTGTTTATCCCATGTTCTGGTATGCAAAATGCATATTTTAAACCATACTTCTGGCACATTCTGCACATACATACAAATAACAAATGCATAACAAAAATGTAGATGATGATGACGATGATGTTCAGACATATCAAGAAAGCTCTGAACAAGGGGTAGGGTAGCTGAGTCGTTAAGAGTAAAACTTTAGAATACGATTAGACCCAGGTTCAATCCTAGTGTCAGCATTTATAAACCATGAGTCCTTGAGCAAGTTAATCTCTTGGTGACCCTGGATTTTCCTATGTCAAATAGAGACAAGAGGTGTGCTGTAAAGATTAAATAATACTATTCTTATAAAGAACTTGGCAAGAGGGACTACTCTCTATCATTGTCACCACCATTATCATTATCATCATTATTATTTCACCAAAAAAGGCAGAAACTATGACCTTATCAAGTTCTAAATTATCTATAGAGCTAAAATTTATCCAAAGGAAAGAAATAGGAGATGTTTACTATGAAAGATAGGACTGGGAGACTAAAATTGTTGGTGAAAATCCTTTCTTGTGGTTGTGAGAGTATAAAAGCAGCAGAAGATGGTAGCCTTAGGTGGTCAGTAGAATCAAGATTGGCAATACCTTCTGGAGTCACTTGATGATCCTTGCCATTCCCTGAGAGAAATTACCTCTAAAATACCCCTGTGGCTTGGAGATGTGAGTCCTCTTCCAAATTAGCATGGCCACAGCCATAGACTGTCAATGCCTGAAGACAACAGAAAGCAGGCCTGGGCCTGTTCTGCCTTTTCCTGATTGCCTCCCACAGTCATAATTACCCAACATGACAGACTTCTCTTAGAACAGACAGAGTTAATATGTCCAGTCTTGGATAATAATTTGAAGTCTGCAACAAGTTAAACTGTAAACAGGACAGAGTCATTTTTTTAAAAAAAAAACAAGGAACAGATTTTGCTAAACAAAAAGAAGTGAAACTAAAGGATAGGTCATAGCTTTTGCATTTCTGTAACAAATGCAGTCTAATGATAATCCATATCTGCCAGAATCCTTCTGTTTTTAGATTATAATTAAAATTTTCCTTGACTAATCATCTTGCACACTTTCCTTAGGGGAAACCGTTTATGTTTCATCATATCTTTGAAAATGTAATAGACCTCTATTTTAATCAGTCTTTCCTATTCAGATCATTCCTTTAAAAGACCAATGAACTGGCTTGGTTTTAAAAATACAACTTGGCAGTAAATTTTGTATCAGAGGCACCATAAGTCAGTTCAGTTTTAGAGATAGTTTTGATAATGAATGGTTATGATGCCAGAAGTAGCTTTGGCAGATCGTAGGAGTAATAGCCCCCAATTTATTCAAGTTTCCCTGTATTCATGACCTTGAATAGTCTCCTAAACTGACTCTAGACATGGCCATATAGTGCAATAACAAATGTGATGCAAGAGAAGATTTGAAATGCACTTGCACTTTGAAGCTATCTTTCTCTTGCTGTTCTTGGGACTTTCATTATAAGATACCATGTGAACAAGCTCATTCAGGGCTGTCTGATAGATGATGAGAGAAACTCATGATTGGAACTCAAATAGCTGCCTCAGCTAACAGCCAGCCAGTATCCTAGCTTACCCAACAGCTGCCTGCAAACACATGAGTGTCACCTAGCTGAGACCAACAGAAGACTCATCCATCTAAGCCCAGTCTGAATTTCCAGACCATAAAATTGTGGTTATTGATTTAAGCCACTCAGTTTGGGATGCTTTGTTATACAGTAGCTAACTGACATAGTGTCCTAGAGAGAATAGTACCAACATCAGGGCAGATGTTGGATCCCATCAGAATGATTTTGCTTATAAACAACTGAGAATGGAATGACCATAAAACAACCAAATAAGCAAATATGGGATCTATCCATACATAGACAAACGGTTATCAACATGGTCACTATAAAAATTGGAAGAAGCAGAGACAGAGAAATAAGTCTTAGGATATGGGCCAGATTTATTATCTAGTAGTATAGGTATAGACTGATCCCTCAGTATTCGTGTTTGGGATCAATCAAGTAGACACTTGAAATGATGAGGATTTAAAAATAGAGAGGGCCTCCAGCTCAGCGTCACCTAAAACTTCATTTGTTTGCTGCTTTGCATTTTTATATTTTGCACAAAACTCCTTAAGCCTTTGGTTGGAACAGATCAACTAGCTCATGGAACTGGGACTTGATATATTTATCCCATCTACTTTCCTAAATGTGTACTCTATAAGATGAACCTTGGGAAAAGAGTTTTGTGATCACACAAGTCACTACATACTCTTGACCTCTTGTAGTTTCACAATATACATTGGCATATTAAAGACCTGTTTGTCTTCATTTAGCCCCTTGTTCCCAAAATGAATTTTAATATACATCACTCACATACTCCCACAGAAGAGCCTTTCTGTGAGTGATGTATATTAAAATTTCACTAACCAATGTTTTTCAGAGCAGACTTTAATTTTTTTAAATATTCTTATAATGAAGCCTAGCATACATATGAGAAAGTACATGAAGCACGAGCATGCAGCATCCTGAATTATTGCAGACTAACCACTCTTGTAACTACCAGTTTCATGACATTTAGTTAAGAAACTAAATGTCACTATTCTCTCTACTAGATTCCTGTGTACTTCTGCCCCATCACGAGGCCCTTCTTCCTCCCTACAAGTAATTATTCCCCTGACTTTATGGTAGTAACTCCTTGCAGTGTTTAATTTTTTGCCACATAAGTATATATCCTTAAACTATACTCTGGTTTTCTTTACAAAAGCTATATAAATGGGATTATACAGTATGTATTACAGGGGTCATATGTACAAGTATCTCCACCTTTAACGGACAATATCAAATTGCTTTTCTAATTGATGGTACCAATTGACATTCCTACCAGTAGCATATGACAGTTTCAGTGTTCCATATCCTAGGTTGTACTTGGTAGTGTTAGATATTTTAATTTTTGAAAAACTATTCAGAGTGTAGTAGAGATTTTAATTTGATTTTTCTGACTAGTGATGGCTTTGGACATGTTTTATTATGTTTATCAATCATTTGGGTATCCTCTTTATTTTGGATCATGTTCAAGACCTTTGCTTATTTTTTTCTCTTGAGTTTCTATTTTTTCTTATTTTATAGGAATTCTTTATATATTCTATCTAAATGCCCCTTTTTGGGATACAGAAATTTAAAATATCTTCTCTCTTTCTATGGCTTACTTTTTCTGATTCTTAATGATACCTTTTGCTAACATAAGTTCTCCATTTAAATGTAACCAAATGTGTCAATTGTTTCCCTTTTATGCCTCATACTTTAATCACATCTGTCTCCTTGTCCAGTGGTGTTCTGGAAAACTTTACTTTGAGTGGCTAAGTCTTTGGTCACTAGTTGTGGTGAAAGCCAAAACTGCAGGCTCATGGCAACTGAGGAGAAAAGTAGAGTGGGTGGGAAGGGGAAGGGCAGGCCAGAGACAGACCAATAGAAATCAGCAGGAAGGTGACAGGGGTCCTGGGGATGGATGGGAAATATGTTTGAAGTGGGATTATATGTCACTTTCACCATCCAGAAATTTATGCATGGAATTTGGCAGTATCATCAGGAAGGGGACTTAGTTAAGAAGATATGTAGAGTAGTGGATGTATCAGCATCCAGAAGGGAATTGTACTGAGAGAATTACTACTTTACCTGGACCCACTATCTCTATCTGTAAAGCCTTTGCTACGATCATTGACAAACTGAAAGACAGGATCCCAGCAACCAACAGACCCTGGTCACCCTGAACATGGTGGTCCCTGCTAGTCAATGTGGCTCTCTCACTGGCAATTGTGGTTGCAAGATCAAGGAAATATGAGAGGGTAGAAGGGTTCAGGTGCAAGTGGCAAAGAATGGTCTTCCCACTTCTATGAACAGGTTATCACAACTGTGAGCATTTGACAATCCATCATTTAGTGTGTCAAACAGACCTGTATGTTTATGGTAGAATTCTCACAACCCTGAAGTCCACCCAGCTCTCCAGTCTTCTTTGAAAGTGGTCAGGACAGGTCAGCACAAGCAGCAACAGAGCAAGCTTTCCCCACACCTCCCATCTATGTGCATTAACTCTGACCTGGAGGGTTCTCCTCTATAGAAGCCTCTACTATTCAAGAATAGCACACTATTCTACAGCCTCATTTGACTGAGCTCAGTCAAATGCCCAGATGGCAATTTAAGTCTTGTTTTCCTATTTTGCATGGCAATATCTGATTCAGTGGCATTGCATTCATTCCCCAACAGTGAAAGGTCATTGGGCAGGTTTGGATGCATCTGCTAAGACTACTCATGAACTCATCATTCCAAGCATATTAATGGGGCATCAGGGTGCCAATGTCAACAAGGTTCACCAGATGTCTGGGACACATATCAAAAATGCAAACCCAGTGGCAGGATCTACTGATAGGCAAGTTACAATCATTGGATCTGCTACAAACATTTGCCTGGTTCAATATCTAACTGCCAAGCCTTCCTCAGAGATGGTGGCATGGGTAACAACTGGAACAATGTAGATTTATTCATAATCCCTTTCAACTGTTCACCACCCATGATTCATCTGTGTTGTTTCTGAACACTCAGCAATTCCAGGTTTTAAATAGTCTGTAAATTTCAGTTTCTCTATACTTTATCATTCACTTGTGAGTTTTTTAATTATTTTAATTCCTTTCCCCATTCAGCTGTTAGTGCTGAGCTCCATATTTAGTTTTATAAGCCTCTCCCTGCTTTGCTTTATTTTGGGACATTTTGATCACAGATTATTTTGTTTGTCATAGAACTACTAGAGTGGTTTAGTTCTGTAATTTAGAATTTTTTAAATGTAATTAAAAGGAAGACAGGAATTTTTTTTTTAGCTAAACAGGTTTTCTTTAGAGTTATCTTTACAACTTTTTTTCCCATCACATGAAGCTTGGAATATTGATGTATTCTACTCTGTTTATGTGTTTGCTTTATACAAGAACATTACATTCCACTGGTAGTGACCAGCAATTGGAGGTCACACAACTGAAATTTATTGTATTATTACTATATTTCAAGCACTGTACTGAGCTGTTGACATACATTATGCAGTTGTTTCTCCTACCAACTCTGGAGAGAGGTATTATCCTTCTTTTGTAAGTGGGGAACTTGAGGTTTGTTAAGGCAAAATAACTTTAACAAGTTTACACAGGTAAAACAGCCAGTCAATGACAAAGGCAGGATTTGAACTCAAGGTTGAATCTAAACCCTAAATCAATGGCTTTGCTAATGTAACATGCTGCTTTCCTATAGAAACAAGAGATTTAGGAAGCACTATGGACTAAATGTTTGTGTTTTCCAAAATTCATATGTTGAAATATTGTCCCCCCCAAAGGTGATAGTATTAGGAGGCAGTTGAGGAGTTGATTAGGTTATGTGCATACAACCATCATAAATGAGATTGCTGCCCTTGTAAAAATGACCCCAGAAAATGAAGAAGATAATGCTAAGTGAAATAAGCCAGTCTCAGGAAATTAAGGGTCAAATGTTTTGTCTCCCATGTGGAAGCTAAAGCAAAATAAGAGAAAGAAGGAGGGGAGGAGAGAATATCATAAAGATATATGGACAATCAGTGGAGTAGAAGGAACTCAAAAGGGAGGGAGGAGAGATGAGAAAGGGGAGGAAATACAGAATGAATTTAACAAAATCATTTTATGTGATTTTAACAAAATCATATATACATACCACAGGGAATTTCACATTTGTGTATAAGTAGAAAGAAGCAATCAAAAATAAATGAGTGAGGGGCTGGGGTTGTGGCTCAGCGGCAGAGCGCTCACCTTGCACGTGTGCGGCCCGGGTTTGATCCTCAGCACCACGTAAACATAAATGCATTGCATTGTGTACAACTAAAGTAAATAAATAAATATTTTTAAAAAATGAGTGAAAGAAAAATCAATAGAGGAAGGAAAATAGGGGAGGAATAAGGAATAGAAAAGGAGGGAATGGTGAATGAAATAAAATTTCATACATGTATGATTTTGTCAAAATGAACCCAACTACCATTAATAACTATGATGCTCTAATAAAAAAGACATCTCAGAGAAGTCCTCACTCCTTCTACCAAGAAGAGGCTGCTAATGAATTAAGAAGAAAGCCCTCACCAGACACAGAACATTCTGCACAGTTTTGGGTGTGTGTGCTAAGGATTGAACCCAGAGCCCTACACATGTTAGGCACAAGCTCTACCCCTGAGTTCCATCTCCAGCCCTATGCTGGCACCTTGAACTTGTACTTCCCAGACTCCACAACTGATAAATAAATATTTATTGTTTAAGCCACCTAGTCTATAGTATTCTGTTACAGTACTTCAAACTGACTGAGACTGCAAGGTTGTTCTATGAAAGGAACAATACAGTATTTCTTTTGTTGCATGATAATTTGCAAAGAAAATCTTCATATTCAATTTGTCTTCATGTAGGTTACTCTAGAAGCAGAACCTAAGACAAATATTTGAATGTAAGTCATTTCTTTGGATGATGATTTCAGTAGAGAAAATGAGATAGGAAGGGAAGGTAACCAATACAATGAACATTATCAAACTCTGGAGGAAACAGGAGCCCAATCCTGCTAGAGAACTCCCAGACCTCATTGTTACCCCATATCCAAGGGTTGTTCCACTCCAGTTCCTTCAGTTGAGGAATGGGGAAGATGAGTATTTATCCACCAACTCACATCCATCACTTCGGACTTGCCTAAGTGCTCACAGAGGTACAAAAGTTCCTGTGGCAAAGCATTACAGGTGCTTGCAATAAAAACTTTGTGGCATAGAGATGAATATTGAGGGGATATGGCAGAAAACTGATATTGTCTGTGACACCCTCTACTAATGAAAGCCAATTAAAACAGAAATAAACATGAGCTATAGAAAAGTTTAAAAATCCTTCCAAAGTGCTGTGCAATGTAATATTCCTGAGATGTTCACACTGGTACCTTTACATGTAATTTGCCACACTAAGGAAGTGACACCCACCACACTACAATGTAATAATTTAGTTATTATTAAAGAATAATCCTATTAACAGTCCATTCATTTTCTCACAGCAGTTTTGTTCATTGAAATTCACCCACTGTGTCTTGTGACTATTATTGATGCTCTGGGAAGTATTATTTATAAGTGTATACAAAAAATATTTGACAAAGATTTCCCATGCAATCTGATGCTAAAGACACCATTTTCAAGCCTGACTGGGAAATTGGCTGGGCTGGGCTTGATCACAGACATTCTTTTATCACTGGTGTTTCATCTCATTTTTCTACTCAAAAAAGTGGAAAGATGGAAAGCAGGGGTAGTGTTTAGAGATTTTAAACATTGACTAAAGGAAAGGGCTTTTTAATGCCAATAAACCTACATAATCCCTTTCAGAGAATAGCACTTTCAATTGAAGAAAAATGTAACAAATGGGGAAGAGGGAAGAGTCAACTATTTAAGAAAGTGACAACCAAAGTTAACTTTCACAAAATATAGAGGGTTATGAC
This sequence comes from Tamias sibiricus, assembly GCA_025594165.1. Taxonomy (NCBI): domain Eukaryota; kingdom Metazoa; phylum Chordata; class Mammalia; order Rodentia; family Sciuridae; genus Tamias; species Tamias sibiricus. The sequence continues at coordinate 18,996,107 of CM046667.1, read as the reverse complement.
ACTGGACAAGTATTAAAAAAAAAGCAAAAATATACTACAAAATTGAAATAAATTTCAGTTTCTGGATGAATTCCTTGTTTGATGATGTACAACTAATGCTCTGTTTTATGCAAGTATGTGCCACCATTTAATTTGCTTGCATTATAAAAGTAGTTTTAGATCAAAGAATAAAGATTAAGGTACTTAGTTATCAAGCAGCCACTCCTTTCCTAACCAGCTCCCCACCACCACATGTCCATACACACATACACACACACACACACACACACACACACACACACTTCTAACTACAACATTTTCATTCTTAAATATGAAATAATTTTTAAAGAGTTGCAATGTTTGGTGTGTATTTTAGCCTCAGGACTTTGTTATTCTTGTTGTGGAGGCCAAATAAACTACTCACTGATCATAGCACTAACGATGGAACCTGACTTGGTTAAAATTCTGGTTCTACCACTTAATGGCCTCAGTTTCCCTATTTGTAAAATGGAGCTAATAGTAGTATATTCCTTATCAGTGGTAAGAAGAGAAATTTGTGCTTCAGTGGAAAACCATGTACTGTCCACTACAGGAGGGTAGGGAAACCTTTTCTATAAAAGGCCTGATAGGAAATATGTTAGGTTCTGTTTGCTATATAGCCAGTGCTCAAATTACTCAATGAAAGCATCCATAGACAATACACAAATAAATGTATTCCAATAAAACTTTATATTTAAAGGATCAGGTAATGGACCGCATTTGGCCCAGTCTAGAGAACATCTTTCTGGGTTATGTAATTCTAGCCTTTCACTGCCATTGAAGGTTTTTACAACTCTGTATTTCCAAAATTATTCTTGTTCATAGACATGCAAATTCTGTCTAGTGGAAATTAAACTGACTTCCCTCTCCCACTGTGGGAAAAAAAAGTTTTGCCTTCATTTGCATATTTTTTTAATATTCCTTATCTGTAAATGTGTCTGTTCTTTGGAATCTCCCTTCAGCGGGTTTGCAGCATCTGTTTCCCTTAATAATGAGTTAAATTTTTAATATTTTTAAGAAAAAATTACTCTGACATTTGTTAAAATGGTAGGGGAGACTTATTTAGGACTATTATGACAGGTGTCAAGACTATCTCAATAGAGGAGAGAGGTCAGACTCAACTCCAAATACAGCATGACAGCTGAGGATGTATAGCAAATGAGTACAATGAATGGAAAATTACTAAAATGAGATATCAAGGGTTGAGGGATTCTTGCTAAGTTGGCTTAACAGGACTTTAGCTGAAGCCAGGCCAAGAGGATCAGATATCAAGGGTTGGGGAATTCTCACTAAACTAACTTAGCAAGATTATTGCTAAAATTGAGCTAGGCAGGCTGAAGACAAAGCGTAAGATGAGATAGTTTAAATGAGGGCTCAGAGGAGCCTGTCTAAAGACTGGTCCAGAAGATAGTCTTTGTCACTTCCTTGTCTTGTTCAAGGAAAGAAGAATAATACAAGTCTATTACTCCTTTGGTTGCCTTTTATTCAGTAGGGATCAGCTGCACTATCTGATAGATTTGGTAGTAAATTATTTGGTTGAGAAGATTTCTAGATGTCGAGCTCAAAGTATAATGAGTTGCCCACACAGCAGAAGTTCCAGGCATGAAGGTTGCCTGTTGACTTCAGTTTGCAAGATTGCTTTAGATCCCAGTGATGGGCACAGGGAATGGGGATAAAGTATCAGGAACAGACAAGCTAGAGTCCCAGTAAGGATGTGGGCAGTCAGGTTTTAGTTTTCAGTGATGTCAAGATGGTAAGAGAAAAATTAATAATGTTACTTGGAGAGTTGTAGTAAGATATTGGAGAGAGCTAGAAGAATTGAGAATTTGACAAGGACTGAAAAAAATGTGAAAGAATATAGGAGCCAATTCAATTTGTAGGTAGATATAAGGCCTCAAAGACAATAAATAGGATTAGAATCTGATACACCACAAGGGTGTGCTATAGTTTCCCAATGAAACAAAATTTCTCTCTATAGTGACCCCTCTTTTTGATTAAAAATAACCAATTAAGGTTATTCTTGTTTTAAAAATAAGTATGGTATCCCTCAGATTTGGCCCTATTATTCACATAAGTACAAGTAATAATGAAAACTGTCTACATAGACCTTTTAAAGTTTGCTTTACTAGAACTTTTCATTAAGAATCTCAGTTTAGACTTTCAAAAGCCTTTTGAGGATAGGAAGGTGAGCCATGAACTCACTCCCAGACTTCACCTACCAATACCTAAAAATTTGGATGAATTCTTCTCTTCTCAAGGTTTCTGGAATACCCTAATATTTCTGGGCCTGCCAGGAAGTGGCCTTGCTTACTGTTATGATTTAGATACGAGGTTCTCCCCCTGCCAAACTTATATGTAAGACAATGCAATAAAGTTTAGATGTGAAGTGATTGAGTTATGAGAGCTTGAACCTAATCAGTGCATTAATCCATTGATATGGATTAACTGGGCTGTAACTAACTATAGACAGGTGGCAGGAAGTGGCTGGAGGAGGTGGCTCACTAGGGGCATGCCTTTGGAGTTTATATTTTTTGTCCCTGGTAAATGGAGCTATTTGCTTCCTTGTTGCCATGTCCTGAGCTGCTTTTCTCCATCATGCTCTTCCACCATGATGCTCTTCTTTATCTTGGGCCCAGATGTATGGAGTCATCTGACCATGGACTGAACCTCTGAAACTGTGAGCCAAAATAAACTTTTCTCCTTTAATTGTCCTTGTCAGGTCTTTTGTCACAGTGACAAAAAATCTGACAAAAACATTTACTCAACCATAAGACTGGGAAACCTGTGATCCAGGTACCAGGCTGATTTTTCCTAGAGGATTTTGTAAGCATGGGCTCTATAAAGTCTGCCCTTATTCCTTAAAATTGTATGGTGATATCTGATTTTCTGCATCATTCTAAATTTGACATTCTGGTAAAATCCTTGATAATATAACTAATCTTAAAAATCATGTCCTATTAGAAGGAAGATAGTTTCTTGCTGAACTCATGTAGATAATTATAGTGCCATGGAAATAAGCATACTTAATAAGAATTTCCAAATTCTAGAGGGACTAGGTAGAAAGTAAAGATAAAGATTTCACTTTTGTTTACAAAAGGATATTCTAATAAGTTATAATGAGCTATGGATATCTTAAGCAAAACTGAAAAGAGCTACTTACATCTCAAGAATTAAAAACCCATCAATATTCTAAACAAAATTTATACAAAATCATAGTCATTATTCATCAGTTCAGTTAGTCCCATGTAATAACTTTTGCTCAACCTGACCTTTGTTAGTTTTATTAACCCAACAGCTTCTCTTCTAGAGTTCTAGAACTCTTTACTCACCCCACTGGATGGTGTCAAAATTATTTAAACAATGTCACCAGAAGTATGTGCCCCATATACCATGGGTCTGCAAGACAACCACTTTTTGTTGAAGATGAAGCACTCTGGCCTGTAGCTGGTTGCAAATGTTTTCAGAAAATAATAAGAGCAAAACCAAAATTATCTATGTATTACAAAAGAATTAAAACGACAATGTTTAAAGAAATGGTAAGAATTTACTCAAAAGGAAATTTGGTTCTATGGAATACACCTTTTTAAATAAGAACCATACTCATGATTGATAATATTATACCAGGATATATCATGGACAGTGAGGATATTGACAAATTTCTAGGAAGTTTACATAATTTCTGAAACACTTATATTAATATTTACCCATACAAATATAACCTAAGAAAGAGTATGCATATATTCTAATTGACAATGCTTTTCATGCAACTCGACATAAAATCAACCTAATTATTTTGAAATATTTTTTTCAAAATGAAAAAGTAAATTCTTCAAGCTTTTTGAGAACGCCTCTGGGAATTATCAAACTCCACTCAAGATCAAGTGCATTTCATTTAGAATTTGATTTGGGGAAGGAAAAATGTCAAAAGAAGTGAACATCTGACTAGGTAAGATCCTATAGGGGCTGGGGTTGTGGCTCAGCAGTAGAGCTCTCGCCTAGCACGTGCATAGCCGGGTTTGATCCTCAGCACCACATAAACATAAATGCATTGCATTGTGTACAACTAAAAGCAAATAAATAAATATTTTAAAAAAGATCCTATGTCACTATGAAACAATATTTAGCTATCTGTTTAGGAGAGAACATCATTGTAGAATACCTTAACTCTTTTCAAAAGTAAAAAGACTCAGTTCTCTTAAATCAAGAACAAGATAAAGGTTAACATAAAGCATAGATATACATATTTAATGCAATTCCTATTCAAATTCCAATGATGTTCTTCATTAAAATAGAAAAAGCAGTCATGAAATTCATTTGGAAAAATGAGGCCCAGAATAGCCAAAGCAATCCGTAGTGAGAAAAAGTGAAGCAGGTGGCATCACAATAGCAGACCTTAAATTATATTACAGAGCTATAGTAACAAAAACAGCATGGTATTGGCACAAAAACAGACATGAAGACCAATGGAACAGAATAGAAGACTTAGAGACTAACTCACATATATACAGTTATCTCACACTAGACAAAGGTGCCATAAATATACATTGGAGAAAAGATAGCCTCTTCAACAAATGGTGCTGGGAAAACTGGAAATCCATATGTAGTAAAGTGAAACTGAGTCCATATCTCTCACCATGCACAAAAATCAACTCTAAGTGGGTCAAGGACCTAGGCATGAGACTAGAAACCCTGCACCTACTAGAAGAAAAAGTAAGCCCAACTCTCCATCATGTCGGCTTAGGAATTGACTTCCTGAATAAAACTCCTAAAGCACAAGAAGTAAAATCAAGAATCAATAAATGGTATGGTATCAAACTAAAAAGTTTCTTCACAGCAAAGGAAACAATCAAGACCATGAAGAGAGAGCTTACAGAATGGGAGAAAAATCTTTACCACATGTACCTCAGAACACTAATAATTTCCAGGATATACAAAGAACTCCAAAAACTTAACACCAAAAATATAAATAACCAAATCAAGAGCAAAGGAATTGAATAGATACTCAGAAGAAGAAATATGAATGGTCTACAAATATGTGAAAAAAGGTTCAACATCTCTAGCAATTAGAGAAATGCAAATTAAATCTACACTGAGATTTTATCTCACTCCAGTCAGAATAGCAATTATCAAGAGTATGAGTAACAATAAATGTTGGGGAGGATGTGGGGAAAATGGTATAGTCATACATTGCTGGTGGGGCTGCAAATTGCAATCTGGAGAGCAGTATGGAAATTCCTCAGAAAACTTGGAATGGAACCACTATTTGACTAGTCATCCCACTCGTTGGTATATACCCAAAGGACTTAAAATCAGCATACTACATGTGTAATCAGAGATATAAAAAATTGTGCTCTATATTTGTAATATGAGTTGTAATGCATTCTGCTGTCATATATAACAAATTAAAATTTACAAATTAAAAAAAAGAAAAAAATCAGCATACTAAAGTGACAATAACAGCTCAATTCACAATAGCAAAGCTATGGAACCAATCCAGATTCCTTTCAACAGGCAAATGGACGAAGAAAGTGTGATATATTTACACAATTGAATATTACTCAGCCATAAATAAGAATTAAATTATGGCATTTGCCAGTAAATGGATGGAACTGGAGATGATCATGCTAAGTGAAATAAGCCAGTCCCAAAAAACAAAAGGCCCAGTGTTCTCTCTGGTATGTGGATGTTAACACACAATAAGGGGTGGGAGGAGAAAAGAAATGTATTGGATTAGACAAGGTGGAATGAAGGGAAGGGAGAATGGGTGGGAATAGGAAAGATAGTAGAATGAATTGGACTTAAATTTCTTATGTTCATATATGAATACACAACCAGTGTAACTCCACATCATATACAATCACAAGAATAGGATCCTACTTAGTGTTGGGGACATTAAGAACACGTCAGCCAAAAGAAACTCTCTGGCTGTCTCCCACTTCCTGATACATGGACTTGGCCTAGCCCAGGGGTGTTGCCCTGACATATGAAGAAAAATTAAACCACCACTAGGATAGGCTAGTGGCTGTTCCTCCAATGTGATCTGCTCGTGCTCCCTATGCTCCCCTATAACCTTTCTGCTGATTGGCCCATGTCTTCTATAAAGGCTGTCCAACTTCCTCAATAAACTGAGCTCGTGCCTTGACTGGTCTCCCTGACGCGTCTGATTGTCCTCCGAAAGGAGGGCTGGGTACAGGCGGTCAGTCGGCTCTTACCTTTCACGATCCATCCTTGTTGGGGCGTGCTCCCCCTTCTCTTGTGGGTCGAGAGGAGTCGGGGGCTGAAAACCCCAACAAATTAGAATAAGTTATATTCTAGGTATGTATAACATATCAAAATACACTCTACTTTCATGTATATCTAAAAAGAACAAAAAAAATTTTAAAAACATAAAGTATAGAACCTTTTAAAATTAGTTTCTTTTAATTATCTATAATACTAGGGTTCATTCTGACATAATTATATAAGCATGAAATAGAAGAATCTTTTTTTTAACTAAAAGGCAAAGAAAACCTAAAATGGTTACTTAAAAGGCAATCTCTTACTGACAGCATACCAATAATCCAATAATATTTTGTCATTTTTAACAGAGAAAAAAACAAAATTTTGATTTTGTTTTTTAAAAACCTTATAAATAAATCCATCCAATCTTAGTTAGCTTTAACCACGTGAGATAAGATTCTGTTTCCTTTAAAATTTTATTACTTCCAACTTTGAAAAAATTTTAAAAACCACTTTATTAAAGTATGACTGACATGCAAATGGCTGTACATATTTAATATATACAACTTGGTGAGTTTGGAGATAAGTAAGCACACATGAAACTATCACCACAATCAATGCCATAAACATTACCATCCAAATCCAAGTTTTCTTCCACCATCTTTATTATATGTTGCATATGATAAAAACTTTAACCTAAGATGTGTCTCTTAGCAAATTTTTAAGTGGGCAATACAGTATTAGTTTCTATAGGCCCTATGCTGTACAATAGATATCTAGGACTCGTTCACTGTGTATAAATGAAACTTTGGATTCTTTGACCAATACCTCCCTGCTTCCTCCTCCACCCAATCTCTGGAAACTACCATGTTGTTCTCTGCTCTTATAAATTTGGGTACCATGGACATTTTAACAATATTAATTCTTCTAATCCATGAACATTGGATAATTTTTCATTTACTCATATCTGCTTTATTCTTTTATCAATGTCATAGCTTTCATTGTCACCTCCTTGGTTAAATTTATTCTTAAGTATTTTATTCTTTTTCATGATACTGTAAATAGGATAGTTTTCTTAATTTCCTTTATGGTTAGTTCATTGTCAATATATAAGAATGCAACTGTTTTTTTGTAATTTGATTTTGTATACTACAACTTTACTGAATTCATTTTCAATTCTAATATGTTTTTGTATGTGTGGAGTCTTTGGTTTTCTGTGTGTAAGATCATGTCAGCTACAAACAGAGATAAGTTTACTTCTTCCTTTCCAACATGGATGCCTTTTATTTCTTTTTCCTACCAGATTGCTTTGGCTGGGATTTCCAGTACTATGTTAAATAGAAATGGTATTGGGGGAGATCCAAGATGGCAGATTAGAGGAAGCCGCACTTCAGGGCAGCTCCGTGGAAAGAATCCAACAAAGCAGATAAATTGCCTTTCATCATATATATATATATATATATATATATAGGCTGAAAATACCGATCTCCTGGATGGTTTGATTACCACTACCAGGGAGAGAAGGAGACAAGCTGTCTGCAGTGGCTGGAGCCACGAGGCTTCTGCAAAACCGCCTGGGTGGTGCACAGGCCATGCGAAACAAAGTCAGTGTGGGGAGACCGCACTGCGACTGCAACCCCAGGCACACTCAGGGCACACCAGCATGAAACTGGCGATAAAAACCAGCGATAACAGCCGGCGGAATTGGTGCTGGGGGACCATGGGAGACCACGAGTCGACAACACCAGTTCGAATCCACACTCGGCCGGACGCGACCCTCAGCAATAGGGCCCCGGAGAGAGCGGCGCAGAGACCGGTGAATAGCAAGCAGGGGCACAATCGGAGCGGTCCACAGTCTGAAGCAGCGCTGTCTGCGCCGCAGTTACAGTTGTGGCTTCCGGATACCACCTCGGCAAGGAGACATCCACCTAACGGCTTTGAAATCGATCGGCGAGGACACGGGAGTCTGCGGAGCTGCTGTTGACTGGCAGGAGAGCACCGCCATCTTTGAAAGGTGCAGTGGCTGACCCAGACGGGGGGGGGGGGGGAGACAGAGAGTGACGGCTGCAGCCATCCAGGGACCCTCCAGCTCTCTGAAGACAACGCACACTTGGGTGAGGCTCGGGTGGCCAGCAGGGGAGGGCATGTCTGAGGCCAGCACAGCGGCCACAAGACGCTGCAACTGTGGGTGGGCGTGGGGAGGGGGTGCCTTCTGGAGGGTCCCCTTCCCAGTGCCATTCATCTGCTGGCACACAAACCCCCCTGGGCCACTCCTTCGCTGAGCCGTTCAGCCACTGGCCTAAGGTGCAGCCTTGATTCCACTAACAGGATCGCAGACTGTCTAGACATGATCCAATAACAACTGGCTTGAACTGGAGGGGAAAAAAGAGGGGGCTTCCCAGGGCCGTTTTGTTTGAGACTTGGGGTTCGACTTTTTTTTTCTTTTTTCTTTTTTGTTGGTTTGCTTGTTTTGTTGGATTTCAGGGAGGTTTTTTTGTTTGTTTGTTTGTTTGTTTGTTTTTCTTTTTCTTTTTTTGGCTTTGTTTTGTTCTGCTTTTTTATTTTTTTTTCCTTCCGCATTGATTGTCAGTGTGATTGTTTGCTTCCGCTCCTTTTTTCTTTCCTTCTTTTCTTCCTTCTCACTCTTGCATCTTTTCTTCCTCCTTCATCTTTCATGTTTACACCCTGCCAGTGCATACTAAACAGAGGCAAAAACAAGTTAAACGCAGAACTTGGGATTTCTAGAACTGGCGCAATTGAACTGGGTAGCAAAGTGGTGTTATATATAGTTTACTCTCTATTTTCTTGATTCTCTCTCTCCTCTCTCTTACACCAATTCCTACTCTTTTATCATTTTTTTCTTTTCCAACTTACTTTACATATAAATTGGTCTTTCCACTTAATTGTCTACTCCATTCTCTTTCTTCCCTCGTCTACTGATACTAAACCACTTCAATAGAAATCTCTTTTCATACTTTCCAAGAAAGAACAATTCAAGACACTTCCTTCTTCCTAAACATAACACCTCTGTATCCAATACTTGAAGCTATAAAACCCCATCAGAAGCGTACAGAGTAAATTGGAAATAATATCTGGGTTAACCAAATCTGTACACTGTGATCAAACTTGGATTTTCTGAATAGAAAGTGTTAGGTTTTAAAAGTGTAAAGGAATTATAAGGTGATCTGATAACATTGTACTACAGGAACAACATAAGGCTTTAGGGTAAAATCTAAATAGTCAAGGCCCCACATTGCAGGAAGAATAGACACACAAGCAACATGAAAAAACAAGGAAAGAAAATGACACAAACAAACAAAGATACCTCATAAGTAGATGTCATGGCAAGCACAGTTGGTCAAATGCCAGAGATGGAATTTAGAAATTATATATGCCAAATGTTTATGGAACTTAAGAATGAACTCAAAAATGAGATGAGGGAGCAAGTACAGGAGGCAAAAGATCATTTTGACAAAGAACTCCAAAAACAAATACAGGAAGTAAAAGATTACTTCAATAGGGAAATAGAGGCTCTAACGAGAATCCAAACAGAAATTCCAGAAATGAAAGAAGCAATAAACCAAAATAAAAGCTCAATTGAAAGCATCTCCAACAGAATAGACCACTTGGAAGAAAGAACCTCAAACAATGAAGACAAAATATATATTCTAGAGAAGAATTTAGACTATACAGCAAAACTTGTTAGAAATCAAGACCATAACATCCAAGAATTATGGTACAGCATAAAAAGACCAAAATTAAGAGTTATTGGCGTAGAGGAAGGGGCAGAGTTTCAAGCCAAAGGAATGAGTAATCTATTTAATGAAATAATTACAGAAAATTTTCCAAACTTGAGGAATGAATGGGAAAACCAAGTTCAAGAGGCATACCGAACACCAAACAAACAAAATCTCAACAGACCCACACCAAGACACATCATAATGAAAATGCCTAATACACTGAGCAAGGAGAGAATACTAAAAGCCACAAGAGAAAGGAAGCAGATTACATATAGGGGGAAACCAATCAGACTATGTTCAGATTTCTCAACCCAGACCATAAAAGCAAGAAGATCCTGAAATAGCATATTTCAAGCTCTGAAAGAAAAGGGATGTCAACCAAGAATCTTATATCCAGCAAAATTGAGCTTTAGATTCGAAGATGAAATAAAAACCTTCCACGACAAGCAAAAGTTAAAAGATTTCACAACTCGAAAGCCAGCACTTCTGAACATCCTGGGCAACATTTTTCATGAAGAAGAAGAGAAAGATGATAATGAAAATCAACAAAGGGAGATATTAAACTAAAGGAAATACCAACCAGAAGAGAAACCAAATCAAGCTAAAGACCATAATTCAAATAAAAATGGATGGGAATAAAAATCATATCACAATAATAACCCTGAATGTTAATGGCCTAAACTCGCCAATCAAAAGACACAGATTATCAGAATGGATTAAAAGAAATGACCCAACAATTTGCTGTCTCCAAGAAACACACCTCATAGAAAAAGACATCAACAGACTGAAAGCGAAAGGCTGGGAAAAGTCTTATCACTCACATGGCTGGCGGAAGCAAGCAAAGGTTTTCATTCTCATATCAAATAAGGTAGACTTCAAACCAAAACTAATCAAGAGGGACAAAGATGGATATTTCTTATTACTTAAGGGAACCATCCATCAACAGGATATAACAATCATAAATCTATATGCCCCAAATAATGGAGCACCTACATTCATCAAACAAACTCTTCTCAAGTTCAAGAGTAAAATAGACCACAACACAGTTATTCTAGGGGACATCAACACACCTCTCTCACCAATGGATAGATCATCCAAACAAAAGCTAAACAAAGAAACTTTAAGCCTCCTTAAAACAATTAACAATTTAGACCTAACGGGCATATATAGAATATTTCATCCCTCAGTAAACGAATACACATTTTTCTCAGCAGCACATGGCTCCTTCTCCAAAATAGACCATATATTATGTCACAAGGCAACTCTCAGCAAATATAAAAAAATAGAGATACTACCCTGCATGCTATTGGACCATAAAGGGATGAAATTGGAAATCAACGACAAAACAAGGAATAAGAAAAACTACTCCATCAACTGGAAGCTAAACAACATGCTACTGAATGAACAAGGGGTTGAAGAAGACATCAAAGAGGAGATCAAAAAATTCCTACAGGTAAATAAGAACACAGATACATCATATAGAAATCTCTGGGACACTATGAAGGCAGCAGTAAGAGGAAAATTCATTGCACTGAGTTCATTCCTTAAGAGGAAAAAAAAACCAACAAATAAATGACTTAACATCACACCTCAAGGCATTACAAAAAGAAGAACAGACCAACACCAAGAGCAGTAGAAGACAGGAAATGATTAAAATCAGAGCAGAAATTAATGAAATTGAGACTAAGGAAACCATTCAAAGAATTGACAAAACTAAAAGTTGGTTCTTTGAAAAAATGAACAAAATTGACAGACCCTTAGCGATGCTAATGAAAAGAAGAAGAAGAGAAAAAACTCAAATTACTAACATTCGTGATGAAAAAGGGAATATCACAACAAACACCTCAGATATACAGAATATAATTAGAAATTACTTTGAAAACTTGTACTCTAATAAAATAGAAAATACTGAATGCATTGACAGATTTCTAGAGTCATATGATTTGCCTAAACTGGATGTGGAGGCTATACACAATTTAAACAGATCAATTACAAGCGAAGAAATAGAAGATGTCATCAAAAAGCTACCAACAAGGAAAAGTCCAGGACCTGATGGGTTTACAGCCGAGTTCTATAAGACTTTCAAAGAAGAACTAATACCAATGCTCTTCAAATTATTTCAAGAAATAGAAAAAGAGGGAGCTCTTCCAGACTCTTTCTATGAGGCCAATATCACATTAATTCCAAAGCCAGGCAAAGACACATCCAAAAAAGAAAACTTCAGGCCCATATCTTTAATGAACATAGATGCAAAAATCCTCAACAAATCCTGGCAAATCGGATACAAAAACATATCAAAAAGATAGTGCACCATGATCAAGTGGGGTTTATCCCAGAGATGCAAGGCTGGTTCAACATTCGGAAATCAATAAACATAATACATCACATCAATAGACTTAAAGACAAAAATCATATGATCATCTCAATTGACGCAGAAAAAGCATTTGACAAAATACAACACCCCTTTATGTTCAAAACACTGGAAAAACTAGGAATATCAGGAACATATCTTAACATTATAAAAGCTATTTATGCAAGGCCCCGAGCTAACATTATCTTAAATGGAGAAAAATTGAAAGCATTCCCTCTAAAAACTGGAACAAGACAGGGATGCCCTCTTTCACCACTGCTATTTAACATGGTGCTGGAAACTCTGGCCAGAGCAATTAGACAGACGAAAGAAATTAAAGGGATCCAGATAGGAAAAGAAGAGCTCAAATTAGCACTATTTGCTGATGACATGATAATCTACCTAGAAGACCCAAAAAAACTCTACCAGAAAACTTTTACAACTAGTAAACGAATTTGGCAAAGTTGCAGGATACAAAATCAATACACATAAGTCAAAGGCATTTGTGTACATCAGCGACAAAGACTCTGCAAGGGAAGTGATGAAAAATACCCCATTTACAATAGCATCAAAAAAAAAAAAAAATAAGCCGGTGTGGTGGCACACGCCTGTAATCCCAGCACTTTGGGAGGCTGAGGCAGGAGGATCGCGAGTTCAAAGCCAGCCTCAGCAATGGTGAGGCACTTAGCAACTCAGTGAGACCCTGTCTCTAAATAAAATACAAAAAAGGTCTGGGGATGTGACCCAGTGGTCGAGTGCCCCTGAGTTCAATCCCTGGTACCACAAAAAATAAATAAATAAATAAAATAAAATACCTGGGAATCAATCTAACGAAAGAGGTGAAAGACCTCTATAACGAAAATTATAGAACACTAAAGAAAGATGAACTCAGAAGATGGAAAGACTTACCTTGCTCTTGGATAGGTAGAATTAATATTGACAAAATGTCCATACTACCAAAAGCATTATACAGATTTAATGCAATTCCAATCAAAATCCCAATGTCATTCTTCAAAGAAATAGAAATAGCAGTCATGAAATTCATCTGGAAAAATAAGAGACCCAGAATAGCCAAAGCAATCCTGAGCAAGAAAAGTGAAGCAGGGGGCATCACCATACCGGACTTTAAATTATACTATAGAGCAATAGTAACAAAAACAGCATGGTATTGGCACCAAAACAGACTGGTGGACCAATGGTACAGAATTGAGGACACAGAGACTAATACATATAATTTCAGCTATCTTATATTAGACAAAGGTGCCAAAAATGTACAGTGGAGAAAGGATAGCCTCTTCAACAAATGGTGCTGGGGAAACTGGAAATCCATATGCAACAAATTGAAATTAAACCCTTATCTCTCACAGTGCACAAAACTCAATTCAAAGTGGATCAAGGACCTAGGAATTAGACCAGAGACAATACGCCTAATAGAAGAAAAAGTAAGCTCCAATCTCCAACATGTCGGATTAGGCCCCAAGTTCCTTAATAAGAATCCTGTAGCGCAAAAATTACTACCAAGAATTAATGAATGGGATAGATTTAAACTAAAAAGCTTCTTTTCAGCAAAAGAAACAATCAGTGAGGTGAATAGAGAGCCAACTAATTGGGAACAAATATTTAATACATGCACATCAGATAGAGCATTAATCTCTAGAATATATAAAGAACTCAAAAAACTTTACATTAAAAAAACAAATAACCCAATCAATAAATGGGCTAAGGAATTGAGAAGACACCTCTCAGAAGAAGATACACGATTAATCAACAAATACATGAAAAAATGTTCAACATCGCTGGCAATTAGAGAAATGCAAATCAAAACTACTCTAAGATTTCACTTCACTCCAGTCAGAATGGCAGCTATCAAGAACACAAGCAACAATAAATGTTGGAGAGGATGTGGGGAAAAAGGCACACTCTTACATTGCTGGTGGGACTGCAAAATGGTGCAACCGTTATGGAAAGCAGTATGGAGATTTCTTGGAAAACTGGGAATGGAACCACCCTATGACCCAGCCATCCCACTCCTGGGTCTATTCCCAAAGGACTTAAAAACAGCATATTACAGTGACACAGCTATCTCAATGTTTGTAGCTGTGCAATTCACAATAGCTAGGTTGTGGAACCAACCTAGATGTCCCTCAGTAAATGAGTGGATTAAGAAAATGTGGTATATACGCACAATGGAATTTTACTCAGCAATAAAAGAAAATAAATTAATGGCATTTGCAGGTAAATGGATGAAGTTGGAAGACATAATGCTAAGTGAAGTTAGTCAGTCTCAAAAATCCAAGTACCAAATGTTTTCTATGATATAAGGAGGCTATTTCAAAGTATTGTTGGATGGGGGGTACATAGGAGGATTAGAGGAACACTAGAATGGTCAAGGGAAGGGAGGGTAAGGGAGGGAGCAAGAGGGGAGGGAGGGGGAGAAAAGGAAAAAAAAGGTGGTTGAATGAGACAGATACCATTTTCCTTAATGCATGATTGAAGACCTGAATTGTACGAATATACTTTGTATACAAACAGTTGTATGTAAAAAGATATTAAATATATGCACTATGAGTTGTACATATTAAAAATTATAAAAATAAAATTAAAAAAAAAGAAAGAAATGGTATTAGGGACATACTTGCCTTCTTCCAGATCTTAGAGGAAAAGCTTTCAATTTTTCACCATCAAGCGTGATATTTCATATATGGCCTTTCATGTGTTAAGTTCTTTCTATATCTAATTTGTTGAGGGTTTTCATTGTGAAAGGATATGAAACTTTTGCAGGTGCCCTTCCTATATCTATTGAGATTATTATATAATTTTCATTATAATTTATATAAATTTTACCTGTTAATGTAGTTTATTACATTAATTGATTTTCACATGTTGAACCATCCTTGCATCTCAGGGATAAGTCCCACTTTGTCTTGCTATATGATTCTTCTAATGTGCAGTTGAATTTGGTTTGTTAATATTTTGTTGAGGATTTTCACATGTATGTTCATTGGAAATAGTGGCCTGTAATGACTTATGGTATCCCTTTCTGACATTTGTCTCAGGGTGATTCCAACCTAATGAAAAGGTTTGGGTTTCCTTTTCTTGTGTTTTTGGAAGAGTTTAAGGATTGGTTTAAATTCTTCTTTAAACGTTTGGTAGAATTCACCTGTGAAGTCATCAGTCTTGTGCTTTCTTTATTGGGAGTTTTTTTTTTTTTAATTACTGGTTCAATCTCTATTTATTATTGATCTTTTCAGATTTTTACGTTTCTAGATTCATACTTGTCAGGTTGTACATTTCTATAAATATATCCATTTATTCTAGATTGCCCAGTTTGTTGGCACAAAATTATTCACAATAGTTCCTCATGATCTTTTTATTTATTCAGGTTTACTGAGTTTTTAGTCTGCCCAGTAAAGTGTGCTTTTGATGATTTCTATTGAATTTTCAGTTTAGTCATTTTATTTTTCAATCTCAGAATTTCTGTTTGCTTTTTTTATGATTTTTTTTATGATTAAACTTGTCCATGTATTGTTTTTCTGAGTTCATTTAGTTTTCTATCTCTGTTCTTTTGTAGTTCACTGAGCTTCTTTAAGATGATTCTTTTGAATTATTTGTTAGGCAATTTGTAGATCTCCATTTCTTTGTGGTTGGCTACTAAATTTTTATTTGATTCTTTATTGATGTCATGTTTCCCTGATTCTTCATGTTACTTGTGAATTTTTGTTGCTGTCTACACATTTGAAGAAGCAGTCACCTCTTAGAATCATAATGAACTATCTTCATCAGGGAAAGATCCTTACCAGTCCTCCCAGTGAGAGATTCTGGTGCTCTCTCAAAACTTTGCACCCACACCCATTCCACTCTTCTTGATCCGTCCTATGGGAGAAATCTTAGAATTGCAAACATTCTCTTAATTCTAAAGAGCCATTATAGGTTCATGAGAGTTGTCCATTCCTTTTTCTGAGGACAGTACACCAAAGCATTGGGTGCGAGCTCCACTTTTCTCCATTTCTTCTGAAGGAGATGAATTAGGACTGTACCTTCTCCTATCCCACATAGCTGTGCTGAGAGCTGAGAGCCATCCACCTCTTTTTTGTGGGGCAGCATCAAGATGTTGGAATTACTGTTGTAAGCTCCATTTCTGCCCCTTCTCTCTCCCTCTTCTTCTCCTTCTCCCTCTCCCTCTCCCTCCCTCTTTCCTGAAGGAACAGTCTCAAGATTGTGTAGCTTCTATCAATTCTGCAGAATTTAGATGGCTTATTAGATCCAAGCCAGCTGCCGAATTCTGTGTGCCAGCTGTAGGAGCACAAGGGAAACCACCTGCAGGGACATGCCAGAAGCCATCTGTGAGGCATATATAAGCCAGCTGCTAAGATCTGTGTACTAGTCACTTCAAGGGTCTGTGGGTGTGCTGGCCTGTGGGATCTACAAGCTGGCTGGAAGAGTCTGTAGGTTGATTTTTGAGATCTGCATGTCAGTTACTTTGAGCATTTGCCCCTTTACTTTGTTTTAAGTGTCTTCTAAATGCAAATTCCCTTAGTGTTCTGGATGCGGAGAGAGAAAAGTGGGCCTCTTTGGCACCACCCTCAAGGCTACTGGAGAAGTCAGATGTTCACTACATGTTCTATTTCCTCCACAGGAAAAATCAGAGGTCAAGGGGGTCTTCCTTGACCCTGAGCTATGTCAGTCTGGGGTAGAGATGATGCAGTTAAAGCAAAACTTCTTATTACCCCTTTCACCATGGCTGTTCTCTAATTTTGTATTCCACTGGGGTACTGGAATCTGTCAATTGGACTCTGAACCTCTCATAAAATCAGTTCATTCTGTGGATGATCACTGAATTGATGTTTCTGTGGGGCTATAAAGGCTAGGACCTCTTATTCCTTCAACATGCTGACATCACTCTCTGTCTACAACTTTTTATATTCATTCAGTTTCTGTTCTGCATTTTCCTCTTTCCAACTCATGAAAAAAAAATCACTTTTTCCCTTAACAAAAACATGTCCTACATACTTTGCATATCTTGCATACAATTTCCATTTGTCTTATTATTAAACTTTTATTCCACTTACATCAACTTAATACATGATTTTAACAATTATGTTTGGGTTGTTCATGAAAATTTCATAAGACATTAAACAGAACTAGCCATCATCTCAAGTTATTTCCCTGTTCACTATTTTTTCACATATGTGTATTAGGCAAATAGCAAAAAGCAAAAGCCTAAAAGAAATAGGTTTTTTTTTTTTTTTTTTGCACTTGACATACACAAAGTAAAGGAATATCAAAAAATTCATTTTTACTGCAGTTTTACTTGTACATTTGTTCATACATTGAATTTTTACTTTTATAATCTTAGAAATCTAGTAGATATATTACCTTATTTGACTAGTAAATCCAAGTAGAATAAAAATATTACACTAGGTACTGATAACTCATAAGACATACCTCGTTTTATTAAACCAATAATGTCACACCATCCTTACTTGTCAAAGATTTACCTAAATTATTTGAACTTGAAAAATATTTGAGTTAGTTTTTACATTTCTGGGAATTTTTGTAATATTTAATTTACATTAAGTGCATATTTATATCTAGGCCAATTTGAATAGTACTTCTTCATGAGATTTTATGAAATAATTTGGTAATACCATCTGGAGATGGAAAACTATCACATATTCATAACATATTTATATACATATATAAATATGCAAATAGAAACAACTAGAAACATTATAACTTCCATTCCAAAATTTTAACCATGTGTCAGGTAAACACAGTAATAGAAAACTCACTGTTTTTTATGAAATACTTGACTGCTGTCTTTGCTCCACTTTATATTTTTATCCAAATTGTGTTTCTGACAGATGGAAAAAGTTAAGGTTACCTGTTCAATATGAACACTAATGCTTTGGGCCAAATTTGCAGAGATTTCTTATTTTTTTCCCCTGATATGGAATATTATGAAGGTTGTGGACTGAATTTTGGGCAAGGACATTTTTGAACTACCAAGTGGCTATCTAGGTGTTTCCAAAGTCCATAAGAGTGGATAAAATACCCAGTCTGTTTCTAATTAGCCCTTTTTCATTTTTAGTTATCATTGGGAGTCTCTGAATTATTTGAGAGCCCCCATTGGGGGAATGAGGCCTAATGCTCATAGGAAGTGGTGGGACTAGAATAGGAAAGGAATAGTCTGGCAAGGGATGAAGAAAGAGATGGAAGAGATAAGGTTTAAAAATGGACATATCAAAAGACTCAATGGAACTGAATAGAGGGTCAAAGGTATTATAAGGAGGAAAGAGAAGCATAGGTGATGGGAAGGGAAAGGTCTTAGAGGAGCAAATCTAGGGAAGCCATTAACCTGCCAAATTATCCTTCATAATATCAGGCAAACAAGAAAGGAAGAAGACAGAGTTAGTACCACAGAGGTGGAACATAGAGTCAGCAAGGAGAAGAGGAATTTCAGTTGACTAAGAAGTACCAATGGGAGAATCAGGATCTAATAGATCAAAGAGGTCTCACAAGAATCAGGAAAAATTTCTGGCCCAGGAATCATGGAATAAGTCCCCACTTTAAACAAGAGCTAGAAGAAAAACTTCCAGTCCAAGAATCATGGACAGAATGACCACAAGAAGCAAGAAGCCAGGAAAAACTTCCAGCCTAAGTGATAATTTTCTAATAAACAAGACTGAGAGTCTAATCTAGCCTCAGAAATTACATGTAGAATGTTGAGAATCAAAATCTGTTCTTCATACATCAATATTGTAAAAGCTATCTATTCTAAGCCCAAGGCCAACATCATTTTTTTTTTTTTTTTTGGTGCTGGGGATTGAACCCAGGGCCTTGTGCACGAAAGGCAAGCACTCTACCAACTGAGCTATATCCCAACCCAAGGCCAATAACATTCTAAAAGGAGAAAAAATTGAAAGCATTCACCCTAAAAACTGGAAGAAGACAGAGATGCCCTCTTTCTCCTCTTTTATTAACATAGTCCTTGAAACTAAGAGAGCAATCAGACAGATGAAATAAATTAAAGGGATATAACTAGAAAAATAACTCAAACTATCACTATTTGCTGACAACATGATTCTATATTTTAAAACTCCAAAAAATTCCACCAGAAAAATAATAAATGAATTCAGCAAAGTAGCAGGGTATAAAATCAATACCCATAAATCAAATGCATTTCTATAGATCAGTAATGAATCCATGCAAGAGAAATTAGGAAAACTACCCCATTGACATAAGCCTCAAAAAAATAAATGAATAAAATACCTGGGAATCAACCTAACAAAAGAGGTTAAATACCTCTATAATGAAAACTACAGATCAATAAAGAAAGAAATTGAAGAAGACCTTAGAAGATGGAAGATGTCCCATGCTTTTGGAGAGAGAGAATTAATATTGTCAAAATGGCCACACTACCAAAAGTGTCATACAGATTCAATGCAGTTCCTATTAAAACTCAATGATATTCATCATAGAACTAGAAAAAGCAATCATGAAATCAATTTGGAAAAATAAGAGACCCAGAATAGCCAAGTCAGTCCTTAGCAAGAAGAGTGAAGCAGGAGGAATCACAATACCAGACCCTTAAACTATATTACAAAGCAATAGTAACAAAAATGGCATGGTATTGGTACCAAAACAGACATGTAGACCAATGGTACAAAATAGAAGACACAGAGACAAACCCACATAAATGTGGTTATCTCTTACTAGACAAAGGTGCCAAAAACACACATTGGAGAAAAGATAGCCTCTTCAACAAATGTTTCTGGGAAAACTGGAAATCAATATGTAGCAGAATGAAATTGAACCATTTTCTCTCACCCTGCACAAAGGTCAACTCAAAGTGGATCAAAGACTTAGACACTAGAACAGAGAACCTGTGCCTAATAGAAGAAAAAGTAGGCCCAAATCTTTACCACTTTGGCTTAGAAACTGACTTCCTGAACAAGACTCCTAAAGCACAAGTACTAAAATCAAGAATCAATAAAGGGGATGGATTCAAACTCAAAAGCTTCTTTTCAGCTAAGGAAACAATCAGTAACATGATGAGAGAGCCTACAGAATAGGAAAAATCTTTACTACACACAGCTCAGGTAGAGTACTAATCTCCAGGATATATAAAGACCTCAAAAAAACTTAACACCAGAAAAAAAAAGCAATCAATAAATGGGCTAAAGAACTGAACAGACACTTCACAGAAGAAGAAATACATTCAATCAACAAATATATGAAAAAATGTTCAACATCTCTAGCAATTAGAGAAATACAAATAAAAACTACTCTAAGATTTCATCTCACTCCAGTCAGAACAGCAATTATCAAGAATACAAACAACAATAAATGTTGGAGAGGATGTAGGGAAAAAGGCACACTCATACGTTGCTGGTGGGACTGCAAATTGGTGCAACCATTATGGAAAGCAGTATGAAGATTCCTCAGAAAACTTGGAATGGAACCACCATTTGACACAGCTATCCCATTCCTCAGTTTTTACCCAAAGGACTTAAAATTAGTCTACAGTGACACAGTCACATCAATATTTATAGCAGCTCAATTCACAATAGCCCAACTATGGAACCAACCTAGACGCCCTTCAACAGATGAATCCATTAAAAAACATGTGGTACATATACACAATGTAATATTACTCAGTCTTAAAAAAGGATGAAATTGTGGCATTTGCAGGTAAATGGATAGAGCTGGAGAATATCATGCTAAGTAAAATAAGCCACTCCCCAAAACCAACAGCCCAATGTTTTCTCTGATAAGCAGAAGCTAATCCACATTGGGGGAGGGTAGGGAAGAATAAAGGAACTTTGGATTGTGCAGAGGGGAGGGGAAGAGGAGTGGGGATGGAAAGGACAATGGAATGAGACAGACATTATTACCCTATATACACATATGATCACACTACTGGTGTGACTCTGCACCACGTTCAGCCAGAGGAAGGAGAAATTGTGCTCAATTTGCGTACAATGTGTTGAAATGCATATATAACATATATATTCTACTGTCATATATAACAATTAGAACAAATTAAAAAATAAAAAAATTAAAAATCTCTTCTTACCATGCTTCATTGCACTGTCATTCAGAGCATTGGTCAGGAGTCAGACCTACCAATGCATCCCTAATCAATCAGTTATGAGTAAAAAAAAAAAAATGTAAGGTGTATATGTGAAGTCCTGGTGAGAGGCCTAGAAATTCATTGATGGATCTAATCCTATCCAAGTCATAGCCAACATAAATGTAAAATTAAAATTACTCTGACACTAAGATGATAAGGAAGATGTTATTCAGGACTACTGTGACAAGTTTCAAAACTATCATGATAGGGAGAGAGGTCAGACCCAATTCCAAATACAACAAAAACAGCTTAGGATTTATAACCAACAACCACAGTGAATGGAAAGTTACTAATAGGAGACATTGAAGGTAGGGGGATTCTTACTCAACCTACTTGACAGTATTCTTGCTGAAGGCAGGCTTGGATGATCAGATAATAAGCGTGGAAAATAAGGAATCTTATCAGATACAGAGGGTAATCATATATCAAGGGTGAGAGAATTCTCATTAAATTGACAACAGGATTCTTGATAACACTTGGCTCTGCAAGTTGAAGACAAGGCCCAAAAACTAGACCTAATTGAAAAGAGGGCTCAGAAAAGCCTATCTAAAGTTTAGTCAAAGAAAGAGTCTTTGTCCATATGTGTTCATTTTTCATCTGTATAAAATTCATAATTGTACCTTCATTGAAACTTCTTTTAATCCAGCTAATGCTTTGAAGGGATTAGTATAGCACCTGGAACATTGTAAGCACTCACCAAAGTTGTTGTTGAGTTATTACAGCTGCTGTTGTTATTTTTATATGAATCAAGGATCCAACAAGAAACAGAACTCAGCCCAGATGGTTTAAATTCATTCAAATTCACTGCAATGAAGGGATTATTTTGTGGGCAAGTTAAAGGAACTAACGAGAGATGCTAACGCAGCAAGAGACTGTGATAAGAAATTATAACTATCCTTATGCTAGAGGAGAAAAGCGGAGGAAAGAGTGTCATTGGATTCCAGTGAGTTTGAACCATGGAAAAAGGGGCACCTATCAATATCTGTGGTTATGGAGGGAACCAGCTCTTGCCAGAAATGGAATGTTGAAACAGAGAGGGGCCAGTGAAGAAATACCCTAACCTCTCTTTATTCCTTCTCATCACCTGCAGGTCCTTCCCAGGATTCAGCTGGCAGGGGAGCCTAAATGATAAGGTCTATCATTTCTGGCACAGACCAGGGCAAAAAAAGGTAGAGAATACATCTTGGAAGGGTTGTGTGAAGAATAAGCAGCACAATTGTTACTAGTATATTTTTATAAGACTCAAAGCCCATAGAATGTATAGCACAAGAGTGAGCATGAATATAAACTGTGGACTTTAGATGATAATAATGAATCAGTGTAGATTCATCTATTGCAATAAATTTACCACTCTGATGGAAGATGTTGACTGTTAGGGAGGGTATGTGTGTGTGGGAGTATATGTGGGAAATCTTGGTACTTTCCATTCAATGTTGCTGTGAAAGTTAAAGTGCTCTAAAAACTAAAATCATTTAAAATTATAGAGTATTTCTACAGTGTTTAACATTTTCCAAAACCTTTGCATAAAACATGTGCAATTGTGGTATTCCCATAGTACAGACAAAGAAAATACAATTTCAAGTACTTCAAGTTCAGCTAACAAGTGGGAGAGCCTTCTAATTCTAAGCAGTGTGTATAGAACAGAGGTCGGGCTTTTGTGGGATGAAATCCTAAGGAAACCAAGGAAGAAAGCAAAGACAAAATTTCACATTTCATCCTAAATAGAAAAAGTAGTGGATCTTACCTACTTCTTGCCATCAAAATGTGCCCAAGATGGAGGGTATGTGTGCATGTGTGCATGTATGTGTGTGTCTTGAGTAGATAGCCTCATACAATCATTCTGCATAACTTCTCCCAGAACTCTTGTATGTAGAAGTGGTTGTGCCTTGAGAGACCTTCCTTATATTTTAATCACCCCCTTCCACATACTTGTTTCAGTTGATTTCCTGAGGGTAGAGTGATACACAAGGATGCTTGAAGGAGGATATGGCCCAAGCTCAAGAGTAGGGCAAAGGGCATCAGTTGACTAATCTCCCTCTTTAAGTTCTCAATTTAAATATTATTTCCCCTAGAGATGTCTTCTTTAACCCTCAATATAAATCAGGTTTTCCCATTATTATTATTATTATTTTTTGTGGTACCGGGGATTGAACTCAGGTGCACTTGACCACTGGGTCACATCCCCAGCCCTTTTTTGTATTTTATTTAGAGACAGGGTCTTACTGAGTTGCTAAGTGCCTCGCCATTGCTGAGACTGGCTTTGAACTCGCGATCCTCCTGCCTCAGCCTCCCAAAGTGCTAGGATTACAGGCATGCACCATCGAGCCCGGCTCTTCCCATTATTATTGTTTTTCTTCAGAGCTTATCACAATGTGTTAT
The DNA here is from genome assembly GCA_025594165.1 of Tamias sibiricus. Lineage (NCBI taxonomy): Eukaryota > Metazoa > Chordata > Mammalia > Rodentia > Sciuridae > Tamias > Tamias sibiricus. Next base: position 18,972,265 of record CM046667.1, on the reverse strand, counting down.
TACTTATATTTGCCAACGTGTTTATTGCTTGAGTTCCTGCCTATAGACTATAAAGTTCATGAAAACTGGTAAACATCATTTTCCACCAATAACACAGTGCTCATCACAGCTTCTGATGCAGAGGTAATAATCAATAAATGTGTGTTGAATGAATGAATGCATGAATAAACTAATTAAATAAACATAATTAACTGAATGAAACTAGTCATTTGATGTAGCAGCCTTCCCTACCTCCAAAGAGAGACTATGAATATCAAGACACCAGAAGGTTGTAAAGGATTTTGCAATCAGGACAGACCTTATAGACAATTGTAATGACTTGGACTTGTATTACAAGTGAGATGGAAAGCTACTGAAGGGTTTGAAACAGCTTTTATTCCACTTGTACTTCACTCACATTCCCTTCCATCCCTCATGACTCATAGTAAACAGTCACTAAATCTATTCAATAAATGTGTGAGTGAATGAATGAATGAACACATGAATAAAAATATAATCTCTAAGGAACTTATGAGTGTTGTAATGAGATACAATTCATATTCATGGAATTATTGGAGAATTCCAGGGATAGGAGGCAGTGCTAGACACATGCCAGACTTCAACCAAACATTTGGTGAAAGAAACTTGATGATCACATTTATATATTTGAATTGGTTTATGATCTGCCTTGTCTCCACTATTTTAGTTAGAAACAGTTTCAGAACAGAGCCCAAGCCTACAACCAATTCCAACTCCTGGGGGTCTAGCACAGAGTCCAACATTGTGAGAGTGTGCCAAAAATACTCTTCTGTTTCTCACACTGTTTCAGCACATTGGATTAATTATTAATGCAGTGTGTTTTGTATGCCAGCCCTGTAGCTATATACTGGGTAAGCCTCCTGGAGAAGCTACTGAATGTGAGTTCCCATCATCTTGCACAGGCAAGATATGGATCTGAAGAGTCTCATCTTCCCATTGGTTGTCCTGACTCTCTAGACTTCCTTAGTGATGGGGGTGGGATTAATACTTGTTAGTCTGATATGGCATGGGAAAATGACTTCTTCAATGTACACAATTCATCTTCTAGCTTTCAGAATACTTCTAAGCCATGTATTTGCTGAATCTCTGGACCATTTCCACAGATTTCACATATTGGTCCTCCTTTTGTCTCTCTGATTTCTGAAATACTAGACTCATTAGTTTAAAGTAACTGGAGCTTATTTTTATTTTTATTTTTTTGGCACTAGATTTCTGACATCTGGAACAACTTCCTGTCAGATTCCAGAAGGTTCCCTCCCAGAGTGTCTTCAACAGCAGCAAACAATTTACACCCACCGGGGACCCATCATGCCTAAGATGTCTTAGGGAATCTTATTGCAATTAGGAGAAAATGAAACCAGGAGCTCATTCTGATGAAAACTGAGATTGGAAACTAGTATTAAAATAGAAGTCATTAATGCAAACAAAATGTAGCTGAAAGTGCCAATTCATGTGAGGTAGTATGTTTGGGAGGGCAAGGAAACAGTGCCAAGTAGTTATGTCTGGAGTTCTACAGGACAAAACAAATTCAAGAATGCCATTAAGCATCTACTTGTATGTCAATATGCCATAAATCCTGATGGTGGATAAAACAGAGCTGTTAAAAGACTCCTGGGATAGTGCCCTTAAACAACATCAAACTACAGGGCTAATAATTTACTATTGGGGTAGAGGTCACCCATATGTAGACCCTGAGAAGAAGATGGGAGTACAGTGGTTTATTTAGGAGATGATCCCAGGAAGCATTTATAGGGGAACAGGGAAGTAAGACAGGGAAAGAAAAGAAACCAATAAAGAGAGAGTACCCTTTTATTGTGCAGAGTACTATTGAGTGCCTGGACCTCAATCCTTCTGAGGAGCTTTGAGAAATTGTGTAGAATATGCCTTAGAGTATGCCACGAGTGGTGTTTATCCTCCAGTTCCCATTTATCATTGGCTGAGTGATATTCCTGGAGGCATCATTGGACTCCCTTCCTGAAGCCTGAGAGAGAATACCCAAAGGGAAGAACTGTAGATGCTTGAGGTAGGATTCCTTCATCATGTACTAGAATGGAAAGTCCTGAGGGGAATTCATTGGAGAACTGATAACACCTACTACATTAAACCTGACCACAATTCATACTGCTGGGTGGTCAACTCACAATTGGCCATGTGAGGGGGAAATCATGGCAATTTTAGATGAGTGCACCTTATCAATTTCTGATCTATTCTTCTCATTTTTCAGATAAGAAAACCAAGGTATAGAACAGCTCTGTCAAATGGAAATATGATGCAAGCCACATATGTAATTAAAAATGCTTAGTGGCACATACAAAAAGTAGGCTGAAACAGGTAACATTAATTTTAATGGCATATTTAATTTAACTCAATATGTCCAAATTATTATACTTTTAGCATGTAATCAACATAAAACTGTTTCTGATCTGGGCATGGTGGCACATGACTGTAATCCCAGCGACTCAGGTTTCTGAGGCAAGAGGATTGCAAGTTCAAGTTCAATGCCAATCTGAGCAACTTAGCAAGGCCCTAAGAAATTTAGCAAGACCCTGTCTTATAATTAAAAATAAATAAATAAAAGTTAGGAATGTGGCTCTGTGGTTAAGTGCCCCTGTCAATTCCTGGTATGAATGAATGAAAGGAGGAAATAAGGGAGGGAGGGAGAGAGGGAGGGAGGGAGGGAGGGAGGGAGGAGGGAAGGAGAGAGAGAGAGAAAGAAAGAAAGAAAGAAAGAAAGAAAGAAAGAAAGAAAGAAAGAAAAAAGAAAGAAAGAAAGAAGAAAGAGGGAGGGAGGGAGGAAAGAAGGAAGGAAGAAAAACTATTTCTGAAATATTCTACATTATTATATTATTTGAGGGGAGGCATTGCTTTGCAATTCAGCATATATTTTCTATTTGCAATTCATTCTAATTCTAGCTGGCCACATTTTAAATGCTAAATAGCTACTTGTGGCTATTATCTACCATCATTGCAGAAAGTTTTATTGGACAATGCTAGTCTAGTTAGTTTGTTTCTCTTGTTCCAAGAAAGAGCTCATTGGTGGCAGAAGTAGTTGACAAGAAGCCAGAAGAGAACCCTAGGATTTCTGGTCAGGATGAAACCCTGAACTTTATCCCAAAAATAGGAGGAGAGGGGTACTTATGGGCTCTCAAGTTATTGGTGCCAAGAATAACTTGGTCGGTTGCACATCCTTCCAGACATGAGAAGGTCCAGAGGTCAAGCTCAGTTAGACCTCTTTAAGGAAAGGATCAGATATCTCTTGTTCATCACTCTGTTCTCAGCCCAGGTCTTGGCCCATAAGCCTTCAACAAAACTCTGCTGAATATTCATTAGAAGCATCCTTCAGCTGGCTGTCACAGATTCATCAGTAGATGAGAGCTGTGAAACAGTTGTGACATGGTCATGAATCTCATCACCATTTTGGAGGTCACCTAATGAAGAAGTCATGAGCAAACCAGTAAAGGGATAATTGAACCAAAGAACTTAAAAAAGAATGAAGCTTTTTCCCACTCACCAATCTTTTCCCATCACACCACTTAACATGCCATCCTACAAAGAGAGAAATAAAGGTAAGGAGTATTGTAAAGAATTTTCCATAAAGACCGTTGTGTTTGCCTGGAGTGAACTCCTTTGATAATGAGCCCAACACCCACATTTAACAAGAGGCAATTTGCTCAGGGTTTTATACCCATCATAAATCTTATCATTTTCTGCTCTTTTGACTGCCTGTCTTCTCTTCTCTGCATTACACTAACAGCTCCCTTTCCCAGCAGCAGTGGTAATAAATGGGTGTGCGCACAATGTAGAAGTTAAGGTTTCAAGGTGAAGCCTGTGGAAGTGATTCTTTTGTAATTTCATTTATGTTCATGCCATATTTCATAGTGCAACTCACTAACGCTGTGGGTGGCTTTGTATTTGTTCCAGAGAAAGGGAAAGTGAGATGCATCTCTGCCCTCCAACTATCACACACCCTTCCCAGTGGAATTTGGAAGTTAAACACCTCCTAGGTTTTTAAAGGGAAATTTTAACCTTCTCTCATGTTTCATGCTTGCTATCCAGCTAGCCATGTTGGAGTTGTCACTGCTCCGGAAAACATCCCCCAATTCCTTCAATCCACTATGAGACTCTGTCCGTAGAACTTAGACAGAATTGAGTGCTGAATCAGGTCTATGTTTTCTATCTAAAATTAAGCAACCATTTCTCTTGATAGTAGCTACTATAGAGGAATGTTACTTTCCTGACTCCTTTCCTGCTCCATACACATAGCCCAACCCCCCATAACACTAGTAATTTGTTGACTGACTTAATGCATTGTCAACCTCCATATTGGGGGTTCTAAAATCATCCAATAAAGGGACAAACAATACAACATCTTCCAAGAGGGGGCTAAGAGTCCTACAACCAAGGAGAGAAGAAAGTCAATAAATATGTTGGGGGCCTAGATCAGTTTCAAGTTCTGTCTGAAGTCAAAGCAGAGCCTAACTTTGTACAGATTCTCCCAACACACACACACACACACACACACACACACACATTTGTACTCATGCATGCACAACAGATCCTATAGAACTCCTTAAGAACACAGTCAATATATTATTTGTTGGGTATGCAGTAGATGCTCAACAACTATTTTTAAATTAAAAATCAATGAAGGTAGCCACCATGACTATTTTTCTATCTGAGGAAGCTGTATGATAAAATGGGGAAAGTATTGGAAACAGATCCAAGATCAAATCCTGCCTCTTCCTCAGGCTATTCAAATGGACTTAGACAACTTCCTTAACCTCTCACTGTCTCAGGGTCCTTATCTGTAAAATAGGAATGATAATCCACCTCCTATAGTTGTCTTAATGATTACATGTGATACTGTTTATAAAACTCCCGGACATGTAACAGGAACATGAGAAGCATCATTGTTTTCCATGTGTCTAAGACATTTCTGTTCACCTAGATGACTTCCAAGCACCCTCTAAGGCTCACCTTGAATATAACAAATCAAAAAGAGGTAATCACTCCTTCTAGCCTGCTGTCCTTGTTCAGGAAGATATTATTGCACTTCTTGCCTCATACTTCAATTATTTGAACCATTGCAGTCTGTCTTTGAGGTTTCAACCAAGCTTCCACCATTATGTATCCTCAATGCTTAGCATATTTCCTGGCATGTAGTAGGAATTCAATAAAATCTTCCCTTTCTGTATAGGAAAAAAAATCAGAAGAAAACACAGAAATTTAACAGTGGTTTAACTTTGACTGTGGGGTTATGGGTGGTTTTCTTCTTTGAGGGGGAGCTTACTTGTATTTTTAAAAATTGACTCTACCATCATGTACATCTAAAAAAGAACAAATAAAACGTGTTTTTCCCTTGGCTGGTCGCAGTGGCGCACGCCTGAAATCCCAGCACTTGGGAGGCTGAGGCAGGAGGATCACAAGTTCAAAGCTAGCCTCAGCAATGGAGAGGCACTTAGCAACCCAGTGAGACCCTGTCTCTAATAAAATACAAAAAAGGGCTGGGGATGTGGCCCAGTGGTCAAGTGCCCCTGAGTTCAATCCTCGGTACCAAAAAAAAAAAAAAAAAGTTTTTTCCCTACAACCACCATATTTTACTTGAGTAACAGATTCTGTAAAAATAAGTAGACATATGCTCAATGAGTAGATAAATGAAAGAGAGAAGGATAAATACATTTAATACATTTAAGCAGCTTCCATTCTTTCCCATTCTCAATAGCTAAGTCTCAGACTGGACAGGGTGAGAAAAGATATTTTCTTTTCCTATGAACCTGTTCCATATCTCCTACTAAATGGCTTTGAAAATCTCTATCACATGGCTCCATCCCTTCTATGCAAATTCATATTCTTTGAAAATTCATTTTAATCAGGAAAAAAATCACCCTCACTTCCACTATGGTCTATGGCAGGACTAAGCAAATATTTTAAATATTAGTCAATATTTTAGTGTTTGGGGGCCATGCAACCTCTGTCACAATTATCCAATTCTACTATGGTAACAGGAAAGCAGCTGTAGATATACAGAGGTGAATAAGCATGACTGTGTTGCAATAAAACTTTATTCACAAAAACATGGCTGACTGGATTAGGCCCTAGTTTGCCAACCCCTGGTCTATGACTTCACCAATATTTTCCTCCCACTTGGCAGGCCCTTTCTCCCACCTGCCTACTCATTTTGTACCTTTCAATTATAATATTATTACTTATTAACTACTGCCTTAGCAGGCTGTTCTTGCACTATAATTACATGTATTCTAGTAGGTACTAGACAAATATCAGATAGTTTGCTGAGAAGTTTTCCACTTGGTTGGGATTTTTTAGGGGATGTATTTTGGATTTATGTTTGGAAAGGACTAGAACAGGATAATATAAATGACAAATATTGATAATAATAGTGTACAGGGTATTAATCTTATAATGATGTGGTCAGCATAGTGATTCCCATCTTGGAAGAAAAAAACATAACAAAAATAGTTCAGTAGCAGCTCTACAATGACCTAATGGCAGAACAAGAAAGAGAATCCAGGTGCTATGACTCAACGCCTCATTCTTTAAGAAGTGTACTCCCTCTGTTTCTCCAAACCTAAAAGAAAAATAGCACTAGCAATTTTTGTTGGGGAATTTAAGACCAAAGTGCAAGGGAGTTTTTAGTGTCTTTGGACAAGCTGGGGATGATAAATCAAACCCTACCACTAGAGATGTTGAAGTTTCCTTCTAAATTAGTCACCATACAGCAGTTTCTGCAGAACCCTGTATTTAGCTTTCATTTTTCATTTTTCTGGTCTCCCAAATGCAGTGCCCGTGTTCTTGGCTCTGTGAGATGGGCTAAGGTTTATGCTTCGAATCACATGGCAGCCCCAGCAGCTCTCAGCAAATGTGACTGAGCAGTCCATAAATGGTCCTTATTTGGTGGCAAAATCCTTGGCTCCGTCTCCCTTAAAAGGAAAGCAATGCAGAAAATGTGAATTAGCAGTCGCCATGCCACCGATAACACCAGCTTTCAGGATCACTTGCTGACAGAGCAGACCCTTAGAGAGTAGAGATGCAAAGACTGTTGATTCACACTTGAGGCTTTTCTGAACATTTGACAATCCCAAACTTTTCACCAGCAGCAGTTCTCTTTGTGAGCACACATCACCTAGCCCCCAGAGCTGCTGGAACTAAATGAAGGGAATACATTTGAAAAGAGCATTGACCTGGGGTTTTAAAGCATGCCTCCTATGGTTCCCCTTGGAATTTTAGACTTAATGACTTCCCCCTTAGTGCCCCTGAATCCATTCCAATCATACCACACCTTTTAAAACACAGCTAGCACATTCACTCATTGATTCAATCACTCAGTCATTAGGTAAAGTATATAGTGAGAACTTCACAAATGCCAATACTTCAGATAGATGAATATGAAAGTCAGACAGGGTCCCTAGCCTCCCACTGATTACAGCTGAAGGGAATTAAACATTTATAACTCATTGTATAGAATTTTATGTTTGGGACAGTGCAGTGTTCTGAGTAAGAGAAATATGTGATTTACTATCCAAACCAGGATGATATTGAGAACAAAAGAAGATTCCAGAACAACAGGTTAAACCAGGTTTGTCTTAAGCCAGGCGGGATATATGGTTCCTCTAGGTATGGCCATGCAGAAAGGATCCAAACTTATTTATAGGTCTGCTTTCCCTTCTCTTCTTTGGTTACACTGTCCCTACTTTTCCCCTTTCTCCTCCTGCTTTTGCTCCTTTCTAGCATAGCAGAATTAGGTGGCATGAGTGATGGAGCCCACTGACGTCAGTGTTAAATCCAGTGCTACACAGTACTTCCAGGCATCGATCTGTCATCATTTCCTCCTACCCCAGGTTACCTTGAGAAAAACCTTCACCACCCTGATGCTCTAAATCTTGACTCTTGCCTTTGATTCCAGCTCCCTTCCCATATTTCAAGAATGTGGCTGGACCTCTGCCCAGTGCTGGCCTGTGATTTTTTACTCTGCAGCTATATAAGGAGCAGGCTGGCTTTGGTGTTCTGGAAGCTCCTTCTTCCAGGATGATGGGCTTCCAAAAGCCCAAAGCTCAGTCTGATGCAGCAGTCACCCAGATGGCCTCCCAAAGGCATAAGTACAGCACCACCAACCTATTAGTTTGCTCTAACTGTAAGTCTGTGCTGTCAAAGATTTCTCTTTCAATTATCAAGAAAAGCTATCTCACTAATGGCAGCTTTGGGGCATGTGGCAGATGCTGGTGAGGCTCCATCCCAAAGCTCCAGGCCATTTCTCTGTTCATCTGTAGCCACAGTAGGTAATTCCTTGTAGGTTGGCAGCTTCTCACTTCAAACACCTACAAACCCTTCCACTTGAGGCTCTCTTCAGTCCCTCTTCCTGGAGCTTGCTCAACACTCAACCACAGGGCAACCCTCAACCAATGAGTCAATGGATGTCATATCTAGGCTTCAAGATGACCTCATGATCCATGACTCCTGGTATTCATGCACTTGTGGGCTGACCTTTGCAACCCATACAATATAGAAGAAATAATGATATGTGACTTTTTGCTAGATTGTAATGAGCATCACTATTTCCACTTGCTCTCTTTTGGATCACTTGTTCTGGGGCAAACCAGACACCATGTTGTTAGGACACTCAAGTGGGCTTACAGAAAGAGCTATGTGGTAAGGAACTGAGGCCTCCTACAACAACCAGCATTGATATCACCACAGACATTTCTGAAATCCAGAGGATCACTAGGACCTAGTTTTGAAAATATATTCCAAGAGATAGAAAAATCTAGAAGATATTGACAATGTCTAAACATATATGACCAACCAAATTGGACCAAAAGGATACAGAAAACCCAAACAGACCAATATCAAGTAATGAGATTGAAACAGTAATTAAAAGAAGTGAACTTCTTATTGCATGCTTTTTAATTTTTTATTTCCAGTCACCTCTGTCTCATCCTCCCCACTTATTCATTTCTGCTTTCTATGATTATCTCCCAAATATACTACTTGCCTCCAAGTTCTTGCATTGACATCTGCTTTGAGGGAACCCAAACCAAGATAAGTCATCTTGTTCATATTCATGGATCAACTTGTCAATAGAAGAGTAGTTTTTGTAAACATTTTTCTATCTTTAGGAAACCCCTGTTGAAAGATGATGATGATGATTGGTACCAGGAATTTAACCCAGGGGCACTTAACCACTGAGCCACATCCCCAGCCCTTTTTTATATTTTATGTTGAGACAGGGTCTCGCTGAGTTGTTTAGGTCCTCAGTAAGTTGCTGAGGCTGGCTTTGAACCCACAATCCTCCCATCTCAGCCTCCCAAGCCACTGGGATTTCTGGCATGCACCACTGTACACAGTCCTAAGGATTATTTTTATTAAAAATACCTCTCCCCTATATTGTATGATTCCTTTTATATGAACCTACCAGGACCTGCAAATTTATAGAGACAGAAAATGGATAGTTATTACCTTAGAATGAGGGTGGGGATGGACACTGATTGTAAATGGGCACAAGGGATCTTTGGATGTGATGGAAATATCCTAAAACCAGATTGTAATGATGGCCACACAACTCTATATATTTACTAAATGCCATTGAATTATACACTTCAAAGAAGCAACTTTGGTAATATATAAATTATGCCTCAATTAAGCTGTTTTAAAGAAAAGACTGATTATTTTATAGCTACAACATATATACAAATTAGAAAGAGAAAGAAGTGGGATAGGTGGGGAATGAAGGAAAGGATTCCTACTGCTAGGCACTTTAGATTCAAACAACTAAACATATTATTTTCTCTTCCAAAATAAAATCATCATATTTGACAGAGGCCAAGTAATAGGTCAACTATACCTACCCAAATATGGAAAGCTAATACTAAAGACAGACTTACATTGGCTTTGTATAACCAAAGGAGACACTTTCCAGAAATGCCACCTCTGTGGTTTTAGGAAACAATAGTCATGTCTGATATATAAGGACAGTTAGGGAATTTGTCTTAGGAAAGCCATCAGCAACAGCCAATCATTGTGGGGTATGATGTACAGTGAAGGAGGTTGTAAGACCCTTATATATAAACCTTATGATGAAGAAAGATAAAATAATTATAGAAAAATAAACCCCATGATAAGAAAAAAAAAAAAGACCAATGGTTATTATCCATCTCCCTAAGATCAGAAGAACTTCGGGCATACACATATCTTTCTTCATTGCTGGGGCTACCAGGGAGAGGTAGTGCCCCAATGGAAATGAGTAGCATGATATATTCTTGGTATGTTTTTCTTTCTTTCAGACTGGTAAAATTTCTACCTGGCCAAGCTCCAAGTTCAGGAACTTGGGGCAGGAGAGGGAGAAGTGAGGGAAGAGGAGACTAATAGCTTACTTTTTCTGTTTATTTTTAGAGTTTGGAGTTCCTACAGAGTAACTACATAAATACCTAATCATGTTGGGAGTATTCATTATGGGTATGTGGGAAGATGTAAGAGGCACACATACAAACACACACATACACATATATGCATATACATGCACTGGCTGCTCAGTTGTATCAATTAGTTTGGGCTACAAAACCATTCTAAAATGTAGAGACTTAAAACAACTACTTTTTATGTGGGTCATGATTCTGAGATTTGTTCAGTGAGTCCTTTTGGTGTAGGTTGAGATTCCTCATTTGCCTACAGTTAGCTCGTGAGTTACCTAGAGGCTAGGTGATCTAGAAAGGCCTCACACATATCTAGCAAGGGTTGTGTAAGGAGGGCAGTTACATGTTTTTAACCATTCATCAAGTTTCAGGGTCCCAAGAGCTTCAAGAGAGAAAGCCAAAATACATATGTACATTTCAAGCCTCTACTTGCTTCATTTTTGTTAATGCCCCTTTGGCCAAACCAGGTCTCATGACCAGCTTAGACACAAGGGGTAGAGAAACAGATTCTGTCTTTTATTGTGAAGATCTTCAGTGCCATAGGATGTGAAAGTATAATCTAACATATAATCTAACACACCTGTTTTTGTTTTTAAAAATTCTCTTTTCTGGGGCTGGGATTGTGGCTCAGCAGAAGAGCACTCGCCTAGCACGTGTGCAGCCCGGGTTCGATCCTCAGCACCATGTAAAGAATAAAGGCATTGTGTACAACTAAAACAAATTAATAAATAGAAAAAAAACTTTAAAAATATCTTTTCATTTAATATCTGCAGGTTGTCATTCTTCTTCTCACTTGTTGGAAAATGTGTTTTGTTCAACAGCTGTTCAAACATCTTGAGAATATAATTTATTTTGAGATGAACCATTCTGCCCTGAGATTAATTAAACTCTAGATCTTTCTTTTGAAGAAAAAAATTCTTTTTTGCCTTAATCAGCTATGACTGCCATGTAAATGTCCCAAGAGACTGGTTATAAGCCAAATATAGGATGCTGTTCCAGAAGACCTATTGACAGTGTGGACTTGGCTCACGGGTTATGGTCATCCTGAAAGAAAGATAAACAACATGATAGAGGAGAGGGAGAGAGAGAGGAGAAAGTTCTCAGTTAATATAATTGGTGTCAGTGTCATCATGGCAGAACACCGAAGCACATACCACTCATCACCTTAGGAGGAATTTGTAGCTAGACCTTAGCTTTATCTTTATAATGGTGATTCAAATGCATATGGGATGAAGTTTAACTAATCACAGTGGAAGGGAAATGCTGTGTTCAATTACATACTGTCATAGCCAGTCAACACTATTGATTTCTGTGAGGGAAAAAGGAAAAAATAAAGACTGTTAGATAATGGAGGTGGATGAGAAAGGACATATTTGGCTTGGGAGGATTTTCCAGGAAAAGAGAAAGTCTTGAAACTTTAGTTTCAGCTCCCCATTAGGAGACAAACATGGTGGGGGGACAAGACCATTCAGCTCACTTCCCTCCTGCTTTACACTGCACTGAAGCACATTCTGCTCCAGCCTAACTTGATATCAGGCAAGGGTTCAAGAATTGTAAAGAATCCTACTGCTCAAAGCCTATTAGACCACAGGGAAAATGCAGGCTAGACCAAAATAGAAAAAAGGCTCAGTAAGGTCTGAATAATAATGCTCTTCCTCAAAACATGGATGAAACTGTCCTCCAAGCAACCTCACCCGAGATGACTTTAGGGCTTCTTCATACTACTGTTGTCCATTGCCATCTGCTTTCCCTTTCTTCCTGAGCACACAGATTGATTACATTTCCCAGTCTCCCTTAAGATTGGGCTTAATAACATGGTTGAATTCTGGCCAATAGAATGTGAGAGAAAGTGATTGTGCCACTTCCAGAACTAGAACTTAAGAAAGTAGGTATGTCTCCTCCATGTTATCTTTCTTCTTCCCACCAACTGGAACCTACAGCAACCTACCTTCAACTGAATAGATAAACAATACCCTAGAGAATTGCAGAACTGCACAATAGAAGGAACTTGGGTTTCTGACCGACTCTGGAGCAGAGCTGCTTCATCAATCTGGACCATGTACCTCTGAATTATTACCTGAAAAACAAACTCCCTGGTGTCGTTAGGTGCCTTTGGCATAGCAACTTGCTTTTTACCTTATATAATACTTTGAGTCATTGAACCGAAGTGTTGTAGGGATCCTTTGGGAGTATCTTCTCTGTTCTTGAGGTCACTTTAATTATATATCTAACCCCCAAAATATTATACATGGATGAGGGTTTTTTTTCTGAAATGTTCTTGGTGAAAGGGAGAGAAATTATTGACATTGCACACGACTCAGTAAAACTGCTTCAAAAATATCTTTATCCTCCCCAAAGTTGACTCCCTGTGTGGCAACTATCATCCTCTCTGTGTTTCTCATCCTTTCTCTTGCTTTTTTTGCTACACACACACACACACAAATCCTCCTTACCTTTTATTTGCTATACTTTTACAGTTTCCTCCTCCTTCTACCTTCTAGTCTGGTGTCTCTTGACTTCCTGCCTTTCTATCCCTATCAACCATCCAGGTCACAAATGAAACATCCTTAGTGCACCCATCCTTGTTAGGAGCCAGAAAAATCAGTGAATTGGTAACTAATTTAATGTTTTTGAAATCAAGAGAAATAGAAATAACAATACTTTCCCATCTCCCACACAGGGAAACAAATTTTAATTGAGCATATACTATGAACTCACAAGATGGGCATAGAACCATCTGGAAGGAATCTTGAAAAGCAACCAAAGGAATAAAGCCCCAAAGTTCAGAACATTATTTGCCTCTGAACTACTAATAGAAGAACTAAGACTAGACCTAATCATTCATGCCCAATTTCTATCCTACACTCTTTCCTGACCCTACTCCAATCCCTACTCTGAAACTTTCAGAAGAATACATGAGGCCCCACATAGAATGCTTGCTAGAATCTCAGTACTCAAGACCCAGCAGGAAGGCATGCCAGGCAGAGTACTGAGGGGGAAAAAAGCCAACCATAAAGACAACCAGAGTAAAGGCTTCACACCTACCCTATGATCTGACAATTTCATTTCTAGATACTCAAGAGAAATGAAAACATATGCCTAAAAGAAAACTTGTATATGAACGTTTGCAGTAGCTTTATTCAGAATACACACAAAATGGAAATAAAGCAAATACTCAACATGAGAAATGATAAAAAAATTATGCTATAGTCATACAATGAAACATGATCCAGCCATAAAAAGGAATGATCTACTGATATATACAGCAACATGAATAATCTCAAAAACATATTGAATGAAGAAGCAAGACATGAAAGAATACATACTGTATGATTTCATTTTTATGAAATTCTAGAACCACCAAGTCTAATATATTATGATAGAAATCATAGCAGTGATTGCCTCTGGTGGGGCATGAGGAATGACTGCAAGGGAGAACAGGACAACATTCTGGGGGGTGATTGAATTGAAATGCTCTATATCTTGATTTGTAAGATGGTTATATGGGTGTATACATTTGTTAAAGCACATTTAAAAGTGCATTGAAGGTCTTTGTTTTTCATTATATGCAAATTATACTTTAAACAAATACATACCTGAAAAATAATATTGGAAGGGGAAAAAAGAAAACTGAACACACTAAACTGGTAGCTTTTATTTCTTGGTTTATAAGGTACAAAGCACATCTCTCCCTGGTCTCATTCTTTTCTCTCTTGGCCTCATCTTAGCTTTGACCTTAAGTTCATCTCAGATAATCATATCAAAAGCTCCCACCTCCCCCACCAAAACTATCATGCCAAATCTGTTGAGTGCAAATGTCCAGCTTTAGCCTGTGACAGAGACTTGATGAGAGTCTTAGGCTCATTCCTGAGTCATATATTTTAGGCCAAGCTGCAGATGAAAGAGGCAGGGAGCTCTTTACCAAGTCCCAGAACACAATCCCATTAGAGAACTCCTGGAGACAGTTTGGAACAACTCATTCATTTCTCAATTTTCTGGGATATTTATAAACCAACTCTCTTTAGTCATTGATTGAAGGTTGCTTATAATAAGCATTAATTCTCCAGAAGTTTTTGGCCTACTGTGAGCATAGGCAGAGTAGACTCTGATGACTAGAGAAAGCCTCAGACAAAAAAATGCAGAAACTAGAAGCTAGAAGTCAGGTAGACATGGGCAGATATAGTCAATCAACTAACACTGTCTGATATAAGGCCTAATAACATAGGATCATGTATTGTTCCCTAGTTGAGACTGGAATCTTGATCCAGGTCCCCTGTATTGGTTAGCTTTTGCTATGTAAAAAAAAAAAAAAAAAAAAAAAAAAAAAAAAAAAAAAAAAAAAAAAAAAACAGCCCAAATCATGGCAGTTTAAAATAATAAATATTTAATTTATCTCATAATTATTCTGTGAGTTTCTCAGGTGATTCTTTTAATCTGTATTAGCTTAGCTGATCTTTGCTCAAATTGCTTATTTATCTGTAGTCAGGTAGTTGATCAGCTGGAAGCCAGATGATCAAGAACAGCCTTACTCACATGTCTGGTGTTAGGGAGACTTCTAGTTGGGGCACCTTCATGAGACCTGTAGTCTAATTCTCCATCAGGCTAGCCTGAGCTTGTCAGCTTTAGCATTCCAAGCACAGCAAGAGAATCAACCCCAATGTACAAGTGCTTTTCAAACCCTCTGCTTATATTGTCTTTGTTCATGTCCTATTGCCCACAGATTTGAATACAAATTTTTCCACTCCTTGTATCCATACCTTTGCAATGTAACTTTGGAACTCTTCCCATCAAGAGATGAAGTCTTTCTCTTCTCCTTCAATATAGGTTGGCCTTGTGTTATGCTTTGGATATACTTTGGATAGTAACAAATGCAATGTAAGCAGAAATTTGAAAGGTACTCACATTTAAGAGCTTGTACTTCTGATGTTCTTGAAACTCTATGCTTCCTTATGACCAAACTTGTGTTAGCCTTCAGAAGGATAAGTGATACATGGCCTGATCAGCCCCATCACCCAAAATGACAGCTAGTCACTCACCAGTCACTTCAGTGATGTCATCTAGGAGCAGACAGCCTCCAGTCAACCCACTATTCACTTCAGATCCAGAAGTGAACATAACAAGGCATAGTAGAATCACAAATTGAATAAATTCCAGTTGTTTTGAGCCACTAAATTTTGAGATGGTTTGTTATATGGCAAAAACTAACTGGTAAATGGTATAAGGGAGTGCAGTTATATGAGGTGATCAAATAAAGCCCACTGAGAAGGAGCTATTTAAGCAGAGACTGCAAAAACACCAGGGAGATATTCATGCTAAGAGAGGGTGGTACATTCAAGGCATAGAGAATAGCAACTTCAGAGGTCATAAGATACGAAAGGGCATAGAGATTTGAGAGAATTGAAATAAGATAAAGAAGATGTGCTGCTAGGGCTAAGAAACAGAGAAAGAAAGAGAGGCAAAGGGTTGCAGGCAAATCTATTCATACTCTGACTCATAAGAGGAATACATTATAGAATGTGTTCTTTATTAGTATTTTTCATTAACAGTCTTATTCAAGAATAATTCTGACTATATATCCACCATTTTATTACATATTGTTAATATAGAAGATGTTAATAATAGTTATTCATATTCTTTATACAATCCTCTCAGGCTCTTCATTCTCCCCTTTCTCTTCTCCCCAGGTTCAGCTGTAGTAGGAAGGAACTGGAAAAGAAACAAACTTAATATTCCTTAAAATGAAGATGAAATGAAAACCCATGAACTGAACAAAAGAATTCACAAAGGCGAGACTGTGGGGTAAATTGGTCATTCAGCAAATTGGTAACTTTACATACAGGATTCTGGAAAATTGGTTTCTTTGAAAACTTTTAGTTCTGTCCTCTCTGAGCCTTAACCTCTTCAGAAGATAGATGGGATGAAGCCTAAGTCCATTCTAGCTCTAGTGAACCGAGGTTTCATAGGAACCACAAATTTCATGGGGATGGGGATGGGCATGTGCAGTGTCTGCATATAGGAAGCAGAAATTAATTAATCTCAGATGCCTGAAAGACATTAAAACAGAAAGGGATCTAGGGTATTTGGAAGTTAAGGAAGGAGAGAATAAAAAAAGAAAGCTTTCACCTGGTCTTGAATTGTACCAAATTTTAGTTCAACAATGAACTAGTTCCTAATTTCAAAGTCTAATGCCTGGGAACAAGTGTATTATAATAGGAAAGTGGACATGGAAGTGGAACAGAATTGAGACTGCTGTCTCAATGATTAATTATATTCACCAGGCAAATCCTGAAGTAAGGTTTGTTTAATTTTGTTTTCTTAAATGGATGAAGGAAAGTACACCATGTCTGGCATGGAAGCAGCTTTCCAGAAAAAAAAGTGGTAAATGTTGAAAGAAAATTGAAAAAAAATATATTATACCTGAACATAAATGGTAAAATAGGTTTCTTTAATTGGTTTAGTGTAATGGAAAAGGCACTAATCAAGAGATCAGGAAGCTAAACATGCTTCTGCTATTAACTAAGCAACAGGGAGAGTCATGTTATCTTTCTGTGTCATGGTTTTCTCTTATAAAGATAGGACTTCACCAGAGATAGCAAATATTTAGCATACATGCCACTACTACTCCTGTGCAGACTGGTAAGAGAGATCACTCATAGCAATTTTTGCTGTAACATCTAGACATGTCCTCAGAATATATCTCAACACAGACTTCTGGTAACCACTGCTAAATTAACAGAGTTGCTCTCAAAATTAAACCTGTGTCCTTTTTCAGACTAGACCACTGGTCTCCAACTGTGGGCTAAAGACTGCTGAGAGACTGAGAGGTTACTGGAAAATGTTAAGTCAGATGCTCACCATGCCTTGTCTGTAGGATCAATAAAGTACTATCTTATCTGGGTTTTTATTCCCAAAAGAGGCTAGGCATATCTGGTTAGGGGAGTTCTAATTCCTTTTCTACTCTGGTATTTTCTATTCTTAGGTGGCATTTCTCTATCTTCTACCCACTTCCCTTCTATGTCCTTCCTCCTACCCAAAATCTTCTAACATTAACACAGGCTCTTTTATCAAAAATGAATTTCTCCACCCCCCATGTGAAAAGGGGAAAGAACAAGGCAGCATATAACATCAAATGAATCACAGAAATCATGATTCCTTTGTCCTTGAGATAATCTGTAACAACATGAAGGTTGTCTGCCAAAACTGGCTCAAGGCTTCATCCTCATATTTCAGATCAGAAGGCTAGGGTCTTTCTTTCTGAATCATTTCCTAAATTCTTAATATAACCCTGGATCCAAATTTAGTTTTTCCTCCTTCATTTTAGGTAACCCAAGATTAGGTTACATCCTAAAATCTAAGGCAATATGGAATAGGCACTTGGCCACCATCACTTACTAGTTGAATGAACTTCAGTAGTTTTCATCTCTTTGCACCTCAGTTCCCTTACCTGTAAAGCAGGATAGTTGTGATGACAAAGATAATATGTGTAATAATGACAATAGAGGACTTACTATATGACATTGAGGACTTACTATAATGTCAAGCCTCTGTTAAACTTGTTACAGACAACCCATTTAACCAAACATACTTCCTTTTTATGATAGGTTGCAAAAATGACCACAATTCTTTTCAGCTTCTATGTCTTCATTCCTTGATCCTGAATATTGACCAATAATGTGACAGAAGCTACCTTGTGTGAGTTCTGAGCCTAGATCTCAACAGGGTTGGCAGATTTCTGCTCTTGCTCTTGGGAACCTGCTTAGCTGCCACATAAACAAGCCTGATCCAGCCTGAGGAAGGGTGAAAGACAGATGGACTAAAGACATGCTTTCCCAGTTAAGGCTATCCTAGACCAAACAGTCTCCAGTCAACATGGCAGCTGACTCATTTACAAGAGTAAGCCCACCAGTGATCAGGTAAGCCTGACTGTGTTCAGCACAATTGCCTAACTGATCCAATCCCAAATTGCTACCCCCACAGAATTGTGGAAAAATAAGGAGCAATTGTTGTAAACTACTTGTTTTGTGATGCATTATAATAAAGCAATAATTGATACACATTTATTCTTGAGGACATAACTAGACTACATTTCCTATATTCTCTTGCTTCTAGATTGGCCTCATGAATAGTTCTCCCCAATGAAATATGAGTGGAAAGTGACATGTTGTCTTCATGACAAAGTGGTTCAGGAGTTGATGTGCCTTCTCACTTTCTCTGTCAACTGGATGCAGAGGCTCTAGAAGAAGGCTCTATAATATAAAGAAAACCTGATTTCCTGAATCACCACACAGAGGAGAGCCACTCACCAAACAAAAACATCCATTTGGATTTTATGGGATTTACTAATAAACTTCAATTGTGGTAAGCCTCTGAGGTTTGAGAATGTATCTGTTAATGGTAGGTGGCATTACCCTAACTGGCACATAAGGATTATTTAATTGAATTATCCTCATTTGCAATTGAGGAAAAAAGAGAAGGGAGTACACAGACATTAATAGAGGTTAGTATCTACTTAGATATAAATGAATATCCAGCATATTATTTTGCCAACATCTAAGTTGTTGTTAGCTTAGGCCATTTAAAATGTACACAAAGGGGCTCCACCTTCAGAGATTTTAATCTGGAAGATCAGTAGTAGAGATCAGGGACTCTGCATTTTTAACAAACTCACTGGGAAATTCTAATGCAGACAGTACTTTGATAAACTCCAGTCTGCAGTAAATGTAGCATTTCTATAGAACTTTGTGGATGTGGTAACCAGAACTCATGGACAGATCTAAGCAGGGTCTCTGCAGCCAAAGGCTGGGGGCACTGAGCAGCAATATGATAGTGTATAGAGCAGCTAGCAAGGCAGCCCCACACAATGTCCAGATCAGAGAACAGAGAATCTGGTTAAGTTCATTGAGTGTGCATGGAAAGGTGGAAGGAAAGGGTAACTGTCATCACTGTCCAGCAAATAATGTGCTGAATGTGACTACTTGGCTTGAATTAAGGTAGCAGAAAGTCTGCATGGAAGTGGATTGTAGGAATACACTAAAATAGCATAACAAACTGAAACACTTTTGGGGGGAACTTGGATTTTTCTTACCTTAAATCAAATATTCATTGAAAGAAAGAATTCATATCCCAAACAAGCAGCACTAAATTATTTCAAGAAGAGTCACCAGTTATAGCTGGATCCCTTGTCAAGGCCCAGCTCAGGGAGCAGATCGCTGCCCTCTAATAAGAGATTTAGTTACTGAGGACAGAACAAGGACAAGTAGGTAGAAATTACAGAGAGGCAGAGTTCAGCCTCTCTGTAAGGAAGAACTTTTGAATAATGTAAAAATGGAATAGGCTGCCTTTGAGGTAGCAAACTCTGTTATTTGAAAAAATTGAGCCAAGCCTAGATTCACTGCTGTGTATTTACCAAGCTTTCTTTGTATCTAGAGAGTCAAATAATAAGATTAAGACAAATCCTTGGCCTTGATGGGCTCATATTCTAGTGGGGGAGATAGACAAATAAACTCACGACTATAATATGGTGTAATGATAACATGACCATAGCATATTTGAGTACTGCAAGACCCCATAGAGGATGCTCTTTCAAACAGAAAGGTTGAAGGCTTCCTAGAGGAAATGACATGAGATCTGAATGCTAGGTCACTCAGAGGAGGAGAACTGGAATTCTAGGCAGATGCAAGAGTACTATGAGGGCCAGGAGGCATGAAATAGAGTTATGAGGCTACAAGGCAACAGAATGTAGTGTAGAGTCCTGATAGAAGGATGCATGGAAAAAAGCTAGAGAGGCAAGCACAGATTAAATCTTGAGGAACATCTTGAGCTAAGGTGATTGGTTTTAGCTTCATCTTGAAAATGGTAAGAAGCCAGTTGAGGTTGACCTACATGACCTCTGGATCCCTTTCCAATAATAAAAAAAAAAAAAATCTGTTGAACCTAGGAAATTATTCATTTCTTCCAGAATTACTGTTTACATTGGTAAGATATATGTAAAAATCAATGCAATTTTAATCACAATCAAGCATGTAAAGGATCTTGGTATGTAAATGAGATGGTCTTATAAATCAGTACAAAACACACTATTAGTGAGATTGGGACAATTGGTTAGCCACAAGGAAAAAGATAAAATTAGATCCATACCTTATACCATAACAAGCATAAGCTTCAAATAGATCAAGAATATAAATATAAAATAGAGAAACCATACTAGTGCTTGAAGAAAATAAGAGTGAAGTAATCTATAATTGGGTATAGGGGAAATCTTTCTAACTATGTCTCACAATCCAAAGGCAATAAAGGAAATGTTGACAAATTTGATTACTCAAAAATAATATTTTAATGTGTCTGAAAACACTATAAGCAAAGTCAAAAGACAACTGACAAATGGAGAAAAGAATTTTCAAATATGTCACAGAAAAAAAGCATTAAGGGCTAGGGTGATGGCTCAGTGGTAAAGCACTCACCTAGCACATGTGAGGTGCTGGGTTTGATCCTCAGCACCACATAAAAATAAAATAAAGGTATTGTGTCCAACTATAACTAGAACAAAATATGTTTAAAAAGCATTAATACTCTTAATATAGAAACAACTCCAAAACTGAAGAAGAAGTTGCTGAGGAAAGAGCAAAATGAAGAGTTATTGCTTAATGGTTATAGGGATTTCTCTTTGGATTGATGGAAAAGTTTTGGAAATATGGTTGCACAACATTAGGAATGTATTTAATGTCATCAAATTATACTGTTAAAATGGTACCTGTTGTATTATATATTTAATTAAAATAAATTTTTTTTTAATCTCAATTTCAACACCAAGGACAAGGAACAACAACAACAAAAAAAAATCCTGATGGAAAAGTTGAAGTTACAAGAAGTACAAGAAGTTACAAAAATGGCCCTTAAACATAAGAAAAATGTTCATACTCATAACTAGAGAAATATAAAATAAAGCAACACTAAGATACCACTTCTCATGTATCAGATTGGTAAAACTTAAGAGTATGAGAACACATTGTGTTGGCAAGGCTGTGGGAAACAGGTACTCTCACCCCTTCCTGGTAGGCATGCAAACAGCTACAACCCTTCCAAAGGGACTATGGTAATATGTACAGAATTGCAAAGGCAAGTTACCTTTTGGTGCCCCAAGATCTTTTCTGGGAAATGCACTCAACAGTACAGAAACAATATGCAAGAAGGTTATTTATTATGACATCATTTGTAACTGTAAAATATTGGAAATCATGTAAACACTGACACATGAGAAAATGACTGAATAAATAAGTAGAGTGCCTACCCAATGAAGTATCAGGAAGATGTAAAAATAAGGATGATAAAGATCTGTATGACCTGATGAGTGGTTTCCAAGACATAATGGTAAGTGAAAAAGGAAATTGCAAGATTAGCATGCTACACTTTATGTAAGAAAGAAGGGGATATTAAGAAAATAGCCAGGTATCTGCTCAATTGTGCAAAAGAAATACAGAAAGGATATACCAGATATTGAAGAGATTGGGTAACTATAGGAAGTAGATGGACACAAAAATGAAAAAGTGAGGGGATGAGAATAGGGAAGTAGAGATGAGAGGAAAGTGACACTTGTATAAATGTACATTTTTGTTTAGTTCTGGCTTTCAGAACTGTTAATGCTTTGCATATCCTTAAAAAATAATTAAATGCAGGATGTGAAGAGAATCTGAAATGCAATATAGTCAGTAACAAATGAGTCTAATTGTGTTACTAGTGAACAATATAATCACGCTGAAGGGAAAAGAACCAATTTAAGTAACTTTGTTAAACAGTTGATTGATTGTACACTGTCAGGTTAAAGACAGCAAGAACTGTATATTGTTCTCTAGTTAGCAAATTGTTTTTCACGGGAGTTTGGATTAGCAATTTTGAAACTACTTATGTGTATACTAGGATGGAGCAAATATATAAATTTATTGTGAATAATGAGAAGCAGGTTTCTTGCTGTTAAGGAAAAGAATTACAAATTTAAAAAAAGACAAAAACTAGAATGAGGCCTTCAGTCCTGGGTTGAAGGCAATGTCAGTATGAACTCATATAGTTTTTAACATGTGTACATATGGAGAAGCATAGAAATAAATATAGATATGATTTCTTGTTATTCCTTTCTTAATTTTCACCCATCTCCCTTCTTCCCTCCTTTTTCAGATTTCAGTCACCATTCATTTATCCAGAAGGAAGTCTGAGTGTTTTTGAGAATAATTTGATATTGTCAACAGTTGCATTGTTACTCAAGAGAAAGTCTTTTCTTCATAATGAATAGGAAAAGGGAAAATTTTTTTCTAAAGTGCAAGGTGTTTATTTTGTGATATATGATCAGGAGGCTAATACTGTACAAAACTTGGAATATCACAAATTAATTAAACTGGCAGTACCCTCTGTACCCCCTTATACCTATTCAGTGCCTTGACAATCATATTGATCAGTGGTAATTTCAAATATACCTGTCTTTCCACAAGACCAGGGTCTCCCAAAGGTAGGAATCTTGTTTTATTCATTTGTGTATGTCCAATGCCTTGATCCCAGTAAACAATGAAAATTTTTAATTGATTAGAACTGATATTAAAAAGGATTGAGTTAGTATGTTGTCTGTCAGTGTCTCCTTTCCTGAGAAAATTCTTTGGCTTTCTTTCTAGCTCAATGTAGAGGATGCTGTGATATGCCATCCTGCTCCTCTCTTCAGGATTGAAGTACTCATTCCCCCAGCTGCCTGGAGTGTTGGCAGTCAAACATTTTCCCATTGGTGGAAGAGATTTGCCTCAGCAAAAGCAGTGCCCCTTTCCTGGGGGTGCCCACATCTAATAACTCGTTAATGCTCCAGAGCTCTCCATAGGATCAAGAGAGGCCTTTGTTGCCACTGCACTGTAGCTCAAGTTCTCCCCAGCCTAATCCTTCTTTTCTTTCACAGGTGTTGGTTCTGAGAGCACCCCTATTAAAATCTCTGCTCTTGAATCTCTGCATCAGACTCTGCTTCCTGGGGAGCATGACAGGCAACAGTCTACCCTCTGTTTCAGCTGTGCCCGTCTCAGGACAGTCCATAAAACATCCAATGCCTGTTGGAGTCCAGATCCACTTCTGAGCTGTTTTCACGAAAGAGGTCTGCAGGATAAGGAGCTAGGGCCACAGCCTCGCTCACAAGACACTCCTCTATTTCCCTGCTCCTCTCCTTCCCACCCCTCTACAAATGTCTGTGCATCCCTACTCAGAGATCTTGTTACCATCCAAGCAGACAAAAATTCCCTCTTTGGATCCAAAGTAACTGTAAACCGAACACTGTTTAGTTGAAACTGAATCCCTTCACAGGAAGCATCTGCTTCCAATGTCTTTTAACAACTGAGCACATCCCAAGTTCAAATCCCAGCCTCCCTGCTGAGAGGTTGTCCTGCCTCACACAGCAAAACACTGAGCTCAGCAGAGGTCCCCTTGGCACAGACCAGCTGCTCCCCAAGCTTCATTTGCAGAGTTACAGCTCAGGGTTTCCACTACCTGAAACTCCTTTCAGTTAGGGATGACTTTTGGATTCCTGTGAAGGAAATGGCTCCCACTTCCCCTCAGCAGAGAGCAGCCTGGAGTTTCTCCAAGTAAATCTATCCCCAAACTTCTCTCAGATATCAGAATAATTTCAAGGAATCGGAGACTGATTGGAAAAAATCAGATTTGATTTGCAGATTTGACCTAGTGGCCTTTGAGTCAACAGCCAGGGCAGCGATGTCCCTTGACCTCAGCACTAGAGGTATGCAATGTCTTCTTATGTCTCACACCCACAACAGACACCAGACCTCAATCACATAACTGTCTGGGTATCAGCACACAAACGTCTCTTTATTTGCTTTTTCCTCCATTTCTTCCTCTGCCTGTGGAAACTTCTCTCATGCCCACAAAAAAAGAAAGGCTTCTCCGGAAGCTCTAACATTCCTCTTTTAACCATCCCCCTTCCCCAGCAATACAGGTTTTTCTTTGTATTTGATGGAATCAAAATCAGATGGGTTGCCATCAGGTATACAGTATAAACTGTACTCTTGGTATTTCATCATAATAGCAGGTTCGGGACCAAAGCCAAACAGTGGCAATTTCTTCCCTTCAAATAAAAATTGTTTTTAAGAATTAAATAGAATTTTCCCTCTTTACGCCAGCCTCAGCAGACCCTTCCACAGCCTATGGTATAATATTTTGAGGAAGATCTTTTTGTAGAATATCTTGAATATTTCCATATTTCAAGGCAATTCACTTGATGCCTTCAGCAAAAATAAACAAATAAGTAGATTTATCAAATCATTTCATAGTCACAGGCCAGATAAAATTAAGGTAATCTGGCCTTAAAGAGGAAAGTTTTTTTTAAAAAAGGAGAGCTAGGAGAAAGACTATACTGCCTTGCTGTGTAAGCAGAGAAAATTGATCTGGAGTGGAGATTTAAAGGGCTTTATTCTTACTTCTGGTATTTGGGGGCCTTCCAGCACCCACACATTTTTGTCAGTCAGTGTTTACAAAGAACTGAAGAAGCAGCAGCAATTCAGGAAAAGATTTTGTTTCAGGATGGAAAAGATTAATCAAGAAGTCACATGGTTCATTATTATGCAACAACAAGAGGTAATGGACTTTAAATGGTGATAGAAATGACTTGGTAAACAACTTTTTTCCCTCTAAAAGGATAAAGGAAAGAAGAGGTGGAGAAAATTTCAGCACCACTTAGGAGGTGAAATTGGAGGTTTGACAATCTCTGCAAACTTCCAAAAGAGTGGGTAGCATTTCTGAGATTGTAGTATCAATTGTATAATTGTTAGAGATTTACTCTGGAGCCCTGAAGGAAATTTTCTTGGTTTTTTTTTTTTTTTTTTTTTTTTTTTTTTTTTTTGCAGTTAGCCCATTAGAACAAAATGGTCATTTCTTCCGCTTCCTGTACTGCAATTAGTTTGTTGAGAGCTACGTAGAGCCAGTATTACTGTCAACCATGAATATATCTAATGGAGATAATGGTAAGAGTGATAGTAATGGTGGTGATGGCAGTAATGGAGGTGAAAATGTTGAGGTGACAGTGGTAGGCATGGGATGGTAATGACTGGCGACAGTGATGTGGTAGAGAGGGTGATTGTAGTGATAGCATTTGTGGCACTATGGTGGTAGAAGTGTACTGGTGATGTGTTGATGGTGACGCAGTAAAGGTGGTGACAGTAGTGGTTGTGATGATGGTAATGCTGGTAGTGATGTGGTGGAAGAGATGATGACAGTGATGATGATAGTGAGAAAATGGTGGTGATGGTGATATTAATGGAGATTATGATGGTAAAAATAAAAGTGATGATGATAGTGATGGTGGTATTAGATGTACTGGTATGGTAAATATAATGGTAAAACCAGTTGTAAGATCCAACAATTCATTTCTGAACTTCCTTTAATGAGTCCTCAATGGTAATAGGTGTATTTATTCTGTCATTCAATAAATATTTACTCAGCATCCACTATGTGCCAGGCATTGTTCAAGGTCTTAATGACACAGCAGTAAACAAACAAAACTCCTTGCTGGGAGTCTTCACTATAACCAGCGAGACAGACAATAAACAAAACGAGTAAAGACAATATGTCCTATTTGTGGTGGTGATAAACCCTAAGGAGAAAGACAAAACATAGGGGAAAAACATGAAGATGGGTGGGAGGGTGGGGAGGGGGGGGGGGGGGAGGAGGGGAGAGGAGGGGGAGGAGGGGAGAGGGAGGGAGGGAGAGGGGGGGGAGGGGGAGAGAGAGAGAGTGTGTGTGTGATAGTTTGGATGATTGTTAAGCAAGTGTTCTTTACCTCCCCCCTCCCAGTGTGGACAGAATTTAGTTCTTTGCCTCATAAATGTTGAGCTTTGGTCATATGATTTACTTTGACCAATAGGATTTCAGTGATGTGATGCAAAAATCATAAATTTCTTATAGTGTTTAGCTTGGATCTTGAGTTTTTATGATGGAGCACAAGAAAAGCATACCCCATACTGCTACTACCCTTTATTCAAGGCCTCAACAAAAACACATTGAGCAGACCTGAACCCAACCCATAGCCTAAAGCATATGTTAGCCCAAGCTGAGCACATCTTATATCAATCAAACCTCAGTGGAACTCATGAGTATGGAAATAAATGCTTGTTGTTAGTCACCAAGTTTGGGGGGGTGGTCAATATGTGGCCTAATTATGGCAATAGCTCACAAACACAGATGAGGTGCAATTTTCAATAAGGTGACTAGGGAAGGCCTCATTGGGAAGATGGTATCTACATAAAGATCTGAAGGAGGTGAAGCAACAAATAATGTCAGTGAGTGGTAAGAGATTATTCCAGGCAGAGGGGAAAACAAGTGCAGAAGCTCTGAGATGTGAATAGAAATGACATGTTTAAGCAAGGAGACCCATATGCTTATGACAAAGTAAGAGAGCAGGAGAAATCATTGATGAAGTTGGAGAAGTAATGGGGGTTGGGGGAAGATGGTATAGGGACTTGAAGGTTATAGTAAGAATATTAGGAAGCTACTAAGGGGTTTTGAGTCAGAGGAGGAACATATAATTTCACTTGTATTTGAAGAGGATCACTCTGGCTTTGGTGCAGGTAGACAATAAGGTATTGAGAAGTAGGAGTGAAAGCAAGGAGACCAAGTGGAAGGCTACCACTAAAATCCCAGTGACAGATGATGGTGGCTTGTACCCCCAAAACTGGGAGGGGTTGCAGTGGTGACTTGTTATCTTGGACCATCTCCACAGAATGCCTGGACTCTTCATCCCAACACCCCGGTAGCCAAGGAAGCTGAGGCCACAAGGGTTTGGTTCAATGGTGGTTATCAGTAACAGAACTGAGATTCCCACTCCCATGTCTCCAATCTGTTGCTTAGCACAGGGAGCGTCCCCACTCTGTCCCTCTATTGTCTGTGGTCTTTGTGATTCAGGAAAGGAGGATCTTTTCAGAACAGCTCAGGCAGACACAAATCCAGCCTGACAGCCCAGCCACAGCTCCTTGTGTACGTGGTTCCTTACTGCTTTGTCTCAGTTGGCCACACGCCTTTTATTCCAAGCCTCAGATGAAGAGCTTGCCTGCATTCTGGGGGGCCCAGCTGCTCTTCATGTTTCATGGTGGCACCTAAAGTGCTGGCATTCCTACATTCTAAACCTCCTTATTTTCAATTATCATAGGCTCCACTTGAAAAGAATTGGCCTGGCTCAGTCATTCAATAACCATTCACCTCCTTGTGATACCATATTGTCCTTAACCAACTACTTCTCTACTTGGCCTTGGACCTTCGTGGAGTAATCAAAAAGGTAGACTTAGCTCAACATTTTTCAAACTCTGCAGGGAACATTGCTTTTTTTCTTCACAGTTCATTCAATTCTATGAAAAGGTAGATAAGGAGGAACATAGGTGCTATATGTTTATAGGTGTGCTGAGAGGGGATACTGTCCAAAATATTTACTATTTGAATATTATTATTTAAGCTTGTGTTTCCTGCCCTTTTTTCCCTCTTGGCTCAAGTTTAAAGACCCAGAGAATATGCTGTAGAAGATAAAACAAGATTTTCAAAATCAAAATATGGCCTACGATAAATGCAGCTCTCTGTAAAAGCATTAGAAAAGGTTAATAAAGTGAACTAAATTGGCCCTAGTCCTCTCTTATTTTGTTAAATGACCTGCAAGAAAACAAAAGGGAAATTTTGTAACAAATTATCAGAGCAGCTAAATACTGTTTCCTATTAGCAAATCTGCAGGTTTGGAGAAATGTTCTGTCCTGACCTTGTGTGGCCACCCATGTGAGTCCATTTGGCTGGATTTATTGTGGATCTCAGAGCCTTTAGCCACAGGTTACCATGACAACAAGCTCCACCCCAGTGGTGGGAGGGGGAGAAGGTTTTCAAGCAGAGAAAACTGCCAGGGAAGAACACTTCTGCCTGGTTTGGGGAAGGAAAAGGAAAAGGCAGAAATATTCTTGAAGCCACTAAGGAGAAGGAACAGTGAGAAGACAAAAAGGAGTTGGACGGTGAGTCTCCACCTCCTGGGGACTCATGCAGGAGGCCTAGTTTGTGGCCAATTTGTTGAAACCATGTGCCCAAGGTACCAAAAATCAGCCTAGGTGGTTCATTAGGCAAAATAGAAGGCAGAGGAGGTTAAACTAACTTCACTCAGAATCTGAGCTGATGTTCAGGAGTCACAAGATCATCTTTGAGCATCACAGTGGGCTGGGAGGGAACCCTGAGACCTTCACTTTACAGATAAAACTGAGGCCCAGGGCTGGAGGTCATGAAGTGTAGTCCCCAGGACATCCTTGGGAAGTGAAATGGAGTTTCTAATGCAGCTCAATCCCAAACAAACAGCTAAGCAGAGGTATTGCAGAATTCCTAGTTGAGAAATTAAATTGAGTAATGTAAAAGGTGGCAGTGGGGTTTCAAAGTTGTCATTGTGTACATGATATGTGAGTGGTGGATAAAACAGTGAGGCAGGACCACTGCTCTGACTGAATTCACTTCAAGGAAGGTATTCAAGGATAAATCAAAAGTATAAAACCAGCTGAAAAAGAAAAAAAAAAAAGGAATTGTGTGATTCTCATCAGTTGGTGGTAGTCTCCAGGCACCAATATTGAATAGTCCCTCCCTGATTTCTGACTCTCACAGCCTAACTTCCAGGTGAGACTATGGATTTCCTACATCCATACTTTCCTACCTTCCCTCCAACTGTATTTCTCCGGCCATGTGACTTTTAATTAGCTGCTGTCATTCCCAAAACAAGTTTCAGGGAGAGTTCAATGATCAGCCCAAGGTCACATATCTCTTAAGTAACAGAAACAAGTCTCTGGGACAATGAACCCAGTGCTCTCTCTGCCAACTCCGCCCTTCCCCTGTCAGAAAAACATTAGAGATTACTAATTGGATACAGCTCAGTGCTAGAAATGGTTAGCAAATAGAAATGCCACGAAAATGCACAGGTGTGAACAATCTAAGTAAGGCAAGAGAGGAAAAGTATCGCTGAAAGCTAGGAGGAGAGAGGCCAAACTGTTGACAAATAACTACTTTATTTTCTGAACAGGCATTCAGTGAATAGAGGAAATTGAGTTGTGCCCACCTCAATCACTATTAGATCATGAATCTAAGATAGCAGGTCAGAGTCAAATACATAATTTTGAAAGGGAAAATCTTCACTTATTAAACAAAATGAGTTTGAGATGGGCCTCTTTTATGAAAAATAATTAAAACATCATCAAATGATTTCAAGAAAAAAAACTTTGATTTTCTTAAGCAAAGGAAGAATTAATTATCAGGCTATCAGGAGCTAAGATAATGAATTAAAAGCTAGGGGACAAGGCTTGGACAACTGGTAGGATCCAAGGGTTCTCCTAAAGCAGAAGAAACCACAGCCAAGGCCTGACTGCCACAGGTATCATATATTTTCCTCAAGTTTCTGTTATCCTACTAAATATTTCATTCTGAATGCTCCCTACATCTTTGCTCTCCTTGCTTAAGATTCAGTATCCCAGACCTCTCTCAGATCAGACTCAAGAGGGAGTAGAATAGACCTGTGTGAGGCCTCAGGTCCTGGAAAGGACCCTTGTCTGCTCCTGGTCTCCTCAGTTCTTTATCTCAGAAGATAAAACCTCCCAAATGGTAAAAGCAATACAAGACTTAATCCTAAAAGTCACCACTGCTCTCAGGAAGTGTTGGGGAAGGGAAGGAAGAAAGAAGCGCGCTCTCCTTCATTTTGTGCCATGCTCTCACGGGCAAAAACAAGTGGAAGGCGGTTAAAGACAATGAAGAGGTCAGTGCCTAGTCCTCTCAGTACAGACTGGCAATGGTTTCAAAGGGAAGGGCTGTCAGGCTCTGGCTCACCTCAAGAACACTAGACTTGGCCCAGGAAGGACACCAGCAGGATAACTAGAGGTACTCTCACTCTCAGGAGGATTAGAATCACAGGGCATTGCTTTGTTTTTGTTGTTTTGTTTTTTAAGTTAGGGAGGACTTCAGAGACCTTAGTTTACCTCCATTGTTTTTCCAAAGAGGCCCTGAGGCCCGGAAAGGCTAAACAGTCTACCCAGGACACACAACTTGTCATATGGCTAGGGGGACATGGAGTGGGACAGAGGCTGCAGGGAGAGAGGCAATGCAGGTGAACAGCATGCAGCACATGACTAGGTACATTCAAGCAAAAACTTCCCACCCCTGAGCCCTTTCCAGTAGAAATGTCACAGAAGTGGACAGGTCCTGGACCAAGCTTGTACATGGGCTCCTCTCTGGAGGGCGTGAGGACCTGCAGACGTGTCTTCATTTCCCAGTCTACGAGGCCACCTGGATAGCTTTGATCCACTCCGTGCATTCTTTAGGGGTGGCTGCTTGCAAGAAATAATGAATTTCATCAGTGTGATAATCTCCAAAAGGTTCTCTTTGTCACTCTTCCTGCCTAGTGAGGAGAGAGCAAATGACAGCACACACGAGCACCAGAAAGTCACCTGGCCTGCCCTCCTGCACGCAGGTCATGAAACACTTTTTAAAAAATCTTGAGGAAAGTATGTGGTTTTCAAACATATACACATTGTATTATTATGTATATGTATGCATAAGTATATGTTGTATTCACATGGATAGGTACATAGTATGATCCTATATGTATGTGTATTTTTGTAAGAAACAAGTAAAATACTCGAGGGAAAAAAAAAAAAAAAAAGATTCAGTGTCCCAGAAAACCTTTGCCACCTGAACCTCAGATACAGCATTAATCTGCAGGATATATGAAGGACTCAAAAAACTTAACACTAAAAACAAATAACCCAATCAATAAATGGGCAAAGGACCTGAACAGATACTTCACAGAAGAAGAAATATGATTGGTGTTTTAGTCAGCTTTTTCGCTACTGCAACTAAAGGATCTGACCAGAACAATTTTAGGGAAGGAAAAGTATATTAGAGGAACTCACAGTTTCAGAGGTCTTCATCCATAAAAGGCCAGATCCATTCCTGAAGGTGAGGCAGAATATCATGTTGGAAGAGTGTGTCAGAGGGAAGCAGCTCATATGGTGATCTGGAAGCAGAGAGAGAGACTCTACTTGCCAGATACAAAATATATACTCCAAAGCCACTCCCCCACTGCGAACCACTTCCTCTAGCCACACCCCATGTGCCTCCAGTTACCAGTTAATTACACCAGGGATTAATTCACTGATTAGGTTAAGGCTATAACCCTATCATTTCTCCTCTGAACCTTCTTGCATTGTCTCACATGTGAGCTTTTGGGGGATACCTTATATCCAAACCATAATAATCGGTCAACAAATATATGAAAAAATGTTCAACATCACTAGCAATTAGAGAAATTCTAACTACAATAAACAAGTCCCAAGGTCTAATGGTTTAACACAACAGAAGTACATTTCTTAGTCATGTAACTGTCCAACACAGGTATTCCTAGTTGGTGATTAACCTCCCACATGATTATCCACAGCCCAGAATTCCTCCATGCTGTAGCTTCACCCTATTCTTGGGCTTTATAATCCTTTGCATTCTACTGGAAGATGAATAAAGACAATGAAGAAATACCTACTGCTTAAGCTTCTTGACCCAGATGTGACATACAACATTATTGCTTGCATTGGCAAGAATAAGTCCTCTGGCCTCAACTACATGGAATAGGGCATGGGAAATGCAATTCCTGGTAGGCAGCTGTTTCCAATCAATGATTCTACACTCTGCAAGAGGGAGTCCAAATCTTCAGTGGGCAAAAGATAAATAGGAGCAGTAAGGGAGTAGGTCAGATGTGTGACAGCCTATAGCCAATATATGTTTGTTACAAAATATATTTCCAGATATTGATAAGAAAGCCTGTGTCTTCATTTAAATTAAGTTAGCTGTACTTCCTTCACCAGAATTTATAATTCTCAAGGTCAGATGTGCCTTGAGAGGTCCATCTGCTGCCCAGGATAGAATTCCCCTTCGGCAACTCTGATGACAAGGTAGTATTCAACCTGTATTCACAAATAGCCTCAAGATCAGTGTTATCAGTTAAATGTTTAAAGCTAGACATAATGGAAAACTCAATTCAAGTAAAATTCAGTGGGAGAAGAGATTTCAGGCATGGATGATCAGCAGTTTAACGAGCAGGTTTTTTTTCTCTCCCCTCTGCTGGTTTCATCCTAAGGGTGGTTCCCCTCATGGCCACAAGATGCCTGCCAGTGACAGTCAAGACTAATGTGTCATGATACCAGTTCAGCAGGAGAAAGGGAAAACCTTTCCTCCAACCATGAAATACGAGATCTTTCTTTAAGTATGATTGGGCGACTTAGCCTATGTATCAATCTCTGAACCAGTAACAGCAACTAAGATAGTGCCACGTGCTAAAGGGCTTGGACTAGTCAGAATCCATCCCTTTAGCTGGGAATGGAGTCTCCTCTATCATAATCACATGAGGACAGTATGTCCATAAAATTGGGTTTCTGTAGCCAGAGAAGGAGAAAAATGAATGCTGTCCGGTAAATCAACATTATCCAATGAAGATGGAAGAGGCTTAAGAGAGGCCATTCCACTTTGGGAAAGTGCTAATTATTAAAAAGTTCTTATTTATATTGCTCCCAGATCTTCTCTCTGGAGCTCTACAGCATAAGACTAAACCTTCTTCCTTATAACATATTTTCAAAACTTTGAAGATAGATATTGTATATTCTTTTTTAAAAAATATTTATTTATTTACTTTAGTTGTACACAATGCAATGCATTTATGTTTACGTGGTGTTGAGGATTGAACCCGGGCCGCGCACGTGCAAGGCGAGCACTCTGCCGCTGAGCCACAACCCCAGCCCCGATATTGTATATTCTTACTCCACCCCAAATTTTCCCTTCTTTAAGCTGACCTCCTTGCTTACTTCCTCCCCATATGTCATTTCTCATCTCCTAATAACTCTTATCTTTCATTTATATGCATGCTCCCATTTGACAAAGTCCCTCCTATAGAATAATGTCCAGAAGGGAATCACATACCTTTTGTTCTTCCTATAATCCCTCTATTAATATAGCCAAATCTATATATCTAATTAATAAAAACTGCTATAATAGGTAAACCCCAACATCTCACCACCTTTACACAATTAAGGTTTATTTACCACAGAAAAACCTGACTGGCAAAGAGCTCTCCTCTATGCAGGGATGCAGTGATTCATCGACACAGGCCCTTTCCATCTTGTGGCTCTGCTATATTCAACACACAGCTTCTAAAGTCACCCTTTTTATTTGCATCAAGACAGAAGGGGAAAAGAATATGGAGGATCACACATAAGCTTATTTATGGGTCAGATATGGAAATACAGTACCTCATTTCGGGGGGTGTACTGGGGATTGAACTCAGGGCCACTCGACCACTGAGCCACATCCCCAGCCCTATTTTGTATTTCTATTTAGAGACAAGGTCTCACTGAGTTGCTTAGCACCTTGCCATTGCTGAGGCTGGCTTTGAACTCGCAATCCTCCTGCCTCAGCCTCCAGAGCCTGGGATTACAGCCGTGCACCACCACACCCAGCAGAGCACCTAACTTTCGCTCACGTTTTGCTGGCTAGAACTCAGTCACATGGCCATACCTAACTGCAAGGAAGGCTGAGGAAAGTAGTGCAACTATTTCTGCCACAGATATTTAGCTGCTGGGTACCTGCATCCCATTACTGGTTTTTCTTGAGCTTGCCCAAATCCTACTAGATTGTATCTTAATGAGCTGCTGCTAAGCTGACCTTCTCTTCCTATAATTATAGAACAATGAATTATAGAATTCATCTTTTGAACCATGGGGCAGGGCTCTGCTTTGATCCCACTCACTGCCCTTTTGGGCCTCTCATTGGGCCTGGTGCTTCTACTACTTTCCTCCCTTTTAGAAAGGTCTCTTTGGATGTCACATAACTAAAACCTAAATGGAAAAAGGTAATTTCAACTGAGTGCAATCCAGTTTATACAAAGTGAAGCAATGGTGCTGACCTGTTTCAAGGACACCAGAGACCTAAGGGAGTTACTAATTAAATATCTCCAGGAAAAATTGTGTTAACATTGTCACTTTCTATATATTTTCCACATTTTTCCCTGAATTTGCAAATAGACTTTCAGATACTCAGTTGGTTCACTCTCTCATATCTCAAGTGCCACGTGAAAGAAAGGAAAAATTGTATGGCTGGCTCTGCACTGAAATGCTGGGAATTTTGAAAATAAAATTGAAGTCTGTGTTGCTTTCATTGCGTTTTGGGGCTCTATGGGTCAGAGCATTTGCTCTGTGTATCTATTTCCAACCCATAATGGAAGACATGTAATTAGTGGTACCTCCGCCTCTCCCTGGCAAGCTCAATCAGGCAGAGCCCATCCAAATGTACTCCACATACTCCTCTTCCATGGCAAACCAGCACAGATGTTTCTTGCTCCAAAGCACCATTTTCAACCATTCCGTCTGCCAACTGGGATGTCACTAAATGGTATTTGCTCTGGAGCAACAAACATTAACTAATAAGGTTATTAAATACTGGACATGAAGCTGTATATGGCTACAATTTTGTTACAAAAAATATCTTGAAAGGCCCTTCCCCAAAAAGCCACTGTCATGATATTTTTAGAGCTATAAGAAATCCATAGGCTTATTTGCATATTAAAGGATTTATTAAGCATCTACTATGAGCCAGGCACTACAGTGAATGAAAGGCATAGAGGTGAATCCATAGCTAGAGAAGATTCTAGGCCAGTAGGAAAGACAGGCATCAGCAATTTGACATAACAAGCCCCTCCCTTCCATCCACCACTCCAATTAGGAAGAGCTCATCTAATCCCAGCCCCCACCCCCATTTTGAAGATGAAGACAGCAAGGTCCAGAGAGAGTAAGACCAAATTTCAGGGACCCTTGTGCCCCCAGTGTTGTTTAGAGTTAATAATATAGGATGATGAAAAGAATCATAGAATTGGTTTAAAGAATAGTGCAGCCCTTACTTTTCAAAATGTGGTCCATGGGCCAGCAGCATGAACATCACCTTGGAGTTTGTTAAAAATTCAGAATCTCAGTCATCATTCAAGAGCTACATGATGAGAATCTGCATTTTAACAAGATCCTTAGGTGATTTGTATAGACCCACAAGCCCCCGGAAATACTGTTATAGCAGTCATTGTGGATGCTCCTATCCCATATCTAATCTGCCCACCTGAGTTCATCAATAGGGGTGGTAGAAAGTTTCAAACATGCCAAAAATTCCTGCCCAAAATGTCTGCATCTAACTCCTTACATGTATAGTGGAGTTAATCCCTAGGGTGAACTCTCAACCAATGAGGGATGGAAGCCGGTGGATAAATGCCCCATCCTTCCCATCCTTTAAAGATGGAGTTGATGAGTCCTCAGGTGATATATTTTGTCCAATGATACAAACATCACCAAAAAGAATACCAAATGATCCTGAAAGACTCTGTCCCAAAGCTGCCTACTGGATCACAATGACCCTTCTCAAGTTCTACCTCGTTCGGGTGATTGTCTGGGTTTTCCCCGGTCCTTTGCCATTCCTCCACCTCCCAGTCATCTCCTATGACTTCAGATTACCCCAGGCATGGGAAAACGGCACCCAGTAATTTCTTGCAAACAGACTCCACCTGCTTCTCTCATACAGGTTCCCCATGTTGCTTTGGGAATTCATCCAACAATCTCTACCTTTCAAAGCCTTGAATCAGACACCGATCTGACTGAGGCTGGAATTTCAGGGCACCACTTTCTTTATTTGGGTTAGTTTTTAATTGTAGGTTTGCCCTTCTCATGTCGCACTGACCATAGTCCCTCAGGGACTTATTTTACTTACTCTTAGAGACATGCTTTCCACGAATGATGAATGTTGATATTCTGCCACCTAGTGGAGGAACTGGGACTGCAGGGATGAAGCTTAAAGGCTGAAAAGAAGGGATCAATATAGTAACGATCACGTTCTTATTGGAACACATATTACATAAGACTACTTTATACATAGGAGCTATTTTAATCCTGACAACCCTATGAGGGCAGCATTCTAGAATTTCAGAGGCTTAAGAAAATTAAGCAACTTGGTGACAGTGACATAATAAGATGAAAGCAATAAATGAGTGCATTAATCAGTATGTTACAACTCTGGGCAACTGAGGCTCAATTGGCCTGGGGATCCTTTGAAAAACCATTTGGAACATGCCTCAGAATCATTTCATTGGTGAACTGAGAAGTTGTAGCATTTAGCTACCAACTCCTGTTCCTCATTGATTGAGAGTTCCCCGCAGGGTGTTAACTCACACAATTTTGAGTTGTTCTGGCTTGTGACTGAGCAGGCTCCTGTGGTATCAGAGAAAACTGTCAAGAAAGAAACAGAGAGATTCAGGCTCCTGAGGAGAAAAGCTGCTGCTTCCAGAATAAGATTCTGATCCAGGTACGTTTGACACCAAAATCCATCTCCTGATTCACCCCAATCATACTGTCTCAATAGCTCAAGCATATATGAAGCAGATCACTTGTCAAGTTCTTGCATGGAAAGTTCTTCCATGTAGTCAGAGCTTTAACAATAATCAGTTAGATTTTGAGCTTGAAAGCTCAAAGTTCTTGTTCTGACTATAATTTGAACTCAGGGCCCAGGTATTCATATGACTCCCCTGATTCACTATGGGTGACTATGGTCTTTGGTCTGTTTCACATCACTATGTTCATAAGCAAAGATATTTCATCAGGTTTTTAGCTTTACTGTGGAAATGCTTGATGGATGGAAATCCTAAAGCAACCAGCTGTTGCCTAAGACAGGTTGTGAACATACAATACAGCAGCCTCACAGTTCTTGGCTCTATCCAGGTCCTCCAGTCTTTGCATTAGTACCTTGCTCAATATTAGAAAAAGAATACAGGCTTTCACCAGACAGACCCAGATTTCAATCTGAACTCCAGTTGGATGAGCTTGAGAAGATCTCTTGATCTATATATTAATCTGTTCTTTATTGCTATAACAACATACCTGAAGTTGTTTAACTTAGAAAGAAAATAGTTGTATTTAGCTCACAGTATTGGAAGTCAAAACTGTAAGGAGTGTAGGGCTGGGGTTGTGGCTCAGTGGTAGAGCACTTGCCTAGCATGTGTAAAGCACTGTGTTCGATCCTTAGCAACACATAAAAATAAATAAATAAAATAAAGTTATTCTGTCCATGTACAGCTTAAAACAAATCTTTAAAAAATGTAAAGAGTGTGGTACCAGCTCTAATGAGGGCCCCTATAGCTGTATTATGGCAGATAGCATCATGGCAAATGGCATCATGGTGAGAGTGTGTGTGAGGAGAGCTCATGTGACAAGACAGGAAGACAGAATAGGGAGGGGCCAGTCTTGCTCTTTTATAACAATCCACTCTCATGAAAAGTGCCTAGGGTACCATAAGAACAATGTTAATCCCTGTAGGCAGCACCCCTAATGATTTAATCTTATTTCTCACTATGCCCCGCCTCTTAAAAGTTCCATCACCTCCCATAATTATCACACTGAGGACCAAGCTTCTAACATACAAACCCTTGGGGGCCACACTCAAACCATATCCAAACCATAACAACTTGCCTAAGTCTGTTAACCTTATCTAACAATTGGAGCTTATAATATCTACTGCCCTTAGGGTCATTTTGGTGATTGGATAAGATAATGTGTTTAAAGTTGGCCATGAGATCAGGCTTTGGGTACAACTACTTCATTTAAACCATACAGAGAAGACTGGTAGGGAAGAAGATGACAAGCAGAGAATAGAGGACAGTCAGTAAAGGATGCATTGTTAGGCTGGGTACCATAATGAACAACTGGTTTCATCCTGCAGGAAAACTGAAAAACAGTGTCAAACCTCCAGCTGAAATTATCCCAAACAAGAGTTTCTGGGACTGGGGTATTTATATACCAAGTCTTCAGAGTCATTAGTTGAATGCTACTCCAGGAGGATGTTAATTCTTCCAGCTACACACCTTTGTGCAGGTGGGAGGAGTCAGGATTGAACCCTCAGACATATGATGCTAACACTGGTAGTCAAAAGTGGACCATAGGATCCTGAAAGGACCATGGGCTATAAGCAAGGAACCACAGCATCTGCTCTAAGTAGCCAGCCTGGGAAAGGCACCGAGGAGTTGTTCGATATGTTAGTGCCAGTCTCTTACCCCTTTCCCATCTTCTACCCCTTCAAAGCCTCTCTTATGCCATTTTTCATGCAAATCACTTGCCATTCTCCTTCTCAATAATCATGTTCTTATTTAAGCCTTATGCATCATTCTTACTCTTTTTAAAACCACATTCACCTTTCCCCCAGCCTATATTACTACCCCTTTTGAAACTTGCTCAACTCCCTCACCTTTGAGCCATTAGTCTTTGTTTCCCCATTTATGTCGACCATCAGCTTCTTTCCCAAATGTTCAGGAGTCAGCTTTTGTGATTTTCAGAAGTCACGTCTTCCATGACTTGTTAGCAAATGCTTTTCCTTCTCTCTTTCTCCATAAAAGGTCAGGTAAACCATTCAAAGTGAGAATCAAGTTAAAAAATACTGTGCCAGAACAATTCACAATAGCTAGATTGTGGAACCAACCTAGATGCCCCTCAGTAGATGAGTGGATAAAGAAAATGTAGTATATATACACAATGGAATTTTACTCAGCAATAAAAGAGAATAAAATAATGGCATTTGCAGGTAAATGGATGAAATTGGAGAATATAATGCTAAGTGAAGTTAGCCAATCTCAAAAATCCAAATACCGAATGTTTTCTCTGATATAAGGAGGCTGATTCACAGTGGGGTGGGGTTGGGGAGCACAGGAAGATTAGAGGAACACCAGAAAGGTCAATAGGGAGGGACAGCAAGGGAGGGAGCAAGGGGGTATAAAGAGAGGAAGAAAAAAAAATATGGTAGAATGAGAGGGTTATCATTACCCTAAATGCATGATTGAAGACATGAAATATATGAATATACTTTGTATACTAACAGTGATATGTAAAAAGGTGCTCTTTATGTGTATTACAAATTGTAAAGCATGCTACTGTTATATATACAACAACACAGAATTTTTTTTAAAAAAGTGCTTCCCAAAACTTCAAATCTTATAAACCTTGCATCAACTTCTGCTTATGGAGCTAAGATTTTATTGGGAGGACACATACAAATAAACAAATATAACATAATCAAGAACTGGCAAACCTAAGACTACAGGCAGGATTGGAGGACAGAGAGCCTAGGAACCTATAACAATGAAGACCACTTAAAAAAATAAGATTTTATTTGAATTTTACTAGATTTTTAAAAATGTGCTTTTTCTGATCTGGGATTCAGCATAGCACATTGAATTCAGTCAGCATGCCTCATACTTGTCCTCTGATGTGTCATTCCTTGTTTTTTATTACATTGAGTGTGTTTCTTAGTACTGGTTCCCAAATTGAGTTTGTCTGATTTTTCTTTCTTATTATTAGACGAGGGTTGTGAGCTTTGGAGAAGGGAACTACAGAAGTGTGCATTCTCATCATAGTGCTGAGGAATAGGTCAACAACATGACTTCACTGGTGACACTTGGTTAAGGTGGTGTCTGCCATGTTCTCTAATATAAAGTTTTTCTTTTCCTTTTCCATGCTTTGTCAGAATATTTGTTAGAGTAACTAAGACCAACATGCACTGAAGGGTAAGAAATTAAGCTCTACTCCCTTGAGAAAGGGAATATCAAGCATTTATGGACATATACTGTAATGTGTGTAGTGGCATCGCATTGTGGTTTTCACATAATTTCCCTGAAGACACATGTTGAACATATTTTCATGTATGCATTTGCCACCTGTATATCTTCTTTGGTGAGGTGTCTGTTAAGAT
Organism: Tamias sibiricus; assembly: GCA_025594165.1. Classification (NCBI taxonomy): domain Eukaryota; kingdom Metazoa; phylum Chordata; class Mammalia; order Rodentia; family Sciuridae; genus Tamias; species Tamias sibiricus. The sequence continues at coordinate 18,931,994 of CM046667.1, read as the reverse complement.
ATTTTCTTCATTTTTAATTGCTTATTTTTTTCTTATTGAGTTGTAAGAACTCCTTATGTATTTGGAGCAAAAGTCTGTGACATTGGGGCTGGGGTTGTTGCTCAGTAGTAGAGCGCTTGCCTAGCACACATGAGGCACTGGGTTTGATCCTCACCACCACATAAAAATAAATAAATAAATAAAGTATTGTGTCCATATTAAAAAAAATACTGTGCCAGATACTAGATTGCTTAGCCAGCCAATGGCCATTGTGCCCACTTCTTTTTGCCAACTACATGATGATTTTTTTTAATCAAGGAGAAGTCATGTCCTTCAGAGGAAACTAAGCCTCTCCCCAGAACCAGGCAAGACACACTTTTTGATCAAAAAAATAATAATAAAAAAACGATGGTAGAATGAGATGGATATCATTACCCTAAGTGCATGTATGAAGACACGGATGGTGTGACTCTACTTTGTATACAACCAGAGATATGTAAAAATGTGCTAGACTTTACCTTGCAAGTGACTAATTTAGAAATTGTCAGGTTAGGCACTTCTGGACAATGAGACCTATGGAATTTCCAATTGAGGTCTCTAGAAAATTTTGCCTTATTCATAAAAAGCATTCTTTTTTTTTTCTTCTTCTTCTGCCTCTGGATAATGTCACTTGCACATAATACCCAGAAAGGCCATAATCATGTAGCAACCATGAGGGAAATACAAGAGAAGATTAGAGAAATGGAACAGGATCCACCATTTTGTTGACCCATTTACTCCACCCTACAGTCAGTTTACCTGATTTTATAAAACTATTTTAATTGGATCATCTTTTACTTGCAAGCAAAGACACCCTTAAATGATATGACAAAGTCCTTAGACTTTAGGACTTCATTAAAAAAAAAAAAAAAAAAAAAACTATGAACGAATGTTTTATTTATTTATTTATTTATTTTTAGTTGTAGTTGGACACAATACCTTTATTTTATTTATTTATTTTTATGTGGTGCTGAGGTTCAAACCCAGTGCCTTGCATGTGCTAGGTGAGTGCTCTACCGCTAAGCCACAGCCCCAGATCCTGAAGAGTGATTTTTATATACAGATGATCTGCTCACAAATAATGGCTCATATATTTTCATTGGCCTTGGCCACATTCTCTAGCATTAGCATCATGATGTATGTAATGTCTGTAAGAATAAGACTCAACAGACACAAGAACACACCTAAATGAATACGTCTGGCCTTTAATTAATGAAATTCCTGAAAAGTCAGATGCAAATTGAATTTTTCCTACATCAAGGAGGAAGCCAACCAAACTAAATGTGTTTAAAAGTGTCCTGGATAAACCTGAGGTAGTGGTAGTTTATAAATCACTTTAAACGATAAGATTTCCTCTAAATAAGTAAGCCTATGGCAAATCCATTTGGGTTCAAAGAATTCTTTTATATAAATATATATTCTCCCTCTGATGAAACATTCCCCAAATTGGGGTTTGGCTTCAGGGAAACTGTGAATCCTGTAAAACTAGAAGCAACATACTGTTTATGTGCAAATATGAATTTCTCTGAGGAAGAGACCCTAAGCTTTCTTCAGATTCTGAAAGGACTTTGTTACTACCTGTACACCTCCAAAAAATGGAGTTTAGAGGCACTGCCAATGTAATTGTTTTCAGAGTCTGGATTTTCTTAAAGAAGCAGACTCATATTTGAAGGCAAGCTGACATAAGGCTAATGTAATATTTTGAGGAGCCAATGTTCAAATACAATTTGCGAATTCTGTGATATCACACCAGATGTCCTTATTTTCATGAAGACCATAAGCTCAATGGGAAAAAAATGCATAAAGGGAACTTGGGAACTAGTTTCAGTGCCCTGTATTCTCAGGTGATAGGTAGATTGTTATAGTAATGGCCTTCAGCTTTCTTCCACACCTCCCTGTATCCAGTCCTTGGATAGTCTCTTCCCATACTGACCCTGAGCTTGGTTGTGTGACTTATTCTAACTAAAGGAACAACAGCAACTGTAACAGAAGCAGAAACTTGAAATATATATATATATATATATATATATATATATATATATATATATATATAGTGGCTTTCCTTCAGTTACTGCTCCTGAAGCCCCTGCCACCCATCCATATGAAGAAGCCTGAGTAAGCTTGATGAATGATGAGAACTATATGACCCAGTTACATCCATCTTCCCAGCCTAAAGCCAGTCAATCTGTAAAGCAGAGCCATATATATGTGGTAGCTAACAGTGAGCATATGAGTGAGTTCAGTTGAGAGAACAGTAGAACCACCCAAATGAGCTTATCCCAAATTGCCAACCCTGTAAGCAAAGAAGTAGTTTTTGTTCTTATTGTTGCTGTTGTTCTAAGCCACTAATTTTCAGAGTGGTCTGTTATACAAAAAAAAAAAAAAAAAAAAAAATCTGTTACTGGAGGAAAGAGAATACTGTTCTTCTGAAGCATCAGTGTCAGTTGTGGCCATGTGTACTGGGAACAGCAGGAAAGCTGTAATATTACAGCTGTAACAGTTCTGGAGCACAGACAGGCTCCGTGGCAGCCCCTGAGGTGGTAGTTAACAAGCCAGGCTGGGAAGGACGGGCGGCCAGTGAATGGAATGGAAACAGGATCCTTACACTGGATCCTCACTGACCCTGGACTAACTGGAGATACCGGGGCCCAGAAAACAAAATCTACAGGGCTCCTCCTTTCAGTAACTCTATCTCCCACTTCTTCTGGAAGGTGGAAGCTAACAAAAGTTTTTTAAGGGTACTCAGGCCCTTGTTTTGAGAGATGAAGCAGGAGAAGAGAAAATCAGGACTTAAGTGTCAAAAACTATTATCGGCTGGAGGGTAGTAGAAGGAGAGAGGGAAGAATAAAAATAAAAGAAAGGAAAAATGGTGGTGCTGGGTCAATAAATGGTGTTGGATCGATAGACATTCTGAGAGTACAGTTCTACAAGCCTCGCTGTTAGGAATTTGAGAGCAGTTATAGATGTTTGGATTTGTTTCATATTTTGTTTTTAGAACTAGTACATGATTTTTTCTGGGGTTTATCATTTCGTCTTAAATGTAATATAAAAGAAACAAAATAATAGAATAATCTTGTGTGTGTGTGTGTGTGTGTGTGTGTGTGTGTGTGTGTGTAAAGAATTGAGTATCAGAGAAGGGGGAAAGAATCAAAGAATGAAGAAGAGAAAAAAGATATGTCAGATATACCAGGATGTGATCAAAGGAGCAAGAAGGAAAACATACCACTATTGATTTTCAGGTGCTTGCTTGCCCATTAGCCCATTTAACCTTCTCCACTATCATGGGGAAAATGAGGTCTAGCTTCAGGTGTGGCCATGCATGGAGGGGACAACAGGGAAGCTGTAATATGTGAGTGGCTCTAAGATTACATAATCCCAAAGCAGCAGAAGCAAAACAGGTCAGTACTTGTTTCACTAAGAAAAGAGACCTTGATGTGTAAAGTCATATTAGCATTTGGGGGGTTCTTACTCGTTGCCACACACTATTCTAAGTGCTTCACATAATTAACTAATTTGATACTCAGAAAAACCAGGCATGATTATTATAATCATCTCCAATTTATAGATGATGAAACAGACACAAAGAGGATAAGCAACTAGCCCAAGATCACTTAGCTAAAAAGCACGGAAGTAAGGACATGAACCCATGCAGTCTGACTTCAAAACCTACACTTACAGCCACTGTAGTACTTTAATGGCTTGCAAAATTCTATCAGATGACAACTCCACTGCTGCTGATGCTGCTTCTCTGAGGGCTCTTAAGTGGCCCAGGGATGGGCCCAAGCTACCAGGACAGACCTTGAATAAGGACTGACCACAGTGTAAAGATCTGCAAATGAAGGAATATCCACAAGGAGATCCAGTGAACCTTCTGAAGTTTAAGCAAAAGCAGTAAACCCATTGACAAGGCTGACTGTCTTATGCTCTTTACAGAACCAAGCACACCTCTGGGGCAAGGGATCTGAAGATCAGCCAAGGAAACTGACTCCCACAGGAAAGAACAAAGCATAGCTTCTTCTAATCTTGCTGGCTGGACCCTTGGAAGCTATGGTAAGACTTTGCTAGGAGCTGGCTAAAGACAGAATAAGGGGTTATATGGGGGAAATGAGGGCAAAGAGATAAGATTGCACAGACAGGTGGAGGGAAGCCACAAAGGAGCAGGTGCTCCCCAGGGGTGTTTTTGTATTACTGACTGCATAGCTCATAAATTTGTTTTAAGTCCATTGGGAGCCATGGCTGTGTATCCCAGGTGTACCCAACAAGAGTCTGAAATTTGATTCCCTAGAAGTTTTTCATCATTTAGACCTTAGATGATAATCCCAGGAGAAAGGGTGGCAGATTTTAGAAAGTCATTTAATTCAGAAATCAATTGTTTTGAAGTTCTGCTAAAAGAAAATTGCCTTTGGCCCTAATCTCCATCATGTCAAATTAGGCCCCAATTTCCTTAATAAGACCCTATATCACAAGAATTGATATCAAGAATCAATAAATGGGATAGATTCAAACTAAAAAGCTTCTTCTCAGCAAAAGAAACAATCAGTGAAGTGAATAGACAGCCTACCAATTGGGATCAAATTTTTACCACATGCACGTCAGATAGAGCACTAATCTCTAGAATATATATAAAGAACTCAAAAATCTTAACACCAAAAAAAAAAAAACAAAAACAAATAAACCAATCAATAAATGGGCCAAGGAACTGGACACTCCTCAGAAGAAGATTTTTAATCAATCAACAAATACACGAAAAAATTTTCAACATCTCTGGCAATTAGAGAAATGCAAATCAAAACCACTCTAAGATTTCATTTCAAACCAGTCAGAATGACAGCTATTAAGAACACAAACAACAATAAATGTTGTAGAGGATGTGGGGGAAAAGGCACACTCATACACTGCTGGTGGGACTGAAAAATGGTGGAGTCAATATGGAAAGCAGCATGGAGATTCCTTGGAAAACTGGGAATGGAACCACCTTATGACCCAGCCATCCCACTCCTCGGTCTATACCCAAAGGACTTAAAAAACAGCATACTACAGGGACACAGCCACATCAATGTTTATAGCAGCACAATTCACAATAGCTAAACTGTGGAACCAACCCAGATGCCCTTCAGTAGATAAATGGATAAAGAAAGCATGGTATATATACACAGTGGAATATTACTCAGCAATAAAAGAGAATAAAATAATGGCATTCTCAGGTAAATAGATGGAATTGGAGAATATAATGCTAAGTGAAGTTAGCCAATCCCAAAAATCCAAATGCCAAATGTTTTCTCTGATATAAGGAGGCTGATTCACAGTGGGATTGGGATGAGGAGCATAAGAGGATTAGAGGAACACTAGGAAGGCCAATGGGGAGGGAGGAGAAGGAAGGGGGCAAAAGGGTAAAAAAAAATGGTAGAATGAGATGGATATCATTACTGTAAGTGCATGTATGAAGACACGAATGGTGTGAATATACTTTGTATACAACCAGAGATATGTAAAAATGTGCTCTATATGTGTAATATGAATTGAAATGCATTCTCCTGTCATATATATCAACTTAGAATAAAAGAAATTTTTTTTTAAATTAAAAAAAAGAAAATTGCCTTTGCATCCCAATTTCCCCTAGTCTTACTCTTCTGATCATCTTCTTAGCTACTGACACATTTAAGGCACTTCGAGGCAAAAATATCAGTAATAAGTCTAACATGAGGATTTATCAAAAAGAAGAAGAAAGAAAAAAACTTTGATGTTGGTGTCAAGACCCAGTTTTGTGATATGAATCCAATTGGAATAAGGAGACTGTGGCTTTGGCAATCTGGGGAGACTTTTTCTGGCACGTGGGAAGTCTCTGGGTCTCTTTCTCCTTCAGTGGGTTGCAGCATCAAATCATCTGCCCCCATTCTAAATATAACAGAAGAAAAGGAATGTGAAGTCCTTGATTTCTCTATTCTATGCTTCGAAGTGTTTCTAGGAAGTGTTAACACTCTCGAGAACACCAAGGTGTATATTCAAATTTCTGAGATGGAAGTTAAAGGTAAGGAAAGAAAAGGTTTCCAAAGGGAGACTTCTAGAAGAAGTAACCATGGAAACCGTTCCAAGGTCTTCAGAGTGGTGTCACATTGAGCCAAAAGACAGCAAGCCCCATTAGTGGAAAACGAAACCCTAAAGCAGAGAAGCTGAGTAAAAAAGAGTGAAATGAATTGAAAATAAATGAAGCAACTTTTAATAACCAAGTGAATAAGACTCAGAAAGCAGTGAATATAAAGGCAACAAAAACCATCTGCATCTGCAGATGAAAGATGCAAACCTAGGTATGCTTTTAGTAACCCTTCTTCTTGTGAACTGTATTTCAATGGCATATTCCAGCATACCAGCTCCAGATTTTAAGACTATCCATTCTCATACATTTATTCATCAGTTCACTCTTTCATTCAACAGCTGTTATAAGTGTCTGGTGCCACATTCATTCATTCAATATTTATTGAGTACCTACCATGTGCCAGATACTTGCCTACATACTGGAGATATTACAGTAAGAAAGACAGATATATTACCTGCATTTACACACCTTGCCATGTAGCTTACATTGTGCTCAGAAATATGGAAAATTCAGAGAAGGAAAAAACAGAGTTTTCTAACCTCAAGTAACCACAATTTCTAGAGGATTAATCCTACTATACAAGCATAGTAGGAATTAAATACTTATACAAGAGCTGTGTCACAATTCCAGGCAAGAATATAAGCAATGTCACAAGGCAATATATTTCCATGTTCCTGTTTTATAACTGGGCAAGCTCATCCCCAACCTTGTCTCCAGCTCTTTAATATATCACAAAGTTCTTTGTGAGATGAATCCTTAATGAGGTGAATATCTTGAAATAAATCCACCCAACTCCTGTCTACATTTCACTCATCCCTTAACCTCTATTTCCAAGGACAAATTTGGTTTTAAGTGAATTTCAAAATCCACTCGATGGAGTAGTGGGATAAGAAGAAAAATATTATTGAATCTAGCTATTTAGAAGGCATCATAAATAGGTGGTCCACTTTGAAATATGTCCCTGAGTCAGCTCTCAGCCTTTATGTACTACCAAAATCATTTTCAGTCTTACCTTTGGAATTAAGCCAAGACTAAATAACTCTGCAGAGTTCAGAATAAAATCTTAGGTCCTAGAAGATCAGGAAAAGGTGTGGGCAGAAAAGAGGAAAAAAGGAATGTGAGTTATCAGCCTTGACCATGGATCTTGCAGTGGTGACCACGTAAAAATAGGGCAGAGTCAGACCCTTTTGGAAGGCAGCTGTGTCCCTTCCTCTCAACTGGCACCTGTCATAACCCCCTCTCCTTTTAAATGACACCAGATGACAAGTTTCTCACATGGGAAGATTGATGTACTTACTCCAAGAAAGTGTCCCCTGGGTGGTGGAAGTGAGACTTTTTAAAATCTCAAGCTATAAAATTCTCAAAATGGGTTGGTGGAAAATCTGTGTGATAGGTCAGTGAATATATTATTTGGGCAGGAAGAATGTTTCCTTTCTATTTTGTCTTTAGCTTACTTATCATTGGCAGACAAACACAACTTAGTGAACAAAACAAAACTATTCCATAATCCTGGGCTATCACTCATTCAACAATAGCATAGCTAACCTTCAAGAAACTAAGTGGGGGAGGCAAGCTCCAAGAGCCCATGGCAAAGCTTGTTGATGGACTATTCTCAGACAAAACTGTGGCAGTCTTGATGAAGAGAGAATACAGACTGTGGTTCATTTTAATTTTCTTAAATTTCTCAGTGCATCAAAATCATTTTCACTTCATTGAGCTTTGATGGTAATTGGGTGATGAGCTACTCATTTGTCAGAATTTTCTAATTAGTAAGGAAAGAAAAGGAGTCTTCAACATTGCTTTTTTTTGTTTTGTTTGCTTTCCTCTAAGGAAGAGGTCATAAATTGCAATTGGGTGCCTTCACCATAGTTTTCTGGGTTTGGAACTGTTTTGTTTGTTTGTTTGTTTGTTTGTTTTTGATTTTTGGTTTTGTTTTGTTTTGTTTGCTTCATGGGGAGAAGTCAAGGAATGAAATCTTCATTTCTGGCCCAGGCTTACAACTTTATACCTGGCCTAATTCTTTTTTTGTGTGGTACCGGGGATTGAACTCAGGGGCACTCGACCACTGGGTCACATCCCCAGCCCTTTTTCATATTTTATTTAGAGACAGGGTCTCACTGAGTTGCTAAGTGCCTCGCCATTGCTGAGGCTGGCTTTGAACTCGCGATCCTCCTGCCTCAGCCTCCCAAAGTGCTGGGATTACAGGCGTGCGCCACCGCGCCCGGCCTGGCCTAATTCTTAACACTCCAAAACTTTAACTTAAAACAGTAATCACTTCTTAGCTTATGATTCTGTAGGTCAGCAATTTGGTCTGGGATCAGCTAGATGGCTCTCTGGTGGTTTCACCTGGAATTATGCATACAGCCACAGTCATCTAAAGGAGCCTGATTGCTCTAGGGTGGTCTCACACGTTTGGTGGTTGGTGCTGGCTGTTAGTTGGTACCAGCTAGTGGTTGAGGCAATGTGGGTAATTGGACCACACATCTTAGGCTGGTTCAAGTTTATTAATACAAAAGGCATTCTCAGCATTACAAAGAGAGGACAAACTCTTTGTAAACAATCTGCCACACCCTTGTTGTCATTTGAGGTACTATCCTATGCAAGGACTCTTGCATCTGGCAGGCAATGGACTTCATATTCCAAGGGGTTTTTGTGTGTGTTTGTGTGTGTAGTTAAAATGAAATAGTTTGGAGGAAACGAAGGAAAATATATAAAAGTTGCCAGAGAATATTGTTTCAAATACATTTCTATATCTCTACAAGAACAAAATCACACACATATGTACATTTGAGATACAAATATAAGTGCATATATACATATATATGGATACATATATATACACATATATGTATGAACACATACAAATTATGTATAGACAAATACATACTATGTTTCTTTGGGAACTATGCATGCTAGAACAGAGTCTGGGAACAATTTTCCAAAACAATGTTGATTATGTCTAGTCAAATAAATGAATAGTTCCATTCTTGATTTATTCATTTGATAGCAATAAAGTTTTCACACCAATTTGTAAACTGATACATTTCCTATAGTACACACACACATACACACACACACACACACACACACATTACATTTTCAATATTTCTAAACAAGTATTTAAAAGCAATACAATTTTCTTTTTACTTTCTAATTTTTACAGCAACATTTGTTGATCTACTCTTTAGATGCTTTGTATAAGGAGCATAAACTAGAGATTACAAAAACAATGCTGATGGTTGGAAGAGGCATTGTGTAATACTGTACATAATCCATTTTAAAATAATATTTAGCCCAGAGGGACATAATAAGATGATAGTTGGACACATATTTCATATGTTGAATTAATTTTATAATGGAAAGCAAACCAAGGGATTACAAAGACGCTGCATCAGTCTGAATTTGGTCAGGAAACCAGAAACTACTCTAGGTGTTTCAAGAAGTGGTTTTAACTCAAAAAATTAAATGCTTACAAAACTATTAGAAGGGTTTATGGAACAAAGGTCAGAATAAGCTGTCCCCAGCTTTATTTTTATTAGTTCATTATAGTTATACATAATATTGGAATTCATGTTGACATAATCATTCAAGCATGGAACATAATTTGCTCCAATTCTGTCTCCAGTACTTCCCTCATTCCCCCTGTTCTCTTTCCTCTACTCTACCAGTCTACCTCTTATTTATTTATAGTTTTAAAAATTAGTTCCTTATAGATATACATAAAAGTAAAACTCACTGTGGGATATTCATATATGTATACAGGATAGTTTGGTCAGTTACATTCCACTGTTTCTCCTTTATCTTGTCCCTCCTCCCTCCCCCTTAATCCCTTTTCTCTACTCCACTGATATCTCTTCTATTTTCGTGGAATTTTTCCTCCCCTTTCCCCCCTTATTTTGATCTAACTTTTGCATATGAGAGAAAGCATTTCTCCCTTGACTTTCCGAGTCTGGCCTATTTCACTTAGCATGATGTTCTCTAATACCATCAATTTACCAGCAAATGACATAATTTCCTTTTTCTTTATGGCTGAAGAAAATTCCATTGTGCATACATACCACCTTTTCCTCATCCATTCATCTGTTGATGGGCATCTGGGCTGATTTCATAACTTAGCTATTGTGAATTGTGCTGCTATAAACATTGATGTGGCTGTATCTCTATAGTATGCTGAATTTTGTTATTTTGGATAAATACCATGGAATGGGAGAGCAGGTTCATATGGTGGTTCCATTCCCAGTTTTTCAAGGAATCTCTATACTGTTTTACAGAGTGGTGGTACTAATTTGTAGTCCCATCAAATATGTATGAATGCCACTTTTCCCCACATTCCCACCACATTTATTATTATTTGTATTATTGATAATTGCCATTCTAACTAACTAGAGTGAGATGAAATCCCAATGTAATTTTAATTAGCATTTCCCTGATTGTTAGAAGCATAGGTAGTTAAAGCATAGCTTCAGCACTTTAACATACTGGCACAGACATAAACTTCCTTAACAACACTCCTAAAATGCAAGAAACAAAACCAAGAATCAATAAGTAGGACAGAATTAAATTAAAAAGCTTCTTCACAGCAAACAATTAAAAGCATGAAGAGAGAATCTACAGAATGTGAGATCTTTGCCACCTTCTTCTCAGACAAGAATTAATATCCAGAATATATAAAGAACTCAAAAATCTTAACACCAGAAACCAAATGACCCAATCAATAAATGGGCAAAAGAACTAAACAGACACTTCTCAAAAGAAGAAATATACCCAGTGGCTCAGGAGGCTGAGACAGGAGGATCATGAGTTCAAAGCCAGCCTCAGCAAAAGCAAGGAGCTAAGCAATACAGTGAGGCCCTGTCTCTAAATAAAATACAAAATGGAGCAGGGAATGTGGCTCAGTGGTCCAGTGCTCCTGAGTTCAATCCCTGGTAAAGAAGAAGAAGAAGAAGGAGAAGGAGAAGAAGAAAAGGAGGAAGAGGAAGAAGGAGGATAAGAAGAAATATAAATGGTCAACAAATATATGAAAAAATGTTCAACATCTCCAGCTGTTCCTAGCTTATAAGAGATGAGTAGGAAGCATCCATTTATGGTCACAGCTGCTAGCACATTGAAGTAGGTGATTTACATGGAAGGTACTGAAAAACCTCACATCTATTTTCTGGGAAAACCCACACACCTTTCTGCTGCTATTATAATGGCTTCTACTTCTCTTCTGCCTTCCATATCTTGCATGGAAGCCTCTCGTTTGTGGACTCCGTCCTGGAAGCCTACTGGCAAGAGCTTCTGGGAAAAGTAGTTCCTAGGTTTCTAGCCCCTCAGAAGCAGGAATATCAAAGAAATAAGGATGAATACCAATTGCCAAAATAAAATCATCCAGCACAGGACCTCCAAGTCCTAGTACACACTATATTTTTTGCATATTTCTATTGGTGCATTCATAATTATACATAATAGTAGGAATCATTGTTGCATATTCATACATGTACACAATATAACAATATCATTTTTTAAAAGTATTTATTTATTTACTTTAGTTGTACACAATGCAATGCATTTATGTTTATGTGGTGCTGAGGATCGAACCCAGGCTGTGCACGTGCGAGGCGAGCGCTCTGCCATTGAGCCACAACCCCCGCCCCTAACAATATCATTTGACCAATCTAATTTCCCCCCCTCTCTCCACTCCTCCCTCCCTCTGTTCCCTTTCCTCTACTCTACTGGTCTTCCTTCAATTTTCCTTAAATCCCTCCTACCTTTCTTTTCTATTTTCCTCTCTAGCTTCCATATATGAAAGAAAACACAAACCTGGACTTTTTAAATTTGGCTTATTTTGCTTTAAATGCTCTCAAGTTCCATCCACTTTCCGGTAAATGACATAATTTCATTCTTTTTTATGGCCAAATAAAACTCTGCTATATATATATATATATATATATATATATATATATATATATATATATATATATATATATCACATTTTCTTTATCCATTCATCCATTGACAGACACCTATGCTGGTTCCAGAATTTGGCTATTATGAATTGTACCATGTACTATTTTTAAGACTACAACCAATATTGTATAGACTTTAACAAAATGTAATTAATCTATACATAAATGGTTTTGTGCTTTTTTTCCTAACCTGAATTTATTGTTGTGTCCATATAACTATTAAACCTATAAGTTAATTTTTATGACAATAATGTTTTTTATTTAATATATTTAAGCACCCTTGAGTTCTCATGCAAGCAGATTTCTAAAACTTTTCCTGTTTTAAAAGCATTATTTTATACAAATAGCTAGTTATTTTAAAGTTAATTTCTTTTTAAAGTTAATTTCTTAAGTGTTGTTCTGCAAATGAATTAGTGAGTCAAAAATGCATAATCAGTTCCTTAAAAGTTATTGTCATGTTAAAGCTAATGTAGAATAGTAAATTGTACTAATAAACATTATGCAGTGTAATCTTACACCATATGGCATTAATCAATCTGTTACTAGCTTTTGTTTTCCTCTGGGTTCATAAGGGATTAAAAAGTACAGCTTCACACTAAGACATCTGGCTTCAAAACAATTTAAGTCACAAAGCAATATACATTTTTTTTTGCTTTCTCACCCTTCTTTCCTAAGTCTTACAATCCCACTCAGAATTTTTGTCTAATCCCTCAAAAAAAGTCCTTCTGCCAAACTTTTGATTACTCCTACCCTGCCAGTATAACCTCATGTTGAACTCCCATCATAGAATGGGAAGGGTCTCTGGACAGCATAGGCCACATCTCAGGAGTTTTAAAAGGCTCTGGGAGTTGGCCCACACTCCAAAACTGCTGTTTTCCTGAAAGAGGGCCAGCCCTGCCTGTACCAGGACCTCTGAGAAGAGTAATTAGGTCACCACCACATCTCTACTTCTATATGGAGCGTTCTCTCTTTCAACTCTTGACTTCTTCAACTGCCTCCCCCACTTTGGTTGCCTGCTTTCAAATCCCCTCAGAAGGTCAAGATGTGGGTCATGATTTTAAGCTATGTGTGAAAGTCACTTCCTCTAAGAGGCCACTCTGATTTCCCAAATTAAAAAAAAATTTTTCACTGCAAAACTGTTGAGGTATTTTATCTCTACTACTTTCCATATAACTTTAATATTTTTCTCATTTGTGAAGTGACTCATGCTCATTGTAGAAAAGTTGAGTAATATGGAGAAGATTAAAGAAAAAAAAATCACTCTTAATCCCACAACACACCAAGAAAATCATTGTTAACATTTTCTTGTGTTATCTCTGTAGATTTTTCAATTATTTTTTAAACATAATTGAGAGCATACTGTGGATACAGTTTCTTTTTTACTTAACATTTGATCATGAGCATATTTTCATGTTGTTAATTTTTTGATGTCTCATTTAAACAGGAATGTAAATTCCATTGTGCAGATGTACTATAATTAACTAATTCTCAGTTGTTTGATATTTGGATTGTTTCCAGTTTTATACTATTATACATAATGCTGTGAGAAACATCCTTAATAATAAATATTCACCTACATTTCCTTATGATAGGTTTCTAGAAGTGGATTAAACAATGGATTAAACAATGCTTTCATTTAACAATTACAAAACATTAAGAATCCTCTCCCAAGAATAATACAATCAAACACTTTTGCATACACTTGAAGGGCATTCACCTAAAATCCATATGTGAATTTTCTAGGGGTCCAAGGATCCTTAAAATATGTATATTTAAATAACTAGGTCAATGCATATGAAAATTTTATAGATATTAATATTTCTAATTTCCAGAAACATCTATCTGTCCTACTTGTATGGTACAGCTACTGCTTTCTAGTTCAAGCTTTGCAAAAAACAAAACCAACAATAAAAGCTTCTTATTTATTTAAAAAAATAGAATTGCTATTTATATCTTATTACCTCTGTTAGACTATAAGCTCTTTGAGGGAAGGGTCATGCTTGATTTTACTCTGAATTTTCCAGAAGACTAAGCAAAGTACCTAATTTACAATAGATGCTCAGTAAAGGGTTATTGAATTAATAACTGAATTTCAAAGTCAGCAAGTCCAAGGGGAAAAAGTTCTACGTTTAATTATCTAGAAAGTGAGTTGAGATATGGTTCATACCCATGATGGAAGGCACCAAAATATGGTCACTGGATCCTTCACCACGCCTCTTGAGCAGATGCTACATTGGATAGCTAAAGGGACAGTGATGCAAATAGACCTTTAGTTTTAATTCAATTGCCATATATCCCATTTTCTTCAGTGTTGAGTGTAGTTATTACCTATCTCTGAGATACTGAGGACTCTTTGCATCAGCAACTGAACATCAATAATACCAGTATTGAAAAATAATATATCACAATCACCTGTTAATTCTGTGATTAAAATTATATGTCTTACTACCAAAACCCCAGTTAACTTCTTGCATAGTGCAAATTTTCCAAACTATTTGGAATGGAGCAGATACTGTGTGACAGACATGCTTAGTGGCCTATCTAATAGCCATTCTTCTCCTCTGTGAGAAGAGATCCCAATTTGCCTTGGTTTGGAAATTTGCCCAAGCTCAAAGGGTGACTATGATTAATGAGACACCAGTTGAGACGATTTCATTTTCCCTTTCCCGGTACAGATTTACCTCACATAAGGACTGTTCAGTTAATGACTTTTTGTCATAATGATTCTTGAAATGTACCATTTTTTGAACAATGACTCCCTTTTTTTTCTCTAATATGTTGACATTTTCATTCCAAAAATATACTAAACAAATATGCTATAAGAAGTGATATGACATCATTTCTGTTTCAGGCTATGTCATGCTCACCAATTTTTCTTGACACACATTTACTTGTCAGAGCATATCATATGGAACAAATTTGAATTGAGCATCATGTTTGAATGAGCTCAAAATGTTCTGCTTTGCATATAGATGCCAAGTGAGAGGGATGAAGAGATATTGCTTACATTTCCTTAGTCTTTATACATGTGCAATTCCGTGTTTCAAAACACTCTCATTAGCTTTCATTTTGTCCTAAAGGTGATTTTGAAACTATAACTGTATATTTAAGTGCAATTAGATTACAAAATAACCATGAAACCCTTCCCCAAAGCTGAAAACCTAATGAATGAAATAGTGTAGATGAGAGAATTCACCTTTCAAAAATGACCCCTTACCCTCTCCTCCGCCATCACTACCAGAACTATTTCCCCTCATTATGCTACACTTTATGTACAAACTATATTTATTTACTTTCAAATTATTCTTAACTTCTTATATAAATTTATTTTTACTGTTCACTTGAAATATTTTCTTATCTGTGAAAATTATTTGGATATCTTGGGTAAGCACATAATGCATTATAAGTTTTCCTATAAACATTAATGGAATTTTAGAAAATAACATCTTTCCTCTTCATAGCAAGGCTTTCAAAAATAAATTTAATTAATTAAGTAAAGGATGGGCATACTTGCTTCTCAGCTGTCCTCTGTCAACCATTTATAGCTAGGGATAGAATGAGAGTCAGATTTGGCCAAAGAAAGGTAGTCTCCTGGAGAATCCTGGGAAAGATTCTTCTCCCCAATACAAAAAGAACACTTTCTCCCTTTCCTGTCTTCCTACCCTAATTTTTAAAGTATGTTAAAGACTGGTTTGTGTGGAGTTATCCTGTGAATTTGAGGGAGAAAATGTCAGGAGAATAACACAATGCCAACCCAGTTCCCTCACCTGGTAGAGTCAAAGAAAAATCCTAGAATGTCTGCCCTCAGTCATCTTGTTACATACAGTTTTTATTTAAAACAGTATTAGTCAGGTTTCCTTGAACCAAAATATTTCTAAATTATTCCACATTCACCCACTATTCATTAAAAGTAGAAAGGCATTAAACAATAATAACGATGCCTTTCACCGTGTGCTGAGATCTTCAGTACCAGAGTGCTCTCATGTGTTGATAGAAGTCTTCCTTTTACCCTGATCCCCTCTGGCTTTAACTTCTGTTCCCACAGGTCTTTGGTATCTCCCTTATTATCTTTCCTTTCATTATTGAAGCTCTGCTCTGTCCTAACTTGTATGTAGATCTAAAAATGTCCACTCCCTGAAGACATTTGTGTGTGAAGCTTACTGCACTTAAGGTTTGAGTTTATACTACAACAAGGCCAAAGAGCTTAAAATTAAATATCAGACATTTTTATCTTTATAAAATATGTAGGCCACCCTTCCATGATGTTTAGCCATGCTGTTTATATTCTAAAGTTTTTTTGTATACAAAGTTTGGGGATTGTCATCTCAGTGTTCTCCTGAAAATTCTATTCCCTTCATAATATTATGCAATAATATTTAGCTATCTATATCTCTGCCAAGAACAGCAGCCACCACCACATCCAATTATTCTATATTTTATTACAAAATGGACCAAATACTCCATTGGCATAGGTTTTGAAATATTCATCTTAGTTTCTTCCTCACACTACAGTCCCTGTGGTGAAAAGGGAACAGAGATTCAGTTCTTCGTTGCTATCAATATGCCACCGCTTTGGAAGACAGAGGTGGATACAGACAGCTTGGGGAGAATAAAGAGAAGGGAGGGAAAAAGGAATAGGAAAGACAGTGGAATGAATCTGACACAACTTTCCTATGTACATATACACCACAATGAATCTCCACATCATGTACAACCACAAGACTGGTATCCTAATTAGAGTAAGATATACTTCATGTTTGTATAAATATGTCAAAATACATTTTACTGTCATGTATATCTAAAAAGAAAAAATAAAATTTTAAAAAGAGAACAGATTTTGATAGTGTATTGGAAAAGAACACAGGATTGGAATTTGAAATATGTAGATTTTTCTATGCAAATGAGTTTTATTATTTACAAGTATCTCAGGATCCTAATGTCGTCATATGTAAAAATATGGAGGGGATATGCACTAAAGAACATCTGAGATCCCATTCATCTAGCCATTTATAGATGAGGTATCTGGGGCCTGACTACCTAGATGAGGCAATATTTAAATTATCACGTGGTAAGTTTTTAGTTCCTTCTGAGATTAATTATATACTTGATATTTTGTTCATAGGCATTATTCCCTTTGTTTGTTTCCAAAGTTACAGTGATCTTAGCACTGACAATGCAAGAAGAAAGAACAAATCAAAGGTAAAAAATTCAAACTGGACAAACTTTCTTGAACATGTGGGGAGAATGTACAGGGCTGCTAATTGAGACTTTGTAAACAATGAAATAAACTTAAGTATCTATTACTAGATCAGTTTACCAAATTGTGCTATTTTCTTTCTATGGATGGCTAGGCAACAATTAGACAGATCTTCATGTACTGATTAAAAATATGTATATATAATCTTGGTATGCCTTTCATATTTTATGTGTGTAGATGCATATATATTTATATAGGCATAAAAATATATATTTGTGTATATCTGAGTACACACATATCTGTGTAGTTATGGAGTTCAACACCATGTAAACTATTTTGTTACTGATTGAAATATATATATATATATATTTCTTGACTACATGGATATTCTATATATAGCTATATTCTATATATACATCTCTCTCTGTATATATATATATATATATATATATATATATACCTATATCCTCTATATAATAGAAATATAGAGAGAATACACAAAAGACTGATAACAGTGGTTGCCTTATAGGAAATAAAGATCTGGGGAGAAACTTATCTTTACCACCTACTCCTTCGTATCTTTTAAAATTCTAATTATATGTATACATTTTCTGTTAAAATATAAGATAAATGGATTTTTATAAAGACTACAAATCAGAACTGGGGTTGTGGCTCAGCAGTAGAGTGCTCACCTATCATGTGTGCAGCCCGGGTTCGATCCTCAGCACCACGTAAAGATAAAGGGAATGTGTACAACTAAATCAAATAAATAAATATTTTAATTTTTTTTTAAAAAAAGACTACAAATCATTTAAAAAGAAATACAGAATAAAATGAGGTATGGATGTTATTGGTGGATTTCAATTGAACACCCTTTCCCCATCCTAAACTAATAATAGTCCTCCATGTCCCAGCTAGACCCAGAGAAGATTATATGACCTAAAGTTGTTAATGATGAGGTATGCTGTTTTACAACCTTCTATCTGAGCCTCTCCTTCCCCATGCTCGGTCACTAGACTTTGAGTACTGTATTTTGAGCTCATTATGGAATAGGCTGGATTCTTCTTGGGACGGTCAGCCATCATTGGATGGCTACTGCTGGACATCTCTGACTTTGGCCTAAATGAGAGGCCACCCTGAATTCATGGTGGAAATGGCATGGATACTGGAGTCAGATTCTCCTGGCTTAGATCACCATATCCACCTCTTCCCCACCCCACCCCAATATTGGGGATGGTACCCAGGGGTATCTACAACTGAGCTACATTCTCATCCCTATTTATTTTTTACACTTTGAAATGGAGTCTAATTTGCCTCATACTTGCAATCCTCCTTTCTAAGCCTCCCAAGTAGTAAGGAATACAGGTGTGCACCACCATGTCTGGCTCAGATCCACTTCTTAATAGTCATATGATACTCATATTCCCTAAGCCTCTAGTTCTTCTCTATAAGAGGAGGTGATGCTACCTTCTTCACAAGACTGTTGTGAGATTTTAGTGGCATTAGCAATACACATGTTTGGGTCTGAAAAAAATATTCATCTCTCTCTCTATGTCTCTTGTTTCAGTTTCATCCATTCACTCTTGCCCTTGTTGAATTTCATAATAGTACCCAAGTTGATATTCCTTAAATAGCTTTTTCTTTTTTAAAATTTATTTATTTTATATATGTATTATCATTATACACAATAATGGGATTAATTATTTCATATATATGCACATAACATAATTTGCTCAATCTCCTTTTTCAATACCTTCCCTGTCCCTCCCACTTCCCTCCCCCATCTACTTGTTCTATTCTACTGATCTTCCTTCCATTATTATTATTACTATTATTATTTTAATTAGGGCATTTTAACTATATATATGTGCATGTATATATGTAGATATAGATAGATAGATTCACTGTGGTTTATTTGTACATGGACATATGTGATTTGGTAGATTTCATTCCCCAGTAATTCCCTATACCCTCCTCTCCTCCCTCTCCTCCCTCCCTCTCTATCACTTTCCTTTACTCTATTGGTCTCCCTTCTATTTTCATGAGATCCTTTTTATTAATTCCCCTCTCTCTCTCTCTCTCTCTCTCTCTCTTCCCTCCCTTCCTCTCCCTCTCTCTCTAACTTCCAAATAAGAAAGAAAGCATTCAACCCTTGACTTTCTGAATCTGGCTTATTTCATTTAGCGTGATGTTCTCCAATTCCATGCATTTGCCAGCAAATGACATAATTTCATTATTCTTTATGATCAAAGAAAACTCCATTGTGTATATATACCCCATTTTCTTTATCCATTCATCTGTTGACGGGCACCTAGGTTGGTTCTATAACTTGGCTATTGTGAATTGCACTGCTATAAATATTGGTGTGCATGTGTCACTATAGTATGCTGATTTTAGTTCTTTTTAATAAATGCCAAGGAGTAGGAAAGCTGGGTCATATGGTGGTTCCATTCCTAGTATTTTTTTGGAATCTCCATAATGCTTTCCATGGTGATTGTACTAATTTGCAGTTCCACCAACAATGCATGAGTGTACATTCCCCCCTACATCCTCACCAGCAATTATTATTGTTTGTATTCTTAATGATTGCCATTCTAACTGGAGTGAGATGAAATCTCAATGTAGTTTTAATTCGCATTTCCCTGATTGCTAGGGATATTGAATACTTTTTCATATATTTTTGTCCATATTTCTTCCTTTGAGAAATGTCTGTTTAGTTCATTTGCCCATTCATTGATTGAACTCTTTTTAATGGTAAGTTTTTTGAATTCTTTATATATTCTGGATATTAATCCCCTGTCAGAAGAGTAGCTGACAAAGATTTTCTCCCATTCTGTAGGCTCTCTTCATGTTCTTAATTGTTTCCTTTTCTGTGCAGAAGCTTTTTAATTTGATGGCATCCAAATTATTCATTCTTGGTCTTTATTTCCTGAGCTTTACGAGACTTATTAAGGAAGACAGTGACTGCACCAATATGGAGTGTTGGCATTGTGTTTTCTTCTAGAAGTTTCAATGTTTCTGGTCTAATTCCTAGGGTTTTGATTCACGTTGATTTGACTTTTACACAAGTTGTCCACATGTATAGGCAGTTCTATTGAATTTAGGAGCAAAAATGCCGGTAGTCTGCTTCATTCTTAATGTTCCAAATTATTTACACATACATGAACTCTTCATAACTTTTCTTTGTTGCCTTCAGTTGCAGCAAGTACTGTGGACCCATTTTTCAAAAAGAAAAGACAAGTGGCAGGAAACCAGTTCTCAATGATTTTTCAGAGCCAGACTGAGAGCTCAAACTTCTGGTGCTCTGTCTCATCTTTCCCACAGTAAAAACATCCTCTTTCCATTAAAAAAATACCTTTCACTTTGACTACACAAAGAACTATTCTCAAACATTTTCACACCTAAGAAGGAAATGAGCAAGAGCATACAATAGGAAAATAATCTCTTAGGCATGTGAGAATATAAGAGCTATTGTGGTTTTTCAAAAAGCACACTTAGATGAATAGGACAGAAGTTTTATTTGATTATGAATCAGGACCTTGAGGCAGTACATGAGTAAAAACTTCTAGTTCCTGTGGGTAAGATTAATGCATGTCAGGAAGAAATGTATGGGTTGTTCATATAATCAAACAACAAATATTTGAATGACAATCGTGTATAAGGTGCTGCATGTCTTTTAGCTCCTTTGAACTCTGATGAAGAAAAAAGGAGGACCATAAGCTCAACTTGGGATCATCTAATGAGAATTGAGCCCCCAAATAAGAAAATGGCTTCATGCAGTACAAGTTTCTATGACTTTTTTTCTAGTATGACACAATTTCTTCATTTTAAAAAAAATGAAAGGAAATGCAGAGACATAGCTAGTCTAACACTTCTGAGGAATTTTACTTGACAATGTCATTAATCCAATGTCATTAAATCCATTAAATCCTGTTCTCTTCTTACTTGACTTCATAAAAAGTATTTGATACTAATGACCACTCCCTACTTTTTTAAAACATATTCACTTATTTTGGCTTCAAAGAAATAATGCTCTTCTGGTTTTCTTCATACCTTTCTGGGATCTTTGTCTCCTGGGTAGGTTTGTCCTCCTCACCCAGCTATTAGATTTGAGATTCCTCAATCCTTCACCCTTCGCTATCTTCCCTTCCCAATCTCCCTGAAAAACTCTCATACACACCTGTACTACAGATATTTATATGAAGATAGCTCATAAATTTCTATCTCCATCCTACTACCAACATCCTACTTGACATCTCTTCATGGATGGTTCAAGGGCACCCCAAACCAAGTAATTCCAAACCAAACCCATGAGAGTCCAAAACAAACCTGGTCTTTATTCATGGTCTGTTCTCTATTTCAGTGAATTGCACCATCATTCATCCAAGGGATGCAGGATTGAAGCCAGTTATTATTCTTGGCATCTTTCATTCCTGCTTCTCACTGAAGCCTCATAACCAAGCATTATCAAGTCCTGTTGCATTTCTTCCTCTCTCTCTCTTTTATCCCGCAACTTTTCCCAATCCAGCTAGTACAAGCTACCATTATTGTTTACATCAACTACTAAATCCTCTAGTCTGTTCTCCACATCCTACAGCAAAATCTTCTCCTCCAAGTGTTAATGTGAGCATATTAACTCCCTTGCTCAAGGTCTACAGTGTTTTCCTCATGGCTTCAAGGATCAAGGCAAAATTATTTGACATGACTTGAAAGGTCCTATATGATCTAGTTCCTATGTATCTCTCTAGCCTCTTCATGTTCCACCCTCTTTCTAGTTTCCGGGATCCAGCCACACTGATGTATTTTCAGTCCTTTCTATTTGAGATGTTCTGTTCAATCCCAGGGCTTTTGCACATGTTCTTTTTGCCTAAAATGTCATTCTTTCTTTTAGTAAATAGAATAACAGTCTCCCACCAAAAAATATTCATGTCTTCATCCCCAACACTCATAGCTTATATGGAAAAAGCAACTTCATTGATGTGATTATGGTAAGGATCTTGAGATGGACAGAATATTATGGAGTATCTAGTACACTTATTGTAATCACAAATGTCTTACAAGGAAAAGAGAGTCAGAGTCAGAGACAGACATGTATTGGTGGAATCAGAGGTCAAAGAGAAGCGATATTTAAACATGCTATGTTCCTGGCTTTGAAATGAAGAAAAAGGCCATGAGCCAAGGTGACCTCTTGAAGCATAGGTGGTCTCTAGAATCTGGAAAATGCAAGGAAGTGGATTCTCCCCTAGAGCCTCCAGAAGGAATGCAGTCTTGCCAACACCTTGATCTTAGGACTTCTGACCTCCAGAATTATAAGATAATAAATCTGTTGTTTTAAGCAGCTAAATTTGTGATAATTTGTTACAGAAGCATTCAGCAACTAAAATACCTTTCTTCTCCATCTAATTGATTGCTAAAGTCCTTCAGGGAGGGCTTCTCCACATTTTGACCAAGTCAGATATACATAGAACAAGCCCCCTTGAACTAAGCATGTCCTTACAGCTCTTGTTACAGTTGTATGGTTGTTGTATGGTTGTATCCCAGTTCAAACTTTTCTATTATGCCCCTGGGAATTATTATTCAGTCACCACTACAATTCTCTCTGACCTAAATTTATTCTCTGAATGTGTTCTTTATTGTCTTACTCTATATGAAATCTGAGGACACAGCTTTTCCTGCCAGTTTCCGATGTGCTGGCTATTTTCTCTCCCATATTCCTCATATCCCTAGACTGGAAGATGAGATGGGTGCTTTTTTTTTTTTTTTTTGGTTCATTTCTAGTTCATTTCTAGTTGTATGGTTGTTGACTATGTTGATTATGTGAGGTTAGAAACTACATCTACTTTTGCCTATCAGTATATTCCCAACACCTAGCTATGTCTGTTATATAATAATATTTAGTATTAATTTAAAAGAAATAATATTACAAAAAATATAAATCTCTAAAAAACGGTTTTTTTGTCATAAGATGAAGCAGAAGAGGCATGCTACACATTAGGAATAGGTATTAAAATGCATCAGAACTAAACAGCTTCCAACAAACAACTGTGCCTGGAACCTTTCAAACACACTTTTATTTCTCCTAAAATGGGGGTATTTTTGTCAGAACTCTGCTTGTTGTGACATTCTTCAGACCAAAATCTGGTACCTTGTGTCATAAGTCCCTTTAAAGTTTACAATTAAACATCATATTTTTTTATTTTAAAAAATCTTTTGAGGTGGATTCCACTGAATGTCTTAGTAGTTTTATACATAGAAACCAATGCTCAAAGGAATTCGGTGAATTTCTTGGGAATCACGATTCCCAAGAAACAAAAGTAGATCTCAAACTGAGCTATTTTGATTTTAAATGCAGCATGATCCCCAGTGCATTGTACCCCACATTAGGTTTTTCCTCCATGGATTTAGCAAGTTTCTTCATTTCAGTGTTGAACATGCTACCCATGTCTTAAGCAGCTTTTGAATAAACTGGTATTTGTCACAAAGACATTAAGATTATTATGGGCAAATGTGCCAAGTCTCAACTGCTTGGATCTAATGCCTTTGGAGAACAGAGATTATGAAGAAGGTAAAAATATTGAAAATAATTCCAGGGTATGACTGTGGGAATGTGTGACCAAGGTGGGAGAGAGACAAAATCACTGAAAGAAAATAAATAAATAAATAATATGAGAAAAGAATCACTGAAAGAAGGAAAGTCAAGGTACAGAAAGGCAGAATATTGGAAGTTATTGACATAGTATGGAAATCCCCAAGAATCATAACAGAAGCAGTGTTAGAGCAACAGTGAGGGCGAGCTAAAATCTTACAGAAGGGAGGGAAATGACAACAGATGGCTATAACAAGAGGAACAGTAGGTGAGATGGCATGATGATCTAAGATTCAAAGATGGGGAGAGAGACATGGTATTACTAACAGGACTACAGAGTAGTCTTGGAAACTAGAAATGAACCCCCCAAAAAGCACCCATCTCACCTTCCAGTCTAGGGATGTGAGGAATATTGGAGAGAAAATAACCAGCACCTCAGAAACTGGCAGGAAAAGCTGTGTCCTCAGATTTAACATAGAGTAAGACAATAAAGAACACATTCAGAGAATAAATTTAGGTCAGAGAGAATTGTGGTGGTAACTGAATAATAATTCCCAAGGGCATAGTAGAAAAGTTTGAACTGGGAAAACGTGGACTAAAAAAGGTCAGAAAGAGGGATATGACAATCTTGGTTGTTAACCTGACTGGAGTACCTAGAAAATTGGTAAAAACACACTTTTGGGTGTGTATGTTAGGGTGTTTCCAGAGGTGACTGACATGTGGATCAGTGAACTGAGGTGCCCTGAATGTGAGCCATGATGAAACAAAAAGGGAGAAGCTCTACCAACTTCGCAAGCTTGATTCTTCTTGTGTGTTTTTTGTTTGTTTGCTGCTGCCATTGCCTATGCACATTAGACTTCAGCTTCTGCAGCCTTTGAAAGTAGACTTGTACCAGTGACTTTCCTGGGAACTTCCAGGCCATCAGCCTTGGATTGGAGTTGCATTATTTGTTCCTCTTGTTCTGAGGCTTCCAACTTCGTGGACAGAGCAGCTACTGGTTTCCCTTGCTCTCCAGCTTATAGACAGCCCTTGTGGGACTACCCAGCCTCTCATCATGTAAGCCAATCTAATAAATACCCTCTTATAATTATATATACATTTTGTTGGTTTTTTCCTCTAGAGAACACTGACTAATACAGGGGGTTATGTCAGATAGTCATCAAAGATTCCCCAACAAGTCCTACGTACTCTACCCTTAAATCAGTATTTCCTCTTAGCAAATAGAATACTTCTTTCCTGGGAATACTCACTTTGAAACTCAGCCACAATTCTGTAAGAGATTCAAGCCATAAATAGAGGCCAAATGGAGGAGAACCAAAAAAATCTGGTCAACTTCCCACTGGTACTTTCTACCAAAAGCCTGAATCAACTGCCAACCATGCGAATAAGCCTTGGACATTCTAGTCTACTCAAGCATTCAGAAGACTGCTACCCCAGCTGACATCGTGAGCAAAAGAACAATCCAGTTGTACCATTCACTCATTGAATCATGAATAATAAAATGGTGTTTGAAGCCATTACATTTCTGAGTGGTTTGGCTATTGTGGATGACTGAAACAGGGATGCACAAAATTAGGTGAGGACTAAGGTAGGTAGGTGAGGGATGACCAAGGAGTTTGGAGTTTCATTTACAACATACATCATCACAGATAATGAACTTTTTCCCCTGAGCAACTAGAAGAATGGAATTGCTTTGGGGAATGTACCTCCTCCCTACAGCCTCTGCACTGAGTCGTGTTACAATAATGACTTATGTTTTGCTGCAGGATACATTCTCTGCCACTGAAACATGCATGTACTCGAGACGCAGAGCTTCAACCCTGGATCTGAAGGGGAGGCCTCCAGATGAATTGTAATTTCAGGTTGAACTTTAAAAGTTATTTCTACTTTAGAGGTGTCTTGATCTAAAACCCATCACCCAGACACTTAGGAATTAGGATGCTGTCTTCCCCTTCATGTATGATTCTCCTCCATGAAGGAGATGCTCTGAGTGGCTTTCAGGTTAATATGAAAGAACTTGAAGCTGCAAACGAATTGAGTAACCATGACAACAAGAAGGGAAGAAAACAAAACAATTATGCCTATGCAAATTTCTTCCTGAACCATCAAAATGAAAGAGAACATGACTGTCAACAACAATGTCTTATGGCCAATGACTAATGCAGAATTAGTTAAAGCCACTGGCATCTGTTGGCACAGCTACAACCAGAAGAAAAGGTAGGCCTTCACAACTCACTGCTCCATGTTCACATTCACAATGGGATGTATGTGGGGGGGGTTAGTGTACCAATGACTTTCAAATGAAATACATTATATTTTACTGAATTATCTCTGGTCCAGACCTTCTGGGACTTTTGCTCTAGTGGCACCAATGAAGCCCTTAACTCATCAAATTACAACCTGCATGAGGTAGAGTGCAGGAGCCCTAATAAAGGAGATAGCTAAGATTGAGGTTAGCTGTGAGCCATAAGCATTACCACCTTCCATGGTCTCGTGAGACTTGGCCCGGGACATTGCGGATCGGGTCAGCGCCATTTGCATGGTCTCGTGAGACTTGGCCTGGGACATTGTGGATCGTCGTGGGGGCCATTTTGTGGTTGTTGAAGGAGCGTGGACGGTGTGTCGGGGTGTTGTTGGAGCCGGAGAGAGAAGCTGGCAGAATAAAGAGCCTGTTTGTTTCCAGTCTGCATCTGAACTTATTCCTGCAGCTTTGTTGCTCCAAGCGGCCATCGCTTCAGGTGGCAACAGTAGAGCAGTGATTCTCTGACTGTAATATGTACATGATTCACCTGGGCATCTCATTAAAATGCAGAATCTGATTCAGTAGTTTTGTAGTAGGCACATGACTCTTCATTTCTAATAAGCTCCTCCAAAACCCATATTGAGAAGGGACAGTGTTAGGTTAAGAGTATGGAGTCTGCATTCACACCACCTGATTTCAAGGCCTGACCTGTATATTAGCTCTGTGACCTTTGAGAAGTTACCTGGCCTTCTTGCACTTCTCTATTCATAAAATTGGGGATGATAAAAATGGCAAAGAATAGTGTCTACCTACAAAAGTTCTTGAGTGACCTAAATGAGTTTATGCATTTAAAATATTTAAGTAGTACTTGACATGTCATAAGCACTCAATATATATCAACTATTGTAATCTTCTTATGTCTTACCTGCTAATGGAACATTTTTTTATATTACTGGGACTATGTTGTCTGTGCTTAACCCATTAAGTCGCAAGTTTTCATTTCTGTGAATATTTCAATGAAATTGATATTGCATCTGGGTGTGGTGGTGCACGCCTGTAATCCCAGTGGCTAGGGAGGCTAAGGCAGGAAAATTGAAAATTCAAAGCCACCCTCAGCAATTTAGTGAGGCCCTAAGCAACTCAATGAGACCCAGTCTCTAAATAAAATATAAAAAAAGGGTCTGTGGATGTGGCTCAGTGGTTAAGTGCCCCTGGGTTCAATCCCTGGTGCCAAAAAAAAAAAAAAAAAAAAAGGAAAAGAAAAGAAAGAAATAGACATGTGCATTAAAATATATTTAAAATCATAATCTAGAGCTTATATATCACATATTTTTCCTGCATATATATGAAAGACATATTTTCAAATTCTCTAATCATTCACCTATTACTTTGGTCAAAAGAATAGAACTCTTGAATCACAGCCTCTGGGACAGGAGTCCCCTGTGTTTCTCTTTTGCTAGCAAAGCAATAAATATTTTTCCTTTTTCTCAAAACCATGTCCTTGCTATTGGATTAGCATCTGGGACAAGGACCAATTTTTCAGTAACAAATTTGGCAACCCACATGGGACCTGAGAGCAGCCCCCACTCCAACTTTCTTGGGTAGGCCTGGCTGTCCAAGGAACCCCACTTCCATGCTGAGGATTGAAGGTAGCTGGTGAACTTGTTGAGAGCCAACTGCAGGAGAGTTAGGAGTTGGGTTGCTCCATCATGGTCCACTTTGAAATAAAGGATACTAAACTCAGTAAAGTTGGGACACCCTAGGCCATCTGCATGATCCATGCCCTATGTATGCCTTGTCCATTCACCACTGTGGACCTCTGAACTGCTCTGATGCTGAATACCCTTCAATATCCATGTCCCACCTGATAGAGAACAAGGACATTGGGTTACTTCCCTCTTTCACCAGGAAGCATCTTAGAGATGTTTTCACCCATTTTCCATAGAAATGGAATGTAGAAACTGATAGTGAGGACATGTAACAGTGGTCCACTTTATGCTTTGAATATAGCCCTTGCTGCTCTGCCACAGCAACTTATTTTTAAAATGGACATGTTTCTTTCTCTTCCTCTCTCCCTGTTCCTCCCTAATCTCAGGGAAAACAGGATTACCTTTCTTCCCATCCTAGGCAGAATTATCTGTCCTTGAGTACACACCCACCAAAGGAATGAAGTAACCCAGACTTTGGGGATGGAACCAGATCTCAGAAATGACTATCTCCCAAATTAACAAGTGGATTACAACTCCAGCAGAGAACATGTGGAATGTAGCCTTTGAATAACCTCTTTTAAAGCCCCCTGGTCCTGCTGATGGGCAGAATCACAGCCTCTGAGACAGAAGTCCCCTGTGTTTCTCCTTTTCCAGCAAAGCAATAAATCTTCTTTTTCCTTTTTCTTAAAAAATTAGAACTCTAAAAAGATAATATTTATTTCAAAAATTACCATAAGTGGTATACTTATTACTCAATTTTAAGTTTTTATAGGTTTCCCACATCCGGGACAATGGGACTTAACTTTGATCATAGATGTTATCACAACTCTGTGAAAAATTTGGTTCCACTTTACATAGAAGAAAATGAAGGTTTACTGAGGTCACAGAGCTAGTAGAAGTGTTTGTCTGATTCTAGAATCCACAACATCTATGTTGTGTCTGTCAAGAGGGAAAGAACTAACTATTCATACCCAAGAAGCTAGTGTAAAACTAGCACATAGTAGATGGTCAAAAACATTTGTTGAATGAATGACCCAGTGTAATAGGTATTTTTTTCTCTAAATTTAGAGACAAGTGAACTGAAATTCAAAACAAAACTTTAAAACTTGCTCAATTATATCACAAATGAAAGAGTTGGGATGAAAATGTAGGTCCCTTATATTCCATCATAGAAATAATCTTGACCTTGTTTGCTGATAATGATGAAAGTAAGTAATGAAGACAGGCTAACTGATGAGCAAGCACTTGAAAATGACCAAACTCAACAGGAGCTGCTTGAGTTGTGTTGAGGATAATTGACCAAAAGCAATGCAAAACTAATGCATTTTCTCATATGCAACTTATTTGTCAGTTTCCCTGCTCTGTCAGATCCTCTAACAGTTGTTGGAATAATTTTCCCATGGTTCTTTGAAGATTCAGCTAATGGGTTAGTGGAAACTCCTCCAGTGGTCTTATATAACATTTGGTGGCTATCTTAGTTTGGGTCCCCCTAGAATTCATTGCAAGTAGTTTATTTGGGAGGTAATGAGAATGTGAATAGGAAAGTGGAAAAGTGTTTCAGAAAAAAAGAAGACATCCAACTAGGAATACATTATCAAGCTATCTTCCTACACTAGATCATTGGAAATTAATCCCATGAAGAAATGAAGAGGAATGGTGAGAAACACAGGTCTCGAATTTATGCCACATAAAGGGAAAAGGAGTTGAAGTTTTACAGACCAATGGTCAAGAGTCATTGATTGAGGGCTGCTCCCAGTGGTGTTAATTCCTTAGCACTTCAAACCTGCCATGTAAGTACAGAGTAGCCCCTAGTACTTCAGAAAAAATCCATCAGGCTCATATTCATTGGTGCTGCCATTTAGATGTCAGTAGGAGCACTTCAAATGGTAGCATTCAAGAGATATGGACAGGGAACCAGGAGAATCTGCTAAAAATAAAAAGGAGCTCTTTTTGCTGCTTCACACTCTTAAAGCTCACTAAGATGGTAATTACATGGAGAAAAAAAATTACCTACTTGTCCAACTGGAGTTGTTGAGGGAAGGGTATGCAAATACTATACATTTTAGGTTAGGCACTACACAGTCATTTCCAAAAAGTGGATGCAGGAGGTGATGAACCAATCTATTGATAAGTGTGTTGATAAACAGCCTGTGTCTATATCTCTTAACCCTGAATTCACTTAAATGGATTGCTGAATTTCATTGCAGGAAAAGGAATAAGAGAATCTGTATTTAGGGGATGGTAAGGAGAGAAGGTTCATAGGAGGTGTCCAGTATGTGTTATTGGATTTGTTCTTAATCCCAGAAGGAAAAACTACATTTATTTTCTGAAATATCAGTGTGTTTTCCAGAATCAGTGAGGTCATGGAAACCATAATCTTTGCCATGTGCTCTTGCAGCCACAGTTATGGTAATTAAACCAGGGGGTTCTGGTGAACATGGTGAAATCAGACTTGAGTCTGGGAGCTGGAGGGGGATGGGAAAGCATTTGGAAGCTTTGAAAGTTGTTTCTGTGTTCAACACTTAAGTCTGAGGCTAATGGGTTCCTAATTTTCCTGATACTTGGGCCTTGGAAACCACAGATAGCCCAGAGTGTGGAGTGGTGGACAGCAAGATATGCCATCACTGTGGATCTGATCTGTCATCACCAATGATTCAAGGGAAATCATTCTAAGAGGGTTTTGAGACTGCATTTGGGGTCTAGAGGTCTGCAGATGTTATTACTATTTTTACTCAGTTGCTTAAACCAAGAGGCCCTAATGTCATTGTGGAATTACAGTAATTGGGTCCTCAATAAGCCACAATAATATACCTCTAGAGTAGAAAATACTGAATGTACTTCCATTCCCCAGTACTTCTCCCTCTTAGCCGCTCTTTCAAACCATCATACAACCTTTACTCCAGAGACATCTTTAAAAGCCTAGGGAAAGTAGATTTGCTCTATGTGTCTATGCAGTCTCTTTTTGTCTGACCCCTTCTTCCTGCTATCCCTACTTCTCCATACAGAAATGTCTTTCAAACATAGAATGACTCTGTGTATATTTGCATAGCAGCAATCCTCTCTATAAAAATAAATCCTGAATAGATTGCTCTATTGTATATACATGTGGGCATACATGTCACCATACACAGATTTATTTTTCCAAGAACAAATGTCTTAATGTTTCTTTTCCTTGAGAAAAAAATTCACCACTGCCAGAAACTCAAATTCCATGTAGAACTTTGCAATAACAGAGAAATTAAATATAGTGAAGAGTCAGATTTTTGTTTCAAATAGCCCTGAATCTCCAAAGACTTCACAAGTCAAGTAAAGAGCTATTCTTAGAATGACTTTGTCCTCTACAGTAGATGAACAATCTTTAGGATGCCAAAAGGCAATTAAGTAACCAAGGTTTATTCTTTCCCTGAAGCAAAGAGGGGCTATGGCTACAGAATTACTACAGAACTGTGAAAAAAAAATACAGCTTGGGAATCACATTGTCTTGAGTTCAAATCCAATCCTTCCTCTTTCTTGGGCAAGTTTCTATACGTCTCAGTATCTGTTTTCTCTTCTTAAAAATGGAGCTCTAGGGTTATTGTGAAGATGAGAGTTATGTGAAAGCAACTGGCACAAAGGAAGTGTCGAGAACTGCAAAGGGTCTAAGATTTTTACCCTTCTTGCAAACTATCAAGCTAGCCTGATTGTTAAGTAAACCATAATCTTTGCTACATTTTGCAGATGCTGGTAGAAGACCCAAAACTCCCAGATTATAGATAAGACAGTTTATTACAACAATGACAGTAGCCAGATTACCAACATTTTTTTACATGTTTCCCAAGTCTCAATTTACACAGGATGATCCAAAGAGAGTCAGGTGACTCCTGCATATACAAATGAGTTTTACTACAGAAAAGGAACCCTAAGCTTAGGGAAACAGAATCATTTACAATGGGCAGTAGGCATGCTTTTATTTTGTTCCTTGTTGCCTTTATTATACTAGATGGTAACCAGGTGGCCCTTTGCTCTGGAGGAAAACACTGTCAATCTTCCAAGGCTGTTTGCTACACAAGAAGCATCCTTGAGAAGGTAGCCCAGAATAAAGGGCAATCAGTACCTCTGCTTGCAAGATGCACAGAAAGAAGGGAGAACCACAGAGAATAACCTCCCAAAAGCAGACTCTCAAAAAATGGTAGCTGGCAATAGAGATGGGAAAAGGATGATAAAGAATAGTAACCATTTCTCTGGCTTCTGTGCTGACCCAATTTTGCAGGGCCTCAAGCAATAAAGGCTATATACATTCTTATAGATGAGACAATCTAATTCTGTGAAAAAAAAAAGATTTTAGAGCCATAAAAACATAGGTTCAGATACTAACTCAGCCATTTACCTGCTAGGCAACCTCAGTCATTTCTTAACCTGTGTGATCCTCTATTTCCATGTCTGTCACAAGGGAATCATAATATAAGTTACTAAGTACTACATTATACACTAACAAGTATAAAGCATATGGCATACAGACAGAATCCAATATATGGCAACTATCTACATTCTTCTATGAAATAGGTATTTATTGAACATCTACTATGTGTCCTTCCCTTTTTCATTTGAAAAATGATTATTATGCATGTTCTTTGTACCAAACACTGGGCTGGGCAGTGATGATACAAAAATAAGTCAAGAATGACAACAGACTTTGAGGATAGCCCTGTTAAGGGATGGAAACTGCTCAGTTCTAGCAATAAGAGGCAAATTCCAAAGTAGAGGTCAGAGGCAAGTTCTTTGAGTAACTTGTAGGAAGAAAAACCAACTCCAGAGGAAGCTGAGAAACCTTCCCCAAAGAGCAAATATTTGAATTTGCTTCTAGGCAGAATGTTCCCAGGAAAAGTGCTTCATAGGATGGAAAAGATGTGAAGAAGATCATGAGCCAAGGGCAAAGGTCCAATGGAGAGGGAAAGGAGGAAGATACAAAAAGACAAAGTTCCTGGGTGGGTTGGGGTAGAGAGTAGTGGATCAAGATATAAGGGGGAGTGGACCCTGGAGAGATGGAACCCTATTTTTTTAAAGTATGGCAGGGATATATAAATCTATATATCTATAAAATGAGATCTGGGGAGGAAATAGACAGAAGGATATCTAATGGTCTCTAGTCTTCAACTGAGAAAGGCAATATACCTGTGATATTTTCCAAGAATGGCCTCAGCAGTATTTCCAGTTCTACATGCTTTTCCAGAAATTGGACACTCTCCCATCAAGAGATTGTCAATTTTCCTTCCTGTTGAAACTGAGTGGACTTTCATGACAGCCACAACAAATAGAATGCAGCAGAAAATGATGTGTGACTTTCAAGACTGGGTTTAAAAAGTGACTCTATCTTCCATCTGGCTCTCTCTTTCTTGAGATGCTCGTCCTTGAAACTGAGCTATCATATTGTAAGGAAGCTCTAGCTACATGCAGAGGTCATATATGAGTATTCTAGTCTGTAAGCTGCCTATTGTGGCCAGCCACGGTGCCGCGGGAAAATTCTCGGAGGCAGAGTTAAGCTTTTACTACTTTTACTTCTACTTTCTTAGAGAGAGCTTAGAGTCTTAGAAAGAAAGATAGAGAAAGATTTCTTCTTGTCTTCTTAGCTTAGAGTCTTAGAAAGAAAGATAGCTTAGAGTAAGATTCTTAGCTTAGAGTAGAGCTTAAAGAAAGATCTCTTCTTTCTTCCTTCTTCTGTCTTCTGTCTTCTGTCTTCCTCGGGAGCCTCGGCCTTACTCTGACCAGTCCTCTGGAGCCTCGGCCTAACTCTGGCCAGTCATTACTTCTTCTATCTGGTTTCTCTTCTGTAACCGCTCTGCCTACGTTCTGGCCGCTCTGATTCTTCTGACCGACCGAGTGACTGCCCGGCTAACTGAATTCTCCGTTCTCCTAACTCGGACCGCTTTCACCCGGTTATATACCTTCAGGTTTGCGGGTGCCTACAGGTGCGTCACATACATATCAGGTGGAACCCATGGCTTCCAGCTAGCTACAACAGCCCTTCCTAATTAGGGCTCCTTCACTAGTCAACAGCCCTAGCTAAGGTCACACGTTAGAAAATGCTGAACAAAGTTAACTTAGCCGGGAACACCATGTTTGAAGGAGCCCCAATTAGGAAGGGTTATTGCAGCTAGCTGGAAGCCATAAGTTCCACCTGATATGTATGTGATGCACCTACCTGTAAATGCACTTGAGGCACCCGCAAAAGTTATATAACCGGGTGAAAGCGGTCCGAGTTAGGAGAACGGAGAAATTCATTCAGTCAGTCGTGCAGTCGCTCGGTCGGTCAGAAGAAGAGTTCAGGTCGGAGAAAAGAATCAGAGCGGCCAGAACGTAGGCAGAGCGGTTACAGAAGAGAAACCAGATAGAAGAAGTAATGGCTGGTCAGAGTTAGGCCGAGGCTCCTGAGGAAGAAAGAAGAAAGAAGAAAGAAGAAAGAAGCTCTAAAAAATAATCTTTCTCTAAGCTAAGCTCTCTCTATCTTTCTTTCTCTCTCTCTAAGCTAAGAAGACAAGAAGAAAAGCTCTCTCTAATCTTTCTCTCTAAAAATCTTTCTTTCCCTCTCTAAGCTCTCTCTAAGAAAGTAGAAGTAAAAGTAGTAATAGCTTTACTCTGCCTCCGAGTTTTTCTCCCACGGCGCAATGGCTGGCCATGACAGGCAGCTTACACATGTTAGTGAAATAAAAGGGTTTATTGGGGTGCCACGTGAGGAAGGGAAGGGAAGGGGGGCAGGGAAGGGAGAAAAAGGGGCGAACGGGAACACTGACAGGAGCGAACGGAGAGAGATTTCAGTCTGGGGGAGGCTTAAATAGCAAAGTCATGGTCAGAGACCCCCTGGAGTGGGTCCTTGCCCTATAGGCTGCCGGAGGTCAGGAGGTAGTGGCCAGGGCACCTGCTAGCCAGGCTGAGGCACCTGGGAAATGTAGTATTTTCACAAAGTACCTGGGGAGGTGTGGCCTTCTACCTCCCTGCCCAGAATCCAACATCACATATTAGTGATCAGCTTTCAGATGACTCTAGCCCTCTGCTGTAAAGTCACCAGCAACCTGAGTCCACCAGCTAAGCCCCATTGTATAACAGAGATAAAACCATTTCCACTGTGCCCTATTCAAATTCCTAACCCAAGAATCCTTGAGCACAATAAATGGTTGTTTTAGGTCATTGAGCTTTGGGGGGGGTAATTTCTTATAGACCACAGCCACAAGGCTGGGAAGTAGCAAAGCCTTCTTAAATAGAGCTGTAGGGAAGTTACAGGGTGCCTTTTAGAGAGTAATGAAGAGCTTTCAGTGAAGTGGAACCGACCTGAGGCATGTATGTCACAGATTTGCAGGGGAAGCAGGCTTAGCATAACAACATTCTTGAGCTGGGCTCAGAGCCTACAAACAGTGGACAGTTGTATCCTACAGGCAAAGGGAAAGAAGGACCCTGTTTTTTCAGCATCTTGAATTCATTATCCCAGCAGCATCTCTACCCATCACACCAGACTAGCTGCCACACATTCTCCTTCTACTAATCTCTATTCTTCCTCCTTATTTCCTGACTTAAATAGGTTGGTAACACTAACCAGCCACCCAAACTAGAATTGGGTAGCATCCTCATAAAACTGAACCCCTGTTACTCATTTCCATGTGTCAGTTAAGGGCTTAAGCATCTTACATTACAGTATATAAGGTATATTGTAAAATTGACTACAATTAGTCCCCTATTTCCACAGCTTTTGCAATGTAACTTTGCAGTTCTTCCCATTAAGACATAACATCTGTTTTCCTTCCCTCAAATCTGATGGTTTGTGACTTTCATCAGCCAAGAGAATAAGGCACAAGTTATGCTGTGCTGATTCTGGACCTGGGCCTCAAGAGGTCTCATGCATTTCTACTCCCTGTCTTGTAACCTTGCTTAGCTTCCATGTGAACAAGCCCAGGCTACTCTGCTGGAGGATGAGAAACCAAATAGAGCAGAAACAAGTCATTGCATCTGACATCATCATGGGCCAGATGGACCCCAAGCAATAAAACTACTGATTGCAAATGTATGATTGATCCCTGCTGAGACCAGAACCACACAGATGAGCCAGACCAGATTGCCAACACACAGACTTGTGAACTGAACAAACGACTTTTGCTTTAAGCAGTAAGTTTTGAGGTAGTTTGTTATGCAGCAAAAGCTAACTGATGTATGAGACAATCACTTCCTAAATAATCTCCCTACTTCCAAGGTCACAAATCTCTCCTCACAACTACCACCAACACAGTATCCATTCTGCAAGACACATAAAAACCTCAAATCTGATGTTTTTTACTTCCATACTTAAAGTGTACCAATAACTGCAAAACAACTATAGGATAAAATCAACCTTCCTAAACTTAGAAATAATAAAGAGCTCTTTAAAATTTAGTCCCAATATTATTTCCCAGAATTCTTAACCTCCTATCCCTCCCATCTCTTAACTTACCATTGATCCGTGTTCTACTATTCTCAGTTCTGATGGATGAAAACATTCCATCCCTACATATCTCCAGGCTTTTTCTTATAGGCCATTTTAATAAGAATATCCCTTCTCCCCTATTCCCTTTATTCCCCTAGAATCTAGCACATTTCCTGGCATGTAATAGGTACATGTTGAAATAAATGACTAAATTACATTCCATTATGATGCTATGATCAAACTATAGCTACCATTTGAGAAGTGCTTACTATATGGCCAAGTACTATGCAGTATCATGGTAACCCTATTAGGTATATCACTATCATTATCATCATCATACTTATACTGCAGATTAGGAAACTGAGGCTTGGAGAAGTCAGATAATTTACCAAAAGTTATTCTGCTAAAAAATGGTAGAGCTAATACTAAAATACCTAAGTAATTCAATAATGTTTTTGTGTCAACAGTATCAGCCCCACTTCTGTAAGCTCTGTACCTGGCTCTGTTTTCTTTACTAGCCATTGCTGACCTTTTCAATCTTGAACTTGTAATTTAATATTTCAAAGTGTTTGTCACTAGTTTGGTCCCATTCATATTCTTTCATTTAATGGGTGTTTCCCAAAGGGAGACTGAAAACAAATCTAAATGTATGTGGAGAACTGAAATTTTAGACATTGAGCTAGAGAAGAATTCCCTTGGAATCTAAAAACTTTATCTCAAGTAGTCTCATTTTTTATATATTTTTATGTTTATTTATTTATTTTGTGGTGCTGAGGATTGAATCTAGGACCTCATGCATGAGAGGCAAGTGCTCTATCACTGAACTACAATCCCAGCCCTCAAATAAGTTCTGATCTTATAGTTGGTGAACTATGTATAGCCCACAGTCTGTTTTTCTATGACATTCAAGCGAAGGGTAATTATTTATAAAAGGGTTGTAAATAAAAAGGATATGCATTGGAGACCTATATGTGTCCCACAAAGCCTAAAATGTTTGCTATCTTGCTCTTTACAGGAAATGTTTGCCAATCCCATCCTTGGCTATTGTTCCACTTATATTCTTCACTAATTTAGTTTGGGTTCCCTCAGAAGCCAACTCAGAGGAAAGAATTCCAATGCAAGTCATTTATTTAGGTGGTGATCCCAAAAGACTCCAAGAGTGGAGTAGGGAATTGAGTGAGAGAAGGGATGGGAAACAAATCAATTAAGTATGCATTGTCAACTTAGTTATTACTGTGGTCAACTAGAGCTTAAACCCACAGTAGAAATGTAGAAGACAGTATAGAACACACACATCAGTGTCACTCCACCCAAGGGATGTGGATGCTAGGATATTTATCCAGCAACTCCCATCAGTCATTGACTAATGGTTACTTCTTGGAGGTTGTTAATTCCCCAGAAATTCCAGCCTTCCAAGAACAGGGAGAGAGTAAGTTCTCATTGTCAGAGAAACTTCTCAGGCAAAGGATAGCAGGTGCTGGCAGTTGCATGTCAGGTAAATAAATACAGAAATGGTAAATGCCAGGGGATATAGGTAAGGCATCTTTACATTACAGCAGCATTAGCCACAACTACTTTCCCCCATTCTTCTTTGAATAAACTATACTTCTTTTTTTTTAAGTGTGTTAGTGTCAAGATTTAAAGTCCACAAACTGGGTGTATGGAAATATAACTTTATTTCTTGCTTTCAGGCTTACATCCCAATTGATAATACTAACTATAGTCATCTCAGTTTATTAGCATTAATCTCAGTTGGTTACTTAGTTTCTCCAAATTTGACCTCCTTATCAAGGATTCTTCCTTCTCTTTTCTCCAACACTGTGACTAGTGCACTTTTATGGCTGTGGGGAATATGATCTGGTCTTCCTGCTGTCCTCTGGGGATAGCCTGGCCCACCTGATCACTTGGAATTACTTCCTGGTGTCCACTGAGGTGTGAGTGGTCTCTTGGGCATCGTATATGGACTTTGCCATTGCCTTCATTGTGAGGTTTCCAAATTCTGCAGCCTGTCTGTCCTCAAACTTTCTCAAATACACCTGTCCTTTCAACGCTTCCATTAGGCATCTGGGAACTCTGTACTGCCTTCTGGAGTATGCAGACGATGAGGGTACTGAGATGCCTCTCTTCACTGCTGTTACTTCACTTCTCCTTCATCATAGAGCAAGAATCACAATGCTGCTTCAAGTTTCTCTGAGATGCTTGTATTAATCCAGGGATATACCTGGTGAGGTGGTCACACAAATGTTTTCATTTCTTCCAAGCTTGCATGTTCCTACCACTCCAATTTCTGACCCCTTGTACTATTTGGTTCCTACCACTCCAAAGTGTACTATTTGGAAAGTGGGAAGCAGGGAGATGGAAGAACTTGCATCTTCTTCCTTTCTCTGTGCCCATATTTACCTCCCAGAACTGGAAAACTGTTCCCTCTCTTGTACAGAGGCACTTCCCTTACATTCATTGTGTCCTTGTCCTTCCTACTCTATGGCTTTTATATGACCAACAGTAGTCTTAGTCCATTTCGTCTGCTATAACAAAACATAAATAATCTGGATGGTTTATAAACAACATATATTTTTCACATTTCTGGAGGCTGATAAGTCTAAGACCAAGGTATGGAAGCTACTGTGTCTAGTGAGAATCCACATCTTAATTCACGGGGAGCAACTTTTCCCTCTTTCCACACATGGTGGAAGAGGCAAGGCAGCTCTCCGGGGTCTCTGTATTATTCGAATTTGTAAGGGTTCTGCCTCATGATCTAATCACTTCCCAAAGGCACCATCTCTTAACATTATCACCTTAGTGACTAGGTTTCAACGTGAATATTGAGGGGACACAAATTTTCACACCCTAGCAGCCTTCTAAGTTTTGGGTTCTGTTACATAAGAGTCTAGCTTTGGGAGTCCCAAAAGAACATTTCCTTTCCCTTTACTAGTCTGGCTTTCAAGACTATTCTGACATTAAGGGAGTTTTTAAAATTTAGTGGAAATCTAAAGCTAAGCAATGACTACTTTTTTTCTTTTAAATATTTATTTATTTACTTTATTTGTACACAATGCGTTTATTTGTATGTGGTGCTGAGGATCAAACCTGGGCCACACACGTGCTAGGCGAGCGCTCTACCGCTGAGCCACAACCCCAGCCCATGACTACTTTTTTCTATGCTGTATCTACCCTCCCCAAGGACAGTAAGCCTCCATCTTCTGCAAAATCTTAGTGGCTGAAGAACAGCAGGTGATTCTCCTCCTCCGCCTCCTTTTCCTCTTCCTTCTCTTTCTACTTTCTCTCTCCACTTTCTGTTCCTCCTCCTCCTCCTCCTCCTTCTCCTTCTTATTATTCAATAAAACTATTTACCAAAAGTAAAAAACACTTTTGGATAATATTATGAAAATACTATCCTAATATATAATCTAAGTTGAAGAATAAAATTATGGAAATTTGTGGAGTATTGCTTCTATTTTTTATTATATCTGCTCCAAGAAAATGAAAAGAGGTTTGCCAATAATTGAAATATTGAGTAAATTTTATTGCATTTTGCATAAGTCTGAATTCAAGTTAATTATTGTTATCCAGACGGAAATTTTGAAGCCATATGGAGAAATCTTTAAATATTACTTCAACTACACCAGGTAAAACATTTTAAAGCATTTTCCCAGGATAAAAGAAGCAAGATCATGAATTTAGAAGACATAATTCTCATCATCAATCATCAGTTGATAGAACTAGAACACCAACCACAAGTTACATTTATATTAATGACAATTCCATTTCCCAAATGTGTACATACCCTTAAATTTGTAGGTTCTTGTTTTTGAAGGGTTTTGTGAAACTTGTAGCATACATTGGGGAATTGATGAGCTTTTATGTGGACAAGATTAGAGTGGGCAGGGCATTCTGTTGGGCTGTTTGAACAGGGCCAGAAAAAGATCCCCATCCCTAATCACCAAGGTGCCAAACCATAGAGAAATATTCCTGTAACTTAGGAATGACTTTAACTAACAATGCTGTTCTAAAACCTTTTCATTAGCTTCACCAAATATTTCATGCATGCTATACACAAGTCACTATGCTAGGGCTCAAAGATGAGTTGGTAATGGGACAGAGATGAGGAAGAAGCAATTAATTAAGTCAGCAACACTTTGGTGTGACTTAGTTTTTCCACAGGTTTTTCCTTTCTTTGGAAACTAGGCTTATGAGAACTTTAGGTATCTAAGGGACAGAAGCAAGAAGGAAGAGAAATAGAAGACGGAAGTTGAGGAGGCAGCTATTAGAAACTATATTTTCTTTTTTTTTAATTTTTTTTAGTTGTATATGGACACACAATATCTTTGTTTATTAATTTATTTTATATGTGGTGCTGAGGCTTGAACCCAGTGCCTCACACGTGCGAGGCAAGAACTCTACCACTGAGCTACGGCCCCAGCCCTATATTTTCTTATTTAACTTGCAATTCTCCCTCCCTCACACCCACATTTTAATATTTCTCAAGTCAAGATTTATCCTATAATCTGTAAATAAACTTAATAAGGCAGTGCATTTCCCCTTTGTCTTAAATTATTAAATCGGGCTGGGGTTGTGGCTCAGTGGTAGAGTGCTCGCCTAGCACATGCGCAGCCTGGGTTCGATCCTCAGCACCACGTAAAAATAAAGGCATTGTGTACAACTAAAGCAAATAAATAAATATTTTTTAAAATTATTAAATCAAGCTTGTTATTAAATAGTGCTTCTTATAATCCATACATATGTGTACTTAAAGAGAACACTAATATTTTAATTGAAATTTTGAGGTGATTATAGATTTATATGAAGTCATAAGATATAGTAAAGAGAGAGCTCATGTACCCTTTATCCAATATCCCCCAAAGGTGACATTTTTCAAAACTATAGTGCAATATCACAACCAGGATATTAGCAATCCATTGATTATATGGAATTTTACCAGTTTTGGTTGTACTTGTGTGATTTTATTTCTATGCAATTTTATTGCATGTGTAAATTTGTGTATCCACCACTACAATCAAGATACTGAATAGTCTCATCACCATAAAAATCCCTTCATATTGCCCTTTTATAATCGTATCTAACCATATACCCACCCACCTTCCCATTTCTAAACCCTGACAACCACTAATCTGTTCTCCACTTCTAAAACTTTATCTTTACAAAAATATTATGTAAATTCAAGCATACAGTATGTACCCTTTCAGGATAGGTTTTTTTTTTTCATTTGACATAATTTTCTGCAGATTCATTTAAGTTATTTGTACTGTATCAGTAGTTCCTTCCTTTTTATTGTTGAGTAATTTTTCACAGGATGTATGCCCCATGGTTTGTTTACCTATTCATCTGTTGAAGGACATCTGAGCTGTTTCCACTTTGGGGCTATTAATTAGATTGATAGCATTTATTGAGTACTTACTCCATATGTTAGGTACTTTCATATTTGCTCTCCCAATTTATCTTTAACCCTCCCCCCAAAAAATCCTTGTGATATAAATATTAGTAACTGCAGTTTGTAAGTGAAGAAATTGAGGGTCTACAGTGCCAATCTACATGCCAAGTTCACACAATTGACAAGTGGCACAGTCAGAAGTCATAGTCAGATACACAATTCCCAAGCCCATGAGTACTAGTTGTCAGTTTTCTTGATGGTTTTTCCCTTGGGTTATCTTAGGTATTGGGGTTGGGAATGGTCAAAATAAACCCAGAGTGAAAGAACTCAAGGCTGTTTATGCATCCCCGGGTTCCTCCACTATTTTTCCACTATATGTCAGACACACCTGAGGAATTGCAGAGTAAAATACTTGGAAGCTCACCTGCTTGATGGGATTTCTGTTTTGGAGGTACCTTTGCTTAAAGGGTCATCAACAAACCAAATAAAAAATGTTTAGGTGAGAATTGGTTTCCTTCTCCTAGATAAACATTCCATTGGTTTTTGTACATTTTTACTATTTTCTCTTCAAATTGACAAATGTCTCAGAGGAGTGGTAGTTAAACTGACACATTGTCATTCTGAAAAAAATGACTGGAAATGCCACATCAGCTCATATAGTCTCAGAAAAAGCTTCAAAGTAGCCCATTTACCCAGGGAAGGGATATATCATAACTCAAGCACAATCTTTTGGAGAAATAAGTATGCCTGTCAATAACGAGCCAGCCCTTTGTGCAGACATCCCTGAGGAAGATAGGCATAGGGATGCTACCTGCTATGGGACTGCAATGCTGTGGCAATTGTTAAGCACTCTCTCCTAATGAATGTGTTTTTTCCCACTAGTCCATCACCTACAATTGTCACTTCCACTTGACACCCCTGAAACCAATCAGAAATTTTCCTCCACAGGGCAACAATAAGAAGGCACATGTACATTTCAAGGAGGAAATTAAACAATGATGAGATGGAACCATACACCTACCACAATGTCTACAATAACAATGCCAAGTGCTAACAAGGTACAAAGCAATAGGAATGCTCACAAAATTCTGGTAGGAACACAGAATGATATGTTTTAGAAAACTGTTTGGCAATGTCTGATGAAGCTAAACATATGTAGCTCCTATAACCCAGAAATTCCACTCCTGAAATAAACTAAAGAGAAAAGAATGCATACATCTACCAAAAGACATGCACAAAAATGTTCATAGAAGGGCAGGGGCTGTGGCTTAGCAGTAGTGCATTTGCCTGGCATGTGTGAGGCACTGGGTTCAATTCTCAGCACCACATATAAATAAATAAAATAAAAGTCTATTAACAACTAAAAACAATATTTTAAAATGTTCATAAAAACTTTATTCATAATAGCCAAAAACTGTAAAAACTCAATGTTCATCAATGTTTCAATGGATAAATGAATTGTTGAATATTCATGCAATGGAATACTACACAGCAAAAAAATTCTGATACATACCACATCGATAAATCTTATGAATATTACATTGAGGGAAAAAAGCCAAATCCAAATGAGTATTCACTATGTAGTACCACTTATATGAAATTCAAGAGCAGGCAAATAAAATGATGATGATCAGAAC
This sequence comes from Tamias sibiricus, assembly GCA_025594165.1. NCBI lineage: Eukaryota > Metazoa > Chordata > Mammalia > Rodentia > Sciuridae > Tamias > Tamias sibiricus. The sequence goes on along the minus strand of CM046667.1, from coordinate 18,888,749 downwards.
AGTGGTTACCTCTGGGACTGAGTGGGAAATGGTTGCTGAGTAAAAGGTGACATGAGGAATCATCTAGGGTGTTATAAATGGTTCTCTATCTTGACCTGCATGGTGGTTAATTGAGTGTAGACATAGGTAAAAATTCAGGTCACCCTTTAAGAATTTTGGCATACCATTTAATAGTAAAAAGCATAAAGTGTACTGTTAAGTGGTATGCCAAGGGCTGGGGTTGTGGCTCAGTGGTAGAGCACTTGCCTAGCATGTGTGAGGCACTGGGTTCAATTCTCAGCACCATATACAAATAAATAAAATAAAGGTTCATCAACAACTAAAAAAAGTTTTTAAAAAAATGGTATGCCAAAATTCTTTTTTTTTTAATTTTTTATTATTTATTTACTTATTCATCATGCACAAGTATAGTATCTTTTTACATACAACTGCTTGTATACAAAGTATATAAGTACCATTCAGATCTTCAATCATGCATTTAGGATAATGATATCCATCTCATTCAACCACCAATTTTTTTCCAACCCCCCCTTACTCCCTCCCTCCCCTCCCTTTCCGTTGACCATTCTAGTGTTCCTCTGATCCTATGTACCCCCTTCCAACAACACTGTGAACCAGCCTCCTTATATCAGAGAAAACATTCGGTACTTGGATTTTTGAGATTGACTAATTTCACTTAGCATTATATTCTCCAACTTCATCCATTTACCTGCAAAGGCCATTATTTTATTCTCTCTTATTGCTGAGTAAAATTCCATTTTGTATATATACCATATTTTCTTTATCCACTCATCTACTGAGGGGCATCTAGGTTGGTTCCATAACCTAGCTATTGTGAATTGTGCTGCTATAAACATTGAAGTGGCTGTGTCACTGTAATATGCTGTTTTTAAGTCTTTTGGGAATAGACCCAGGAGTGGGATGGCTGGGTCATAGGGTGGTTCCATTCCCATTTTCCCAAGAAATCTCCATACTGCTTTCCATAGCGGTTGCACCATTTTGCAGTCCCACCAGCAATGTATGAGTGTGCCTTTTTCCCCCACATCCTCTCCAACATTTATTGTTGTTTGTGTTCTTGATAGCTGCCATTCTGACTGGAGTGAAATGAAATCTTAGAGTAGTTTTGATTTGCATTTCTCTAATTGCCAGTGATGTTGAGCATTTTTTCATGTATTTGTTGATTAATCGTGTATCTTCTTCTGAGAAGTGTCTTTTCAATTCCTTAGCCCATTTATTGATTGGGTTATTTGCTTTTTTGGTGTTAAGTTTTTTTAGTTCTATATACATTCTAGAAATTAGTGCTCTATCTGATGTGCATGTATTAAATATTTGTTCCCAATTGGTTGGCTCTCTATTCACCTCACTGATTGTTTCTTTTGCTGAGAAGAAGCTTTTCAGTTTAAATCTATCCCATTCATTAATTTTTGGTAATAGTTCTTGTGCTACAGGATTCTTATTAAGGAACTTGGGGCCTAATCCGACATGTTGGAAATTGGAGCTTACTTTTTCTTCTATTAGGCGTATTGTCTCTGGTCTAATTCCTAGGTCCTTGATCCACTTTGAATTGAATTTTGTGCATGGTGAGAGACAAGGGTTTAATTTCATTTTGTTGCATATGGATTTCCAGTTTTTCCCAGCACCATTTGTTGAAGAGGCTATCCTTTCTCCACTGTACATTTTTGGCACCTTTGTCTAATATAAGTTAAAGTTAAAAAACAAAGAGGAATTGTTCCCCCTATTCGGCTCTGGATTGGGCCACCTATTTTTCCTTTCTTTCCCCTCATCATCACCTATGGACACCAGGACATGTGACAGAGCCAGGTGACTGCTCCACCCAACAAATTATTTGGGTGAGCCAGACTGATACAATGGTAGGCATAATTAGTAGGAAAACAGATGAGAGATTGGTACTGCAGTCTGAGGCAGGATAAGCACTTCATGCTAAAATGCCTCCAGAGACTTTTTCTGTCTCCTGTTAACAAAAGGGTGACTCATGCTGAGGCGGAGATGGAGAAATTATCTGAGCATGGATGATTTCTGCTCCCTTGGAAACTTGAGTTCAGGAGACAGAACGTGCAGACACACACACACACACACACACACACACACACACACACACAGAGTGATCTATTTCTGACAGACACTGATTTCAAAGGAATTTAAATATTCAAAATGAGAGAGAGAGAGAGAGAGATTTAAGAAAAATTAGCAGGTTTACCAAGCTCACATAATAGATGTATTTATTATTTCTATTTCTCTAACTTCCAATCTGCATACAGTAAAGTTCACTCTTCACAGTGTATAATTGTATAAGCTTGAACAAATGCATATAGTTGTGTAGCCACCCAGAATCAAAACACAGAACAGTTCTACCACCCCCCAAAAAATCCCTTGATGTTAGGACCTTTTGTAATCAACTCCTTGTCCCGCCCTTAAATCTTGTAAACACTCATCTGTTCTCCATTCCTACAGCTTTACCTTTTCTACAATGTCACATAAATTGAATAATACAATATGTAGCCTTTGAGGTCTGGCTTCTTAATGTAAGGGCTTTGAAAAATCATCCACGTAATTATGTGTATCAATATTTCATTTCTTTTTATTGTTGAGTAGTATGCCCTGCAGTTTGTTTAACCATTCTCCAGTTGAAGGACACTTGGGTTGTTCCTGGTTTTCAGGAATAACAAATAAAGCTGCTATAAACATTCACATACAGGTTTTCGTATGAACACATTTTCATTTCTTGGGCAAATAAACAAGTAGGATTGTTGATAAGTGAAGGTCAAACTTTATAAGACACTAGAAGTTTTCCAAAGTGTACTTTCCCATAGCAGAGTAAGAGAGTTTCAGTTGTTCCACGTCCTTGCCAACATTTGGTATTAGTGCTTTTTAAACATTTTAGCTACTGTGATAATAAGGATGAAGTGCTATCTCATTGTGATTTTAACTTCCATTTCCCTAATGACTAATGATGGTGAGCACTTTTTCATGGGCTTATTTATCATCCATTTATCTTCTGTGATGATATATCTGTTGAAATCTTTTGCCCATTTTTTAATGGAGGGTTTATTTTCTTTTTTTTTTTTTTTATAATTTTTAATATGTACAACTCATAGTGCATATATTTAGTATCTTTTTACATACAACTGTTTGTATACAAAGTATATTCGTACAATTTAGGTCTTCAATCATGCATTAAGGAAAATGATATCCGTCTCATTCAACCACATTTTTCCCCCCCTCCCTCCCCTCTTGCTCCCTCCCTTACCCTCCCTTCCCTTGACCATTCTAGTGTTCCTCTAATCCTCCTATGTACCCCATCCAACAATACTTTGAAATAGCCTCCTTATATAAGAGAGAACATTTGGTACTTGGATTTTTGAGACTGACTAACTTCACTTAGCATTATGTCTTCCAACTTCATCCATTTACCTGCAAATGCCATTAATTTATTTTCTTTTATTGCTGAGTAAAATTCCATTGTGCGTATATACCACATTTTCTTAATCCACTCATTTACTGAGGGACATCTAGGTTGATTCCACAACCTAGCTATTGTGAATTGTGCAGCTACAAACATTGAGATAGCTGTGTCACTGTAATATGCTGTTTTTAAGTCCTTTGGGAATAGACCCAAGAGTGGGATGGCTGGGTCATAGGATGGTTCCATTCCCAGTTTTCCAAAAAATCTCCATACTGCTTTCCATAACGGTTGCACCATTTTGCAGTCCCATAATGGAGGGTTTATTTTCTTATTGCTAAATTTGGAGAGTTCTTTTGTCTGGACACTAGCTCTTTGTAAGAAGTGTAATTTGCAAATATTTTCCCCAGTCTATGACTCGTCTTTTCATTCTCCCTACAGTGTCTTTTGAAGAGCATAAACTTTTAATTTTAATAAAGTCCAATTCATCAACTTTTTTTCTTTATGGATCATATTTTTGTGTCATGTGTAACTCATTGGGTCACAAAGATTTACTCCTGTTTTTTTTTTTTTCTATAAGCCTTGTAGCTTTATGTTTGATGATGATTATAATCCATTTTGAGTTAATTTTTGTATAAGATGTGAATGTGTGTCAAAGTTTATCTTTTGCAAATGGATGCCAAATTGTTTCAGCACCATTTATTGAAAAGACTATCCCTTTCCCCATTGAATTGCCTTTTGCAACTTTGATGAAAATCAATTGATTATGTTTGAGTGGGATAACTTCTGGGACCCCTATTCTATTTTATTGATCTATATTTCTAGTCTTTTGCCAGTACCACACTGTTTTAATTAATTTGGCTTTAAAGTAAATCTTGATATCAAATAGTGTCATTTCTCTAATTTTGCTCTTTTTCAAAGTTGTTTTATCTATTCTAGTTCATTTGCTATGTAAATATAAAGTTTAGAATCAACTTATCAATGTCTACCTCCAAAAAATCCTGCTGGTTTTTTTTATTAAGATTATATTGAATCTATAGATCAATTTGTAGAGAACTGACACCTAAAAATATTGAATTTTTTGGTGGATGAATATGTACTTCTCCCCATCACTTCTTCAGTGTGTTGTAGCTTTTAGCATAAAGATCCTGCACACATCTTGTTAGAATTTAAATGTCTCACATCTGAGAGTACCACTGTAAATATTACTATTTATAAAACTTGAATTCCAGTCTTTTATCGCTAATAAATAGAAATGTAATTAAAACTTGTATATTTGTCTTGTGTTCTGAAAATTGCTAAACTGACATTATTTCAAGGAGCTTCCCAGCAGATTCTTTGGGATTTTCCATGTAGATAATTATTTCTTCTGTAAATAGAAATATTTTTTTTCTTTCCAATCTGGATGCATTTTGCATATGCATATATATGTGTGTGTATACATATATACACACACACACACACACACACACACACACACACACATATATATATACATATATATATATTAGTTGTAGGTGGACAGAATACCTTTATTTTATTTATGTGGTGCTGAGGATTGAACCCGGGCCTCACACATGTGAGACGAGTGCTCTACTGCTGAGCCACAGCCACAGCCCCTCACATATGCATTTTGAGTTCATCTCCATCCCTGATAAAAAAAAAGTTTTCCCTTCCAAAATTCAAACTTCACAGTGTTTTTAAAATTTTTTTAAAATATTTTTTGTAGTTGTAGATGAATACAATACCTTTACTTTATTTATTTATCTTTATGTGGTGCTAAGGATTGAACCCCGGGCCTCACATGTGCTAGGCATGTGCTCTACCACTGAGTTACAATCCCAGCCCCAAACTTCACAGTTCTTCAGATGTTGCTCATCTTTTGTATTGCACACTGATAATTAAAACTACGGATGAACAAGACTACATTAGTCAGTATATGTTAGGTTTTGCTATAGTAACAAATAGCCCCAATATCTCAACAACTCAAATGTCTTAGAACAACAAAAAAAATTATATCTTGTTTATAGTACATGCCCATCATAAGTGTTGCCCATCATGGTCTCTCAGGGACCCAGGCAGATGGAGCAGCCACTTTCTTAAATGCTGCCTGTGACTGTGCCAGAGCAAAGAATTCTAGAGATTTTTCACAGATAATTCAATTAGTCCCCAAAGTAATTCACATATATTCTACTTGCAAATAATTGACCAGAACAACTCACAATGACCCCACCACAAGGGGTCTAGGAAATGCAAGTCTGCCATATGTCTGAAAGTAGAGAACCATAAATATTTGGTGATGTGTACTAATGATTATTAAAGAACACTCTCTCTCTTCTCTCTGAGGAAAATAAGACATTTAAACATCATTCTGATGCAAGAAAGAAAGTAGTATGTGACTTTAGAAAGTAAGGAAAAAGTGAAATTGGAGTTAAGACATTTCCCTGTATGCACTCAGAGGAGGCCTTACGTGGCTGGAACCTTCAAAATTGGGCCTTGAAAGATGGTGGAAGCATGCTTGTAACCTCAGCAGCTCTGGGAAGCTGAGGCAGGAGGATCGCAAGTTCAAAGCCAGCCTCAACAATGGTGAGGCACTTAGCAACTCAGTGAGATCCTGTCTCTAAATAAAATACAAAATAGGGCTGGGGATGTGGCTCAGTGGTCCAGTGCCCCTGAGTTCAATCCCTGGTACCCTCCCCCCGAAAAAAAATGAAGAAAAAGAAAGATGGTGGAAGATGGATGTTGAATATGTTTGTATTTCATAACATAGTATAGTTGTTAAGAACAGTCATTCTGGGGGCAAATTGTCTATGCTCGAATCCCAGATCTGCCCAGCACTAACTGTGTAACTTTTGGCAAGCCACTTAACTCTCTGTGTATTTCCTCATCAATAAAATAATGTTACTACTAGTATCTGCTTCATAGGTTGGTGAGAGGTTTAAATGGGTTAATGTTTGGAAAACTCTAGAACAGTGCCTGGCTCATAAATGCTATGAATGGTAAAACACACACATGCGCGCATGTGTGTATGCGCATGCACGCGCACACACACACACACACACACACACACACACACAAATCCCTTCCTTGAGAATTTTAAATGCAGAGCCTGGATAGAAAAACAAAAACTAGAAAATGACTTGTCTCTGGTAAAATTTATACCTGGTTCAGTGCACAAAGTCTACAAATTGACAATGCTATCCGTTCACTGTTTCCTTGACCCTGAAGCACTGAGCAGGGATCCTTCTTTCACTTTACAAATTCAGATCAGATTTCTTAACCATAGGTCAGCATTCTCCCTTCGCTGTCGAGAACTAGCCAAAGCTGGATGTACCAGTTGAGCTATTCCAAGGAGATTTTTCTCTCTGGCTTTGGAGATTTACACTGTGTTTAGGAAGTTCTGTTCACCAAGGTACATGAAGCTAACCCTTCACTCATTGCCTACCTCAGGATGCCTTTGGGTACACAGAGGAGTAGAGACCCCAGAGGACAGATAAGCATGTGGAAATAAGGGATTTGCTCAGAGAAACTCTGTCAGGAAAAGAGTGAGGCCCACACCAGGAGACCTCCATGTGTCTTGAAAGATGAGCAACTGAAGAAATATTTCTACAGTGAATGGGAAAATAATAAAGGTCATAATAGGAGTAGTAAAGAAAACTCCCATTGGTTTAGCTTGTGTCAATGAACAAAGCTCCTTCAAGTATAGTACCATGTTGGGTTCTTATGGCAACCCTATAAGGAATGTGAGAGTATTCACGAACTAAAATTGAGGCTCAGAAATGTGAAGGGGCTTGACCATGACATTGCAGCTAGCAAGCAACACAGGAGAAACTTGACTCAGAGCTCCTTCTACCACATCATGGTTATCCCTAAAACCCTGTTTCCAAAAAGGTGGAAGGTATACTGTCAGTAGAATGCAAAAAGTATGTTTTTGCATCTTATATGTTTATTAGAAAAAAATGTAAAATCAGGAAAACTAGTGATCTGTGAATTCCCTCTTCAATAAATTTTGTCTAAAACATTAGTCAATTTCAAGATAATCTTAAGTGATTAATGGCACAGATGGTATATGAATATGGCAAAAATTCAGTCCCCAAAGGATTGAAAGTTGGAGACCCTGCTGCACAGTGGTTGGAAAGAACAGTGACTTGGGTAAGGGTGCTCTAGGCCTGGCTTTTTCACTAAAGGACAATGTGACCTTATGCTAGCCACTCACCTGTCTGAGTTTCATTCAGCATTATCCTATGTAAAACAAGCATGTTAGTTGCAGTAATTTCTGGAGCCTCTCCAGCTGGAATCTTCTCAGATGGCAGCTGGGTGTTATGTCCAAGAAAGTGTGAAGGGTGGGGTCTCTTTGACCCCCTTCTGTAGTCAGCTTTAATTTGCCTGACATAAAGCCGACAGGAGGCTGCTGGATTCAGGGCACATTCCTCTCTGTCAGCTGCTCAGGATCTCTTTTCTCAAGAGCGTGTAAGGAAGGCCCCTTCCTTGGCTGCATGCCCTGGGCCCTGCAGCCCACTGGGGAGGGGATATCAGGAAGGACAAAGGAGGAAGGAAGGGGTTTCTGCAGAGCCGTCCTTGGTTCTTCTATAATGAAAGTGCAAAATAGAAGACTTGTCAGGATTCCAGCAGGGAGGGGATTAGAGTAGCATGAGGAATGGAATTCATGACAGGCCCACTATGAATGAGGTCAGGGTCAGTGGGAAGATTTTTTAGAGGCATGGTTCCCATTTGAATGTGTCTTAGATGTATTCATGGGTGGGTGGGATGATGGCAGCTCTCCTACCACTGACCCAAGTAGGCACCCAGAATAATGAGGTACAGGAGGGTCACCATCAGCTACTGAAATTATAAGGGAATCCAGGGTCACTCTGACCTGCTTTGTGACATTGGCCAAGAACTTAACCTCCCCATGCCTCAGTGTCCCCATATATAAAATGGACATAATAACTGTACCTATCTCCTAGGGTTATGGTGGGGATTAAATAAAATAATTCATATAAGGTCTGGCATGTGATAAGAACACAATTAATGCTTCTGACTGTTTTTATTAATAATTTACTGCAAGGCCAGGATAGAGTTCTAGCTTGGAGTTAGACAACAAACATGAGTTGAAATCCTGGTTTGGCCACCAATTAAAGTCCTACCACTTTGGGATTCAGTTTCCATTGAGAAGACAGTGACTCTAATAGTAACATAGTCAAGAGCGGGTTGTTGTAAAGATTCCATTGTGTGACAACATAACCACTGAGCAGAATGCCTGCACATTTGACTTGCTCAATAAAGGATAGTCGTGATAGACATCGAGCTGCACCCCCTAAATCCTCCCTCAAGGAAAGATTCATGGCTACAGCTGCAGAGAACACTGCCAGCAGACAGCATTCATTGTTAGTGCTTTCAGGGACTGAGTGTCCCTCATAAGTTCTCTGAGGCCAAACCTCCCACTTTTTGGTATACCCCAAATATTCAGCACAACACTGCAAAGATAGGGGCTGAGGTTGTGGCTCAGCGGCAGAGTGCTCGCCTTGCATGTGGGTGGCCCGGGTTCGATCCTTAGCACAATGTAAAAATAAAGGCATTGTGTACAACTAAAGCAAATAAATAAATATTAAAAAATCTAAACAAAACAAAAACAAATTTAAAAAAAAAAACACTGCAAAGATAGCAGGTCAGCTCTAAGTGCTTAAGGATGGACTGGCTAATTTAACGACTTTTGTATTCAAAAACATGGAATACATTTCAATGGAGTGGCCTTTGAAACATTTCAGGTAAGGGAAAGGGAAAAACTCCATGTAGCCCCATTCCAAGCCCATCTCTCCCCAGGCCTGGCCTGGCTGGGAGGGAGGGAGGACACTAGCTTCATGCTGACCTCGTTTCCAGTCAAGACTGCCTGTGAAAATGCAGTCTTGGCAGATGTGCCCTTTCGAGAAGATTTTTATCTTACAGAACTTGACAGATTCTCGGCCTCACTCTTTAATTTGAAGTTTCTCATATTACCCCCTCCCCTCCCACCATTCCAGCTTGGGTAATTTTTCTCTAAAGCGACAGTTTTCTCAGTTGGTGGTTGCATTCCAGAGTTGGTTAATGTAAAAGGCAGAATTGCCACATCTTGAATAACTTAAACCAAAGTGAGGACTGAATATGGGATTGACCAGAATGTAGCACAGTCTTGGGCTTTGGAGCAGTCGTTTCCAAACACCAGCCAAGACCCTGTTTCCATGGAGTTACAATCCAATAAAGGTATGGTAAAATCAATAATGGCCACTGACACTTCGCAGCTTCTTTCAAGAAGAGGTGGACTCTATTTCTGCACCCCTTGAAGCTGGGCTGGTCTTGTGACTTGTTTGACCAGTGGAATGCAACAGAAGTGACACTGTGCAATTCCTAGCTTAGAGCTCAAGAAGACTTAACATTTCCACTCCCAATCTCTTGGAACACTACAACTGCCATGTGAACAAGCCTGGGCTAATCTGCTAGAGAATGAGAGAACATATACAGAAAGGCCACAGTGTTTCAGCCTTCCCAGTGAAGGCCATTATAACCCAGCCAGCCACAGCTGACCCTTCAGCTAACAGGGAAGCATATGCATAAGCAGGTCCAACCAACCAGCTAATAACGACTCAGTGGGGCACAGGTGAAACTGGCAACCTACAAAATCAAAATCATGAGTAATTAAATAAATAATGACTTAGACCTCTACATTTTGAGGTAGTTCAGTACATAATAAAACTGAGGGGGGCTGGGGATATAGCTCAGTTGGTAGAGTGCTTACCTCACATGCACGAGGCCCTGGGTTCAATCCCCAGCACCACAAAAAGAAAAGAAAACTGATAAAGGCAAGACTGATGGGGGAGACAGAAAGTAAAGAAGAAAACAAATAAATAGCCAAGATAACACAGACTGTGACATATATGCTAAAAGAAACAATGTGAGGTGACAAATTTGGAAAAGAGAGTCAGGGAAGACCTTTCTAAAGAGGTGACACTTTTTCTGAGACCCGAATGAAAAGAAGGAATCAATTAGATGGAGACTTGAAGGCAAAGAAAACTGCAAGTCAAAACCTCTATTGGGGCTGGGGTTGTGGCTCAGCCGCAGAGCGCTTGCCTAGCACGGGCACGGCCCGGGTTCAATCCTCAGCACCACGTAAAAATGCATTGTGTACAACTAAAAGCAAATAAATAAATATTTTTTTAAAACCCTCTATTGATGAGAAGAAGCTTTTTAGTTTGAATCCATCCCATTTATTGATTCTTGATCTTATTTCTTGCACTTTAGGAGTCTTGTTAAGGAAGTCAGGGCCTAATCCAATGTGATGAAGATTTGGGCCTACTTTTTCCTCTATTAGGCACAGGGTCTCTGGTCTAATTCCTAGGTCCTTTATCCACCTTGAGTTGAGTTTTCTGCATGGTGAGAGATAGGGGTTTAGTTTCATTTTGCTGCATATGGATTTCTACAGCACTAATCTCTAGGATATATAAAGAACTCAAAAAACTTAACACCCAAAAAACAAACAACCCAATCAATAAATGGGCTAAGGAGCTGAACAGACATTTCTCAGAAAAAGATATAGAATCAGCCAACAAATATTTGAAAAAATGTCCAACATCTCTAGTAATTAGAGAAATGCAAATCAAAACTACTCTAAGATTTCATCTCACACCAGTCAGAATGACAGTTATCAAGAATACAAACAACAATAAGTGTTGGCAAGGATGTGGGGGAAAAGGCACACTCATACATTGCTGGTGGGACTGCAAACTGGTGCAGCCAATCTGGAAAGCAGTATGGAGACTCCTTAGAAAACTGGGAATGGAACCACCATTTGACCCAGCTATCCCACTCCTCGGTCTATATCCAAAGGACTTAAAATCAGCATATATAGTAACGCGGTCACATCAAAGTTTATAGCAGCTCAATTCACAATTGGTAAACTGTGGAAGCAACCTAAATGCCCTTTAATAGATGAATGGATAAAGAAACCGTGGTATATATACACAATGAAATATTACTCAGCATTAAAAGAGAATAAAATTATGGCATTTTCAGGTAAATGGATGGAGTTAGAGAATATCATGCTAAGCGAAGTAAGCCAATCCCAAAAAACTAAAGGCCAAATGTTCTGTCTGATAGGTGCATGCTGATCCATAATGGGGGGTGCATGGGAAAAATGGAGGAACTTTGATGGGGCAAAGGGGGGGGAGGGGAGGGGAGGGGGTATGGGGGCAGGAAAGACGGTGGAATGAGATGGGCATCATTACCCTAGGTACATGTATGACAGCACATATGGTACAATGTGACATCGTGTACAACCATAGAAATGTAAAGTTGTGCTGCAATTGTGTAATTGAATCAAAATGCACTCTGCTGTCATATGTACCTAATTAGAATAAATAAATAAATAACCTCTAAGATTTGTTTACAAGAAACAGAAAAGGACAGTGTGGCTGAGTCCAGTGAGAGAGGAAGAACATGGAAATAGGGGAAGACAGAGAGATGAGTCAAGTGCAATAAGAAACCATTAGAAGTTTTTAGACCAAAGACACACACTGTCTGATTTCTATCTTTGAAGGTCACTCTGGCTGCAGGGTGGAGGATGGATTGTAGAGGGCTGAGTGGAAGCAAGAAGATTCTGGAATTATTTTAGAGGGAAATCCTCCTTATGGCATATATGCAGGCTTGAACCCAAATTTTGCTACTTGATCCATGTATCTAAAAAAACTTTACATCATTAGTGTTGCTTTGCTATTTATATGCTTTTTCTAAAATTTTTATTGAGGAGTTCATAAAAGTTTTATTTTATTTTTGATTGGCAAACAATAATTGTATATATCTGTGGGGTATAATAGGTGCATGAGGTTTTCCTCATCCTTAAAAAAGTAGAAAAAATATAAATCCAGAATCTAATTATATTGTAGAGTATTTGGTTCAGAATTCTTTTTTATTTATTTGTTCTCTTTAGATATACATGACAGTAGAGTATATTTTGACATATTATACATACATGGAGTATAACTTATTCTAATTAGAATCCCATTCTTGTGGTTGTATATGATGTGGAGTTTCACTGGTCATGTATTCATATATGAACATAGATGAACATAGGAAGAATTCTTAATTTCACAATTTGTGAGTGGGATTAAAATTTTCCCCAGTAACTTCTCTAAAGGTTGAACTTCCTTCGGAGAAAATTCCTCCTTTGAATATTTTAAACCAGAATCCCTATTATAGTCTCCACATTTATTTATAAACCACTTACTTAAAATCTTATTTTTCCTAAAATTTCATTTGGAAACTTTGTTTAACAATTATCAAGAAACAGTATAATTAGGTGACTAAATTCATGGGCTATAGAGGCAATCTGCCAGTTTCAAATTTCAATTCTGCCATTTATTTCTTGCATGATCTTTGTCATGTTCATAAAAATCAGGCAACAATAGTACCTCCCCTATGGTGGTATGATGATCAAATACTCAGTATAACTGCTAGTACATAGCATGCACTCAGAACCAGCTATTATTTTTTTAACATCAAATGCCCTTCAGACACCAGTCACTGGGCTACTTGTCTTTTTTGGTGTGACTTATTGAATGATGAAAAATCACATTTCATTTTAAAAATTAACAAAAAAAAAATCCTATTTCAGATTTTTACTAATTTGAAACTTCCTTACTAATTTTCTGTCTCTGTGAGTTCTGAGTATACTTCTGTTGTCTACTGTTGACTGGCTCTCATGTTAAGGGTCCCCTTGGCCAGCACCAGCTTTGTGCTCTCAATTGTGGGTGGTATATGTAAGAAATATCAACTGCACACTGCATGGAAACTACGTCAGACACTGTGGTGGAAAAGGTGCTTGTTGTTCCAAAAGTGGTGGTGTTCTAGTTACTCATGAGGTTTCAGTTAGAGAGAGGTTGAGGCTGAGTTCATCTGGCCACCTTATTCAGTCATATGTCTAGTGGAAATATGCAAACAGCTGGCAGCTGAACAACTTGGGCTCCTCATGCCTCTCTATCTCTGTGTGGTCCCTCCATGTGGCTTCTCCAACTTGGAAGCCACAGTGTGGCCAAACTTCTTACAATGGAAGCTCAGGGTTCCAAAAGAACTTGTCCTGAGTCAGGAGGTGCGGAGCAGAGAGAGAGGACAAACACATACCAGGCAGAAGATGCATTTCCTTTTATAACCTAGCCTCTGAAGTCACATATTAGTCACAACTAATATTGTGTTCTATTACTTAAAGTTGTCACAAAGGCCCACCCAATGTTCAAGGGAAAGCAACATAGACTCCACCTCTTGATGGAGCTGTGGCAAGGTTCTGGAAGATGATGTGAGATTAGAAATATTATGGCCATTTTTTGTGGCTCTACCACCAATGGAATGAACAAGTCAGCCAAAGCATGACTTGTCCTGGCCATAGAGATGATATCCATGTGAATAAAAGAATCATAGGTTGTGGTTTAATTTGTAACTTGATCTGGTGGGATTTACCTTTATAGGTTTAGGGATAGGATGTTTATGGAGGCAAGGTAAAGGAAAAGAAGGAAACTCACATTTATCAAGCACCTATTATTCCCTGAATGCTTTACACAAAGTTAACTACAGATCAGCAACTATTCAGTACATGATTTGGTGGGCTGGCAATTTGAATGGATTCTACTGTAGTTTTCTCATCTGTATCAGGCTCAGCTGATTGCTGGGCTGGCTTACGCAGCATCAGTGGTTGCCAGTTCGACTAGAGGCTGGCTGACAGCTGAGGCACTTTGGTTCTCTTCCACGTGGTCTCTCATCCTCAAGCATATTAGCCCAGCCTTCATATAGTAATGGGGTCCAAGAGCGTAAACTGCATTAAGCAGCAACTTTCCAAGTCTCTTCTTCTACCACAATTGCCATTATACCATTGACTTAATCAAGTTGCATGGCCAAACTAGATCTACAAGCATTACAAGACTATGAATACAGGGAAGAAAGGAATGCGTGACCATATTTCAAAGTACAGTAGCATGAGATCTGAACTTTTCTTCATTAACTTGTCTGCAATAATCTTTCACAGAAAAAGAGTCCCAAGTAGAGAAGGACCATACTAAAAATTCGCTATGCTTCCCCTAGGGGAGCAAGGGAAAAGTAAGAGCAAGAAGTCTCCAGAATTTTGAAGTCTTACCAAAGCAAGTCCCACGTGGTCTGTGAGCAGGTACCACATCCAACCTTGAACGAAGTCAGCGTAGTTTGAGGCAGGGAAAAACTGAATGGAAGAAAAGTGAGAGGAAATTTTTGAAGAATTGAGAATCTGAGAGGTAGATAAAGAGTGAATTTGGGGGTGCCACTGAGAGACAGCGCTACTAAACCAGGTTTGTTTTGCCCACTGTGCAGTATGACAATCACTGAAAGGAGAAGTTTTACCAAAAAAAGAGAATTCATTCACAAGGTGGCCAAGTGCATAGAGATGGGAAAGTAGGTCTCAAAAACACCTCCCAGTGAATAAGGTTTGTGAATATTTATGGGATGAGGCAGGGGGGAAATGTGAATGGAGGTTAACTAAGAGCAAATGAAGCAAAAAAGTCTAGAGGGTTTATTGAGATTTTCCCTGGGTTTCAACAGTATAGTTAAGAAAGCTGGTTTTGTAGCTGGACTACCTGGGTAGCAATCCTGGCACTCTGCTTATTTTTGGCATTGAGATGTGACAATATATATAAAACACAGAAAGTTTAGGGCACATATTCAAGGTGCAGTGAACCATCATTGTTGTCATTATTATCATTACCATCACTTATGTGGAGGTTACTGAGAAGGGAAATGGTAGGAGAAAGAATCTTGACAAAGTTTTGTAACAATTTACTTTCCCCACAATTCCCTTTTGGAGAGAGGGAGTGAGAGAGCGAGAAGAGAGAGGAAGGAGAGGGAGAGAGAGAGGGTGAGAGGAGGGAAAGAGAGAAAGAGAGACACAGACAGAGACACAGAGAGAAAGACAATGAATGAATATATAGAAGCCTGAAGTACTCATTTGTTTTTTTATCTATTGACTATATTTCTTCAGATAGGATGTCAGCCAAGACTGGACAAGGGGAGCTAAGCCTTATATTGGAATTACGCATGCAAAATGAGGTTCTTCTTTAATCCTCACAATCATTCTGCAAGGTAGGCACTGTTATTCTTCCTTTTTTGTGTTCAAAATTCATCTATTTAATACATTGTGCTAATTTCCTTTTATAGATTAGTATTACATTTGAATGAAAATCAAAGGTTTTATTAAAATGTAGATACATTTAATTATTTCCTATGACCAGATTGAATATACAGAATATGGATAAAATAAATTTACAGAACAGGGACTAATATTAGGGTAGCAATAGAAATAATCATATCAATTTCTTTCAATGACACCCATTACAGAAATTATATATAATATTGTTTTTTCCTAATATTCTTCTTTTATAGGTGAGGAAACAAAAGCCCAGGAAAACCAGGATTCACATCTATGTCTGTCTTATGGTAGGTTCTATGTCCTTTCTTAAATTTAATAGGAAAATGTTATTTCCATTATTGTATTTCTTTTATTTCAAAGGCAAAACATGACCACTGTACCAGGTGAAACGATTCAAAAATGAATTGTTAATAAGACCATCTTCTTTTTTTTTCTTTATCTTTTTTTTCTTTCTTTCTTTCTTTCTTTCTTTATTTATTTTTTTTTTTTTTTTTGGTACCAGGGATTAAATCCAAGGATGCTCAATCACTAAACCACATCCCCAGCTCTTTTTATATTTTTAATTTTGAAACAGGGTCTCACTAAGTAGCTGAGGGTCTTACTAAGTTGCTAAGGCTGGCTTTGAACTTGCAATCCCCCTGCCTCAGCCTCCCCAGGCACTGGGGTTACAACTGAGCACCACCATGCTTGGCCCAAGCCCTTCTTTAATATCACACACTATGACAAGGAGCCTTGCCTGTTCTTCGCCAATATTACTAAATTATCCACTGTTATCAGCATGATGTGTATCTTTCTACACAATTTTCCAAACACCTATAAAGACAAATACACATGTGTAGAGTTAATTACTGTTCATTTTTACACAAATTGGATATTATAAATTACTCTGCAACTGGTTTTTCTACCTTAAAAATATATCATAGACATCTTTCTAAGGTAATCAATATATATCTAATTGACTCTATAATAACTTCAAATCTGTGGTGTGAATGGGATATACAATTTATGCAACCATTTCTCTATTGACTGGTGTTGTGATTGCTTCAAGGTTTGGGGTTTCTTTTTTTCCCTACAACAAACACACAAAGACACCCTTATTTTTTTTTAATTTTTTTTATTATTTATTTACTTATTCATCATGCACAAGTATAGTATCTTTTTACATACAACTGCTTGTATACAAAGTATATAAGTACCATTCAGATCTTCAATCATGCATTTAGGATAATGATATCCATCTCATTCAACCACCAATTTTTTTCCAACCCCCTACTTACTCCCTCCCTCCCCTCCCTTTCCGTTGACCATTCTAGTGTTCCTCTGATCCTATGTACCCCCTTCCAACAACACTGTGAACCAGCCTCCTTATATCAGAGAAAACATTCGGTACTTGGATTTTTGAGATTGACTAACTTCACTTAGCATTATGTTCTCCAACTTCATCCATTTGCCTGCAAATGCGATTATTTTATTCTCTTTTATTGCTGAGTAAAATTCCATTTTGTATATATACCACATTTTTTTCTTTATCCACTCATCTACTGAGGGGCATCTAGGTTGGTTCCATAACCTAGCTATTGTGAATTGTGCTGCTATAAACATTGAAGTGGCTGTGTCACTGTAATATGCTGTTTTTAAGTCTTTTGGGAATAGACCCAGGCGTGGGATGGCTGGGTCATAGGGTGGTTCCATTCCCATTTTCCCAAGAAATCTCCATACAAGTCCCACCAGCAATGTATGAGTGTGCCTTTTTCCCCACATCCTCTCCAACATTTATTGTTGTTTGTGTTCTTGATAGCTGCCATTCTGACTGGAGTGAAATGAAATCTTAGAGTAGTTTTGATTTGCATTTCTCTAATTGCCAGTGATGTTGAGCATTTTTTCATGTATTTGTTGATTAATCGTGTATCTTCTTCTGAGAAGTACAAAGACACCCTTATAGATCTACTTATATACTGGTGATTTATATCTATAGAGTATATTCTGAAATGTGGGAGGGACTCTTGGATCCTAAATGTTGCAATTACCTATTACCATAAAATAAGCAAAACTTAGCGGCTTAAAAAAGACAGTTCTTCCACATGGAGAGTAAACTGGTGCCAGCTATTGACTGGGAGCTCTGTCAGGTTTGTAGGCCAAAAGCCTTGGTTCCTCTCCACTTAGGCCACTCAGGCTGTTTGGGCTTCCTCACAACATGGATCTGGGTTCTATGATTGAATGTTTGAAAAGAACCAAGCAGAAGTTGCATAATCTCTTCATAAGCTAACCTCTGAAGTCATACAGTATCACCTCCTCCATATTCTGTTTGTGAAAATAGTCACAGATCCAAGAAAGGGCAAACTAGAATCTGCCTTCTGATGGGGGCAGGCAAGGGTTTAGAAGAGTATGTAGGATGAAAGATATTGTTACAGCCACTTTGGGAAGTATAGTCTTGCTATACCAAGATCATTTGCTAGTAAGTGATAAAAACTAAGACTTAAATCTTGGTCTGTTTTACATTCCATAATGGGATATTGTTTCACTGGTATGTGAGTAGAGTCATCTCCTGAGGGCTGATTTGGAGTATGCAAACCAAGTCAAGGAAAGACTGAATTGGAGAACCAACTGTGCACTAAACCTTATGAAAATCGACATACAAGGATTATCCAATGACTTCAAGAGCTCCTGTGTGCAGAGAGATGCTTCTCTGCCCATAGCATTGCAAGGTTAAAGAGAAGGGGGTCATAAACCCTCTGGGTCATCCTAATGATCTTGGCAACCACCCTCGATCCAGAAGATACCAGTTTAGCACTGCTGCTCCCATTCATCATTGACCACATAGCCCCCAAAGGAGTCATCAGTTGCAGGAGCCCTGTTTGGGGATTGACTTGAATTGCGGTTGACTATGAGCCGTGGAGATTTGGGCATTGTCGCCTCCCGTAGTCTCACGGGACTTGTTGCGGGATCTCGAGTGACTTGGCCGAAATTGCTGATCGGGTCAGCGCCATTTTAGTGGTGTGTTTGGTGTGTGTTAGTCGTTGTTAGAACCAGAGAGAAAAGTTATCAGAATAAAAAGCTGTTTGTCTCCAGTTTGCTTCTGAAGTTTTTCCCGCGGCTCCGTTGCTCCAAGCGCTTCAGGCGGCAACAATCAGTCAGCACCAATAAATGAGTATTATCATCAGCAAAAAATTAAAATCACCTCAGTTCTGCTTTTTCCTCTATCCTTTTCTTCTTTTCACATTTTTTTTAACAGAATGCAGCAATTCAAGGGAGGAGAGCATAAAAACAGAAGGTCAGCTGGGCAGGAAAGCTAGCTATCACATAAATGAACACAGTCATGTGGTCAGATAAAACCCCAGCATTAAGTGTGTTATTGTGAAAAGTGAGGCCATGATTGCATTCAGAATATTACATTTAAAAAATTGTCCTTGGGTTGTTGGTCTTGGTTATTTCTGTCATTTAAATGCCTCATTTATTTACCCAAAACATAAACCATGGCATTGCTCTGTGGCTGCATCTATTGTAGGGGGTTAGTACTTAGCTAAGCTTTGAACATTTTGTCTCTAAAGAATAATCCCCACCTCTACCTTCCATCCATCAACTTCACCCTATCCCCCACAGCTTGGCAGCAAACCCCTTAATGGAGTTCCAAACATCCATTCCTCCTTTATTCAAGGGGATTAGGCCCAGGCAGTTGGGAAGAAGGAACTATAACAAAGGAGAAGTAAAAATAAAAGCCCACCCCTTTTCCTTCCTATGAATTTGTGGGAGGTAGGAAAGTGTGCAGCAAAGAAGCATTAGTACACATGTGCCCTGAGATTTCTGGGATGAATTGTAGCCATACTTAGAGACAAGAGAGCTTCCAACAAACCCGAAGCAGTCATCTTGAACTCAACTGGCTGGCACAGTGGGATGGAGCAAAGCAGTCCCTGGTCTTCCCAAGCTGCCTTCAATTCCTGTAGGGTATGATGCTTAGGTTAAAAGCCAGAGGTTCTTCCATAAACCTACCTCAATGGGACACTGTCAACCTGCAGTGGGCAGAGACCTTAGCAGACACCAGAGGTCTTTAGTAGCTCAAGGAAGACCTGGTCATCCTGGGAGGTCACATGCCTTATTCACATGGAGAGAGAGGTCAGAACCCAATATGCCCCAACCAAAGATATCAGCCTGGCATCCACTGAAGGCAAAGGAAACTGCCTGCTATTTTCCTCATGGTGCTGGCTAAGTGCTGAGAAACAAATTTTCGCCAAATGAGAATTTCAATATCTTCTAAAAGATCCATTTATATTATCACAAATGACTACATTTAAACCAGATTGCTATTTCATTTACTTTTATCCCACCAATAATCAAGAAGGGGCTTAGCAGACTCATTAGCAGAATTGGCAGGTGTGAAAAATCCCTGCTGTCCATCACTATAAAACTCATCTTTTCCCTGGGGTCTGAAGGTAGCAGAGCTGAAAAAACAAAACAAAACAAAACCACACACACACACACACACACGGAAGAAGAGACACTGAAGGCAAAACAGTCAGGGCTTTCAGAGTCTGCCATGCTGACATTCATCAACATTAGTCAAATGAACAGTTAAGCCACAGGTCAGCAACCTCTCCATTACTGACTCCCTGCTCTGAAGAGCTGGCAGAAGATGGTGGGCCAGATATCTTTGGGAGGCCCCAAACTTAGATATCTAAGAATTTTTGATAGATATCTATGAATTTGTGGTAGGTATAAAAGTGTGAAGCAAAGAAACACTAATACACACGTGCCCTGAGCTCTCCTTTCTGGGATGAATGGTAGCCATACTTAGAGACAAGAGAGCTTCCAACAAAACTGAAACATTCAACTTGAACTCAGCTGACTGGCTCAGTGGGATGGAGCAAAGCAGTCCTTGGTCTTTCCAAGCTGCCTTCAATCCCTGTAGGATATGATGCTTAAGTTAAAAGCCAATTTGCAAGGCAGGCTGGGGAATGTATTTAGCTGTGTGCTAATGGAGACAACGACAATGTCTTTTAGTGGGGGGGAAAAAAAATATATATATATATATATTAGTCTTTTCCACAATATGCCCCTGAGGTCCTGAGGTCTCTTCATTCCTGAGGCCTCATCTTCTTGACCATACCCACATCTTCTCCAGAAAGCTGCCACTTTGGTGTAAGGTAGCCCCATAAAAACTCCTAGCAGTACCATGACTAAGTACCATCAGTTCTTCTGCCCTGACCTATGCATAATGAGTAGAAATTTGGTAGGAGGTCATTGTCAGAGGAGAGCTGAAATGAAGCACAAAACAGCTTTTTGGAGAAAGTGTGGGTATGGTCAAGAAAGTGAGGCCTGAGGAATGAAGAGACCTCAGGAGCATATTGTGGACAAGACATATATATAAAGAACAGTGTCTGCAAAGCACTTGTTCTTGGCACAGGGATCTCTTCTCAAATTGGGAAGGGAATTTTTTTTTTTTCTAGACCCCACCTCGTCCATCGAGACTGCACCTCAGCCTGGAGGACCTGTACCTCCTCCCACAAAGCAAAGAAAGGACTTAACTGACCTGGAAGGTGAGCAAAAGCCTGACAACCGGTGGAATGGTTCACAGCCTGGCGCAGGGACTCCACTACAGGCATACGCCCAGTCTCTGGCTCCAAGAGATCCGCAGGCCACACTCGGGGTCTGTGTGGGGAAGGGAAATTTTTTATTGAAGCATCTCATTTTTTGTTAACTTGCTTGCTTTCTCTTAAAATTATTGCCATCATGGCCTCTCTTTGGCCCAATTTTTGAAACATTGAAGATTGCTTTTAATGGTCCATCTTACCCACTAAATTATATATATATATATATATATATATAAAATATATATATATAATATATATATATATAAAATAATATATATTATATATTTATATATATTCACTAAAAACCATTGTCCTTGTCTCCATTAGCACACAGCTAAATACGTTTCCCAGCCTGCCTTGCATTAAGTATTGACATATGACTGAGTTCTGGTTAATAGGATGTGGACAAAAGTGAGGTGAACCATGTCCTCACATGGTCTGTGGAACTCCCTACAGAGTCATCCACACTCCCCTTCCCCACCTGCCTTGCAGATGCAGATGCCCTAGTAGATAACAAAGTAGATAACAAAATGCACTAAATATATATATATATATATATATATATATATATATATATATATATATATATAGTAGATAACAAAATGCAAATGCAAAACCCCAGAACCTTAGATGAAAGAAACCTGGGTTCCCGTCTTAAGTCATTTTTTTGTGTCACTGTGACCAAAAGACCTGACAAGAACAATTTTAGAGAAGGAAACATTTATTTGGGGGGCTCATGATTTCTGAGGTCTCAATCCATAGATAGCCAACTCCATTCCTCAGAGCCTGAGGTAGAGCAGGACATCATGGTGGAAGAAAGTGGCTCAGGACATGGCACCAAGAAACAGAGAGAGCTCTACTCCCCAGATACAAGATATATACCCCAAAGACAAGTCCCCCCAATGACCACCTCCTCCAGCCACACCCTACCTGCCTATAGTTACCACCCAATTAATACCTACCAGGGGATTAATGCACTGGTTAGATCAAGGCTCTCATAACCCAATCATTTCACCTCTAAACTTTCTTGCATTGTCTCACACATGAACTTTTGGGGATACTTCACAGCTTAAACCTAATAGTCCCTAAATCATTACGTGGAACAAAACCTTCATCCATATGGATAGTTGGAATTTATGTGGGCAAGAACTAAATGTCTGTTGTGTTTTGTCTCTGAGATGTGGGGGTTTGTCTGTTACAGCAGTTAACATTGTCTAAACTAATTCAGTGGGTAAGATAGACCATTAAAAGCAATCTCTAATGTTTCAAAATTGGGCCAAAAAGAGGCCATGATGGCAATAATTCTAAGAGAAAGCAAGCAAGTTAACAAAAAATGAGCTGCTTCAATCAAAAATTTCCCTTCCCAATTTGAGAAGCAAAACCCTGTGCCAAGAACAAGTGCTTTGCAGGCCAAGAGGCCAAGGTATGGATTCTGGTTTTGTCATTTGCTAGTCATATGACCTCATAAGGATACTTCACCTCTAAGGCTCAATTTCTTCATCTGTGAAATGGAATTAACCACATCTAGTTCTTGTAGTTATCATACTCAATGATATTACACATATAATGTATCCAGCATAATGCTTGATGTGCAATAGGCCTATCTTAAGTATGAGTTTTCTATTTTCTTCATTGTCTTCCTCTGAAAACTTCTCTATACCACCGTTTTCCTCCACAATCACTGGATAGTGTCTGACTTCAGCAAAATGGCAGACACATACTTCTCCAATTTAACAGATGCAGGATCAAGTTAGAAGCTGGAGCTGGTCTTCTTCTCTGTCATGCTGGGGAAACTTGACCAAGACTTTCATTTCATTGATTGATCATGTTCATTTTGAACTGCATTTGGCTGCTTAGAGAAATTTATTCCTGGTCTTCATGGTGAGCTGGAAGGCTGACCTGGCCCCAAAGACACCTCAGCAAATCTGCTACCCAGTTCCAGTGGCGGGTAGCCAGGCATCTGGTCCCTCAGCCTCAGTAATGCAGCTGTGACTGACAGGCAGCAGGATGCTGAAACTCTGATGTGAGAATCTGCTTTTTCTCCTAGAAAAATAGCAGCCATACAGTAGCAGGCTCCATTGGAAAGCAGCCCTGCTAGCATGGCTGATGTGCATGCCCCACTGCCCAGGGAACCACACTAGAGGGCAAAACAGCAGGTAATTGATGGCTTCCCAAACTAACTTTGCAGACCGAGTTGACTGGAGTTAAGACTGAGATTTGATCCAGCCTAACCCTAGTAGGCCACTTCCCGACAGTAGAAAGAACGGAAAAGCAAGAACTGAATGTTGCTTCCTCAACAATCCCTTGCAAGTACAGGCAGCTCTAGTAGTGGGCCTCAACTCTGACTGTACATTAGACTCACCTAGGGGCCTTTAAAAAATTCTGATGCCCAGACCACAGCCCAGAACATTTGCATCAGAAATTCCAAAGCCAGAACCCAGGCAATTCTAGTTTTCAAAGCTCCACAAGAGATTCCCCTGTGCAGCCAAGGGTAAGAATCACCAGTCTACAGCTTCTAAGTACTTGCCCAAGCAAGTGGTGAAAGAGGAGACAGTAAAATTAGGAAAAATAACTGTAGTTATTTTTTTGTTGTTATTTCATAGTCATTTGCTTGGTGAGTGGAGGAGCTGGGACATGACCCAGGTCTTTTGGTATTCCATTTAGTTATCTTTCTACTTACTCTCTAACCTCCTCTTCTATAAAATGCAAATAGCTTTAGTACATACCCCATAGGGTTGATGTGAGGATAAAATAACTCAATTTTATTTTTATTGATTTTAATTAATATGTGAATGTGTCCTTCTAGTGTGGCCAGCAGTATTCAAGCACTTTATAAATACTAACCAAGTTTAGTTTATTAAAATGCCTCCTGTCCCCTAATACACTACACTATTAATTGCTTTTAAAATGCATGAACTTTTTGACCCATAAAATTCATTTCTTATAATTCATGAAAAGTATATATAATTAAAGGCCTATGAAAAGATATAACCACAAGGATGATTGCTACAGTTTGGGTTTGAATGTCCCCCAAGGATCCATGTGTTAAAGGCTTGGTCCTCAGTGTGGTGCTATTGGAAGGTGGTGGAAATTTTAGGAAGTTGGGCCTTAGGTCATTGGTGGACATACTCTTGAAGGGGATTGTGGGACACTAGCTCTTTCTTCTCTCTCTTTGGCCTCTTGGCCATGAGGTAGTAGTTTTACTCCACTATGTACTCCCACAGTGATGTACTGCCTCACCACAGGCCCAAATCAACAGGGCTGACCAATCATGGACTGAAACCTCCAAAACTATGAGGCAAAATAAACTTTTTCTCTTTATAATAAGTTGATTATATTTGGTATCTTTATATTGATAGAAATCTGATTAATAACACGATCACTGCTGTTTTATTTATAATGACAAAAAGCATAGGAACACTAAGTTCTAAATGTAAGGAGTTCATTAAAGAAATTATAGTATGGCTGGGCATGGTGGTGCATGCCTGTAATCCCAGTGACTTGGCAGGCTGATGCAGGAGGATCACAAGTTCAAAGACACCCTCAGCAACTTAGTGAGGTCCTAAGCAACTTAGCGAGAACCTGTCTCAAAATAAAATATAAAAAAGGGCTGGGGATGTGGCTCCAGGGCTAAGCACCCATGGGTTTAACCCGTGGTACCAAAAATGAAAGAAAGAACGGAGGGAGGGAGGTAAGGAAGGTAGGAAGGAGGGAAGGAAAGAAGGAAAAAAGGGAGAGAAGGAGGGAGGAAGAAAGAAATCAAAAGCTGAAATCATCCTCTTTTTTTTTTTTTTTTTTGGGCTGGAACCATGGAGGGTGCCAAAGAGAACAAAAAGAAGGTCCCTGCTGTGCCAGAAACCCTTAAGGAAAAGTGAAGGAATTTCACAGAGATGAAGGTAAAGCACCTGAGAAATAAGTTTGTCCAAAAGATGCTTCAAAAGGCAAGGAGGAGGCTGGGGCTATAGCTCAGTTGGTAGAGTGCTTGCCTTGAATGCACAAGGCCCTGGGTTCCAGCACCCCTCCCCCCAACACACACACAGCCAAGGAGGAAGCTTATCTATGAAAAAGCCAAGCAGTACTACAAGGAATATAGGAAGATGTACAGAATGGAGATTCATTTTTTTAAATCTTCTCTAATTGTTATACATGACAGTAGAATGCATTTTGACACATTGTACACAAATGGAGCACAACTTCTCCTTTTCCTCTGGCTGAACATGGTGCAGAGTCACACCAGTAGTGCAATCATACATGTATGTAGGGTAATAATGTCTACCTCGTTCCACTTTCCTACTCTTCCCCACACCCCCTCCCCTCCCCTCACTCTCCTCTACACAATCCAAGTTCCTTCATTCTTCCCAGCCCCCCCCACCCCCCATTATGGATCAACATCCACTTGTCAGAGAAAATATTCAGCCTTTGGTTTTTTGGGGATTGGCTTACTTTGCTTAGCATGATATTCTCCAACTCCCTCCATCAGAATGGAGATCTAAATAGTGAGGATGGCAAGAAAAGCTGGCAACTTCTATGTGCCTGCAGAACCCAAATTGACATTTGTCATCAGGATCAGAGGCATCAATGGTGTGAGCCCAAAGTTTCGTAAGGTGTTACAACTTCTTCACCTTCATCAGGTCTTCAATGGCACCTTCATTAAGCTCAACAAGCCTTCAATTAACATGCTGAGGATCATGGAACCATATATTGCATGGGGGTACCCAAACCTGAAGTCAGTGAATGAACTAATCTACAAGAGTGGATATGACAAAATCAATAAGAAACAAATTGCCTCAACAGATAACACTTTGATTGCTCGATCTCTTGATAAATATGGTATCATCTGCAGGGAAGATCTGATTCATGAGATCTACACTGTTGGATAATGCTTCAAAGAAGCAAATAACTTCCTGTGGCCCTTCAAATTATCTTCTCCAAGAGGTATAGCGAAGAAAAAGACTACCCATTTTGTAGAAGGTGGAGATGCTGGCAACAGGAAAGACCAGATTGACAGGCTTATTAGAAGGATGAACTAAGGTATCTACCATGGTATTTTTGTAATCTGGTCAGTTAATAAAATAGCTCCTGCTCTCAATATGGAAAAAAAAAAAGCTGAAATAACATGACTCAGTTTTAAATGGCAAATAGACCTTAGAATAGCCTTCTGGTCTTACCTGTATAATCTCCTTTCCTTGAATGAGGGAAGGACCTGGCACTTGATTTTATCAAATACAATATAGCAAATGTGATGGGATGCCACTTCTGTGGTTAGGTCATGGTACAGACAGATATAATACTTGCCACGTGGTGGCACACCTCTGTAACCCCAGTGGCTTGGGAGGCTGAGACAGGAAGATTGTGAGTTCAAAGCCAGCCTCAGCAACTTAGTGATGCCCTAGGCAACTCAGTGAGACCTTGTTTCAAAAAATATTTTTTGCAAAGGGCAGGAGATGTGATTTAGCGGTTAAGTGCCCCTGAGTTCATTCTCCAGTACAAGACAGAGGGGGAGGCAGGCGGGGGAAGAGAGGGAATATGCTGATCTTGTAGACCTTAAAGAAACAAACTTACCATATTGTGAACCCTCCATGTGGTGGGCCACATGGCAATGAACTGTGGGCTGCTTCTAGGGCCTGAGGCCAGCCTCCAGCCAATAGTTAGCAAAAATACAGGCCCTCAGTCATACAGCCTCAAGAAAATTAATTTTGTTAACAACCTGAATGAGCTTAGATGTGAATTCTGCCCTAGTCAAACCTTTAGATGAGGATGAAGCCTGATCAACACCCCAATGACAACCTTGTGAGACCCTGACCAGAGGATTAAGTTAAACTGAGCCTGGACTCCTGACCCAGAGAAACTGTGAAATAACAAATGTGTGTTGTTTTAAGCTACTGAATTTCCAAAACAGAAAACATGCCCATAGTGTAGTTCAATGGTAGAGTACACGCTTAGCATAGTTGTAGGTTTAATCCCCAGCACCAAAATCAGAAGGAAGAGAAAAAATTCCAATAAGAGTGTCATGAAAGGACATAGAAGGGTCACAAAAGACATTTATAAAATATTGTTAAATTACAAAACTCAGATTTTTAAAACAATATGATCCAAACATAGAGACAGACAGACAGACAGACTCTGAGAAGCTAGAACTCGGAATGACTTATATTACTTTCTTTTTGATTCTTTGTACTTTCTAAAAGTACTTTTATTATTAACATAATATTTGAAGATGCTGAAAATAAAAATACTAAATAAAATATTCAAGTATTAACAATGTTTGAAATAACAATGGTTATTTCTGGGTGTTGAAATTCTGGTTGAATTTTATATTCTAGCAGTCTAGAAAGTTATTTTAATTTTCCTGCTCTGAAGAGCTGATGCTGACTGGTGTAATTACACAGAATAACTCCCAATAGTTTTTTTTTTTTCAATTATTGAAGAAAATTCCACCGTCATTGCTCCCATATTTAATTAAGAGGGAAAAAAACATGTAACTAGGACCTGTCTGCCACACATTGAGATACAAGATAACATAAAGCTAACAGCACAAACACATGGCCTACATTCCAAGCTACCCAATTGTTGTGTTTTATGAAATTTGGCAAATCATTTCACTTTTGTACCTCTGTTTCCTTATCTGTAAAATGAGATAATACCTATCTCACAGGGAAAGGGTATCAAGAGGTCTCAATAAGATACTATATAATTTAGTTTTAAATGAGGTTGACATGTGATAGGTGCTCAGTAAATGCTGATTAGTGTTATTTCCATCAATGTTATTATTATCATTAACCAACTTCCCATTATAGGGGTGGCCAGTATTTCAGTCTTAGTGTCAATCTTAGTTTCAACTCCTAAAACAAGAACATAAGGAAAACATAAGAATTATAATTATGGCATTTTAGCTCAGATATTAGAAGAAATTTCACATCCCTTAAAACACCTAAAGAGGAATGTAGTGGGATACTGAACACACATTTTACCCACTATAATACTAGAAAGAGATTTTTAAATCTATGCTCTGCTAGGGTGATATGGGATGTTTGGAATTGGCCCTTTAAGAATCTGAGTCAAGCTGGTTTGACATTTATTACATGCTATAATAAACTTATTAGTTATGGTGTGAGGTGAGCCAGGTCTAGGTCAAAGCTCCTTCTCAACATTCCAGGGAGATCTGGGAGCTGGGTGGGAGGTGGAAGAACTCCAAGGCCACCGTGAAGCACAGCTGAAGAGCTACAGATGCCCTTAAGATAGTGTCAAAATCTGGGCTTGGTTTGGGTAGAACAGGTCAAGGAGACTTGACAAACAGGCTGGAGCAAGGGAGGGGCCAATGCCAAGGGACCCATAAGCTGAGTGTCTGGTGGTATGGCCACAGGCAATAAAGCAAATGCTCAGCCAGACAGGCTGCTGGGTTCAGGGATGCCTATGAAGTTTTCACTGCCTGTGACAGACCTAGTCTTGGAAATCAGGCAGAGAGTTGTGGGAAGAGGCACAGCCAAGACAACCAATGGTGCGAGGAAGCCAAACTTGTAGCAGCGCCACAGTTATGAGATGCCAAGGATGGTTGTTGTCACAAGGAGCAATTGTAAGAGATGAGTCCCTTTCAGAAACACGTGGCTACAAAACACTCCCACATACAAGCTCAGAATTGCTCCTACAGTGAACAGAAATGAAATCCATCTAAATCGTTTCCAAGAAAATTCTTTAAAACCTTCCTGTTTCCTCAGGAGGATCTGTGTTCACATTCACAAAGAAGAATAAAGGAAACAAATGGCAGCATTTGTTTAGATTAGGATCTCAGTAGTGCATTGGGAGAAAGCAGCAGGGTATTCCAGACTCAAGAGAGGGGACAAGGCATTGCTCATAGATTAAACATCATCATTATTATTATCCTTTAAAAAGAAACATTGGATGTTTTTGAGAACTGAGCTCTTAAGATTCCTATCCTGCAATGTTGGGTGGGACCAGTTTTCTAATTCACAACCAAAAAGGTAGAAACAAATTTAGGCATAAACATTTTCTTGTTCAATAGTGAAACTGTTCTGAGGTTAACTAGTTTCCTCTCCTGGAAGGAAGATAACTACCATGAAAGAGCTTTCTACATTGGTGCTTTTCTCTCTGCTGTCATGTCCAAGCCCATATCCAGGTCATTGACTCTTCAATTAAATCTCTAAGGAGAGACTCAACAATGCAGGTTGCATTCATCTTCTGGTTCTACCATTCTGTGGGTTCAAGGTTGCCTGAGTATCATCCAGCTGCCAGAAGGGGCAGAGGGAGAACATGGAGAATCCTATACCAATACCTAGCCATCTCAGCCTAAAGGTTACACATATCCCTGCCACTTATATCCCCTTGGAGAGAACAAAGAGAGATGGGGAAATACAGTCCCTGGCTGGGGAGTCCCTTCATAGCAATAACTGTACACTAAAGAATGGGAATCCCAAATCTTTGGTGATTCACCAGCCATTTTCTCCACTGTCTCCTTACCTACTGAATCACTTACAACCTTTAGGATGGCATTCAAAACCTACCTCAGTGGAGCCTTGATCTAAGTCATGGATGTCATCTTCTGGCTAATCATGATGTGTTGCCACCTGAAGCGATGGTGGCTTGGAGCAACGAAGCCGCGGGAAGAAGTTCAGGGGCAAACTGGAAACAAACAGCCTTTTTATTTGATAACTTTTCTCTCTGGCTCTAACAACGACTTTAACACACACCACACACACCACCAAACAACCAACACACCAAATGGCCCAGACCCAATTCGCAATCTCACTCAAGTCCCGCGAGATCCCGGACCAAGTCTCTTGAGACTACGGAAGGCGGCAATGCCCAAACATCTCTATGGCCCGTAGTCAACCGCGATCTTAGCCATCTCCCCAAACAGGGCTCCTGCAATGATGACCCAGTTTTCCCTGATATATGAGTTAGTTTTCATTGCATAGAAAATCATTCCAGAAACAACCACCATTTATTAGCCTGCAGTTCTTCTGGTTGGTGATTTGCATTGAGCTCTCTGGTCCAGCTTTACTCACTATATGTCTGTGGTCACCTTCTGGGGTAACTGGAGTAACTAGAGGGTTCCCCAACTGAAAAAGCTTGTGTTTCATGTGGTCTGCCATCCTCCAGCAGGCTAGTCCTGGTTGTAAACATGGTGATTATAGGAATAATAGCTGCATTTTACCAAGCTGCTTGAGGCCTAAGCTCAGAAGTCATACAACTTCACTTCTACAGCAAGCCAAGGTCAGTTCAGATTCAAATAGTTAAGAACAGATTCCGCATCTTTATAGGTGGAACTTCAGAACTACTACACCAGGTATATACTGTGCTCTCAATGCCTTCCTTACGATGTGCCACTACCTAACCACCCCCTTTTACCTTGTCTTTGCTTATGGACAAGGCCTGGTTCAAATCCATCATAACCATAATGGCTTCTGCCTTAATTTGTTTTCTTACAAAAACAGAGCCTGAGACAAGGACTTGAGTGCACATATTGAGTAAAGAAGTAAAGAGAGTAAAACACAGATGGAGGAAAATCCAATATAAGGTACTTTACTGAGATTACTGATATAAGCAATAAGAGATTGATTCCACAGGGATCCTCTTAGAACTATCCCTCCTTCAAAGAACTGGAGCCTGGAGACTTAATCCACCAGTTCCCATCTTCAATTTTTTTTCTTTTTTTTAATATTTATTTATTTGCTTTAGTTGTACACAATGCGTTTATCTGTACGTGGTGCTGAGATCGAACCCGGGCCGTGCACTTGCTAGGCAAGCGCTCTACCGCTGAGCCACAATCCCAGCCTCTCAATTGGTTTTAAGCTACTCAAGAAGACAGTATATTCCCCACATTTTTAAGCTTCTCTTATACATGGACCAAGCCAGCTCCCACAGTATTAGAGAAAATCCTAAGACAGAAAGACACACTTACCAACACATGGAAGTAGGATGCTGTCAGCACCACCCTGAAATTGCTTGGAACTATCCATTGAAGGTATGTCCAAAACAAGAGGAAGAAGAGGGAATGCTCTGTGAGGCACCAAAAATGTCAGGTATAATTTTCCTGATGTGCTGTTGAAAACAAATTCTCTATCCTAGAAATCCTGTACTCTGAAGGTTCCATCACTTCTATGGTACCCATCATAACACTTTTCATTGCAGACATTTATAGGTGTGTATAAAGTCCTTGGGGTTCTTGGAGGACAGAAGTGATAACAATAGAACTTTTTAGAACTCTAACTTGGCCCCTTGGGCAAAGCCCTATCAGTCTTTTTGAGTAAGAAAAGAACCATCTAGATCCAAGACATTGGAATGAAATATTTAATTCATTCACTCCATCAACAAATAACTGTAAATGCTTATAATGTGCAGTGCCAAAACAATTTCAAAATGAATAAAAAAAAAAGACACACCCAACCTTGAGAAGCCCTTAATCCAGTTGAGTTTATAAACCACACGTATACAGAGGGCTGGGGATATAGTTCAGTTGGTAGAGTGTTTGCCTCGCATGCACAAGGCCCTGAGTTCTAATCCTCAGCACCACAGAAATAAATAAATAAATAAATAAATAAATAAAGCACACATACACACCAAAAAGTCTAAATACACCCAAAGCAACAAGTAAGCACAGCTAAGGCAGTGTCGTGGGAGTGATTTGGGAGGACACCGTTTAAGTAGGGAACACTCAGTGGAGGTGCTGGTCTGGTGGCCATAATGGGCCTATCTGAAGGAGATCATGCCATAAAAAGATGGCGCCATCTTCCCCCAAATAATTCACTATTTTTACATGATTTAGATGATAAATTAGATACACACACACAAAAAAAAAGATACACACACATTATGGAAGATTTAGCAAATGCCAAAGAAACAAAAATAAAGTTAGTGCTCCCTTAAAATCCTACCACCTCTGAAACCATTTTGGCATAGTTATTTCTTACCTTCTCCCCCCTTCAACCCTGTGCATTCACGTTACAGGGTTGGGGTCCTACTGAATGTTGATTCCTGGTTGATTTATCATGAGAGCTAGAAGAGACAGAAAATTGAAGTCAACTTCCTCACTACGTAAATGAGAAGGGAAATCCCCAAAGAAACCAAGTGATATATAAGAACTGGGACCAGAATGGAGATCTCCTAGTCCCAATCCAGTCTATGGTATGACATTGTCTCTATTTAGCAATTCTTCCTTGCCATATAATTATGAATCCAGACTCCAGAAACTTATGTTTGGGGTTTTAAATTCCCAATTCAACATATTCACTTAAAATTGTCTACATAAGCATAACGTTATTGTGGAAAGAGCAAATGGTACAACCAGGGCCAGTGTGAGGGTTAAAGAAGATAATATAAATGAGAGAGCACCCAGTATACAGCAGGAACGGGGTGTGCATTTGTGTGTAGAGAAGGGCAGAGAAGAAATCCCAGCTCTATTTTCTCCTAATGTCCTCAAGTATAGGCACACAGTGTTCCGTACCTGATGTTGAAATATCAAACAACAAACTTCTCAGCCAGGAAGATGGTTCTGCCAGGTCTCCTCTGTGTCTGGGTGGACTCATTTTTCTATAAACTTTATGGTCTTTTGCAAAGAATGACTACAAGTGCTGCAGATGTTGCAGGCTCCTGTGAGCAGATGTTCATGACTGGAAAAATCTCAGGGAAATTATACCTCAGCCTTTTATGTCAATGAGCTAAAACCTAACATAACATTCTGGGTTCATTTATTATTTCCCCCCTTTACATCAGGCTCTGTGGATTAGCAGCAGTGAAACAACTGTACTTCCTGGGGAGTCGCCTATGGTCACCGGAGTCACAGATAAATCCAACCTCTCTGTGTCTTAGCCACTGTGATTATCCTTCTTCTGGGTTTAACTGACAACACAAACCCTCTGTTATGAGAGGAAAAATATATTCATGAATTCTATGGGGAGCAACAAAAGCCACACTTCCCCCATCTCTCTTCCCATAGCAACTTTGAACCTCTCCACTGTCATTATTACCCATGCCAGGTTCTAGAGAATCAGAGTGTCAAAAGAGAGCTTTAGAATTATTTAACCCCCTCTTGTTCTGGAACCCAATAAAGTGTTATAACAATAATGTATAATAATCATGAAGGCTTAATGGAATTTTAGAAACAGCTTTAGAAGGAATCACTCTTTTCTCTCTCTTCTTTCCTTCCTCCCTTTCTGTATCTCTCTTCTCTCTCTCTCTCCCTCCTCTCTCTCTCTCTCTCTTTCTCTCTCTCTCCTTCTCCCTCTCCCTCTCCCTCTCCCTCTCCCTCTCCTTTCTTTCTGCAAATACAAGAACATCTCTTTTCTTCTCACATTATAGCTCAGTGCCTAAACACAGTTTTGTGTGGAGGGATAAGTTCACTTATATAAAGCTAGGCCTAATTTTTCTTCAAGAATAAGAACAGGCCATAATACTCTCACTGCCATGAGCAAACAACTACACATGCTGTTCTCTTTCTTTTCCTCCATCCAACCTCTCCTCCCTTTGTAGCACTCCCACTTCTCAAGCTTAGAAATAAATGAGCAATAAATAACACTCTCCCTGGTATGATACTTCAACTTTAGTCCAGGACAATGCAAAAAGCAGATTCCAAGTAATTTCAAAAGCAGAATCTGTTCAAAAGCATTGTGCTCCTCCCTCACACAAATAAACAGGGTACAGATTGGTTCACAACCAGATTCCTCACAGATAGAACATAAAGAGGGCAACATATCCCTTAAAACAAAATTGGGGGGAAAGTCACATGAAAATATGGGACCCACTTTAAATTCCCAAGGGGAGAACAAGTTTCCCAAGGAAGGCAGGCAGTAAGAACAATTTCTAACCAGCAAACACATAGGTACTTTGTTGAGCCTGCCCCAAGCAACAGAGCCAGGATCCACCCTGTTTCTGTTGGTGGCAATTGGCAAATGTCCATGTTCCCTTAGTTTATCCAAACTGGTTTGTCTATCACTCATTTTACTGCATAGAATTTGTTTTCAAAAGTCATCACCAAGGCTTCTTTCATAGTCTGACTGATTCACTAAGTCCATGGAATGGACTTCTTAGTAAGTTCGGTTGTCAGAAATTAAATAATTTCCCATCTGATGGCTTTATTTTCTCTATAAAAATCATGACACATTTACTTCCTATAAATTTAGTGCATGTGGCATATGTGTGAGCATGCTTTTGTGTGTTCTAGTGGCGGGGGCAATATTGAGGAAAATAGAAAAGTTTGGAAATAACCTCTGCAGAAAATGAGAGGATAAGAGCTAAGGACAATAGATAATCAACTGTTTAAAACTCACCATAGAACTGATCCCATAAAGGTTGGTCAATTTTGTTCATCTTTTCAAACTCCCAGCTTTTGGTTTCATTGATATTTCTCTACTGATTTTTTTTATTTCCTATTTCATTAATTTCTACTCTAATCTTCCTTATTTCCTAACTTCTTTCTGTGTGTTAGTTTACCATTGTTTGCCTAACTTTCTTAAAGTATAAGGATGGGTTATCGACCAGAATCGTTCTTCTTTTAATATAGGCAGTTAGAGTTACAATTTTCTCTATAAGCACTGCTTTAACTACATTCTGTAGATTTTGTTTCCCATTTCAAATTTGTCAGCTTTTGTTATATGTCTTATTTCTTTTTTGTTCCTATATTCCTTCATTACTGACTTTTTTTTGTGTCAGACGGATATATTTAATGTACCATACTTTTTCTTGTGCCATATTTTTGAGTCATTTTCTTAGTGATCACCTAAGGTGTTATAATCAACAACTTACGTAGTTTGGATAAATATCAACCCAATTTCAATAATATTTAAGAAATTTTTTATACATAGTTCCATTCCCTTTTTCCTCTTTTTTGCTGTCATTGTCACACAAATTACATCTTATTAATTATGTGTTCATCAACACAGATTTATAATTACTGCTTTATCTAATTATCTTATACTTCTTTTACTGGTGCTCTATTTCTCCATGTGGATTCAACTTACCATCTAGCACTCTTTCATTGTAGTATTTCGTATTTCTTATAGCATAGGCCTATTGTTGACAAAGTCAATTTTTGTTTATTTAAGAATGTCTTCATTTTTTGTTCATTTTTCAATGATAGTGTCAATGAATATAGGAGTTTCAGTTGATAGTCTTCCTTTCAGCACGTTAAATATGTAGTTCTACTATTTTCTGGCTTCTGTGGTTTCTGGTGAGAAATAAACTCTTAATCTTATTGAGTATCCCTCAGTAAGTTGCTTTTCTCTTGCTGCTTTCAAGGATTATTTTTGACTTGAATAGTTTGGTGAGATGTCTACAAATAACTTTCTTTTTAGTTTCTTCTACTTAGAGTTCATTGAGCTTCTTGTATTTGTAGATTGATGTTTGTCATCAAATTTGGGAAGGTTTCAGTCATTATTCTGCTCCTTTATCTGTTCCTTTTTCTGGGACTCTCATTGTATATTGGCATGCTTGGTGGTGTACCACAGGTCTCTGAAGCTCAGTTCATTTTTCTTCACTCCTTTTTCTTTTCCAACCAAGAATGGACAATCTTAATTCACCCATTTTTGAGACTAATGAATCTTTCTTCAGTCTGCTCAAATCTACTGTTTTCTCCCTCTAATACTTTTTAGCCCTGAATTTCTATTTATTCACTTTTTATAATTTCTCTCTCATTATTGATTCATTTGGTGAGACATCATTCTCTTGCTCATGCTTTCCTTTAGTTTTTAAGACAGTTTCCTTTACCTGGTGGTAATATATGTAAAATAACTGATTTGAGTTAGTTATTTAGTAAGCCCAATATTTAGGCTTTCCCAAGAACAGTTTCTATTAATTGTTTTTATTTTCACATATGGGCCATACTTTCTTGTTTCTTTGCACATCTTATAATTTTTAAAAACTATTTTATATAATATAGTCTGGCAACACTGAGAACTAGATTCCTCCCTAGGGTTTGTTGTTGTTGCCATTCATTGTTGTGGCTCTTTGTTTAGGGACATTCCTGAACTAATTATGTAAAGTCTGTATTCTTTGTCCCATGTAGCCACTCAAGTCTCTATTCAGTTAACTTCTGGTGAGCTAATGATTGTACATACATTTACTTAAATGCCTTGAATGAATAATTCTCTGAATCTTTCCTGAGGGGCTCTCTGTGCATGCTGCGACACACTTTTTTTTAAATGTTTATTTATTTACTTTAGTTGTACACAATGCAATGCATTTATGTTTACGTGGTGTTGAGGATCAAACCCAGGCCGCGCACGTGCGAGGCAAGTGCTCTGCCGCTGAGCCACAATCCCAGCCCCGCGACACACTTTTAACACTTAACCAGTCTGGATATTCTCAATGTTCTTATCTATATTC
Organism: Tamias sibiricus; assembly: GCA_025594165.1. Taxonomy (NCBI): domain Eukaryota; kingdom Metazoa; phylum Chordata; class Mammalia; order Rodentia; family Sciuridae; genus Tamias; species Tamias sibiricus. The sequence goes on along the minus strand of CM046667.1, from coordinate 18,852,214 downwards.
AGCCACATATATTCCACCACATTTCTTGAATTGTTCCAAGCCATTGGTTAATTTACAGAACTACTTTAGAACTCTGCCTTAGCCTTCACATTATGCTTGTGCAGAAACTTAAGATCAGCCAGACATGAGAGCTTAGGGCATTCTCAGTTCTTTCTTAAGCATATATGCAGCCCCAGGCAGGAACTCAGATTCATACATGTAGGTAGCCTTCTAGATTTCCAGGAATATGCCAGAGCTTTCAAAGCCCTATAAATATTTCAACCCCTAGTTTTTCCATTTAAGTGTTTTAGTTGTCTTGTTATTTGTCCCAATTTTACCACTGCCTCAGGCAGCTGTGATATTAAACAATTGCTACTGATTGTTTCTGACAAATGCCCTTGAGGAGAAGGGTTTTCACACTGGATGAAGTCTGAGTCAGGTCAAATAAAGACAACCCTTGTGAGTGGAATATTCTAAGGAACTGTAAAATAGGTCAAATAATATCACTAATCTGGGAATGTGGTTTTGCAAGAACTCCAACTCTATTCTGACCCATGCAGTGGCTGCTAGGCTGCTGGTTATCACTGCAATTGCAGGCTGTTAGATTTCAAGGCTACCATAAAATTGGAGAGAGGAGGGATGAGAATAAGTCAATAATACAAAAAAATCAGTATTCTTCAGGGGACCCAGTTATTTTTAAAATAAATAAATAAGTGCTTCTCAGATTGCTGCAAACTTTCTAAAAATGCTTATTTTGACCATATATTCCAGGGTCTTTGCTACTTTCATGGAAGAAAGGATGTTCAGAAGTCCTTTCTCTGACATTCCCAATGACGTTACCCACCCCCACCCCAGACTGTTGATACCTACAGTCCTGGGCAGGAGTGAGATAGATTAGCTGATGGTATGGAAATAAATATGACTGTTGCTTCTCGGTAGGTAGTGAGTTATGATTTTAAATTGTCTATCCCTCCCTCTATCCATGCCCTCTGCTCTGTGACATTGCAATTCTTTTATTTAGAGGTGGGGTATATTTCCCTAATGCATTGATAGTGCTTCTTGGCCATGTAACATTCTTTGGTCAAATATAATGTAGAAAAATGAGTGTGCCAGTTCTGAACATGGACCTTAAAGCAGCTGGTGTTTCCACTCATCTCTTTTCTGTTTCTTCCATTACCATGAAAATAGGTCCAGCTAGGGTGGGGGATATAGCTCAGTGGAAGGGCACTTGCCTGGCACGCATGAGGCCCTGGGTTCAATCCCCAATACCACAAAAAAAGAATAAAAATGCTAGAAAATATGTCCAGCTAGCCTGCTAGTGCAAGAAGGAAGAGAGACATGGAAAACTGATCTGGACCCCACCTAGCTTGTAGCCAATTTTAGCCAAGCTCAGTCTATATCATCCAAATGCCAGTCAACCCACAGGTATGTGAGTGAGGTGTATGAACAAGTAATGTAAAGCACTGAGTTTTGGGGTGGTGTAAAATATATATATATATATATATATATATATATATATATATATATATATATATGGTTGTCAATGGATCTTTTATTTTATTTATATGCAGTGCTGAGGATCAAACCCAGGGCCTCACACATGCCATGCAATCACTCTACCAATGAGCTATAGCCCAAATTGGGATGGTTTTTAATGTAGCATTGTTGTGACAATAGATGATGACTAGAACACGTGCTATTTGATTAAACTCATAAGAGTCTGACTGTTCTAAGGGTTGGACCTTGAATATATCTAACAGTTATTTGTAGTCCTACTGCTCTTTCTTCTGTGCATTACATTACCATTTTAGACTTTCAACAGTTATAGAATAAATATCTAATACAAAAGGCAACAACTATATTAGGTCAAACACATTCAAGCCAGTTTCCACCTCTTGGGGAAGCATCCAGCAAATCGTTCCACAGAAAGCACAAACAACATCAAAAGACCCTTTTCTTTTTTTTTTTTCCTAAAGAAAAATGTTCTATTCTCTCTGAGAAAACAGTTTGCAACAGGAAAGCTGTAATGGAAACTCTAATTTTCATTTCAAAGATTTTCCTCAAGAAAAGTAGATATTTCCTTCAGAGCAGTTTGGGATCACACTTTTCTGAATTTTTATTTTATTTGTATGGAAAATGTTTCCAGCCTCAGTATCTTTCTGGTCAAAATTTGGTCAACTGCCTATAGGTTCTTAGCCCTAAAAATGATAGTGTTGGAAAAAAGATGCAAAGGTACTTGGTAAACTTTATGGTTGTTAAAAAAAAGTGCTGATACTTTATCTGTTGGACTAGTCTCTTGCTCAGTTAAATTTTTAACCTTCAGTAGGTAAACTCTAACTTACTGATGTTAATCATGCTTGATGGTCATTTACTAATCATTGGAATATTAAAGATTGAAGTAAGCATAGAAGAATTAGTTAATTCTTTTCTGGACATAGGGAACAGTGTGTGCTATAAATTGTTGAATAAATATACACATATGAAAGTTAACTCTTCACTGTTTGATTTCTCTGTCCTCAATCTTAAGACATGTATTATTTATATAACCCCCTTCAAAAGGGGCTTATATACATCAAAGAGGTGCTGGTTTTCTAAATGAAGCAGAAACATACCTTCTTGACAACCAAAGACTAAAACAAGCACAACTATTTGCTTGAACACCTACAACATATGGCAGATTTACAACTTATTTTTCTGAGTTTGTGATAGCCACTATTTTTGTTTGTTTGTTTGTTTGTTTGTTTGTTTTGACCTATGACTGGGATGACTAGAGATCCAAACCACAATATTGGACCATGATGTAACTTAGAGAAATTAAGCCATGTGCTAAGGATTATAAAACAAATAATACTGATAATGTTTTCACAGGAAGTCACCTGTTGGTGGATATTTGCATTGTATCCAGTGTTGGTAATTATGAATAAAACTGCTATAACTATTTGTGTACAAGTCCTTGTATGGACTTTGTTCATTTCTCAAGTGGGATTGATGGGTGGTGTGTTAAATGTATGGTTAATTTTATAAGAATTTTCCAAACCTGTTTCATCCACCAATAGTGTATAAGAGTTCCAGTTGTTCTACATCCTCATCAACACTTAATAGTGTCAGAATTTTTCATTTAACCCTCCCAGTAGGCATGTAGTATATATCTTTGTGGTTTTAATTTCCATTTCTTTAATGACTAATGAGTCTTTTTTCAAGTGTTTATATGCCACTGTATTTATTTTGTGAAATGTGTGTTCAAATCGTTTGACCATGTTTTTAACAGTCTTCTTATTAAAGAATTGTATTTAGGACATAGATACTTCATGAGATATGTCTTTGAAATATTGTCTCCCAAGAAGAACAAGAGGATTTTATAAAAGAAGGAGGAGGGGGGAAAAGAAGGTACTGGGGAATGAGATTGATCAAATTGTGTTATGGGCATGTACAAATTGGCATAATGAATCCCACTATTGTGTATAATTATAATGCACCAATAAAATTTTTTAAAAAAATATTTTCTCCAAACATGCAACTTGTTCTTCAAATTTCTTAACATTGTTTTTAAAAGTGCATAAGTTTCAATATTTTTAAGTCAAATTTACAAAATTTTTCTTTTATGGCTTGTGCCTTCTTTTTAACCAGGGATTGAACTCAGGGGCACTTAACCACTGAGCCACATCTTCAGCCCTTTTTTGTATTTTATTTAGAGACAGGGTCTCACTGAGTAGCTTAGGGCCTCACTAAGTTGCTGAGGCTGGCTTTGAACTCATGATCCTCCTGCCTCAGCCTCCAGAGCTGCTGGGATCACAAGCATGTGCCACCATGCCCACCTGGCTTGTGCCTTTGTAAGTATACTTTGCTTACCCTCAAGAGCCCCTACATTTTCTCTTATGTTTCTTTCTAGGACTTTTATATTTTTAATGCTAACATTTTGATTTGTGATATGTTTCAAGTTAATTATTACATATGGTACAAGATGAAGGCTGAAGTTCACCTTTTCTGCATATGGTTATTTAGTTGTTCCAGCACCACTGGTTGAAAGACTGTTCTTTCCACATTGAGTAATCTTGGCATTTTGTCAAAAAGTAACTGACTGTATATGTAGTGGACTATCTCTAGACTTTCTGTTTTCTCCCATTCATCTATATGTCTTTCCTTACGCAAATGCCTTATTGTCTTGATTATTATAATTTTATAGTGAACCTTGTACCCAGATAGTGAAAGTCCCTCAACTTTCTTTTTTAAAAAAGTGTTTTGGCTATTTTATTTTAGTTCCTTTAATTTTCCATATAAATTTTAGAGTCATATAAATTGTAGAACCTTCAGTTTCTACAAAACAAAATTCTGGTATATTTGGCTGGGATTGTTTTGAATCTACAGATAATTTGTGAATTACTGACAAAACTGAGTATTTGATCCATGAACATGGTATATCAAGAGAGAAAAATAAAATTTAGTCTTGTTTAAGACATGTTACTTAAGAGTTTCTTGTTATATGCAGCCAAGCCTAATGCTAATCAATATAAAAGTATTCATAACTCCTAGTGAATGCAGCAGACATTCTATTAAAAGAAACAGGTAGAGGTACTAAAAAAATTATGGGGCATGTCATAAAGATAAAGTAGCCACCCTGGGAGAGCTTCCAATTGTCAAAGGTGAAATAATTTGAGTAACAAATGAAGCAACAGTAGTTTTATAATCTAAAGGATAAAATAAGTATCTATGAATCCATACTTATATAAATAAATGATTGAACAAATGGATGGGGAACAAGAGACAAATATCCTTACAGAAGAATTCCTATTAACAAATGTAAAAAGAATGAGGGAAATAGAAAACTCACCCTAAGAACAATGCAGCAATAACTGCTTCAGGCAAGATTCACTAATGTGTATGCATGTGTCAAAACTCATCAAATTGCACACTTTACATATGTGCAGCTTACTGTACATCAGTTATACCTTAATAAAGCTGAAAAATATATAAATTATAGTGTACTTTATTCTCCAATGAAAACTTAACAATTTGGTGCTTCACTCAATAGAGGTTAGTGAAATAGGCAGAATTGTTCTAATACCTATAGTTGTGGTATCAGAGCACATGCAAGGAAACCATAGCAGGCTCTGTCAGTGCTCTTACCTTACACTCTTACATCCTCATCTTTACCATGGTCAGGTGCTGTCCTGACTTCTCATAGCCAGCATTTGCATTTGCCTGAGGGAATTATCTGGTTGCTGAAGCCCACTTTGCCTGCCTGTTTGTCAGGCCAGAGGTACCAGGGAATTAATGCCTCAAATAAACTACCCTCAGTGAGTAACTGCTGAGAGTTGACTGGTGTATATATATCCCAGCTTCCTCATGCCTTAGGTGTAGTAACTAGGAAACACTTGTTCTACAGCTTCCCAGACTTCTATAACACAATTATGCTTTGCAGTTGCCCACAGAGCTAACTGGATTGATTATATACTCCTTATTGTCTGCCTTACTATCCTTGTCTCACTTCCTTACTGATATTTCCTCTACTTCCAAGTAAACTACTTGAATTTGATTCTTTGTCTCAGGGCTGGCTTCTGGGGGACCCTAAGACAAATACACAGTGGGCACCTTTGAGGAATAAGTGAGTTATTTCTTAGGAAAAAATTACTAAGGAACACACTCCCCTCAAATAGAAAACCACCAAGAATTTTGAGAACCTAAGAATCTAAACATTTGCAATTTGGGGCAGTCCTGGGAATTGAACCCAAGACCTTGCAAACACTAGGCAAGCATTGTACCACTGAGCTACATTCCCAGCCCAACACTTGCTTTTCAATCCTAAATATATTCTTCAAAATTACTGCTATAAAATCAGTAGAATTGAAAATAAACAATAACATGTACAACTGACTTGGAGTTGATCTGCTTTTCAACATTTCTGATGGGTAACTCAGGCAATTTCAGCCATGACTCAGTTTATTCTCAACCTAAAAGTATATATTTCTCTATTTGTCACTGTTTAGCAACTCTTCTCCCCTAGGGTTTTTGTTTTATCTACCCTTTGATTGTTTGTTTTCATAAGCTGAGAAGAAAGGGGGAGGGCAAGCTCAGGGCACAAAGCTGCAGCTTTATAAGGCAATTACTTATCCTAATGAGTGGGGGTGCTGAGCTCAAGACTTGAACACAATAGGTTGTCAATGAATGATTTGTGTCACATAAACATGGCAATTACAAGCCCTAAAAAATCTAGACATTGGAAATGAAATGGTTCTGAAAATAGCAACAGTGACATGATTATTAAACACCACTGTGAAGAGAGTATTAGTAAGTCTGATACATTGGAAAAATTGCCCCCAGTTTTTTTACTTTTCCCTGTATCCACAACTCCTTTGCCATGTAACTTTTCAGTACCCTTCTGTTGCCTCTGGCTCAGCCATGTGGATGCTTTAGGACAACAGGATGTAAAAGAACATAACAGAGGCAGAAGGTTGAAAGGAGATTCTATGATTAGACTAGCTCACTCTTGCCCTCTGCCATTACCATGAGAACATTCTCAGGATGGCCTTCTAGAGGATTAAAGACATGAAACAGAGCCAAGTAACCCTCCTCCTTTTAGCCAAGGATATCTTGGACTAGCTGACAGTCAATTCATTGCCAGATATGTGACTGAGCCCAGGCAAAGCCAAATATACTTCCCAGCTGAGCCCAGCTTAAATCATCACCCCACAGACAGATTAGCTAAATTTATACTTAATATTTTAAACCACTGGCTTTTGAAGTGGTTTGGTTACATAGCATTTTGGTGGACATACATAATTAAATAAAACAATGTCAAAGATACCCTTTCCTGGGGCATTAAGGCCCAAAATTAGTATTAAAGTGGATAAATTCAGCAAGTCATCTGCAAACTTACAAATATCTAGAGAAATGAGAGATTCTAAAACACCAAGAGCAGAAGTTGCAAACTGATGACCTACCATGCACATTCAGTCTAGATATATGTTCCAATAGTGAAAGCAGGATTACCCGTCCTCATTTGATTCCATATTAGAGAGTTCAGCTTTTTCCCTGCTATAAATTGGATGTAAAAATCTAAAGGTAAGCCCTGGGGTCAGGAAAACTTGACTTTGTATATCAGCCAGGTTCAGTCAGAGGAACAGAATCACGGGGAATGACAGAGTAGGAACTTACTATAGGGATTTGAAGTTAAGCAATTATAGGAACTAGTAAAAAGCAATTGGTTATGGAGCCTTTGTATGGTTGTTTCTTCTGTGTCTGGTGCAGAGCCTAAAGTCAGGTAAACAGGAAGTAGGTGAGAAGAGGGGCAACACCTCAGAGGTATGAGTTGGAACTTGTTTTCGCCTTTCCCCATCTCCAAGCCTTCAACTTTGCTGCCTTGGGTGGCCTGCAGGAGATGGTACTCTTGCCATAAAGTCACATTCACACTTGGCTGAGGATTTGGAGAAGTGGAAGGAAAGTATTCTGAATGAACTGATAATTCAAGCCTGGCTGATGGTCTACCAAGAAGATCCATGAAAATGTACATAAGCAGTAACAGGACCTAACCTACACTAACCTCATGCAAGCAAACTGATTATGGCTTCATTTCTACCTTGCTAATGTCCTGCAAATTTCTCCTATAACCAACCCTAACTAGAAACATACAGAGAAGAAAACTTTGGGCAATGTAGTATCGACTTATGCAAGTGATACATTACAAAGCCATTGTATCTTGGCACTTATTTGGAACAAGTAAAAACTTAGGTGAAAATCAGGAAGCAGTTATTATATCCTAAACTTTAAATGTGGGGATGAAAACTAAAGAGAGATGAGTCATCCAGTTCCTGCTGTGTGTCTCAGGAAGTTTTTTGCCTGCAAGTGAATCAAACTGTCTTACATGTAGGGATACTTATTGTCTCTCACAATAAGATATTAAAAAGTAGTGTGGGGGCTGGGGTTGTGGATCAGTGGTAGAGCGCTTGCCTGGCATGTGTGAGGCACTGGGTTCGATTCTCAGCACCACATATAAATAAATAAAGATATTTTGTCCATCTACAGCTAAAAATATTTTTTTTAAAAAACTAGTGTGGTTTATAGAAGGCTAATTAATTGCTCAACAACTCCATCTAGGATCCATGTTCTTTCCATCTTTTTGCTTACCATTCTCAAGAGTGTTGTTTGTCCTCAGGTTTGTCTCTTCCTGGTTGCAAGATACATGAGGCAGTTCCAATCATCAAATCCATACAGAGTGATATCCAAAAGTATCTATTTTTAAACTGTGAGGAAACATTTCCCAGAAGTCTCTAACAAACCTCTCTTGATATACCATTGGCTAGAACTAGTAACATGTCCACCCTAAACGAATTATTGGCAAGGAAAGTGGGATTATTAAAAGCCTCCTTAGGCCTTCTCCACAAACTTTTTTTTTTTTTTGTTTTGGTTATTGGCTTTATGACACACGCTCCAAAGTGCAATTATTAGGTTAAAATTCATGAATAGTATTTTTTGATTTTTTAAAAATAATATTAAGGGCTGGGATTGTGGCTCAGCGGTAGAGCGCTCGCCTAGCACGTGGGCGACCCGGGTTCGATCCTCAGCACCACGTACAAATAAAAAACGCATTGAATAAAACGCATTGTGTACAACTAAAAGCAAATAAATAAAAATATTAAAAATAATAATAATAATATTAAGCTAAACTGGCCCTGTTGTTGACATCACTTTTCCTATCTGGATCTATCACTGCACTGTTTACCTACTGTGCCAACCAGTGTGTGAATAGTGTAGGCTCCCCTGAATGACATGATTCCCCATTAGCTGAACCAAACTGGGCTTCAATAGCAAGGAACAACAGGAGAGATGGATGGGTAGTGATTTTCGTGTGTATGTGTGTGTGTCCATTCATTCAACATTTACTTTGCACCTGCAACCGTTATAGCACTGGATATGAAAGTGCCACAAATAACATGTATGGAAAAGGGAATAATTCCTCCTTGACCCAAAGAAATAAAACATGACAACCTAGTAAGTTTTTTTTTTTTTTAAATATACATTTCCAGCTTCTTTTATTAACATCTTGGATTAGTGTTGTACATTTGTTATAATCAATGAATCAATATTGTTACATTATTGTCACTTAAAGGCCATAGTTTAAATTAGGGTACTTTGTGCTGTACATTTAGTAAGTTTTGACAAATGTGTCTCTATACTGTATGTAGCCTTTTCAGATTGTCTTTTCCACTAAGCAATATGGATTTAAGTTTCTTCCATGTCTTTTCCTGTCATAAAATGTTATTTCTGCTCTCCACCTCCACCCATACTGGTGACTGAACCCAATGGTACCTTACCACTTAGCTATATCCCCAACCCTTTTATTTTTTATTCTTGAGAACAGTGTCCCAGCAAGTTGCCCACGCTGGCCCTGAACCTGCCATCATTCTTCCTCAGTCTCCGCAGTACCTGGGATTATAATAAATGACAGATGAAGAAAGCAATTAATTCTAACCTGAAACTGAAATGAATTCGGGGTAGATTCTTCTTTATACTATCAATTAATGCGTTTATACACTCAACAAAAAGTTTTTGAACAGTGACAGGAAGTATTGGGAACAGTAACAGGAAGATAAAACTGCATACACATCTACATTTATCTTAAAATTAAATTTTAATTTAAAAATACACACAAGTTGTGGTAATAATAGGCAGACCACTAGCATTTTGTGTTGTCAGTGTTTTTTATTGGTTCCTCTAAGTAATACATGACAATAAAATATGCTATGGCATAATTATAGAAGCATGGAATTTGTTCTCATTCAGTCCCCAGTGTTTCCCCTTACCTTTCTTTCTTCCCACCCTTGTTCCCTTCCCTCCACTCTATTGATATTTCTGCTATTTACATATAAGTTTTTATTTAGAGTCTTGTGGATGTAGCTGATGGTGAGATTCACTGTGCTGTATTCATATATATATATACATAGGAAAGTCTTTACCTATCCCATATCCCCTATGTGTTTCCCTATCCCATCCCTCCTCATTTTCTTTCACTCCCCTTTGTTTAGTCCTCTGATCTTATTTCTATTCATTCTTTTTATTGTCCCCCTAATATTGGATTAGCTTCTGCATATCAGAGAAAACATAAAACTTTTTATTTTGGAAGGGACTGGGTTATTTCACATAGCATAATAGTCTCCAGATCCATTATTCATTTACCAGCAAATGCCATAAAGTCATTCTTCTTTATGGCTGAGTAATACTCCATTGTGTATATATACCATAATTTCTTTATCCATTCATCTGTTGAGGGACACCTAACTGGGTTCCATAGTTTACCTATTATGAATTGAGCTACTATAAACATTGATGTGGTTATGTCACTGTAGTATGCTGATTTTTAGTCCTTGGTGTATAAACAGAGGAGTGGAATAGCTGGGTCAAGTGGTGGTTCCATTCCAAGTTTTCCGAGGAATCTCCATACCGCTTTCCAGAGTGGTTACAACGATTTGCAGTCCACCAGCAATGTGTGAGGGTACATTTTTCCCCACATCCTCGCCAACATTTATTGTTACTTATATTCTTGATAATTGCCATTCTGACTGGAGTGAGATGGAATCTTGGTGTAGTATTAATTTGCATTTCTCTAATTACTAGAGATGTTGAACATTTTTTCATATATTTGTTGACCAACCATATTTATTCTTCTGTGAACAGTCTGTTCAGTTCCTTTGCTTCTTTATTGACTGGGTTATTTTGTTTTGTTTTGTTTTGTTTTGTTTGTTTGTTTGTTTTTTGGTGTTAAGATTTTTGAGTTTGCATCTATCCTGGAAATCCATGTTCTATATGAGCTGCACGTGGCAAAGATTTTTGCCCACTCCGTAGACTCTCTCTTCACACTTTTTTAAAAATATTTATTTATTTACTTTAGTTGTACACAATGCAATGCATTTATGTTTACGTGGTGCTGAGGATCGAACCCGGGCCGCACATGTGCAAGGTGAGTGCTCTGCCGCTGAGCCACAATCCCAGCCCTCTCTTCACACTTTTGATTGTTTCTTTTGCTGTGAAGAAGCTTTTTAATTTGATGCTATCCCATTTATTTTTTATTTTACTTCTTGTGATTTAGAAGTCTTGTTAAGAAAGTCAGTTCCTGCCTGGCATAGTGGTGCACACCTGTAATCCCAGCACTAGGGAGGCTGAGGCAGGAGGATCATGAGCTCAAAGCCAGCCTCAGCAATGGTGAGGCACTTAGCAACTCAGTGACACCCTGTCTCTAATAAAATACAAAAAAAGGGCTGGGGATGTGGCCCAGTGAAGTGTGCCCCTGAGTTAAATCCTCGCTACCAAAAAAGAAAAGAAAAAATAAGAAAGAAAGTCACTGAGCTGACATGTTGGAGTTTTGGACCTACATTTTCTTCTAGCAGATGCAGGGGTTCTGATCTAATTCCTAGGTCTTTGATCCACTTTGAGTTGGGTTCTTTGCAGGGTGAGAGATAGGGGTTAAATTTCATTTTACTACATGTAGATTTCCAGTTTTCCCAGAGCCATTTGTAAAAGAGGCTATCTTTTTCAAAATGTGTTTTTGACACCTTTGTCTACTATGAGATAACTGTATTCATGTGGGTTTGTCTCTGTGTCTTCCATTCTATTCCGTTGTTCTTCATGCCTGTTTTCATGGTGCTGGTACCTTTCTGTTTTTGTTACTGTAGCTCTGTAGTATAATTTGAGGTCCAATACTGTGATGCCTCCTGCTTCACTTTTCTTGCCAAGGATTTCTTTGGCTATTCTGGGTCTCTTATTTTTCCAAGTGAATTTCATGGCTGCTTTTTCTATTTCTGTGAAGAACATCATTGGAATTTTTTTGTTTTGTTCTGTTTTGTAATTTATTTTGCTTGTTTGAATTAGTTATACATGACAGCAGAATGCATTTATGCACTTTGATACATCATTGGAATTTTGATGGAAATTGCATTGAATCTGTATAGTGCTTTTGGTAGTATGGCTATTTTGACAATATTAATTCTGCCTATCCAAGAACATGAGAGGTCTTTCCATCCTTCAATTTCTTTAATGTTCTATGGTTTTCATTGCAGGGGTTCTTCACTTCTTTTGTTAGATTGATTCCCAAGTGTTTGTTTTGTTTTGTTTTGTTTTTTGAGGTTATTATGAAATGGGATAGTTTTACTCATTTTTTTCAGCAGATTAATCAATGTAATTGATTTATGGGTGTTGATTTTGTATCCAGCTACTTCGCCAAATTCATTTATGAGCTCTAGAAGTCTTTGGGTGGAGTTTTTTGGTTTTTCTAATATAAGATGATGTCATTGGCAACCAGAGATAATTTGAGCTCTTCTTTTCCTATTTTTATCCATTTAATTTCCTTCTCTTGCCTGATTGCTCTGGCAAGAGTTTCAAGGACTATGTTGAATAGGAGTGGTGAATGGAGGCATCCTTGTCTTGTTCTGGTTTATAGAGGAAATGCTTTCAGTTTTTCTCCATTCAGAATGATGTTGGCCTTCGGTTTGTTGTATATTACCTTTATAATGTTAAGGCAGTTTCCTTTTATCCCTATTTTTTCTAGTGTTTTAAAAATGAAGACGGGAGTAATGGCTCATGCCTGTAATCCCAGCACTTGGGAGGCTGAGGCAGGAGGATCGCGAGTTCAAAGCCAGCCTCAGCAATGGTGAGGCACTTAGCAACTCAGTGAGACCCTGTCTCTAAATAAAATACAAAAAAGGGCTGGGGATGTGGCCCAGTGGTCTAGTGCCCCTGAGTTCAATCCCTGGTACAGAAAGAAAGAAAGAAAGAAAGAAAGAAAAGAAAGAAAGAAAAAGAAAGAAAGAAAGAAAGAAAGAAAGAAAGAAAATGAATGGGTGCTGTACTTTGTCAAATGCCTTTTCTGTATCTATTGAAATAATCATGTGATTCTTCTCTTTAAGTCTATTTATGAGGTGGATTACATTTATTGATTTCCATATATTGAACCAAACTTGTGTCCCTGGGATGAACCCCATTTGCTCATGGTGCATTACCTTTGATATGTTTTTGCATACAATTTGCCAATATTTTATTAAGAATTTTTGCATTAGGCCTGGGGATGTAAGTCAGCAGTAGAGTGCTTGCCTGGCATGCCTGAGGCCTTGGGTTCAATTCCTAATACAAGAAAGAAAGAAAAAGAATTTTTGCATCTATGTTCATCAAGGATATTGGTCTGAAGTTTTCTTTCCTTTATGTGTCTTTGTCCAGTTTTGGTATCAGGGTGACACTGGCTTCATAGAATGAGTTTGGCAGAGTCCCCTCCTTTACTATTTTGTGGAATAATTTAAGGAGGATTCATAGTAGTTCTTCTTTAACAGTCTGGTAGAACTCGGCTTAGAATCCATCTGGTCCTGTGCTTTTCCTTGTTGGATGGCTTTTTATGGCTGCTTCAATTTCTCCTCCTCCTCCTCCTCCTCCACCTCCTCCTCCTCCTCCTTCTCCTCCTCCTCTTCCTTCTTCTGCATACCAGGGATTGAACCCACAGGCACCATACCACTGAGCCATATCTGCAGCCTCTTGCATGTTTTTATTTAGAGACAGGGTCTCACTAAGTTGCTTAGGGCCTTGTGAAGTTGCTGAGGCTGGCTTTGAACTCTTGATCCTCCTGCCTCAGCTTCCCCGGTCACTGGGATTATAGGTGTGCACCACCACAATCAGCTGGCTGGTTCAATTTCATTAGTAGAAGTTGATCTGTTACATTTTCTATATCCTCCTTGTTCGATTTGCATAGGTCACACGTCTCCAGGAATTTGTCCATATCTTCAAGATTTTATAGCTTATTGGAGTATAAGTTCTCAAAATAGTTTCTGATGATCCTTTAGATTTCAGCAGTGTCTTTGGTGATATTTCTTTTTAGATTTTGATAATTTGAGTTTATCCCTCTTTCTTCTGGTTTGGCTAAGGGCTTATCAATTTTGTTTACCAACTGTTTCACTGATCTTTTGAATTCTTTTTTTAAATCTCAATTTCATTGATTTCAGCTCTGATTTTAATTATTTCCTATCTTCTACTGATTTTGGTGTTGGATTGTTCTTTTTTATCCACAGCCTTGAGCTATAATGTTAGGTTATTTATTTGATATCTTTCCATTTTTTTAATGTATGAACTCAATGCTACAAACTTTTCTCTTAGAACTGCCTTCATAGTGTCCCAAATGATAGATAGGCTTGGGCTGATGGGCCACCTTCCCCATGGAAATTTCCATGAGAAGCAACCTGGTTTCATTTTCCCTGGGCAGGAGCCAATGGGTTGCTCTGTTCCCCAAGCAGGAGACAATAGGCTTAAAGGTCACCCTGTTCCCCGGGCAAAGAGCCAATAGCATTAAAGGTCACTCTGGAACACCCCCCACCAGAAATCTCTACTTAAAGCTCCTGCCTGCCCGGAGCTCAGACACAACATCTCATTCCTGCTGAGAGGAGGCAGCCACTGCAAAAGCTCCAGACCCATCACCTCCAGCCCAATGGCAGCTGCCCTAGCTCACAGCTCCATCCTTCAGCCCGATGGCAGCTGCCTCGGCCCACAGCTCCAGAGACCACAGCCGGCGTGACCAGGCACCCACCTTCTGTTCAGAGCTTGCACACTCCCCTCTCCCTGACTCCTCTCTCCCACCAGAGCTTGCACAATTCCCTCTCCCTGACTTCTCTCTCCCCATACTTCTTCTACCTCCAACCAGCCATAAAGGCTGGTGAATAAACCTCTTGGCTGCACAGTTGTCTCCAGTGTGATTTTTGCCCTTCACCAAAGACTTTGATATCTTGTATCACTGTTCTTATTTACCTCTAAGTACTCTTTTATTTCTCCCCTGATTTCTTCTGCTACCCATTCATCATTCAAGAGTGTATTATTCAATCTCCAGATGTTAGAGTGGTTTCTACTTATTGTATTATTGATTTCTAATTTCATTCCATTATGATCTGATAGAATACAAGGTATTATCTCTATTTTTTGTTATTTGCCAAGATTTACTTTGTGACCTATAATATTGTCTATTTTAGAAGATGTTCTGTGTGCTGCTGAGAAGAAAGTGAATTCACTCATTGATGGATGAAATATTCTAAAGATGTCTGTTAAGTCCAAATTATTAATTATATGTTTTAGTTCTACAGAATCTTCACTTGGTTTTTGTTTGGGTGATCTATCCAGTGATAAGAGAGTCATGTTGAAGTCACCCAGTATTATTGTATTGTGGTCTATTGGATTCTTAATATTGAGAAGAGTTTGTTTGATGTACAAAAATGCTCCATTTTGGGGAACATGAATATTTATGATAATTATATCTTGTTGATGTATGATTCTCTTAAACAGCATGAAATATCCTTCTTTATCTCTTCTGATTAATTTTGGCTTGAAGTCCACTTTATCTCATATGAGAATGGTTTACAAGATCCATGTAAGTGGTATGTTTTTTCCCATCCTTTCACCTTCAGTCTATGGATTTCTTTGCCTGTGAAGTGAGTCTCTTGGAAATAGCATATTGTTGGTTCTTGTTTTTTTTTTTAATCCAAACTGACAATCTATGTCTTTTGATTGAAGAGTTTAGACCATTTACATTCACTGCTATTATTGAGAGATGACTCTTATTTCCGGTCATTTTGATTTTTTTTTTTTTTTTTTTTTTTTTTTTTTTGGTACCAGGGATTGAACTCAGGGGCACTCGACCACTGGGTCACATCCCCAGCCCTTTTTTGTATTTTTATTAGAGACAGGGTCTCACTGAGTTGCTAAGTGCCTCACCATTGCTGAGGCTGGCTTTGAACTTGCGATCCTCCTGCCTCAGCCTCCCAAAGTGCTGGGATTACAGGCGTGCGCCACCGCGCCCGGCCATTTTGATTTATTTATAGTCTTTAAATTGGATTTGATTCTTCTTTGCTTGACTATTCTTCTATTGTAATGCCTTCCTATGCTGGTTTTCATCTTTATTTTTTCTTCATGAAATATTTTATTGAGTATGTTTTGTAGTGCAGGCTTTCTAGTTATGAATTCCTTTAGCTTTTGTTTATCGTGAAAGGTTTTTATTTCATCTTCAATTTTGAAGTTTAATTTTGCTGGGTATAGTATTCTTGCTTGGCATCCATTATCTTTCAGAGTTTGGCATATATTATTCCAAGCCCTCCTCTCTTTTAGGGTCTGGGTTGAGAAATTAGCTGAGATCTGGATTTGTTTGCCTAAATATAACCAATCATTTTCCTCTATGAGCTTTTAAAATTCTATCCTTATTCTGTATTTTAGGCATTTTCATAAAATTTTCCTGGAGTGGATCCTTTGTTATTTTGTATATTTGGAGTCCTATGTGCCTCTTCTATTTGAATTTCATTTTATTCTTAAGCTTAGAAATTTTTTCTGATATTATTTCATTGAAAAGATTGTGTGTTCCTTTGGTTTGTGTTCCAGAGCCTCATCTATTGCAATGAATCTTAAATTTAGACTTTTAGTGGTAGCCCAGATTTCTTGAATATTCTGTTCATGGTCTCTTAAAAATCTTTTCTCTGTGGTTGACTTTATTTTCAAGATTGTATTCTTTGTCTTTGAGGCCTAAAAATCTGTCCCCGAAGTGTTCTAATCCATTGGTGATGCTTTCCATTGAATTCTTAATTTGATTTATCAATATCTTCATTTCAATGATTTCCAGTTGATTCTTTTTCAGAATCTCTCTTTATTGAAGTGATCTTTCACTTCTTGTATTTTCTTTCTGATTTCACTCCTTACATCATCTTTTAGCTCTTAGAACAATTTAACTATGAACTTTCTAAATTCCTTCTCTGACATTTCCTCCACTGTGATGTCAATGAAGTCTTTTGTTGAAGGCTTATGGGTTGTTTGGGATGATTTGTTCCCTTGTTTTTTCATATTGTTTGTATGTCTACCCATCTATCAATTCAATCTGACTTCTTTTAAGTGAAGGACTACTATGTGAGCTTTTCCTTAAGAGCCCTGTGTTGGGTGGATATCTAGATTATGACATTTTAATCCAATGTGTGACCTCTGCTGATCTCAATATCAGCTTCACTTTATGAGATACCACTGAGCCCTATTTACTGTAATCACTTCTGAGACAACCCTCATACTATTCAACATTGTAAGAACAAAAACTTGTTGCAATTGTTCTCTGCAGTTCCTCAAATTTAGGTATATACCTATAATAAAGTTCTGAAACAGGTCAAAATATTAGTAGTTAAATTTAGTAAGCTTACTATATTCTTAAGTGAGTGTTAAAAGGAGGGAGGAAGAAAGTTTGTGCAAATGGGGGAGGGAAAAACAAGTACAGAAAGAAATAGTGAGTGAGAGAGAGAGACTAAAAGGGTAATTCACATCAATGTAGAAAGGAGGAATAGATGAATTGGTGTTATTTGAGGTAGTAGTGGATAGTAGAAGAGAATGAGTAGGGGGTAAGAGAAGCAGGTATACACTAGAGCTAGGAAAACAAAGATAGGAAGATTGATTCCAATGCTTTAAACCGTTAGATGAAGTGTATTCAGATGGTATAGAGATACAATGTTGGCTATGGGGTTAACTGTTATCATTCAAGCTAAGGAGTTACTTATGTGATCAAAGTTGACATTAGGATTGTTCTGGTCTTGGAGGGTGCAGTGCTGTGAGTTGGCTGATTCTACCATTGTGCAAGTTCAGGATGTAAGCTCTGAAGTGCCCCTGTGTTTTCTGTGGGTCACCTGTTGCCTGTTCCCCTCTGCTAGAATCTTTTTGTGGTAGTGAAGATCCTGGTAGTTGTCTTTGTGAGCAGGAACCTGGTTGTGGGTTTTCTGCAGGTGTTCTGTGGTGCAGTAGTATTCCCCCTGGTGCTTCCACCCTCTGGAGTGCTGTAGTTAAGGGTTTCTGGTGGTTCACCTGGACTCTAGCTTCCACTGCCCCTGTGAATAGTGGGCGTTGATTCCTTCTGCTGAATAAGTCTGGGGCAAGGTCCCCTAAGTATCCAAACAATGCCCTGTAGGTTGCCAGTTGGAATCATGGGTCAGTGGTGTCTAGCCCTTTCTGCTGTGTAGCCTCTGGCAATTTCCTGCTGGGTCTGTATGTCACTGGATATTCAGGGAGCTTCTTTCTAATGTGGTGCTACAATCCTTGGGACTGTTCCTGGGTTTCCTACGGGTATCTCCAGGTGCCAGTGGTTGGGGCCTGGTGAATCAACTTTCCTTTGTTTGGGGCCACTGCTGCTTTCTCTCTCTCTGACAGGCTACAACACTTGCCTGGGTCACAGAGGCTGAGTGGGGCTAGACCTGCATGTCCCTTGGCCCAGGCGCCCTCCAGCCCATTCTTGTTCAGGAGGAGAGGGAGGGCTTCTGAGATTTACTATTTATGCTAGCAGTGATCCTTCTAGAAGTTCTTTCTGGCCGGATTCTTAAGAGGGCCCACTGCAGGGGGCTTCCCTGTGGTTTTAACTTGCTGCTGTCTGGGCGTGGGGAGCCACCTTGATGATTTAAGGGGGTGACTGGCCTG
Source organism: Tamias sibiricus (assembly GCA_025594165.1). NCBI lineage: Eukaryota > Metazoa > Chordata > Mammalia > Rodentia > Sciuridae > Tamias > Tamias sibiricus. The sequence goes on along the minus strand of CM046667.1, from coordinate 18,833,794 downwards.
GGCTGCAGCCTCCACAAGATAGCTGCAGGAGCCTCGCTCAGCTTCCTTTCCACAGTTTGGCTTTGGGTGGTTTGTGCAGTTTTAAGGAGCCTCCTGCGTTTTAAATTTTGTCTGTCTTTTCAACCGGTTTTAATTGAGTGAGCTTAAGAGAATGTCTGCCCCTGCTCCCCTTTCTCCCTGGTGCCCCTCCCCCACCCCTCAACCCAGGTTCTGATTAGGACCTGAGTCTTGTTTTCTATGCTGGTCACCTCTCTTCCAGTCTCTCCAGGTCTCAAACTAGCTACTAGGTCATTTATGTTGTCGCTCACCACTCAATTATGCTTTTATTCGCTGCTTCCTTTCTGTGATGTGAGGAGATTGGGACCCACTGCCTAGTCTGCTTCCGCCATCTTCTTAACAATGATCTTTTTTGGGGGGGGGGTTATAAGTTTTTTTAAAAATTTTTTAAATTTAATTTTTATACATGCTTTTAGAGTGCAATTCCTTTCATATTACATATAAAGAACACAGTTTTCCAAGTCATTGGTTTTACACAATGTATTTTCATACCATTTGAGCTTTTATACATGCACTTAGTATATTGATGTCCAACTCCTTCTGCCATTGTTTCTATCCCCTTGCCCCTTTCCCTCCCCTCCCCTTTTTTCTATTTAACATTCCTTCATTCCTCTCATCCCCCCTTCCTTGCCACTATAATTCAGTATCATCATAGCAAAGGAATCAATCGACCTTTGGTTTTCTGGGATTGGCTGACTTCACTTAGCATTATTTTCTCCAACTCCATCCATTTACTTGAAAATGCCATGATTTTATTCTCTTTTAGTGCTGAGTAGTGTTCCATCCTAACAATGATCTTATAAGTGCTAAAGGTGTTACAGTTTGGCTCTGAAACGTCGAAGGCTTGCTTCTCAATGCAGCAGTATTCAGAGGGGGGGGCCTTTGGGACGTCACTGGATCATGAAGGTTCTGACTTTATCAATGCAGAAGATGTATTACTAACAATGTGCTATTGGGAGGTGGTGGAAATTTTGGCAGGTGGGGCTGAATTGGAGGAACACTGGAGGTGTGCTCTTAAAGGGTATATTTTGTGCCTGACTCTTTATCACTCTTTCTTGCTCTTACTTCTCAGTCATGGGCTGAGCAGCTTTGCTGCAGCATGCTCTCCCCGCCATGATGTTCTCCATCATCACAGGTACAGAAACAATGGAGCCAAGTAACCATGCACCAACACTGAAATCCTTCCTCCTTTAAGTTGACATAGTCAGGTGTTTTGTCACAGTGGTAGAAAGCCAACTAACACAAAAGAAAAGTTTAAGAAGACATATTAAACGACCAACAAGCACATAAAAGATGCTCAACATAGGGCTGGGGTTGTGGCTCAGTAACAGAGCACTTGCCTAGCATGTGTGAAGCACTGGGTTCAATCCTCATCACCACATAAAAATAAATAAAGCAAAGGTATTGTGTCCATCTTCTTTAAAAAAAAAAAAGATGTTCAACATAACTAGTCATTAGAAAAATACAAATCAAAACCATGATGAGGTATTACTTCACAATCACTAGGATTTTCCCAAAACAAGGAAACTAACAAGTGTTGGTGAGGAGGATGTGGAAAAATTGGAGCCTTTGCATACTGCTGTTGGGAATGTAAAATGGTACCACTGCTGCAGAAAATATCTGATATGTCCAGAACAGGCAAATCCATAGAAACAGAAAGTAGTAATTGCCGAGAACTAAGTACTGGGTAGGGTTGAGGGATGAGGAGTGATTACTTCGTGGATATGAGCAGGGTGATGAAAATGTTTTGGATCTAGGTAGAAGTGGTGGTTGTACAACAATGTGAATGTACTAAATGCCATTGAACAGACCACTTTAAAATGGTTAGTTTTATGTGAATCACTCTGCAATTAAAATATCTTTTAAAAAATAGATAGCTTGGCAGGTGCAGTGGCTCATGCCTGCAATCCCAGTTACTCAGGAGGATAAGGTAGGAATATCATAATTTCAAGACCAGCCTCAACAACTTAGTGAGACCCTGTCTAAAAAAAAAATAAAAAGGCGTGGTGTCACACGCCTATAATCCCAACACTTGGGAGGCTGAGGCAAGAGGATCATGAGTTCAAAGCCAGCCTCAGCAATAGCACGCCTATAATCCCAGCACTTTGGAGGCTGAGACAGGAGGATTGTGAGTTCAAAGCCAGCCTCAGCAATGGCAAGGCACATAGCAACTCAGTGAGACCCTGTCTCTAATAAAAAACAAAAAAGGGCTGGGGATGTGGCCCAGTGGTCGAGTGCCCCCGAGTTTAATCCCCGGTACCAAAAAAAACAGTAGCAACTACTATAGCCACCTGGTGATTAGACAGAGACAAGTCTGAGGAATAACAAACAACCTTGTCGGATGGCAGAGCAAAAAGGTAGATGGAACCTGGGTTCTACATATGTTGTCAAGCCACTTAATAAAATATGATACAAACCACTCTTTTTTAAGATGTTGTTATTGCTATTTGGTGCTTAGTGTTGAACCCAGGGACTTGCATATACTAAATCATGTGCTCTACCACTGAACTACACCCCAACCCAGGACTTTTTATTTTGTGAAATAATAAATTCTCTTATCAAGAAGACTCAGGGGGGCTGGGATTGTGGCTCAGCGGCAAAGCGCTCGCCTCGAACGTGCGCGGCCCGGGTTCGATCCTCAGCACCACGTAAATGTAAAATGCATTGTATTGTGTACAACTAAAGTAAATAAATAAATATTAAAAAAAACATTTAAAAAAAAAAGAAGACTCAGGGATGGAACCTTTTGCCAAATGCCTTTTTTTCTTTATTTCTTTTATTTATATTTGCTTCTGGGAAGCTGCTGGGATTCTGAAAATTCCCTGAATGATTCCAGGTACTCCCATAATTATTTTCAGGCACCACAGCATTTTTTTTTTTTTTTAATTTTTATTTATTTGCTTTTAGTTGTACACAATGCATTTTATTTGTACGTGGTGCTGAGGATCGAACCCGGGCCGCGCACGTGCTAGGCGAGCGCTCTACCGCTGAGCCACAATCCCAGCCCAGGCACCACAGCTTTTGAGAGCACTTGTACTTACTTACAGAAAGCAGACATGCACCATTCCTGCTGCTATACGAGTCAAGTCCTGTGAGCCTGACCATTTCAGACCTTTCATAAATGGAGATTAGAACTGGAGAGAACACAGTTACATTCTGTCCAGATCTTATCGGCAGTCGACAGGCACTTCAGATTCTACAATCAGAAGGAACCTGATGTTCAACAGAATGGATATGTCTGTTTAGTCCCAGTCTCACTTCAATTAATTTTAATGTTTCCCTATATGCTGTTGGGAGCCTCTTTCCATTCCCACCACATGTATGTGCATGTAAACACATGTATACACAGGCACACACACACACACACACACACACACACACACACACACACACACAATTTTCACACCTCATAGAATATTCCTGAAGAAATTTTTTTAATTTTAAAAATTATTCAAGCCGGGCGCGGTGGTGCACGCCTGTAATCCCAGCACTTTGGGAGGCTGAGGCAGGAGGATTGCAAGTTCAAAGCCAGCCTCAGCAATGGTGAGGCACTTAGCAACTCAGTGAGACCCTGTCTCTAAATAAAATACAAAAAAGGGCTGGGGATGTGACCCAGTGGACGAGTGCCCCTGAGTTCAATCCCCAGTACCACAAAAAAGAAAAAAAAAAAAAAATTATTCAGTGTCTGGAGCTGCCACATAGGATCTGAGCGCCCCCTAGCTTTGAGTGATGGAAATGTGGAGACAGGCTTCCCTGACCAGGAAGCTGGTGGATCCCCATCTCTGCTCAGCAGAGTAGGAAATTTTTGGCAGTGGGCATTACCCAATGGAGTGAGCTGCCTTCTTGTTCCTTTGTAATACTACCCCTGACCTTTTTTTGAAAGAACCTCCCTTAGTGTGTCCCCCCTATATAAGACTAAATAATTCAGGTGGTGTTCTCTCTTTCCAACAGACCCCCAAGTTAGAGAGCCAACATAGAACCCAAAGAAAAAGGTATTTTCTGTCTGTGTGTAATTATTTCGTGCCAACTCAAATTGACCTGGACTGACCCTGACTGATTTAGTTGCATGTCGCAGCAATTCTACCTCAGCCTCCTCCATCCCATCTCCCAAGAAAACTACCTTGGTAGAAGTAGAAAGGAGGTAGAAAGGCAGATTGCCAATTCCTGCTTCTGCAGCATACTAGAGTTATGAATCCTCAGGGATGCTTGAGCTGTGCCTGTAGGGGTCCCACAATAGCAGTGTTATGGTTTAGATATGAGGTGTCCCCCAAAAGCTCATATGTAAGAAACTGTGCAAGAAAGTTTAGAGGTGAAATGATTGGGTTATGAGAGCCTTGATCTAACCAGTGCATTAATCCCCTGGTAGGTATTAATTGGGTGGTAACTGTAAGCATTTACGGTTACAGCAACTGTAGCTAGAGGAGATAGATCACTGGGGGTGTGCCTTTGGGGTTTACATTTTGTCCTGTGGTGAGGGAGCTCATTCTATTTCTCTCTCTCTCTCTCTCTCTCTCTCTCTCTCTCCTTCCTGATTGTCATGTCCTGAGCTGCTGTCCTCTTCCATATCCTTCTGCCCTGATGTTCTGCCTCACCTTGGGCCCACAGCAATGGAGTTGGCCATCTATGGACTGAGACCTCTGAAACCTTGAGCCCCAAGTAAAATATTCCTCCTCTAAAATTGTTCTTGTTAGATCTTTTGGTTACAGTAGCAAAAAAAAAAAAAAAAAAAAAAAAAAAAAAAAAAAAAAAAAAAAAAAAAAAAAAACTGACTAAAACAGGCAGCTATATCTGATATTCAGTAGGAGCCAAGGCAGAGTCTCCTTTGCATTCTCTAAGACATTTTATATGAAGAGCTCAATCGATGTCTGTTGATTTGACTTGGGTATCAGGTGTAACAAATCCCAACTAGGACTTATGTGATGCTGCACAACTGACAAAATGCGTCATATTCTTCAGTTGGGGCTACAGTTCCTCAAGTGCCACACTTTATAATTAGAAGCCAAAGAGAAGTTAGGAAGTGTGATTTTCACAGAGCCACAGTCCGGAAGCAGCATCCAGGACTCTAACCCAGACTTTCTCACCTCATATCTCTTGTTCTTTATCTTTCTGTCCTCTTTATATAGCTGGGGCCAAGGTGCCAATACTTAGCCTTCACAGTCCTCCTCTAGAGGTACCCTGCCCCACCACCCCCATGCCCACAGTCTGGGCTGCCTGATATTCCTTTTCCTAACCTCATTATTAGAGCCTCTCTCTGTAACTGTTTTTAAGAAAGACTGCTTTCGTGGCCAAGCTCATGAACTGGGGAGGAAATAAACGCACTGCAGGACTGATATCAAGAACAGAATCTCTAGAAACCCACCAAAAGCACCCACTGTACATCTATGGCACTCTTTATTTTCCAAAAGACAGTATCATAGAAAGTATGGGGCTAGGGTTGTGGCTCAGTGGTAGAGCGCTCACCTAGCACGTCTATGAGGCACTGGGTTCTATCCTCAGCACCACATAAAAATAAACAAATAAATAAAATAAAGGTATTGTGTCCAACTACAACTAAAAAAAATTTAAAAGTATGAATGCTCAGAGAGGTCAGAAAGGGCCTTTATCTTTTGACCTTTTCCCTTACCCTTTCCTATTCCAATCCCAGAAAATTCTTGGTGGACACCATAATGTTGGAAATTGAATAAGGACTTTGTATTAGTCGCCATGACAAATTACCACAAATATAGAGGCTTAAAACAACACAAATTTATCTTACAGGACCATATAGGACCATAGGTCAAAAGTCCAAGTACAATGTGGCTCAGCTGCGTCTTCTGTTTAAAGAGTTTCTCAAAAACAAAATCAAGGTGTTGGAAAGACTATAATCTTTTCTGAAGGCTTTGGGGATTAATCTACTTCTGTGCACATTTGGATTGTTGGCAAAATTCAGTTTCCTGTGACTACAGGGCTAAGGTCCCTGTTTCCTTGCTAGTTGTCAGCTAGGAGACTCAGGTCTGTATGGCTGCCTCCCATTCCTCATTGCATTCTTCCTTCCATCTTCAAGCTCTTCTCATGCTTTGAATCTGACTTCCTCTTCTGCTGCATCCCTTCTGCATTTAAGGGTTCATGTGATTACATTATGTTTGCTGGATAATCTAGGATAATCTCCATATTGTAAATTACCTGATTATTACTAACTTTAATTACATCTGCAAAGTTCCCTTTGCTGTACAACATAGTATAACTGTTGTAGGGACAGATGAGGCAAGGCACCAAAGACAGCAGGAAACAGTTTTATTTTGCTGCAGCCAGGTTCAGAGCGTACAGCTCTCGCTGTAATCAATTAATCCCCTGAACCCCGAGTTCAGGGAGTTTCAGAATTTTATACACAGCAAGTAAGGGGAGGGACTCAGACGCTCACAGTTTACAGAAGGTCACATAAAAACAGTTTTTTCTTTCACTGTTCTGGGCAAGTTAACCCTTCAAAGACCACACCTGAGAAGGGGAGAGCTTCTTCTCCCCTTTCTTTCCTCCCCCTGCCAGCTGTTACCATGGATCCCAATTAGTAACTTCACTTATCTTAGAAATGTAGACATCTCTGAAGCTCCAGCTCAAGGCCAGAGGCCTTGTTAAAGAATTTGTCCTTTTTATTATCACACTTTTCCTTTGCAAACACACTTCTACAAACTATTATACTGGATACATGTTTGTGAAAAACAAGTAAAGGGGTGTTCAGCACCTGGAGTGCTGATTTCTTCCAGACCAATGGCCAAGTAATAGAGCAACAGGAAAATAGGAAGTTTATCTACATTGAACGTTTTTGTAAAAACTCTTTTGCTGACAGTCCTAAAATCAGCCATGGTGAAGATTTCTGGAGAAGCTTAGTTAAGATTTTCTGTGGAGGAGGGGGTGCCACTACATAAGCATACAAGAGGGTGGAGATTATGAGAGTCAAATTCTGCTCACCACACTCTGCCTTCTGGTAGACCCAATGGTTCTCATCTATTCCACATGTAAAATACATTCACTCCACCCCAAGGTCCCGAAAGATCTCATCTCACCATGGCATCAACTCAGGGTCCAAAAATCTCATTGAAATCTCATTAGTTCAAAAGTCCCACATCTTTTTTTTTCTTTCTTTTTTATTTATAATAGTAGTATGCATCACAATTCATAATGCACATATATAGCATCTTTTCACATACAACTGTTTGTATACAAAGTATATAAGTACCATTCAGATCTTAAATCATGCATTTAGGATAATGATATCCATCTCATTCAACCACCAATTTTTTTTTCCTTTTCCCCACCCTCCCTACCCCTTGCTCCCTCCCTTCCCCTCCCTTTCCTTTGACCATTCAAGTGTTCCTCTAATCCTCCTATGTACCCCCATCCAACAACACTGTGAACTAGCCTCCTTATATCAGAGAAAACATTCGGTATTTGGATTTGGGGGATTGGCTAATTTCACTTAGCATTATATTCTCCAACTTCATCCATTTACCTGCAAAGGCCATTATTTTATTCTCTTTTATTGCTGAGTAAAATTCCATTTTGTATATATACCACATTTTCTTTATCCACTCATCTACTGAGGGACATCTAGGTTGCTTCCACAACCTAGCTATTGTGAATTGTGCTGCTATAAATATTGAAGTGGCTGTGTCACTGTAATATGCTGTTTTTAAGTCCTTTGGGAATAGACCCAGGAGTGGGATAGCTGGGTCATAGGGTGGTTCCATTCTCAGTTTTACAAGAAATCTCCATACTGCTTTCCATAACAGTTGCACCATTTTGTAGTCCCACCAGCAATGTATGAGTGTGCCTTTTTCCCCCACATCCTCTCCAACATTTATTGTTGTTTGTGTTCTTGATAGCTGCCATTCTGACTGGAGTGAAATGAAATCTTAGAGTAGTTTTGATTTGCATTTCTCTAATTGCCAGCGATGTTGAGCATTTTTTCATGTATTTGTTGATTAATTGTGTATCTTCTTCTGAGAAGTGTCTTTTCAATTCTTTAGACCATTTATTGATTGGGTTATTTGGTTTTTTGGTGTTAAGTTTTTTGAGTTCTTTATATATTCTAGAAATTAGTGCTCTATCTGATGTGCACGTATTAAATATTTGGTCCAATTAGTTGGCTCTCTATTCACCTCACTGATTGTTTCTTTTGCTGAGAAGAAGCTTTTTAGTTTAAATCTATCCCATTCATTAATTCTTGGTAATAATTCTTGCTCTACAGGATTCTTATTAAGGAACTTGGGGCCTAATCCAACATGTGGAGATTGGAGCTTACTTTTTCTTCTATTAGGTGTATTTTCTCTGGTCTAATTCCTAGGTCATTGATCCACTTTGAATTGAGTTTTGTGCATGGTGAGAGATAAGGGTTTAATTTCATTTTGTTGCATATGGATTTCCAGTTTTCCCAGCACCATTTTTTGAAGACGCTATCCTTTCTCCACTGTACATTTTTGGCGCCTTTGTCTAATATAAGATAGCTGAAATTATATGTATTAGTCTCTGTGTCCTCAATTCTGTACCATTGGTCCACCAGTCTGTTTTGGTGCCAATACCATGCTGTTTTTGTTACTATTGCTCTATAGTATAATTTAAAGTCTGGTATGGTGATGCCCCCTGCTTCACTTTTCTTGCTCAGGATTGCTTTGGCTATTCTGGGTCTCTTATTTTTCCAGATGAATTTCATGACTGCTTTTTCTATTTCTTTGAAGAATGACATTGGGATTTTGATTGGAATAGAATTAAATCTGTATAATGCTTTTGGTAGTATGGACATTTTGACAATATTGATTCTACCTATCCAAGAGCAAGGTAGGTCTTTCCATCTTCTGAGTTCTTCTATGATTTATTTCTTTAGTGTTCTATAATTTTCCTTATAAAGGTCTTTCACCTCTTTCGTTAAGTTGATTCCCAGGTACTTTTTTTATGCTATTGTAAATGGGGGTAGTTTTCACCATTTCCCTTTCAGAGGCTTTGTCACTGATGTACAAAAATGCCTTTGACTTATGGGTATTGATTTTGTATCCTGCTACTTTGCCGAATTCATTTAGTAGTTGCAAAAGTATTCTGGTAGAGTTTTTTGGGTCTTCTAGGTAGATTATCATGTCATCAGCAAATAGTGCTAATTTGAGCTCTTCTTTTCCTATCTGGATCCCTTTAATTTCTTTCGTCTGTCTAATTGCTCTGGCCAGAGTTTCCAGTAGTATGTTAAATAGCAGTGGTGAAAGGGGGCATCCCTGTCTTGTTCCAGTTTTTAGAGGGAATGCTTTCAATTTTTCTCCATTTAAGATAATGTTAGCTATGGGCCTTGCATAAATAGCTTTTATAATGTTGAGATATGTTCCTGATATTCCTAGTTTTTCCAGTGTTTTGAACATAAAGGGGTGCTGTATTTTGTCAAATGCTTTTTCTGCATCTATTGAGATAATCATATGATTTTTATCTTTAAGTCTGTTGATGTGATGTATTACGTTTATTGATTTCCGAATGTTGAACCAGCCTTGCATCCCTGGAATTAACCCCACTTGATCATGGTGCACTATCTTTTTGATATGTTTTTGTATCCGATTTGCCAGATTTTGTTGAGGATTTTTGCATCTATGTTCATTAAAGATATGGCCTGAAGTTTTCTTTTTTGAATGCGTCTTTGCCTGGCTTTGGAATTAATGTAATATTGGCCTCATAGAAAGAGTCTGGAAGAGCTCCCTCTTTTTCTATTTCTTGAAATAGTTTGAAGAGCATTGGTATTCTTCTTTAAAAGTCTTGTAGAACTCGGTTGTAAACCCATCAGGTCCTGGACTTTTCCTTGTTGGTAGCTTTTTGATGACATCTTCTATTTCTTTGCTTATAATCCATCTGTTTAAATTGTGTATAGCCTCCAGATCCAGTTTAGGCAAATCATATAACTCTAGAAATCTGTCAATGCATTCAGTATTTTCTATTTTATTAGAGTACAAGTTTTCAAAGTAATTTCTAATTATCTTCTGTATATCTGAGGTGTTTGTTGTGATATTCCCTTTTTCATCACGAATGTTAGTAATTTGAGTTTTTTTCTCTTCTTTTTGTTAGCATTGCTAAGGGTCTGTCAATTTTGTTTATTTTTTCAAAGAACCAACTTTTAGTTTTGTCAATTCTTTGAATGGTTTCCTTAGTCTCAATTTCATTAATTTCTGCTCTGATTTTAATTATTTCCTGTCTGATATTGCTCTTGGTGTTGATCTGTTCTTCTTTTTCTAGTGCTTTGAGGTGTGATGTTAAGTCATTTATTTGTTGTTGTTGTTTTTTTTTTCTTTTAAGGAATGAACTCAGTGCAATGAATTTTCCTCTTACTGCTGCCTTCATAGTGTCCCAGAGATTTCTATATGATATATCTGTGTTCTCATTTACCTCTAGGAATTTTTTAATCTCCTCTTTGATGTCTTCTTCAACCCCTTTATTCATTCAGTAGCATGTTGTTTATCTTCCAGTTGTTGGAGTAGTTATTCTTATTCCTTATTTTGTTGTTGATTTCCAATTTCATCCCTTTATGATCTGATAGAATGCAGGGTAGTATCTCTATTTTTTTCTATTTGCTGAGAGTTGCCTTGTGACATAATATATGGTCTATTTTGGAGAAGGATCCACGTGCTGCTGAGAAAAAATTATATTAGTTTACTGAGGGATAAAATATTGTATATATGTCCGTTAGGTCTAAGTTATTAATTGTTTTAAGGAGGCCTAAAGTTTCTTTGTTTAACTTTTGTTTGGATGATCTATCCATTGGTGAGAGAGGTGTGTTGAAGTCCCCTAGGATAACTGTGTTGTGGTCTATTTTACTCTTGAACTTGAGAAGAGTTTGTTTGATGAATGTAGGTGCTCCATTATTTGGGGCATATAGATTTATGATTGTTATATCCTGTTGATGAATGGTTCTCTTAAGTAGTAAGAAATATCCATCTTTGTCCCTTTTGATTAGCTTTGGCTTGATGTCTACCTTATTTGAAATGAGAATGGAAAACCCTGCTTGCTTCTGCATGCCATGTGAGTGATAAGACTTTTCCCAGCCTTTCACCTTCAGTCTATTGATGTCTTTTTCTACAAGGTGTGTTTCTTGGAGACAGCAAATTGTTGGGTCATTTCTTTTAATCCATTCAGATAATCTTTGTCTTTTGATTGGCGAGTTTAGGCCATTAACATTCAGGGTTATTATTGAGATGTGATTTTTATTCCCATCCATTTTTATTTGTATTATGGTCTTTAGCTTGATTTGGTTTCTCTTCTGGTTAGTATTTCCCTTAATTTAATATCTCCCTTTGTTGATTTTCATTGTTATTTTTCTCTTCTTCTTCATGAAAAATTTTGCCCAGGATGTTCAGAAATGCTGGCTTTCAAGTTGCGAAATCTTTTTTAACTTTTGCTTGTCGTGGAAGGTTTTTATTTCATCTTCAAATATAAAGCTTAATTTTGCTGCATGTAAGATTCTTGGTTGATATCCATTTTAGTTCAGAACTTGAAATATGTTGTTCCAGGGTCTTCTAGCTTTTAAGGTCTGGGTTGAAAAATCTGCACATAATCTAATAGGTTTCCCCCTATATCTAATCTGATTCCTTTCTCTCATGGCTTTTAATACTCTCTCTTTGTTCAGTATATTAGGCATTTTCATTATAATGTGCCTTGGTGTGGATCTGTTGTGATTTTGTATGTTTGGTGTTCGGTAAGCCTCTTGAACTTGGTTTTCCCATTCATTCCTCAAGTTTGGAAATTTTTCTGTAATTATTTCATTAAATAAATTACTCATTCCTTTGGCTTGAAACTCTGCCCCCTCCTCTACCCCAATCACTCTTAAGTTTGGTCTTTTTATGTTGTCCCATAATTCTTGAATGTTCTGTTCTTGGTTTCTTACCATTTTTGCTGTGTAATCTAGATTTTTCTCTAGGATATATATTTTGTCTTCATTGTCTAAGGTTCTTTCTTCCAAGTGATCTACTCTGTTGGTGATACTTTCGATTGAGCTTTTATTTTGGTTTATTGCTTCTTTCATTTCCGGAATTTCTGTTTGGTTTCTCTTTAGAGCCTCTATCTCCCTATTGAAGTAATCTTTTACTTCCTGTATTTGTTTATGGAGTTCTTTGTCAAAATGATCTTTCACCTCCTGTATTTGCTCCCTCATCTCATTTTTGGGTTCATTCTTAAGTTCCGCAAACACTTGGTATATGTAATTTCTAAATTCCATCTCTGGCATTTCACCAACTGTGCTTGCCATTGAATCTACTGAGGAGGTATATTGATTTGTTTGTGTCACTTTCTTCCCTTGTTTCTTCATATTGCTTGTGTGTCTTATCTTCCTGCACTGTGGGACCTTGACCATTTTGATTTTACCTTAAAGCCTTATGTTGCTCCTGTAGTACAATGCTATCAGATCCCCTTATATTTCCTTTACACTTTACACTTTAAAATCAAACACTTTCTATGCAGAAAATCCCAGTTTGTTCACAATGTACAGATTTAGTTAACCCAGATATTGTTTCCAATTTACTCTGTATGCTTCTGATGGGGTTTTATAGTTTCAAGTATTGGACACAGAGGTGATATGTTTAGGAAGAAGGAAGTGAGTGTATTGAATTGTTCTTTCTTAGAAAGTATGAGAAGAGAGTTTTATGGAAGTGTTTTAGTATCAGCAGACGAGAGAGGAAAGAGAATGGAATGAATGATTAGGTGGAAAGACCAATTTATATATAAACCTAACTTATGCAGCGGTTGAGAGAAGAAATAAAGAAAGATGGAAAAGAAAAAAAATGACAAAGGAGTAGAAATTAGTGTAAGAGAGAGGAGAGAGAGAGTGAGTCTAGAAAATAGAGAATAAACTATATATAACACCACTTTGCTATATATTTCAATTGTACCCGTTCTAGAAATCCCAATTTCTGCATATAACTTGTTTTTGCCTCTGTTGAGTATGCAATGGCAGGGTGTAAATAGGGAAGATGAAGGAAGAAGAAAAACTACAAAAGTGAGAAGGAGAAAAGAAAGAAAGAAAAGAGGAGCAGAAGCAAACAAACACAATGTCAATCAAAACAAAAACAAAGCAAAAACAAACAAAAAACAACAAAACAAACAAACAAACAAACAAAAAAAGGTTGAACCCAGGAACCAGTCTCAAACAAAATGGACCCTGGGAAGCCCTTCTTTTTTCCTTTCCAGTTTAAGCCAATTGACCTGGTTCATGTCCAGTCAGCGATCCTGTTAGTGGAGTCAAGGCTGCACCTTTGGCCAGTTGCAGAATGGCACAGCGGAAGAGTGGCTTAGTGGGTCCCTGCCTCTTGTTCTGGTTGCAGCTGGGCAGAAAAGTCCCACATCTTATCATTTATATCATCTAAATCAGGTGCACATGAGGATTTGAGTATAATCTCTTAAGCACAACTCTAAGGCACAATCCCTCTCCATCTGTGTATGTGTGAAATTAAAGAAACAAGTTTGCTTTCAACATAAAATAATGAGACAGACATAGGATAAAGTTATGCTTCAAAAACAGGGGAAATGGAAGGTTAAAAATGAATCACTGTTCCAAAACATTTTTAAATCCAGCCAAACTCCATTAAATTTCAAGCCTTCAGAATAATCCTCTGTTGGCTCTCAACTTTACCTTCTGGGCTCTCAGCTTCACCTTCTGGACTCCTGCTTCCCTCTCTGAGTCATGCTTCCTTTTTCATGAAAGCTGGTACATGCTTGTACCTGAGTATTTGTATCAACTTGCTTCCTTCTAGCAGAATTTGGTGAATCTTATAGTCTTCTTTGTTTCTTATACTCTGTTCCTTTTGGTCCCTGGCAATAGTGTTTCTATTGGTGTAAAATTCTCAAGAACTTTATGAATCTCCTGTGAATGTCATAGGAATTCACTCCATTAGAAAGAAGTCAGGTTTATAAACCCTTTTTGTAAATTTATTTATTTATTCTAATTAGGTATATATGACAGCAGAATGCATTTTGATTCATTGTACACAATTGCAGCACAACTTTACATTTCTATGGCTGAACAGGATGTAGCATTACACCATATGTGCAGTCATACATGTACCTAGGGTAATGATGACCATCTCATTCCCCCATCTTTTCTGCCCCCACGCTCCCTCCCTACCCTCCCTCCCCTTTGCCCAATCAAAATTCCTCCATTTTTCCCATGCCTTCCCCCTCCCCGTTATGGATCAGCATCCACTTATCAGAGAGAACATTCAGCCTTTGGTTTTGGGGGATTGGCTTACTTTGTTTAGCATGATATTCTCCAACTCTATCCATTTACCTGCAAAGGCAATAATTTTATTCTCTTTTAATGCTGAGTAATATTCCATTGTGTATATATACCACAGTTTCTTTAGCCATTCATCTATTGAAAGGCATATAGGTTGCTTCCACCATTTAGCAATTGTGAATTGAGCTGCTGTAAACATGGATGTGGCTGCATTACTATAGTATGCTGATTTTGAGTCGTTTGGGTATAGACCAAGGAGTGCAATAGCTGGGTCAAATGGTGGTTCCATTCCAAGTTTTCTAAGGAATCTCCATACTGCTTCATAAACCTTTTTGAGATACTTTATTTCCTGTTTCTGGCTTTTGCTAAAATGGCTGAAGAATCATGCCTTTAAGCTTTCTACAGAGACTCTGCTTTGACTGCAATGATCTGTAATTCACACCTTTAACCTCTTCAGAAAGCCTTTTTGTGACTAATACTTTGACCTTTGTAATCTGAACAGGCTGAGAATTTCCCAAATCATCAAGCACATTTTTGTTTAATTATTCTTCCCTCTATTTATCTCTTTCCTCTCCCATTTTACTATAAAGGAAGAAGAAATCAAGCTGTACTTTCAATATTTTCCTGGGAAATCTCCTCAACTCAATATCCAAGTTTCTCTTTTCCCAAGTTCTACTAATTTCAGAACACAATTCTGCTAAGTTTTCTGCTACCATAACAATCTCCTTTACACCAGTTTCCAAAACCATGTTTCTCACTTCCTCAGAAGTCCTCACCATCAGTATTCTCTAAGTCCAGATTTCTACTAAATCTCTTCATGTTATTTAGGCATTCTCTAAGGTGACTTAAGATTTCTCTGTAACTCTTCTTAATCCCCTCGAGTCCTCACCAACAGTCTCCATGTCCATATTTCTACTAATAGTTTGTTCAAGGCAATCTAGGCTTTTTTCAATCATGTGGCCATGTTGTAAGTTAATGTCATTTCTTAGGGTTCAAGGCTTCCACATCTGCAAAATAATTGTAGTTTCAATTTCTAGGGGTACTCCACAGAATGATCTTAATCTTCCTCTGAGTGGCTTCAGATTTTAGCCATTACCAGGTTTCATAAGAAGAAGAATGTCATCAAACCACCCAATGGTCACATTTTGGCCAGTTCAAAGAAGGGGAAGGAGTCAAGTTGTTTGCTTCTCTTGAAATCAGGAGTGGGATGGTGGTCTCTGAGACAGCGACCCCTTTGTCTTCTAGTTCCCAATGCTTGGCACAATTTCAAGGCCTGACAGACAACCAGCCAACAGTCACATTTTAATTTAAGCATAGCCATTACTTGGCACTATCCTAAGTAATACACACACTATTACTGGTAAGTTACAGAAGAAGGAGTGAGGCACAGAGGAGGGACTTGCCCAAGATTGCAAAGCTGTTAAGGAGTAGAGCCAGAATCTAGGTAGAATCCAGGCAGTCTAACTCCAGATGCTGTTCTTCACTATTATGCTATGCTAGCAAAGTGTCATCCTTCAGCCCAACTCCTCTTATTCAATAGGGTTAGAAGAGGTGACAAGAGGAAGTTTCCTCACCACCACCATATTGCCTCCAACTGTACCATGAAAGAAGAGAGAGACCAAAACCAGAGTTTGGGAAGAGGCAGAAAGTAAAGAAGTGGGACATTCACTGCTAAAAATTTAAACTCAATCTGTTTCCTCATGACTTTTGTCTCAGTTGTGGTCTCCACAAAGTCAAGCCATGCTGAGCACACAGTGAGGCCAATAAAAAAAAAGTTGATTGAATCATATTTTTAAATATTTTCTTTAATCATTGTGTCTATCACCAGGGGAGAAAGTACTATTTAAAAGCTAAATTCAGTATAACCAACCATTTTGTCTTCTAAGTGAAAATTCTGATTATTGAGAAATAGATCTCTACCTTGTTTCTCTCCCTCAAAAAAGCTGGTCAAGGAAAGAAAAAGAAAATACAGAAATGTTAAAGCCTCTACATTCTTCTGTGCTGCTCAAGGTGAGGTCGCAAACTGGCAAGGCGTGGGCTTGAGCTGGCTCACAGACCTGTTTTGTTTGGCCTGCATAGTGTCAGCCTGCACAGCGGTTTCTTTTCCCTCAGTGTTTAAAATTGGAAATAGTTGCCAACATAGAAAAAAAAATAAGCAAGTATCCTGTGACAGATGTATTGCAAATAAGTTCTACTGTTCTGCAGCTTGCCAAAAGTCTTAGTCATGAATTCTGATAAACAAAAGTTAAGAACTTTAATGAAATACAATTTATCAATCCTTTCCTTTATGGTTAGTGCTTTGGATGCCCTGGTTCTAAAAACAAACTCTTTATGAAATTCATGAAGATATTCGCCTATGGTTTCTTCTAGAAGCTTTGTTTTACCTTTCATATTCATAAGTATGATACATATTGAATTAATATTTGTGCATGGTAGGGATTCCAGGTTCATTTTTTTTCCATATGGCTATCCAATTGCTTCAGTGCCATTTATTGAAAAGACCATGTTTTCCACCACTGAATTATGATGGCTTTTATTGTAAATCAAGGGATTGCATATATGTGGGTGTATTTCTGGGCTCTCCGTTCTGTACCATTAATCTGCCTATCATTTCAAACAATATATACTGCACTGTCTTGATTAATATAGCTTTATAAGTCTTAAAATTTGTTAGTCTAAGTCAGCCAATTTTGTTCTTCTTCAAAATTATCTGGACAATTCTTTGGGTTGAAGACTTAAAAATTGTGCATGGGTGTTACAACGCAACAACAACAAAATACAAAAAGGACTTTCAGGGGTAGTGAGGGAGGTGAGTTATGGAGTCTCTCTCAAGGAGCCAGAAATCTAGCAACAAAGAAGCCTGCATGGCAACAATATAGTGCTGCCTTTATAAACAGGTAGACAGGCTCCAATTTGCCATAGTCTCCACCATTCCCTATTGTTCCTATCACTGAAGCAGATGTGCCAGTGCCACTTTTCATCTTACTCCTTATTCACTTCCTTCACTTATATTGCTGCCTGAGCCCTGCGGGTATTTGAATTAATGGACTAATTTGGCAGAGCTTTTTCATGAAGCTTTGGACACATGAAGAGGGATCCCTGGTAGTGGTGAGGAGGCACCTAAATTGCTTTAGATAGTCGAGGATAAAAACATCAGTCCCTCTACCATTACCTCTGCCTCTCAGATTCTCCAGGAAGCCCAGGACGTAGGCTCCCACCAAGCATGGGTTAAGGTCCAAGCCAATTTCATTTGAATTTCAAAGAACCTGCATCACAATTCTCTATCTGTATTTAATTTTTTTGCTCTACTTTATTCCATTCTCCAAGCATTATCTTTCTTTTCCTTGGCTTTCCTTCAACCTTTTTTTGTGGGAGCAGGGAGCAGTAATACAGATTAAACCCAGGGCCTCATGCATGATAGGCAAGTGCTTTACCACCAAGTACATCACCAGCCCTTTATTTCAAATTTTACTTTGAGACCAGGTGTAAGTTTCCCAGGCTGACCTCAAATTTGTGATCCTCTTGCCTCAGTCTCTCAAGTAGCTGGGATTACAGGTGTGTGCCACCAAACCCACCCTTGTAGTTTTGATTAAGTCTAATATATGGTGGAAACATGTACCCAATTCTGTAGTGCTACCAAGAATGGGAGTAATCTACCCCAGTAAAATAATAAGAGGTGCAGCCAGGCATGGAGGTGCACGCCTGTAATCCCAGCAGCTCGGGAGGCTGAGACAGGAGGATTGAAAGTTCAAAGCCAGCCTCAGCAATGGCAAGGTGCTAAGCAATTCAGTGAGACCCTGTCTCAAAATAAAACACAAAATAGGGCTGGGGATGTGGCTCAGTGGTTGAGTTCCCCTGAGTTCAATCCCTAGTACCCCCCAAAGAAGAATAAGAGGTGCATTCTTCCTACAAAATTTTAAAATACCACTGAGTAAAAGTCATCTTTTCTTATCAGGATGCACCAGGAATTCTAAACAATGTCAATGACAAAATACTCTCCCCCCAAACTATTTTATTGAACTATATTCTAAACAATTACTGTGGCTATACACACACACACATACACAATTTATACGTTCTGATGATGATGATTTTCTCACGTGTGAATCTTGACAATTTACACAGCTTCTGGGTCAATTCCTTCTGCCAAATATGTTAAAAGGATTTCAGGGCAAATGAAGAAAGGTGTGTCTGTGTTATAATACATATATATACCAGGTCCTTTTCAATCTGTGTTTGAAAGAAAAATGCAATGAGGGACATACCATTCAGATACCTGCAAATACTGTTGTTCATACTTCCCAAAAACCTCATATTTAAAAAACACTATCTCAGGACTCTGAAGTTGGAGTTTGCCATGGAGATGTTCCACTTGGAGCTTTTTCTCCTTCAGGGTTGAGGATTTTTCAGAATTGTTAAATAAACTCATTGAGCATTGTTGTTCAAAAGGATTTGGTGATCCCCTTTTTATTCCTTTAGAAGAGAGACCAAGAGAGGAGAAGGGAATTGGGAAGGAGGCAGGAGGCAGGAAGGGGGTATGGGGAAGTACTGGGGAATGAAATTATGCTATGTCCATGTGTGCATATACCACAATTAATCCCATTTTATTTGAAATTATAATGCACTAATTAAAAATAATAACAGAAGAGAGACCAGTAGAGGAAAGGAATCCGGGAGAGAGAGGAGGGGAGCTAAGGGGACATAGTGGGAAATGAGAGTAATCAATGATGTCATGTGCATGTACAAATATGTCCCAATGAATTCCACTATTATGTATAATTATAATGTACCAATGAAAACCATTAAAAAAGGGGGGGGTGTTGCATATTTTAGCTTCATTTCCAAACTCTTTGAAATTTCTGCACTTTGATAGCCTTTTTGACAAAAAGAGAGCCCTGCACCTCTTGATCATCTCAGGGCCCGTTATCTCTGCACACCCCCCCAAAAGTCTCACATCTTCCCATAGAATTCCTGACTACAATGGTTTAGTCTCATGTGTTCTGGGCTTTGTTTGGTCCTTGCCCCAAAACACACAATATGTATAACAAATCAATCTAACATATTTGGTCTATGTTAGAAACACTACTTTACAATATTCTATGGAAGGGGAAAAGTTGGGAGAATGCAAAACACTCCTTGAATACTAATGATGTAAACAACTACATGCATTTGTACTTTTTCTGTTTTCCTTTTTCTTTTTGGTACCAGGGATTAGACCCAAAGGCACTTAATCACTGAGCCACATCCCCAGCCCTTTTTTATTTCAAGACAGAATTTCACCACGTTCCTTAAGGCCTTGCCAAGCTGCTGAGGCTGGTTTAGAATTTGCAATCTTCTGGCTTCAGCCTCCCAAGCTGCTGGGATAACAGGTATGGGCCAATGCGTTTGCTCTTAAATCTTGAAAGTAACTTTAATCTCAGGGTCATTTATGCCTTCGCATTAGAAGACCTCCCCATCTGGCTTTGTGTCCAACCTTTGCCACCTCCTCTCCTCCACATTCCATGTCCATCCATCCCATCCACAGTATAATCTCTTTGCATTTCCCAGAATATACCATACTCTCACCCTACCTTGCCTTAGCACATGCCATTCTCTCTACCAGGAACACCATCTTCTTCCTAATTAATGATTTTCCCTCTTTAAGATTCTTCTTCCAGCTGGGCGTGGTGGCGCACGCCTGTAATCCCAGCACTTGGGAGGCTGAGGCAGGAGGATCGTGAGTTCAAAGCCAGCCTCAGCAATGGCGAGGCACTTAGCAACTCAGTGAGACCCTGTCTCTAAATAAAATACAAAAAAGGGCTTGGGATGTGGCCCAGTGGTCAAGTGCCCCTGAGTTCAATCCCAGGTACAAAAAAAAAAAAAAAAAGATTCTTCTTCCAGCCAGGCGTGGTGGCATACTCCTGTAATCCCAACAGTTCAGGAGGCTAAGGCCAGAGGATCGTGAGTTCAAAGCCAGCCTTGGCAACTTATCCAGGCCCTAAGCAACTTAGTGAGACCCTGTGCCAAAATAAAACATAAAAAAGGGCTGGGGAATGTGGCTCAGTGGTTAAGCACTCCTCAGTTCAATCAATTGGTACCAAAAAACAACAAAAAAAAAACATAGATTCTACTTCCACAAAGCCTTCCCAGATCCCCACAGCCTGGCTTAGATGCCCCTCCTGTGTAATCCTAAGCTCACAGCTAGACTACATTTCCTAGTCTCTCTTATGGTTAACCATTGTTATGTGGCTGAGTTCCAGGGAGTGAAATATGCAAATAATATGTGCCACTTCTTTGGAGAGTAAATGTATCTTATGTACATTCTCTCTTTTCACCACCCACTGGTTAGGAGAAAATTCCCCAGCCCTAGAGGGCAATGAAGTCACACATGGAAGGAGTCTCAGTTCCTGAATAACCACAAGGAAAATGACCCAGCTATGAACATCAATCCTGGATGGTCAGGTAAGTGACATTCACTGAACTCTTGGGGCTGTTCCTTTCAGCAGTTAGCCTATCCTCATAGCCTCACATACCTATCCCACTCTGCACTGCCACTCATTTGTAGGTCTCTGCCCCAGTGAGCTGTGGGCTTCTTGAGAAAATGGTTTTTGTCCTCGGTCTCCTCTCCAGCTCCTAACATACAGCACTTAGTTACACAGTTGGGACCCAGTAACCATTTATAGAAAGAAAGCCAGGGGACAGAGCAGGAAATCTATTCAATAGGATACTAGTTACTCCTAAAATTATTCAAATTTTAAAGGTAAGAAACTGCAACCAGGGTGCAACAATGAGGTCAGGATTTTGAATCAATTCTTCCTGATCTTTCCTTGTTGCCTCTACTCCATCTAAGGAGACCAGGATGGAAAGATTTTTTTTTCTTTTTTTTTTTTTTTTGGTACCAGGGATTGAACTCAGGGGCACTCGACCACTGGGCCACATCCCCAGCCTTTTTGTATTTTATTAGAGACAGGGTCTCACTGAGTTGCTAAGTGCCTCACCATTGCTGAGGCTGGCTTTGAACTCACAATCCTCCTGCCTCAGCCTCCCTAGTGCTGGGATTGCAGGCGTGCACCACCGCGCCCAGCTGGAAAGATTCTTGAACAAAACAAAACCATTGAAAATATAAAGCAAATAAACTGACCCCACGTTAAGCTAAGTTTTCAGTTCAATGGACCTTTAAAATGTACCGTGAGGGCTGTGGCTGTAGCTCAGTGGCAGAGTGCTTGCCTAGTACATGTGAAGCACTGGGATCAATCCTTAGCACCACATAAAAATAAATTAAATAAAGGCATTCTGTCCATGTACAACTACAAAAATTTTTTTAATGTACTGTGAGTTAGCCATGACATTCTGTGACTGCCAAGTGTTTACAGTGTGCAAGCATTGAAGGACCTGTCTCAAGATCATCAGGAGAGGACAACAACCAGGTCTTGGACTTTGATTTCATTGGGAAGACTGCCACCTCCTTTTCACATCACTTGCATTTAGTGCACATGAGACCAAATGGAAACCACAAAATGTTGACACCAAGACTCCATCAAATAGTTATCATACATTTATTTTTAACATAGCACCCCAGTTTCACATCATGTACATTTTCCAAAGTTGGAGATTCTTAACTTACTATGTTCTTCACAGATTTTTCAACAAATGTGAAAAAGAGGCAGTAAAAGTTAGCTTGAGTCTACAAGTCACAATCCAAATATAGGACACTCTCAGGATTTATTTAAGGTCAGTATACGTAATGTTCCCAATGCTTAGCAAATGAATGAAACTCTGGCTGAGTAAAATATTAACACAACTTGTTAGCACATTATCACGAAAAGACAGAAGGCATCAAATATATACTTTGCTGTTACACTTTTTACTGTTCAATGTACCTGTAGTGAAAAAATATACATTTTTTTTTTTTTTTTTTTTTTTACTTTCGAGATTAAAATAGACCATCAGCTCATTCTCTCTTTGCCAATAGCTATGAAGACTAAAATGGCTCTTTTGGCCTCTGGCTCACTTTAGTATCTTATTTGTGCTGAAGACAAAAAGAATGGCAGTGCTAAAGAAGAGAGTATACCTGGTTCCCAAGAAGGGTACAGTTGAAACTGTCACAAGTTGACATACAACAAAAATAACACAACTTAGTTGATCCAAGCTGCATACAATGGGGTTATTACATTCAGTACCAGGGCAGAGCTCCCTGAAGGAGCTTTAGGATCTAGTCCTGTTATTCAATAGAGTACTTTAGGATAGAACTGGTACCTGAAGTTTTCCTTACTGTAGTTCCTAAATTCCAGTTTCAGTCCTTTTAAAGTCTACTGTCTGTGGTCTTCAGAATCATGAACCCACTTTCTCCAACCTCCTTCAGCCATGAAATTTGCTTGAAATAAGATAGGAAAATTCATAAGACATGAAAAATAAGCATTCCCAATTACTGACAGCAAAGCATGGCTTCTATAACTAGAACAAGCCCTATCAATTGAAACCCTGCAGTACTTCTTCAAAAAGTTTCCTTTATCTTCATGGTGTTAGTAAACATACGAAATAACTATGCAAACCTAAAAGCAACAATGTACCCATGCTGCCTTGCTCCCACTAACACACTGGCTTCTTTGGGAATATTTTCAAAACAGCCTCTGAAAGCCTGCTCTGGGGTGGGCAGCAGCTCTTAGAATCTGCTTGTATTGCTTTAAAAGTCTGTCCCTCCATGTCTGCTGCTCTTTGTGTTGCTTTTGGGAGGGTCACAAACTAGATGCACTTCCCCTCACAAACAAGAAAAGCAGATGGCCCATAGAGTAATTCAAACTGCCACCAATGACTAATCTGTCGTGTTGGTGGGCCAGTCTCCCTTAGCCTGTGCTGAAGAATAAGCAAGACAGGCAGGCTTGAGGACTCCGAAAACCCAAATCCCCACCTCTCACTAGGAACTTGAACCACACTGAGTCATGATGCAAAAACCATAACAAAACACCCATAACTAAAGGATAAAATTCAACTGATCCTTTGAAATCAGTGTTTTAAAAGAGTACACTTGAAACAAAGTAAACCAGTTGGAAAGAGAAACCAAAGTTACTTGTGTTTTATTAACTAGAGAGGAAAAAAAGACCTCTAAACTGTTAATTCATTTTGTTTGCATTCATTATGTTCAAACCACAACCTAATGAGCCTACTTGCCAAAAAATATGGGAGGGTCTGGTTGCTATGAGATGTTAAATTCGTATTCTTATATTGTTAAAATCACATTTCCTTGATGATTTCTAGTCAGAAGGTGTAATTCTAGTTTGCATGGAACAAATGCTTTTAGCTCTAAGGTGTTAATACTGCTATTGAGATCTTTCCAACTACTGCTTAGAAGAAGACCTTTGCAAATGCCTGCCTTAATTGCAAGAAACACATTAATTCCAGATGTTAACTTATTGATCATCTACATACACATCTATTATTACCATGGCTGTGAAATCATTTAAGAAACAGACAACTATTTAGAAACAGACTACAGAATCAAATCACATCTAAAGAGAAAAACATTTTATGATAGTTCAGACATTGGTAAGAAATCAAAGGAAAATCCATGTTTTTTTATCACTCACCCTGAAGTATGCTGAAATTGAACATTTTAGACCCAAGTAACCAAAGATATATTGAAGAAAACTATAACTTACTACATATTGAGTTCATTTCAATCACAGTAGTCTATTTTTAAAACAAACTCCCAGAAGGGATATGGGAATGGAATCCATTCAAAGCAACAGCTGTCAAAAGTTCTGCCAAGAAATTCAGAGTAACTTATTGCATCATGAAAGGTGAGGTGTTCAGAAGAGCAAACAGTTCAATGATATTCTTTTCCTCCAGATTTTAGTTTTTAATCCAAGAGGAATTTCTAGATTGAAAACATGTTTTCATATTTAATGACTAATTAAGTCCATAAAATTCAACATGGCAAATAGGGAAGAAAAAAAAACTTCTACTTTTAGTATTGACAGAGGAGAGAGGACCTAACTTGGAATCCATAAAAGTAGGCTGGCATCTCAACTCTACCACTAGCTACCTCTTTCTATGGATTCTTGGGCCAGGAACTGCTGGTTTGGAGGACTTTGGTTTCCCTACATGCAAACCACAGGAGATGAGCACCAGTCCTGCCAGATGTGACATCATATTCTCCAGTGACATGCAGATGGGCACAGCTTCCACCTAGACTGCCTCCTCTTGCAACTAGACCCAAGCACTTAATGTAATATTTGCAAAGAAGTTACTAAGGCAAATGTCTGCCTTGATTTCAACATACACACCTGTTCCAGATAGCTACCATTTGGTTTTGCTTCAGGTCTGCCAATCAGAGAGGTGGCAAAAGCAACATGCCACATACAAGATGTGCTGAGGGACCCAACAAGCCCACTACCAGCTCCTACTGTGCTTTCATCTGTGAGACTGGAGGATCCCAATGGGGAAGACCACTGAACAACAAGGTAATTAAACCCCATAAATGGGGGCAACATTAACCTTCTGTCTGTAGAATTCTGCCCATAAAGCTAGCCTAATTTCGGAGCAGTTGTATGTAAGAGGTATCAATAAGCAAGACTTGCTAAAAATCACAGAAAGCTCACAGAAACATTATCAGGAATCATAACCCTAAATTAAAAGTGCACATCCTAAGAAAACAGAGAAATAGAGGATAAGCACTAGTTAGGTGATAATAGTAGTTAGTAGTGTGTGTGTGTGTGTGTCTGTGTATATATACACACAAAAATATTTAATCCTTTTTAAAAATCCACTTCTAAGCACTAATAAATTGTGGCCAAAATTAAGTCCAGCTAAGAAGACAAGTTACAGACATCACTAGTGTGTGCTTTGATGCAATGCCTATCTTAAAATATTGATGATGGGCTGGGGATGTGGCTCAGTGGTAGAGCACATGCCTAGTATGCATGAGGCCCTGGGTTTGATCCCCAGCACACACAAATTTTATATATATGAGAGAAACTTGGAGGGCTTTGATTGTCCAATGCAAGATTTTTCCTTTATGAAAACCAAGCCAACTAAACAAAACCCCAACCTCCTAATCTGGCTCACTTTGTCATTTGTCATGGGGGAAACAGCATGTCAATATTTTTAAATGCATAGTATAAACTAACATTCCTTAGTTTATATGTCTGGTTGGTGGATATGAAGTGCTATCCCGAGTGACTGCACATGTACTGGAAGATTATGAGATAAAGTGCATATGCTAGTCTTTCCTGGATGAATGTCCCGAAAGCCAAACATGCTGTGAAACATGTGCAACAAGAACACTGTTGATAAAAATTTGTTGCAGCCCCAGATCTCAGCACATGGGGAAACAAGTTACCTAAAAATTTGCACTGACCCATTCATGATCTTAGGAAGGGTTTGAACTCACTTCCAACCCTTCCCCACAAGAAAAAAAAGGGGGGGGGGGCAGCCAAAGGGAAAAAAAGGAAATAGAGAAATAGTTCAAGTTTCAGGACTTTCCAAAATCAAATCACTTCAAAATCCTTAAATATGCATGGAATAGATTCAACAATTTTTTATAAAACATCATCTGTTTGAGCCTTTCTCTTCTGCTTTTAAGCTATTGATAAAGCTTGTCAGTGGAACAAGGAAGTATTAGATAAATGCCTACTTTTGCTAAAAGCTCTTAGCTCTGTTGAAATCAATGGCTTAATAATCCCAATATTGCAAACCTATCCAAAGCCATTTCAAATAGGACCCCAGAAACACCCAATCCCACTATCCTAAGAATGAGCAAATTATCAAAATGCACAAGAGAAATCATGTCTTGTTATAGATGTCTCTCAAAGTGATAGTGAAAAATTGGCAAGCCCTACGAGGGTCTGTGACCCTGAGGGGTTGGTCAATCCCCACTTTCAACTTGGCCTTTCAGGAGAACCAGCAGCTACCTAACTTTCTGTAGCATACTGGCTCCTGCAATTTGAATTTGTTATTTACACATACCACCTACCCTGGAGTTAGGTGAACTCCTCTGAACTGGATATAAACCAACTACTTTCTAAGGGTATACTTCACAAAGAACCAAATAGTCATATAGCCAGTATGAGGACTACTTTCTTTCATTAATTCTTCATATCCATTACTTTCATGATCCAAGTTAAAATAAAGACAAAAATAACTATCAGAGATTATTGGGTTATTGGTAACCTTTTTCCTTTCCTCCCCAGTCTGGATACCTGGGTTCAAACAACAAATGTTTATCAATCTGGCTTTTCATACTTGATGGGTGGTTTCCAAACTCATGCATTTACAGATATGCTATCCCATGCAGGATAAAAGTAGAGATCTGGCAACTATTTATTTAATTTGATAGGGCGAGGCAGTTAAAGTACATTGCTTTTGCCCAGAATTTACATGAAAGGACTGAGTTATCTGAGTTGACGGCCCAAATTGGCCAAGTTAAATAGCTCATTGCCAAAATCTCCACTTCACAAAGGTGTAAAGACCCAATAAGACTTTGACATTCAATAGAGAACAATAGTCATGTATTATTTATAGCTAGATATAACATCAAAATGGCACTAGACAAGCAATTTTTGGCATATAGTTGTGGAGGGCATAGCGCCAGTCTAAATCTGATGCTTTTGTTTTATCTTAGCTTTTGTTTTTATTATCATCATGCCAAAGACTATCCACTTAGAATCCCAATTATTCAAGAAACCAACCTACTGCATGTGATATACATACAAAAATAAAACAAGCATCCCAAAGGTACTTGGTTATAAGGTTTTATACAAATCATAAATTCTTTAAATAAATAATGCTCTAAATTATTTGCTAAAAGACTGATATTTTGGTAAGGAGCAGCATCTAATACCTTGACAAAGTACTTAAGAATGGGAGATAAATTCCACTAATAATTACAATTTCAAGTGTGATAATCAGTTGAAGTATTTTTTCCACCACAGTAAAATACACAAGTGAAGTGCAAGAAAAAGGTCATATGGATTATATTCTGCTGCTCACACCTTTTGTCAGACATCTATGATAAGTAGTTAGGCTCAAACATTCAAAAGAAAGATCTTGGCAGACAAGGTCACCCACTGTCACTTGAAACGTGGAGGTTACAACACAGTGACTGGACGAAGTTGTTCCAATTGGTTTTCCAATGCAATTCGTTCTTGGTGAACCTCCTGAGTAGTACAAAACAGGGAGAAGAAAAACAAAAAGCAAACGGGTCATTTTCTGGATTTATCTCTACTTTATCAGATATTCAAAGGAAACTTACAACTGGATCCACAAATACTTAGGTGTTGGAAGGGATCCGATTTAAAGCTGATGATTACACAAAGGAGGCTTCACTATTTCTAATCCCTCAACTCCTTTATGAAGATGATGAAATGAAGCTCATGAACCCTTTTCCATCACCCCACCTTAGTCTTACCTTGTTTCAACAGGAGCAGCAGGTAGCAGAAAATGATATTAAAAATTAAAAGGCTGATTGGGAAAGACCAGAAAGCAAAAGCGAGGTAAGCCACCCAAGCTAAATTTCTAGCTGTAATCTCTGGCTCCTAATCCATCAACAAAGTCAGGTCTGAGGGATGAAAAGGCATGCTCATTGTCCCTCTGCCAAGGTTTTATCTGGGCCCCTGCACAAAATATGCTTAATGTGTGACTTTTTGGTAAAAGGCAGAAGAGAGGACTGGGAAATCAAACTTTCAGGCCTAAAACAACAAATGTTTTGAAAGAGAGCACACACAGGCATTCTTAAGTCAAATTAGTCAAGGTGGTAAAGAATTCTGTATAAAGGCACAATTCTGAGTTGTTTCAGAAGAGCTAACACACTAGTAATTAGCACAGAGCACAACAAGTGTTTATCTACCCACCCTCTTTTCCACCCAACCAAAAGTCTTTTACTATCTATCTACTACAGGCCAGACACTGCTTCAGTCATGACGGTATCAGCAAATAACAAGCCACAGCAAACCGATGCCCTCACTGAGCTTATATTCAACACCTAGAGAAAGACAATAAAACAAACTAACAAGATAATTTCAGGAAGAAATGAATAAGATGTTGCAACAGATATTAATAGAGGGGAATCTGGGAGAAAGAGAGAGGGGAAGGTATCTCAAAGATGATGCTATTTGAGCAAATATTCGAATGCCATGAGGACTGAGCCATATGCAGATATAGGGAAAGGATATGCAATAGACCAAAGGGCAACTGCAAAGGCCCCCAGGAGGGAAACAAGATTGGTGAGTTTAATGAATGAAAAGATCTATGTGACCAGAGCAGAGGGAACAAGGAAGACAGTGGCAAGAGATGAAGTTAGAGATTTAGGCAGAAGCCATATTCTGTAGGGCCTTGTGTGCAGAAGGAGGAGTGTGGACAGCATTCAAAGTTTTGGGGGATGAAATTGAGGACTTCTAATCAAGGAGAAGACATGACTCAATTTATAATTCGAAATTCTCACTCTGGCTACTACATAGTCAATGTATTACAACAGTGCAAGAGTGGGCACAGGGGAGCAACTATGAGGTTACTCTATGAACCCAGCTGGGGAAATGAAAATGGCTTCAATCAGGGTTAGTAGTCATGAAGATAAAGAGGAGTAGATGAATTCTAGATACATCTTGAATCTATAACTGACAAGACTTGCTGGTGAAGTTGCAATAGGAGGGAGGGAAAAATTTAAGGATGACGGTGATTTTAGGTTTAAGTTGATAGCTGGGTATAGGAAGATTTAATAAGAATAGGCATTTCAAGGTGGGCGCAATGGTGCACGCCTGTCATCCCAGCACTTGGGAGGCTGAGGCAGGAGGATCACGAGTTCAAAGCCAGCCTCAGCAATGGCGAGGCATTTAGCAACTCAGTGAGACCCTGCCTCTAATAAAATACAAAAAAGGGCTGGGGATGTGGCCCAGTGGTCGAGTGCCCCTGAGTTCAATCCCCAGTACAAAAAAAAAAAAAAAAAAGAATAGGAATTTCAAGGAGAGGCTAAAAATTAATTATCTCAGATGTATATTAGGTATCTAGAAAGAAAAATATGAGTAAGAAACTATATGTGCATATTTAGAGCTTAGAGTAAAGAGAAGCAGGCTTGACACATAAATGTAAATACATTTCACTAGCTTATGGATGGTCTTCAAAGTCATGGGATAGTATAACATCATGTTGCAAAAGAGGATAGAGATTTTCAGATAAAGGTGGAAGACCAATGCTATGCTAGGTCCATGCTTACACCTTCCAGGAACTCCACTAAAGCAACACAGGAACTTTTTAAAGTCATATAGTCATAAGACAGGGAAAACAGATGAAGAAATGATAGCAATAAGATATATAATCTGAAAAGCAAATAGATGAATGGTAAATTACTAAGCAAATGTGGGGTGGGGTAAGGGGATGTGGGAATTCTGCCAGCTGCTAAGTACATCTATTCCAAGTATATATTCTAGGGTTCAGGAAATACCCACAGTGTGAAGTTTGGGAATGCCCTGTACCCACTGTGAGATGGACCTAAGCTAACCCTCACTGATGACTTGACCTCCATAAGTCTCTGCTCTGATTGGTGGGCCACAGTAACATTTGGTCTCCTAAAACTAGTGCCAGTTCAGAGCCAGTGCCCAGTCATTCCAACAATACACAGCCACCCCGGTAAATGGCCACCGGTCCTTCTGGGAAAGGCTAGAAGATTAATAATTTAAAGTTTGGGCTGCAAAGGGGAGCCCTTCATTAAATAAACTCACAATGGTCATTTGTTCAAAGAGCATTTGCATTTGTAAATTAGCTTGGTCAAGGAACTAACTGACGGGCCATGACTAGAGCTCTGCTTTGGTGATTCTCCAAACATCTGTTCACTAGACCTAGAAATTTACTACACATACAGATCAAGTAAAGAGAGCTGAACCACAAGCTAAGTATGGTGAAAAAATAAGAACCAAACGGATTTTACATAGAAGAGTCCCTGAAGGACTCTTCATAGATACCTGTGAAAGTGGGAGTGAATGAGGGGAGAGGATTGGCTAAAATAATTGTCGACTGGAAGTCTATTTCAGAAGCAGTTAGATCTCCACATTGGTCCTGCCACCAGAGAGGAGGACTGAAGATTTATTTACTAAAATGGTCAAACAGAACATCTGGACAAGCAAGAAATAGGCACAGGTGAGGACAAAAGATGCTGGAGAGCAAATAAATATCCTGGATGCTGATACCCACAGCCCTCTTGCTCCAATGAACCAGATCTTTCCATCCACATAGGAGACCAAAAGAATGTCCTCTCTTGAGTCTCCCACCAGACCAAGAAGGAGCCAATGAAACTGCCTTTTGCAGGTTCCCCAACTATATGATCTAACCAGGTCACTGAAAGTACAAAGTTGACAAGCCCCCAATGTACTATGCATTTCCAAACAGTGTTTAGGGTCATAGCTTTGAAGGAAAGCATCTAGGAGGAAATACATACAACAAAAAACAACAACAACAAAAAAAAATATTCAGGAAGACAAAAAAAAGAAAACTATCATTGTAAGAATATATCCTAATAGGGCTAGAAGTGTAGCTCAGTGGTAGAGTGCTTGCTTAGCATGTGTGAAGCCCTGGGTTCAATGCCCAGCACTGCAAAATAATTGTATCATAATAATGAAAAATAAATAGAGAACAAAAAAATGAATACTTGGTTATTAAATAAAAGGAAATGTATAATCCACTGTGATATATTCATATATGTACATAGGATAGTTTGGTCAATTTCATTCTATCATTCCTCCTTCCCCTCAATCCCCTTCTTTTATGTCACAGATCTCTAAAGAGTTCTTTATATAATCAGGATACAAGTTGTTTGTCAAATATGTGATTTGTATTTATTTTCTCCCAGTCTATAGTTTGCCTCTTAACTTTCGACAGTGTCTTTGGCAGAGAAGTTCTTAATTTTGATGAAGGTAAATTTATTGGATTTTTTTTCTTATAGATTATGCTTTTGGTGTCATTTCTAACCTCAGGTCATAGACTTTTTTCCAATGTTTTCTTGTAAAACTTTTTTTTTTGGGGGGGGGGGGGGTACCGGGGATTGAACTCAGGGGCACTCGACCACTGGGCCACATCCCCAGCCCCCCCTTTTTGTATTTTATTAGAGACAGGGTCTCACTGAGTTGCTAAGTGCCTCACCATTGCTGAGGCTGGCTTTGAACTTGCAATGCTCCTGCCTCAGCCTCCCAAGTGCTGGGATTACAGGCATGCACCACCGTGCCTGGCTTGTTTTGTAAAACTTTTATAGCTTTCTGTTTAGCATTTACATCTATGACTCAAGTTAATCTTCCTATAAGGTGTGAGGCTTAGATAAAGATTCATTCTTTACATATGAATAACCAATTGTTACAAAACATTTTGATGAAAGACTCGTCTTCCACCTTGAGCTTAGTTTGCATCTTGTCAGAGATCAAATGGCTATAGGCATGTGCTCTATTGCAGGACCCAATCCTGTTCCACTGATCTATGCACCAATCCTTCCACCACACCATCTTCCTTACTGAAATTTGATGGTAAGTGATTCCTCTAATTTTGTTCTTCCTTTACAAATTTATTTTAGCAATTCCAGTGCTTTGGGCCCTTACAGCTTTTGGGTCAGCTTCTGTATGCTCACAAAAACTCCTGCTGGGATCTTAATTGATATTGCAATGAATCTAAAGATCACTTGGGAGAACAATGAAATCTTGACTATGTTGAATTTTCCAAATCCACAAGCAAAATATGTCTCTACGTTTATTTAGATCTTCTTATATTTCCTTGGGCAGTATTTTGTAGTTTTTAGCATAAAAATCCTTGATAGACTTGCACCAAAGTATTTTACTTTGGGAAGGAGGCAAGCTATTATTCAATTATACTTTTTAAAATTTCTATTACCAATTGCTCATGGCTTATACACAGGAATATTACTGATTTGGAGGGGTTCTGGTCTTCTACTCTGTGACCTTTGTAAACTCAACTAGAAAACAAAATTTTAAACAATTTCAATTTGCAATCATGTCACAAAATCTTAGGAATAAATTTGACAAGAAATGTATAAGACTTATATACTCAAAACTGAGAACACCTCAGAGGAATTTTAGAAGACATAAATAATCGTGGAGATTACTCTGTTTACAGATTAGCAAACTCAAGATTATTTAGATGTCAAGTCTCCCTAAAGTGATGTAGAGATTCAATGCAAATCCAATCAAAATCCTACCAGTTTTGACTTTGTAGAAACTGATATACCAATTCCAAAATTTCTATGAAACAAGGGACTTACAATATCCAATGGAATCTTGAAAAAGAACAGGTTGAAAAAAGAAAATTACCGGGTTTCAAGACTTCATATAAGGCAACAGTAATCAAGAATATGTGGTACTGGCATAAGGATCAAAAAATAAGTGAATGGGACAGAGTAAGAACTCAGAAATGGGCTGGGGTCGTGGCTCAGCGGTGGAGCGCTCGCCTCGCACGTGCACGGCCCGAGTTCAATCCTCAGCACCACGTAAACATAAATGCATTGCATTGTGTACAACTAAAGTAAGTAAATGAATATTTTTAAAAAAAGAGAACTCAGAAATGAACCTACATGTATAAGGTCATTAGATTTTTGACAAAGGCACTAAAGTAATCCAAAGGGGGAAGAAACAAATAGTGATGGATTAAACACTAAAATGGGAAAAATGAACGTTGACCCTAATCTCAAATCATACACAAAACTTAAATCAAGATAGATCAAAATCCTAAATGTAAAAGGTAAAACAATAAAGCTTTTAGAAGACAATAGGAGAATATCTTCATAATTTGGAGATAGACAAAGTGTCCTAATATAGGGAGAAAGTAATAACTATTAAAATTGATAGATTTATACCTTATCAAAACTTAAAACTTATGTTCATGAAAAGATACAGTTAAGAAAATGAATCAGCAAAACAAAGACTAGAAGAAAATATTCACAAAATTTATATCTAACAAATGACAGGTAACCAAATTATGTAAAAAGCTACTACTCACAACTCAACACCAAAAACAAAACAAGGCCAAAAACTCAATTCAAAAACTTCCCAAAAGATACTTCATAAAATACAAAGTATCCAATACTTTAATCATAAAATCCTATCAGAGGTAAGGCTGGGGTTGTGGCTCAGTGAGGAGGGGCACTTGCCTTGCATGTGTGAGGCACTCTCACCCTTGTATCTTTTCTTCCTCCTTCATCTTTCATGTTTTTGATCCCCAGCACCACATAAAATAAATAAAGGTGTATCCAATACTTGAATTGTGACACAAACAAATCAAGATACCTCATCGGCAGATGTCATGGCAAGTTAGAAATTACATATGCCAAATGTTTATGGAACTTAAAAATGAACTAAAAAATGAGATGAGGGAGCAGGTACAGGAGGCAAAAGATCATTTTGACAAAGAACTCCAAAAACAAATACAGGAAGTACCATGAACATAAAAATCAAGAGGCATACCGAACACCAAACAAACAAAATCTCAACAGATCCACACCTAGTGAAAATGCCTAATACACTGAGCAAGGAGAGAATACTATTACAAATCATGAAGAAGAAGAGAATGATGATGAGCCATCAACAGACTGAAAGTGAAAGGCTGGGGTCTTATCATCAAACCAAAATTAATCAAGAGGGACAAAGATGGATATTTCTTATTACTTAAGGGAACCATCCATCAACAGGATATAACAATCATAAATCTGTATGCCCCAAATAATGGAGCACCTACATTCATCACAAACAAACGCTTCTTAAGTTCAAGAGTAAAATAGACCACAACACAGTTATTCTAGGGGACTTCAACACACCTCTCTCACCAATGGTAGATCATCCAAACATGCCTGTAATAACAATTTAGACCACGGTCAGGCTTCAGCAGCACACATGGCTCCTTCTCCAAAATAGACCATATATTATGGGGGGGGGGCTGAGGCAGGACTGAATGATCCATGAGTTCAAAGCCAGACACTAAGTAAGAGGAAAATTCATTGCATGGCCAGGCACTCACACCTCAAAGCAACTCAGTGAGAGCAGAAATTAATGAAATTGAGACCTGTCTCTAAAAAAAAATACAAAAAAGGGCTAACGAAAAGAAGGGAAAAAAACTCAAATTACTAACATTCGTGTGGCCCTTTGTGGTTGAGTGATTTCCCCTAAACTGGATGTGAGGCTATCAATCAATTACCTGATGTATCAGGACCTGATGGGTTTACAGCCGAAAAAAAAAAAAAAATACAAAGAAATAGTACAAATAACACACACTTCAGGGAAAGTGAGCCATATCAATTAGTCATCAATTCGGGAAATGATGATTCAAACAAAATACAACACCCCTTTATGTTCAAAACACTAGAAAAACTAGGAATATCAGGAACATATCTTAACATAATAAAAGCTATTTATGCAAGGCCCCGAGCTAACATTATCTTAAATGGAGAAAAATTGAAAGCATTCCCTCTAAAATCTGGAACAAGACAGGGATGTCCCCTTTCACCACTGCTATTTAACATAGTACTGGAAACTCTGGCCAGAGCAATTAGACAGACGAAAGAAATTAAAGGGATCAAGATAGGAAAAGAAGAGCTCAAATTAGCACTATTTGCTGATGACATGATAATCTACCTAGAAGACCCAAAAAACTCTACCAGAAAACTTTTACAACTAGTAAACGAATTCGGCAAAGTTGCAGGATACAAAATCAATACACATAAGTCAAAGGCATTTGTGTACATCAGCGACAAAGACTCTGAAAGGGAAATGATGAAAAATACCCCATTTGCAATAGCATCAAAAAAAATAAAATACCTGGGAATCAACCTAACGAAAGAGGTGAAAGACCTGTATAACGAAAATTATAGAACACTAAAGAAAGAAATTATAGATGAACTCAGAAGATGGAAAGACCTACCTTGCTCTTGGATAGGTAGAATTAATATTGTCAAAATGTCCATACTACCAAAAGCATTATACAGATTTAATGCAATTCCTATCAAAATCCCAATGTCATTCTTCAAAGAAATAGAAATAGCAGTCATGAAATTCATCTGGAAAAATAAGAGACCCAGAATAGCCAAAGCAATCCTGAGCAAGAAAAGTGAAGCAGGGGGCATCACCATACCAGACTTTAAATTATACTATAGAGCAATAGTAACAAAAACAGCATGGTATTGGCACCAAAACAGACTGGTGGACCAATGGTACAGAATTGAGGATACAGAGACTAATACATTTAATTACAGCTATCTTATATTAGACAAAGGTGCCAAAAATGTACAGTGGAGAAAGGATAGCCTCTTCAACAAATGGTGCTGGGAAAACTGGAAATCCATATGCAACAAAATGAAATTAAACCTTTATCTCTCACCATGCACAAAACTCAATTCAAAGTGGATCAAAGACCTAGGAATTAGATCAGAGACAATACACCTAATAGAAGAAAAAGTAAGCTCCAATTTCCAACATGTTGGATTAGGCCCCAAGTTCCTTAATAAGAATCCTGTAGCGCAAGAATTACTACCAAGAATTAATGAATGGGATAGATTTAAACTAAAAAGCTTCTTTTCAGCAAAAGAAACAATCAGTGAGGTGAATAGAGAGCCAACTAATTGGGAACAAATATTTAATACATGCACATCAGATAGAGCACTAATCTCTAGAATATATAAAGAACTCAAAAAACTTTACACTAAAAAAACAAATAACCCAATCAATAAATGGGCTAAGGAATTGAGAAGACACCTCTCAGAAGAAGATACACGATTAATCAACAAATACATGAAAAAATGTTCAACATCGCTGGCAATTAGAGAAATGCAAATCAAAACTACTCTAAGATTTCACTTCACTCCAGTCAGAATGGCAGCCATCAAGAACACAAGCAACAATAAATGTTGGAGAGGATGTGGGAGAAAAAGGCACACTCATACATTGCTGGTGGGACTGCAAAATGGTGCAACCGTTATGGAAAGCAGTATGGAGATTTCTTGGAAAATTGGGAATGGAACCATCCTATGACCCAGCCATCCCACTCTTGGGTCTATTCCCAAAGGACTTAAAAACAGCATATTACAGTGACACAGCTATCTCAATGTTTGTAGCTGCGCAATTCACAATAGCTAGGTTGTGGAATCAACCTAGATGTCCCTCAGTAAATGAGTGGATTAAGAAAATGTGGTATATACGCACAATGGAATTTTACTCAGCAATAAAAGAAAATAAATTAATGGCATTTGCAGGTAAATGGATGAAGTTGGAAGACATAATGCTAAGTGAAGTTAGTCAGTCTCAAAAATCCAAGTACCAAATGTTCTCTCTTATATAAGGAGGCTATTTCAAAGTATTGTTGGATGGGGTACATAGGAGGATTAGAGGAACACTAGAATGGTCAAGGGAAGGGAGGGTAAGGGAGGGAGCAAGAGGGGAGGGAGGGGGGGAAAAAAAAAGGTGGTAGAATGAGACGGATATCATTTTCCTTAATGCATGATTGAAGACCTAAATTGTACGAATATACTTTGTATACAAACAGTTGTATGTAAAAAGATACTAAATCTATGCACTATGAGTTGTACATATTAAAAATTATAAAAAAAAAAAAAAAAAAAAAAAAAAAACAAGTAAAAACATTTTTATAAAAGCAAAAAAAAAAAAAAAAAAAAAAAAAAAAAAAAAAAAAAAAAAAAAAAAAAAAACTTCCCAAAAGATACTTCATAAAATACAAAAGGTAAGGCTGGGGTTGTGGCTCAGTGAGGAGCACTTGCCTTGCATGTGTGAGGCACTGGGTTTGATCCCCAGCACCACATAAAATAAATAAAGGTATTGTGTTTACCTTAAAATGTGTATTACAAATATGAGCCAGGCATGGTGGTGCATGCCTGTAATCCCAGTGGCTTGGGGGGGGGGCTGGGGCAGGAGGATCCTGAGTTCAAAGCCAGCCTAAGTAATGGCCAGGCACTTAGCAACTCAGTGAGACCCTGTCTCTAATAAAATACAAAAAAGGGCTGGGGATGTGGCCCAGTGGTTGAGTGCCCCTGAGTTCAATCCCTGGTATCAAAAAAAAAAAAAAAAATACAAAAGGTAAATAATCACACAGGAAAGTGAGCCACATAATTAGTCATCAAGGAAATGATGATCAAACTATATAACCACAGACTAGCTAAAATTAAAAAGAAGAACACCAAATACTGGTAAAGATGTGGAACAACTAGAACTTTCATACAGTAGTGATGGGAATGTCAAATGCTACACCTATGTTGGAAAAGGGCCTAGCAGTTTCCAATAAAACTAGTTAATCACACTTACCATATTAGCAACTAATCATAAACCTAGGCTTTTACTCATGAGAAATGAGAACATACTTATACACAAAAGCTTGTTTAAAAATGCATTTATTCAAAATTATCCTGACTGAAAAGAGTTTCATCTTCCCCAACCTTTTTTTTTTTTTTTTTTTTTGTACTGGGATTGAACCCAGGGGTACTTAACCACTGAGCCACATCCCCAGCCCTTTTTATTTTTTGAGACAGTCTGGCCAAGTTGCTTAGGACATTGCTAAATTGCTGAGGCTGGCCTCAAACTTGTGATTCTCCTACCTCAGCCTCTCAAATTTCTGGGATTACAGGCATGTGCCATCACCCCTAGCTTGGAAACAGTTTCAAAATGCCCATGAATAGAACTGACAACCAAGTTGTGGCATATTCACTCAATGGAATACTACTCAGTAATAAAAAGGAAAGAATTACTGATATACACAGAATAAATGAATTGCAAAAATATAATACCAAGTGAAAGAAGCTTTCCACCAAAGTGTGTTTTAGGTTACCATTTACACAAACTTATAGAACAGGCAAAGCTATGATATAAAAATTTCAGAATAGAGGTTGCCTGTGTGTGGCTAGGCTAGGAGCTGACTGAGAAGGACATAAGAAAGCTTTCTGGAGTGATGGTAATGCTCTCTAATTTGACAGGAGTTTGGGTTCCACAAGTATATATATTCATTACAAACTCAATAAATATAACACCTCAGATTGGTACATTCACTGTATGTAAGTTTTATATCATAAGAAAAACCTATAAAAATATTGAACTCTAGGGGCTTGGGGTTTGGCTCAGTGGTAGAGCACTTGCCTAGCATGTGTGAGGCACTGGGTTCAATTCTCAGCACTGCATATAAATAAATTAATAAAATAAAGGTCCATCAACATCTAAAATATAATTTAAAAATAAAAATATTGAACTCTAGCTAATGTGTGATAAAATATTTAGAAGTGCTATATGTCTGAAATTTATCTGAATATAGGTAAAAATAATACGAATTAGTGGAGAGAAGTGATAGATAAATGGATAGAGAGGTGCATAGACTATAATAAAAAGTGGTAGAAGTAAAGTAGTAGCTATGTGAGTATGCATGTAAGACTCTTTCAACTTTCCTACACATTTGAAAAGTTTTTTAATGAAATATTTTAGCAAGAGGAGGCATATAAAAGAGAAATCAGAGAAGGAAGAGACAGTGATGGAGGAAGGAAAAAGCACCAGTGCAGTAGAAGGAACACCAGGAAAGTATGGTATCTCAAAATCTGGTTAAAAAAGTGATTTCTGCGAAGGAAATGGTTAGTTCTGTATAGTCTTCTGAAAATTCAAATAATATGAAAGTAAGCCCATTGGGTTTGGCCATAAGAGGGCTGTGAGTGGAGCAAAATGAAGCCATACTGAAGTGGAAGGGAGAGAAAACCATTGGTGAGGAAGTGAAGACAGTGAATGGAATCAATTTCTAATAAACTTTGCTGTGAAGGGAACCAGAGAAATGGGGCAGTAATTGGTCAAGGACAATGGACAACAATGGAGCATGTTTATTGGTGAACAGGGAATGATCCAGTAGAGAATCTTGTCTCACCAAAATATAAATTCAACTACTAACCCCCAGTACCTACAAATGTGACCTTATTTGCAAATAGGATCTTTGAAGATGTAATCAAGTTAAAGTGAGGTCATACTATATTATGATGGGCCCTAATCCAATGAACACTGTCCTTAAAGAAGGATACAATAAGAAGAGGAATTTTGACAATGACACAGAAATACCCAGGAAGAATTCCATGTGACAGTGGAGGCAGAGATTAGAAGTGTTATGTCTAAAGGCCAAGGAATGCCAAGGATTGTGAGAAATTACCAGAAGCTAGGAAGAGGAAAAGAAGAATTCTCCCCTGGAGCCTTCAAAGAGAGCATGACTCTGCCAACACTCAGACTTCTAGTCTCCAGACCTGTGAGAGAGGAAATGTCTACAGTTTTAAGCCACTGAATTTGTAGCACTTTGTAATGGGAAACTAATGCAGAGGAGATTAATGATGAAGAGAAACAGGTGATAAGAATTACACTGATGTCCTTGAGAAGGTGAGATGGAACCATTTTCATGGTACCAGGAGAGGGGTTGCCCTTTGATAGTACCCAGGTCACTTCCTTTGAAAGAAACCACTGCATCACCTTTCAGAGAGGATTTTAACAATTAAGCAGTAACTCAGAAGTTCTGGACAACAAATGCTTCAAACAGACTCTTGATAGATTTATCTTTCCTTTTAATACATATAATATGCAGCCTACATATAAAATTTGCTAGTCCCTCCAAGCACAAAAGAACAGAGGCAGGGCTGGGGTTGTGGCTCAGCGGCAGAGCGCTCGCCTCGCACATGCGTGGCCCGGGTTTGATCCTCAGCACCACGTAAACATAAATGCATTGCATTGTGTACAACTAAAGTAAATAAATAAATATTTAAAAAAAAGAACAGAGACAACTCTTACCAACAGGGATGGGCAGCCAATGGTCAACACAAAGCAAAATAAAAAAGCCAGGGAGGTGCCTGGTAATCCAAATCTTGGAAGCATTCCTTACCTTAAGCTGCTGTTGGAGTTCACTGTTCAGCCGAGCCAGCACTGCATTAGCCTCCTTATTTTTGCGGATAGCAGTTTGAATGGCCTTCTTCTGTTTGGAAGACTGCCTATAGAAAAGTACAAACACTATGGTGAAAATAGCTTAGAGGTCTGGACCCTTGCAGGTCAGAACTCTGATCTATGAGAGGTGCCATGCTAACGAGGGTTAACATCACAGGGCTCCAAAAATAAAACCCCATATTCACAGGCAGGCAGACATGCACCAAAGGAAACAAATTTGTCAAGATTAATTATTTACACCTGAAATAATTCCCATTTTATAACTTGAATAAAAGCTGTGAATTAGGCCTTTACAAACATTAGTGTTCCATTTATTCTGGGCATTTTAATAGGCGTTTCTTCTAATAAACCTTATTTATTTGAATGTCCTTCTGTGTAAGCATTTATAACATTTAAAAGACCTGCAGTTGGCCTCTTTGGACAAGTCTGAAGGAAAATGATAGAAGAATATTCTCTTTAGTTGCCTAACTCTCCCTATTTCTTGTTAATGAATAGTTGGGAGGGCAGGGGTCCATGTGGGTGCACCACCATGAATCTGTGGCAATTGAGAAAAAAATCAGAATATTTTAATATCCCTGAGTTAACTCATTAGTAAATTCAGAGAAAAGGTGTGTTCTACTTTGCCCATTAAAGTCTCTCTACTTATACTCTTTGGTCACAGGTCTTTTTACTAGCATCTTTACCTCTCAAAAATGCCCATGGTTAGGAAGTTATATCAACATAGAGGCATAACCTACAATATTTTATCCCATAGCAAAAAATGCAAAACTTTTAGAGCAAAAGGGTGATTTCTATTTCCCTAGAAAAACAATCATTTATAATTACTGAGAGAAGGAGTCTAGGTTGGAGCAACTGAACTAGAATGGTCTGTGACCACTGTACAGGTAAAATGAATATTTAGTGAGGATACAGAGGATGCTAGCCACTCTGTTTATCTGTAGAAGACATAATCCTGTCCCCAGTAAGTTCAGGATTAAAGATTACTTTCTTCATCCATAAAGAGGCAGGAAGAAGCTTCAAGTCTGCTCTTTAAAAAATATAGATTAGACAATAGAAAGAAGGTAACAGGGGATGGGGAAAGGGAGGGGGAAAGAGAGGTCCTGGGGTCCTAATTAGAAAAATATATTCGATGCTTGTATAACTATATCAAAATGAAGTCTACTGTCATGTATAACTAAAGAGAACCAATATATTTTTTACGTTTAATGTAAGGAAGGTTGAGGTAATCATTATTCTACTCTCTACTACATGAGATTATTAAATTTCACACGAGTAAGAAAAATATATTTATAGATTAGCTTTCTGGGTCCAGAACAAGATACAGTAGACACATTTCTCTCTATTCTTCCTGATAAGTACAGTGAAATCTCTGGACAATATATAAAATTAAACATAAGACAACTCTACAAGATGGAGTAAAGAGGTGAACCAGAAAGAGAACTCAATATCCAAGGAAACACACAGTAGTGAATTCTCTGGGTTTTCTTTTGCATCACATATCCCAGACTGGATACTGTAGAAGTTGGCAATCCATATATACCAGTGAGATCAGACAAAAATGTTCCCCCTCAAAAAATTCTGTTTTCTCTAGCCAAAAGAACTGGAAAGGGGTAGCCAAGTGATATAGAAAACTTCTAGACAATAACTACACAACTACAACCAAACACCATGGAAAATTACAATCCCCTAATCCCATCTTCATCAGCCAAGGCCAAGTGGGGACCCCTAATGAGGCATCTCCCTCCCACCAATATGGTGTTGTGTCAGAGAATGTAGAGCAGGAAGTCAGGACCTTCACTACTTCTACTGGGAAAGAACCCTCTTCTCACTATGGAGGCCACATGAGGAGCAATTACCAAACACCCTTCCCCTTCCTAGCCAGGGTGGTATCAGTGAAGGTCTAGTGGGAAGCCTGAAGTGCCAATCCCATTTAGCAGTAACAATGCACCCCTCCATGCCCCATTGTGTAAATGGAAGTCAAATAGGAAAGCACAATTAAATAGAAGATTTTAATAAGATTCAAAGTTCCATAACATAATACCCGAAATGTCTAGGATACAAAAAAATCTTTATCAAATGAAGAAACAGAAAATCACAACATGAATGAGAAAAGACAACAGATGCCAACACCTAAATTATGCAGATGTGGAATTATCTAATTAAGATTTTAGTTTAGCCATTATAAAAATGTTTCAATAGACAAATACAAGCACATCTAAAACAAATAAAAGTAGAAAATTTCAGAAAAGAAATAGAAGATATAAAGAAGAACCAGCTGGGCATGGTGGCACATGCCTGTATTTCCAGCAACTGGGGAGGCTGAGACAGAAAGATTACAAGTTCAAGGCCAGCCTCAGCAATTTAGCAAACATAAGACAACTCTACAAGATGGAGTAAAGAGGTGAACCACAGCAACTTAACATGGTCTTTTCTCAAAATTTAAAAAAGGGCAGTGATTCAAAGTACCCCTGGGTTCAATCCTGGTACCAATCAAAGAAAAAAGAAAAAACACAATGAATATTTCCTCTGACACTATACCAGTGAGGGAAGAGTATGGCCATCTTGTTTTTTCCAGGTGGTGATGGAAGTCCAGTGTCCCTATTTTACTTCCATTTACACCATTGGGAACGGAGGGGTACATTATCACTGAAAAATACAACTGAAATTAAAACCTCAATTAATGGGCTCAACTGCTGAATAGAGAAGACAACAATTAGTGAATTTGAAACTAGAAATTACCCAAACTCAACAGAGAGAACAGAATGGAAAGAAAATGGAACAGTCTCAAGGACCTATAAGAGAATAAGATCTAGTATTTGCCTCATTGAACTTCCAAGAGAGAAGAGAGAAAGGTGAAAAAGCATCTGAAGAAATAATAGTTGAAAATTCTCAAATTTGGCAAAAAGACATAAGCCTATAAATTCAAGAAACTGAAAAACCCAAATAGTCTAAATTATAATCAAACTTTTAAAAATTAAGACAAAGAAAAACATTCTTGAAAGCAATGAGAAATGATACTTTATCAATAGGGGTACAATTCAAATGACAGCAGATTTCTAACCAGATACCATGATGGCGAGAAGGAAATGGACACATTTTTCAAGTT
This sequence comes from Tamias sibiricus, assembly GCA_025594165.1. NCBI lineage: Eukaryota > Metazoa > Chordata > Mammalia > Rodentia > Sciuridae > Tamias > Tamias sibiricus. Next base: position 18,790,500 of record CM046667.1, on the reverse strand, counting down.
CAAAAGAAAAGAACTATTAACCTAGAACTCTATATCCAGTAAAAATAAATTTTAGGAATTAAAGTAAAACCAAAACATTTGTAGATGAAAGAAAATGAATATATTGCCAGTAGATCTATCATAAAAGATTGGCTAAAATAAATTCCTAAAACAAAAAAAGGGATGTAGGAATCTTAGAAAATGGGAACAAAGAAAGAACAACAAAAAGGATAAATATAATAATGCTTTCCCTTCCCCTTTTTTCTATAATTTGAAAACTTAAATGAAAGGGACCAATTGCTTCAAAAGCACAAATTACCATAACTCACCCATTATTCCTTGTTGCTTTTGAAAATTTTATGAAATTTTCAAATTTCATTTTTAAAAAACGTATTTTTTTAAAACTCCCCCAAAATAAATCTCTAAGTCCTGACAGTTTCACTGGAGAGCTGTGTCAACTTTTTTTTTTGGGGGGAACCGGGGGTTAAACTCAGGGGCACTCATCCACTGAGCCACATCCCCAACCCTTTTTTGTATTTTATTAAGAGACATGGTCTTACTGAGTTGCTTGGTGCCTTGCCATTGCTGAGGATGGCTTTTTAATTCATGATCCTCCTGCCTCAGTCTCCTGAGCTGCTGGGATTACAGGCATGCACCACCAAGCCTGGCCCCAAATTTTTAAAAAAGAAAGAATACCAATTCTGCACCATTTCAACCATAGAAGAGAACATTTCCCAGCTCATTTTATGAGGTCAATATCACTAATACCAAAAGTAGACAAAGAGAGTACAAAAAAGAAATTAAGCACAATATCCTGATGAATATAGATACAAAAGAAACTTTAAAAATTTATTAGCAAAAATAATTCAGCAATATATATATAAAAAAAGTCTACACCAAGACCAAATGAAGTTCATTCCAGGAATGCAAGAATGATCCAATATTCAAAAATTAATCAACATAACCCACCATTTTATGTTTAATTGGTAAATGAAAATATAAAATTATACATATTTATGGGGTACCATGAGTTGTTTCAACACATGTACACATTGTGTTGTAATCCTCCATCTTAAACTATAAAAAAAAAAAATGACCATATAAACTGACACAAAAAAAGCACTTGATAGAATTCAACACCCATTCATCATAGAAACTCTTGGAAAATGATGAAGAGAGGTGAACTTCTTCAACTTGATGAAAAATATTTGCAACAAAATGACAGCTGACATCATAGTTAATTAAAAAAAACTGTTTTTCCTCTAATATTGGGAACAAAGCAAAGATGTCTGCACTCATCACTATTTTTCAACATAGTGCTAGAAGTCCTGACCAGCACAGTTTAAGTCAAGAAAAGGAAATAAAGGTACATATATTGGAAAAAAAGAAATGAAACAGTCCTTATTTGAAGAAAACATAATGTTCTGTACAGAAAATTGCAAGGAATCTACAAAAAATCTACTGAAAGTAGTAAGTGATTTCAGCAAGTATAGAAGTATGTTTGCAAGATAGAAAATTAGCATATGAAATTCACTAGGACTTCTATAGTCTAACAATGAACACTTGGAAACCAAAATTTATAAAATGACTATCATTTACAAAGATGTCATATGAGATGCTTACATATAAATATAACAAAATATGTACAGACTTGCATGCTAAAAACTATATATATATATATATATATATATATATATATATATAATACTGATGAAAGAAATCAAATGGGATCTAAACAAATGGAGACAAATATGCTTATAGATTGTGAGACTCAACACATTAAGGATGTTAACACTCCCCAAATTGATACACAAGCTTAAGGCAATTTCTATTAAAATCCCAGTAACATATTTTTGTAGTTCAAGACAAAGGTATTTAAAAATTTATATGGAAAGTTAAAAGCATTGGAAAAGTATAAAATTTGAAAAATAGTTATAAATGTAGGAGAAATTTGACATATCCTTACAGTATCAAGTAATCATGTAATGGAGATAGTCATCAAGGGGCTGGGGATGTAGCTCAGTAATTGAGCATGTGCCTAAAATTTATGAAGCCCTGTGGTATTTGTGGAGGAGAGACACATTGAATGAAACAGAAGAGTGAACCCAGAAATAAGACACATAAAACCAAATTATTTTTGACAGAGTTGCAAAATCAAGTTCATGGAGAAGAATAGGCTTTTCAACTAATGGTTCTAAAGCAAGTGAATACCCACAGACAGACAGACAGACAAACGGAGATAAATAAAATAAATTATGGGATTGAATGCAAAGTATAAAATTAGAAAATATTTAGAAGGAAATATAAATCTTTGGGCTAAGGTGAAGAGTTTTTAGATGTGACACAAAAGCACTATCCACAAAAGAAAACAAAATCAATAAATTTGACTTGGTCGAAGTTTTAAAAACTTTTGTTCTATGAAATACTCTGTTAAGAGAGTGAAAAGACAAGCTAAAGAGTGAAATACAATATGTGAAAACAACATATCTAACAATGGATATGTATTTGGAATATAGAAAGAACTCTCAAAACTCAACATTTAAAAAAACAAATTAGAAAATAAGCAAGAGATAGGTGAAGACATGCTACTGTAGAGGACGTATGATGGCAAATACACACAAGAAAAGACGTTTAACATCACTAACTTTTAGGGAAATGCAAATTAAGACCACAATGTGATAGCACCATATACCTATAAGAACAGTTAAGTTTAAAAAGAAATATTACAGGGCTGGGGTTGTGGCTCGGCAGTAGAGTGCTTGCCTAGCACGTGTGAGGCACTGGGTTCAATCCTCAGCATCACATAAAAATAAATAAACAAAAGGAAAGGTATTGTGTACAAATACAACTAAAAAAAACATATTTTTTAAAAAGCAATATTACCAAATGCTGGAAAGGATGTAGAGAAACTGAATCTTTATACATTGCTAGTGGGAATGTGACATGGTTCGGCTATTCTGAAAACATAGTTTAGCAGTATTGTTACAAATTAAACATACATTTAACTTGCAACCCAATAATCACAGTCCTGGACACTTATCCCAGAGAAAGGAAAACGTATGTATATAGAACAAGCAGTGCACAGATGGTTGTAGCAGCTTTATTTCTAATACCCAGTAACTAGACACAACCAAAATATCCCTCAACAGATGAATGGCTAAACATTGGTATATCCATACCACAGAATACTGCTTAACAGTATTGACTGGTATACATAACCACCTAGAAGGATGTCGATGGCATTATGCTGAGTAAAACAGGTTAAACTCAAAAAGGTGACATACTGTATGATTCCATTTATATAACATTCTCAAAATGACAAAATTATAGAAATGGAAAACTGATTCGTGGTTGCCAGGGGTTAAAAATGGTGTGGAAAAGGAGGCAGCAGTGATTTCAGTATCTGAATTACAGTGGTGGTTACAAGAATCGACACATATGATAAAATGTGAGGAAATGGACAGAACTATCCTGTTCTGATACTGTATGATAGTTAGGTAAAATGCAATCAATAGGGGAAATAAGGTGAAAAAAAGGCAAGACCTCTTTGTACTATTTTTATAACTTCCTATCAATCTATAATCATTTCAAAATAATAAGTTTTTAAAAAGATATAGATATGAAATGGATGCCCCTCTACCTTTAAACTATTACCACATTATGTATGCTAGCTTATAAGTCACCCCTTCTCTATCCCCTTCCCCCACCTCTACAGGGATGAGCTCCTGGCAGTCCTGTTTGTTTCCTGAATGCTCACGGCCATTTTCACACTTGAATGGATGCTTGCCCATGCTGAGCTAACCAGATTCTCTCTCGCAGGGATGTGGGTTATAGTTAAGATTTCAGTTCAGCTTAGACCTTGCACAGCAAGAATGTAATTACTCTGAAGCTGAAGGTGGTAGAATTCTTCGCAGAGAAAAATGATAAATATGTTCTAAGAGAATAAAGAAGAATCAGAAGGAGCCCAAAGATTTTGCAGTCCTCTCTTCCAGTCCATTTTTGTGACTGTTTCCCACAAACTACCCCTATAACCTTAGAAAGAATATGGTTTTGCTACCTTAAGTTGCTTGTTACTACTTGCTACCAAAGGAGTCCCAAATAATGCAAAAAGAGGGTGAGGCCCCAAATCAGACACCAGTTTCAGGCCCAGAATACCTCTCAAGGTTCAGCAAAAGCGATAATTTGCCTCTCAAGAATTGCTTCTACAGTGGGCATGGTAGTACATGCCTGTAATCCCAACAACTGGGGAGGCTAAGGCAGGAGGATCACAAGTTAAAGGCCAGCCTCACCGACTTAGCAAGGCCCTGTCTCAAAATAAGAAATAAAAGGGGCTGGGTATGTGGCTTAATGGTTAACCACCCCTGGGTTCAATCCCCCGTACCCCCCCCCCCTCAAAAAATGCTTTTAGAGTCTGCCTGTATAGGTTTTTCTACCTTTTTCTTTAGTGTTCCAGGCTAGGCTATAACTGTCCTGGTTTCCAAGTAGGAAAATGGAAGAGTAATGGTTAAGTAGACATTTATTTTCCCAGTTCCACTCATGTAATGCTATCTGTTGATTTACAATTGCAGCACCATGAGGCTCGGTCCATACAAGGTTTTGTGGCAGAGTATCTCTCAAAACTTGTTCTTATGACTTTTTGTTTTAAGTAACATATCACTTTCAGTTTGAGCTGGACTCATGGTTACTCAACAAGAAGCTAAATTTCTGTCTCCATGGCAGGTGACTGAGACCATATGACTAAATTTTGGGGCAATGGCTCAAGAAAGAAGTGACATGTGCCTGGTTTTCTCCATTTCTTTTTTTCCCCCTTCCTGTAGCCTAGAATGTGAACATATTGGTGGTGAACTATTTTCAACCATATGGATAAAGGAAACTCCCAAGGGAATGCAGAACAGGAAAACAAAAGGCACATGGATTCATGGTCAGAGCTACTCTACCATTCTGGACCACTCACCAACTCAGACTTCTATATAAGAAAGAAATTAACTTCCATGTTCTTTGATCCACTGTTACCTCTTTTTTCTTCAAGCATCCAAACTAATATTTTAAAGAATATGAATAAGAAAAATCTTCTTAGAAGTGTTCATCCCTGACCCTACTTTCTCCTAAAGAAATTCTGGTTATAGTTTCTAAGAACCAAACTTTTATTGCCTTTCTCTATTTGGAAATGGGAGATTTTTATCATGGATCTCAACTGTGAATCCCACAGACAACCCAATAAATACCAAGCTTGAGGAGGGAAGGGAAAACGGATTGCAACCACACTGAGAACTAGATGTCCCTTCATCTGTAAGCTATTATCATGCAGGCAAGCAAACACTACCACACTGGCTTCTAGGAATGTCCGAGGTTGTCCAGGACACCTCCTGGGGTTACAGAGAACAGAGGCTATGTAGGCAGGCACAGGCTCAGTGATGGTACAGACACAGGATATCTTGTATCTCCAAACTGCTCAAATAATTCTATTTTCCAAAAGCACACCCTTATAGCAGATACACAAGATGTAGGCTAAAACCAACCAAGCCAAATTGTTTCTAAGAAAAATCTGCTTTTGTTCTTATTAATGAAGATACAGTCTGAAATCAGTTTATCACTTATAACCTGGACTCAGCAATTCACTTGGAGACAAAATTTTTATTAGCTCCTTTGTGCTAAATGGAATAGACAATGGTAATACCTAAAACTGAATTTGGTTCAGTTTTTCAAATTTGTTCTAATTAGTTATACATGACAGTAGAATGCATTTTGACACATCATACATAAATAGAGTATGAATTCTCACTCTTCTGGTTGTACATAATGTAGAATCACACCGGTTGTGTAATCACGTAAGCACATAGAGTAGTAAAGTCCAATTCATTCTACTATCCTTCCAACCCCCATACCCCCTCCCCTCCCTTCATCCCCCTCTGTCTAATCCTAGCAGTTCAGTTCTGATGTTAATTTCTCAAAATGCTGATGACCACTTTGCAGCTGAACTACTTTTTTTTTAGTCATTCTCAATCAGTGTTCTATTACAGCAGTAAGCCCTAAAGAAAATGATTTGTGAGTCTTTTCTCAATTTTTCCTAAGATGATACACAGCAACTACCACTCTAGATGCCTAAGAGTCAGGGTAACTTACTACATACAATGGATGTCTAAGGGCATCAAAGATTAAATCTCTCCTAAAACTCTGGTTGAGAAAGGACTATAGGGCTGGGGTTGTGGCTCAGCGGCAGAGCGCTCGCCTCCCACGTGTGCGGCCCCGTGTGCGGCCCTGGTTTGATCCTCAGTAAACATAAATTACGTGAGGTTCGATCCTCACGTAAACATAAATGCATTGCATTGTGTACAGCTAAAGTAAATAAAAATATTTAAAAAAAAAAAAAAAAAAAGAAAGGACTATAAACTGACCGTGATATGTCTGTTCTTTCTTCAGGGCTTAAAAAATTATGAATATTAAGCTGGATGCGGCAGCACACACCTATAATCCCAGTGACTCAGGAGGCTGAGGCAGGAGGATCACAAGTTCAAAGCCAGCCTCAAGAATTTAATGATAGGGGCTGGGACTATGGCTCAGCGATAGAACGCTCATTCGCATGTGTGAGGCCCTGGGATCAATCCTCAGTACCACATAAATAAAATAAAGGTATTGTGTCCATCTACAACTAAAAAAAATATTTTTTTAAAAAAGAGTTAAAAAAAAAAAAGAATTTAGTGGGGCCCTAAGCAACTCAGATAGACCCAGTCTCAAAATAAAAAGGGCTGCGGATGTGGCTCAGTGGTTAAGTGTCCCTGGGTTCAATTTCAGTACAAAAAAAAACAATTATGAGGGGCTGGGTTTGTGGCTCAGTGGTAGAGCGCTTGCCTCACATGCATGAGGCCTTGGGTTCAATCCTCAGCACCACACAAAAAATAAAAATAAAAATATTGTGCCCATCTACAACTAAAAAAATACTAAAAAAAAAACAATTATGAGGGACTTAGGGTTGCAGCTCAGTGGTAAAGCACTTGCCTCACATGTGGGAGACACTGGGTTTGATCCTCAGCACCACATAAAAATAAATAAAGATATTGTGTGTTCATCTACAACTAAATATTTTTTAAAATCTAGAAACTAAATTTCTAGATTTTTAAAAATCTAGAAATTCCCTAACCTCAAAGCCTAAGCTTCCTAAGTCCCTGCTGTTTATACTATGAAATGTGCTAGTGCCTCCTAGCCTCTCTCAGCTACATATCACATGATCACCTCACCTAGTGAGAGACTACCATGGTGAAGGACACTCATTAAACAGGCAGATAAAATATCTCCTTTAAATAAATGGTGCTAGGACTACTGGATATCCACAGGCAAAAAGGATAAAGTTGGACCCCATCCTCATACCATAGACAAAATGAATTAAAAATAGACCATAGGCATCAGTGTAAAATCTAAAACTTAAAACTTTTAGAAGTAAACATAGGAGCCAATGTTCATGAACTTGGAGTTGGCAACAGAAGAGAAAATAAACTGGATTACATCAAAATTAAAAACTTTTGTTCTATAAACAGTACCACAAGAAAGTGAAAAGACAACCCACAGAATGTGAGAAAATATCTGCAAGATATCTGACAAGGGAGTTGTATCCAAAATATATAAAGAACTCATAACTCAAAATAGAAATAGATTAGCTGGGTGCAGTGGTGCACACCTGTAATCCCAGAGGCTGAGGCAAATGGACCAACTTCAAGGCCAGCCTCAGCAACTTAGTGAGGCCCTAAGCAATTTTGCAAAACCCTGCCTCAAAACAAAAAATAAAAAGGGCTGGGGATGTGTCTCGTGGTTAAATGTCCCTAGGTTCAATCCCCAGTACCAAAAAAAGGGTGGGGCAAGAAAGATTAAAACCTTACTTAAAAGTGGGCAACAGCCAGGCACAGTGGTGGATGCCTATAATCCCAGTGACTCAGGAAGTGGAGGCAGGAGAATCACAAGCTTGAGGCCAGCCTGGGCAACTTAGTGAGACTCTGCCTCAAAATAAAAAAGGGCTGGAAATGTATCTCAGTGACAGAGCACCCCTAGGTCTAATCCCCAATACCACACACACACACAAACACAAAACAAAGGCTATGAATAGATATTTATTCAAAGAATATATGCAAATGGCCAATAAGCACATGAAAGGATTCTCAACCTCATTAATCATTCAAGAAACACAAATCAAAACCACAATGAGATACCACTTCACACTCACTAGGATGATAATAAAAAATAATAATAATAATAATAATAATAATAATAATAATCAGGGAAATATTGGTGAAGAAGTAGAAAAACTGGAATCCTCACACATGAGAATGTAAAATGTTACAATCAGTGTGAAAAACATTTTGATAATGTTAAATGTAGAATGATCACATAACCCAGGAATTCCATGCTTAGGTATGCACTCAGGAAAAGTGAAAATATAGGTCTCACATAGAAACCAAGTACACAAATAGTGTAGCAGCATTATTTCTAATAACCAATAAGTGGAAACATAAAAGTCCATCAATTGATAAAAGGCTGAATAAAATGTGGTATATCCATACAATGGATTATTATTTGGCAATAAGAAATGAAGTTCTGAATCATGCTACAACATGAACGAACCCTGAAAACACTATAATAAGAAGCCAGATACAAAGAACCACACAGTGCATGATTCCATTTATATGAAATGGGCAAATAAGCAAAATAGAGACAAAGTAGATTAGTTGTTGCCAGGGGCTGGGCACAGAGGGGAAACTGGGGAACAGAGATTCTTTGGGGTATGATAAGAATGTTCTAATTTAGATGGTAGTGATAGCTGCAGGACTTTGTGCCCATGCTTTAAAAGCTAATGGATTGTAGATTTAAAAGATGAACTGTATGTAAATATTATTTCAATAAAACTGAAATTAAAAAAAAAGAAAACCAGAATAAAAAAATCTCTTTTATGGACTGATACTACCAGGGAATTTTCCCTTTGCAGGGTCAGGGGATCATCTGAAGAACAGGAATGCAGAAATTCAGAATGGGATTTAAGCTACAAAGACCAGTTGCTGATACCACCCACAGAACTTGTTGCTTTTCTTTCTACAACAGTGTAAGTAGAAGAAAATCCACATCAGCCCCAGAGACCTACAAGGTCTTTACAGAAGTGTCATGATAGATATTAAGCCCCTACATTCAGTCAGGCTCATGTAAATTTGAGGGAGAGCAGCAAGTTTCTGCCCTTGACACCTCACACAATGTTACTACCAAAAATGAGGCAAGTGAAGGCTCTTCCCAAAGCCAAATCCTTCTAGAGAAGGACAATTTGTCCAAAATTTTGTTGTCTCAGTCTCTGGCCATGTCCACAAATGTCCCCGTGCTCTCTCCAATATCAGTTTCAGCTGGTGAGATAAATATTATAGATGTTCTGGCTGTGCCCATTCAGAGCTGAGATGACTGATGACAAGAACTCTTTATGGGGATCTTTAAAAACCACATACCATTTTTATTGAAAGATGTGTGGTCATGAAGCTAGCCATGTGCCTGGAAGGAATTAGATAAGACAGGGAAAGTGGGAAAACTGCCTATAGTACTGTCTTCTTCCTAGGAAAATCTAGGTCAGCACAATAAAGAACAGTAGGAAGGCAAAAAGAGACAAAGGGCAGGAAACCCAACCAAACCACCACAGCCTATGACTCACTTGCCCCTTAAATTCTATAGGGCCAGGTTAAATTCTATAGTTTAAAAGCCTTCTATGTGACTGGGAGACCTCAATCCCATCATAGATGTGAATAAGACAATCATAAGACTATTCCATGGATGTGAGTGTAAATGTAAACATATTTACACACACACACACATAAACATATAAAATAGAGTCTCACTTTGCTCTCATCAGTTCTACTTACTTTTGGACTGTTGGATGGGGTTTCACAGTTGCTACAGAAGTTGGCCCACCTGCAGCAGTAGAAGGCTCTTGGTTTTCTGTAGGTTGATTTTCATGTCTAAATTTCCTACGAATGGGCTTTGATGGAGCCTGAGAATATGATACATCCTGTGGATTAAAAGCAAAATGAAAAACTACAAAGTTAAAAACAAATGCTCCTCCCCGCCCACCATCATGCTAGCTCTGTCCCCAAGATCAGAAGATTGCTTTATTAAAACTTCATACCCAAGGATAAGTGGCTGACTCCTAGCTTGGCAAGAACGGGAAAGATACAGGCGTCAGATTCCAGCAGCTAGCCAACCTTCCTGCCTGCCTTCCTTTGTCTCTTTTTCTTTTAAATGCTTATAGTCTATTGCCTCTTTTGTCATCTGGAAGGACACAGGAATCAGATTCTAGTGGCCTTCCCTTATAAGCAATCTATTACTTTTTGTAGACCCTGTGCATCTAACATCGTAGTTCCCCCCCCCCCAACTGAAGACAAAATTGGCTCTGTCTCACTTTGGCACCTTTTGTAACAAAAATTTTGAAGTTTGTATAGGTCTTAGTCATGTGCTTATAATTTTCCTACTCCTGATGTCCACACAAAGTCAAGCAAAGAAGCCACAGTGTGTTCTGGAAGGAGACAGCTGGTCTGCTTCCTTGAAGGACCCTGCATTATCTGTGCTCCCAAGCCCAAGGCCCATTCTCTTCACTGGGAGAAGGGCCTGGGAGAGAATGGGGAAGAACAAGAAGAGGATGAGAAGACAAGTGGGGAACAGGCATGATACCTAGATGGTACTAACTGAGCAAATGACAGGGAACTCAATGGCGTGGCTGGGCAGAGATAAAGATAGTAGAATGCAAGACAAAAGCATTGTACAACGGCCAAGAAAGGAAGAGTATTCCACCCTCAAGAAATGTTCATTAAGGCTTAGCAGGTGTGTGGGGTTTCACTAAATGCATATATTCCTCCCCACATTGTTTGATTTGCCAAAAGCAAGGCCACCATCTTTAGCAGGGAGGTTGAGGAGGGGAGTATGAACTCTCAGTAACATCAAGGGTCAAGTCCAGAAAGCTTCAAGATCCTTATCTTCACAAAGAACACACATTTTAGAAAAAGTGGATTGTTTCCATTCCTTTTAGAACATGGAAACTTTAAAGCAATAGATCTGATAACAGAGGCAAGGAGCCCAGGAGAGGTCCTCAGAATGCCACCACAATGGCATGATCATGCTGGCCTTACCTTCTTTGCTGGACTACATTCTGCAGCCTGGGAAGGGGCTCTGTTCAGCTGTGGGAGTAACTCAGTCTCGGATACTTGTTCAGACTGTAGCAAGAGATCAGAGACATGATATAAATGCAAATGTATAATACGTTTGATCTTAGCCAAAATACATAATGCCTAAATACATAACAGATTACTTAGGAAAATGGTCACTCAGGAAAAATTGATTTAGACCAAGTTGCAGCCAAACATGGTTAAGTCTGGTGATCCTTGTGGGAAACTCTTCACAGACCCTGCTATTCCCTTCCACCTCTCCTTCCACTATTATTCAACCTTAGGAAAAGGAATCATGGGAATTTCTACTACAACTGACATACATATTGCTTAAAAACTAACACTTTGCAAAATCAAATTCTAAAAATAATGGGGCCTATGGGGGGGAAAGAACTTAAGATCTTAACTGGAATGCTAAGAAAAACAATCATTATCATTTAAAAAGCACTGCATTTTTTAAAATGTTAAATATCTAATAAAGAAACATTCTAGTAAATATGGTTCTCTACATTTAAAAAGGAAGGAGGCCTGTGGTAGAAGGAGTCATCAGACGGTTAAGGCTGCTAAGTGGTATGGAATCAATGACTAAAATGCACAAAGATTGGCAAGGAATACCCCTAAGCACTTCGATACACAGCAGTCAGAACACAGGGTAACTGGGTGTCATATGTGACCTCCTATTTCCCAGAAACTTGCTTCCTTTGACTGTATTGAATACTTTGCTTTCAGCTGCCATTAGCCAATGATGCAAAATGTTAACATGCTGAGGAAAAAAACCCACTTGCAAAATAAGTGACTTCCACATTTTACTGACAGTCCTCCATTTACCCACAAATTAGTTCATACTATAGCAACACAATGTAGCACAACCAACTGCTTTGATGTGCCCTAATCCAGCCTTCTCTAACCACTTAGAGAGCAAGGTTTCTTCCTCTGACTCTACTGAAAGGGTTGGTTCCCAGGGAACTAGCATTCTCTCATTTAGCAAATTCTGGCTGCCTCTTCTAATCTTCTCATTCCCCTTCTGCCCAACATGGCACCCTTGACTGCTTTTTTTTTTTTCTCCAAACTCCTGTCCTTGGCACCTGAGAAGCTGGAATCTCCTATTTGTAATCATTTTGTGTCTTTTCTTATCTTTCAAATATAGGATTTCTCAACGTTCTGTCTTCAGTTCCCCTGTCCCATTTTTCTCTCCCAGTTCATTCTTTCTTACAGTAATCCCATCTGGTTCTATCTTTTATCCCAAACACTCCATCTCTTCTAAACCCATTATGCAGGCACTCAACATACCTGATTTCTAGTTCCAAGTATTTTTTACAGCCTTCTCCCTTCCATCAAGGATAACTTTTATTATTTTTGCTGTTACTATTATTAGGTTCTATGACACACTGAATATGAGCTATCTGTCATACATTGCTCAAAGTGCTTTGCATGGATTATTTATTGCATTCCATCATCATAGCCTTAGGAAGTAGTCATTATTCCCAATCTTTTGGTGAAGAAATTGAAGATCAAGAAGTTAAGGAACTCACCTAAGATCACACAAATAGCAAGATCTTAATCCAGGCCTTGAGTTCCAAATTTAGGTTTGTAACCACAAAGCTATACAGCCTCAGGCACCCTTAAGCCTAAGAGTTATTCATTCAAGGAAATGTTTATTTTTTTCTACTGCAGGTGGGCCCTTGTGCTGTTATCCAAGAATAAACAAAGTACAGACCCTGCTTATAAGCAGTCTGGAGTCTAGGGGAGAGACAAAGAAATGGCCAAGCAATCATGCTTCAGAAGACTGTAGTGGGAAGAAGTGTGGGGACTACAGAAGCACCGAGCCATGTACAGCAGCAAAGACTAAGGCAGCAGTTGGGCATGTTGGCGCACCAAGCCTGTAATCCCAGAACTTTGGAGGCTGAGGCAGGAGGATCGTGAGTTCAGAGCCAGCCTCAGCAATGGCGAGGCACTTAGCAACTCAGTGAGACCCTGTCTCTAAAAAAATACAAAAAAGGGCTGGGGATGTGGCTCAGCGGTTGAGTGCCCTAATACCCCACCACCAAAAAACAGACTCAGGCAGCAAAAAGTCATCTGAGACCTGAGTGACAAGCAGGACACAGCCAGTTAGAGGAGCAATGTGTGGGGATGGTATAAAAAAAAAAAAAAAAAAAAAAAAAAAAAAAAAGAGGAGGCTCCAAAAATAAATTCACAAAGGGCCTATATGCTCTGAGACCTGTGATGTCAGCCTGGGATACCACAAGAATACTGAGGCCGATTCCCAAGACAGGAAGCACAGGACAAGCAACAGTGAGGGGAGCCCACTTTGAGTCATGGAGAGTTTGCAGTGCCTGGGAAACACCCAACCAAAGCTTCCCCAGGAGCTTTCACTGTCAGGAGTACAGAGAACACAGCACTCTCTTCACTTTCCTTGGGGATTGTGACAAATGGAGTCATACTCCAAGCTTCAGAACTCAAACAGGGCCCAATAACAGAGATTCTGGTGAACTGTGGTAAAGAATGCAACTTGGACCTGAGGCCCCTTCTTTCCTTCCACCCACAAATCTCTTACTTTAAAAGCATCTGTTCTGGCTCCAAGTCTATGCATGCAGCCCCCTGCAGGGACCACAGGTGTGTAGTGTAGTGACTATCCCACCTGATAGATGGGCTACCCTCCCCCCCCAGAGGTTTCCATATCCTGAGCAAAGCAACCTTGTTTCATTTTCTGGGCAGGATGTTTCTTCCCCAGACAGGATGTTTCTTCCCCCGGGGCAGGAGCCAATAGGCTTAAAGGTCGCCCTGTTCCATGGGCAAAGAGCCAATGGCATTGGGGTTGCTCTGGTGCACCTCCCACCAGAAATCCCTATATAGGGTCCCGTTCGAGAGACTCAGAACACAGTAGCTCATCGCTGCTGAGAGGAGGAAGCTGAGAACACAACAGCTCATCCCTGTGGAAAGGAGGAAGCCACTCACATAACAGCTCGACCCTGCAGAGAGGAGAAACTCTCAGCCAACAACAGCTCGTCCCTGCAGAGAGGAGGAAGCCACTGCACCAGCTCCAGACCCACCACCTCCAGCCTGACAGCAGCTGCCCACCTGATGGCAGCTGCCCCAGTCAACAGCTCCAGACCCACTACCTCCAGCCCAACGGCAGCTCCCAGCCAACAGCTCCATCCTCCAGCCAGACAGCAGCTGCTTTAGTCAACAACTCCAGAGATCCCAGCCAGAGCGACCAAGCACCCACCTTCTGTTCAGAGCTTGCATACTCCCTTCTCTCTGACTCCCCTCTCCCAGCACCTCTTCGAACTTCGACCAGAGCACCTCTTTGACCTCCTACCAGCCACAAAGGCTGTTGAATAAATCTCTTGGCTGCACAGCTGTCCCTGGTGTGATTTTTGCCCTTCACCACCAGGCAGGAAGAGAGAGGAGGGGTGACAGACCCAGGCACTCTGCCTTTTTATTGGCCACTTCTCCTCAGGCAGAGAAGTGTGTGTTTTATAACTCCCTCCCCCCCCCCCCAGAGGTAAGTGAAGTCTCCTTCTTGTGAAAATAATGAAGAAGGTGATATATTGACCTTTTTCTCAACAGAAATGAGGATTCTGAACACAGAAAAAGAGTAGAGTGTCGTTGTTGATGCCACCTTTTCCTTTAAACATCTCTAAAAACACATGCAACAATCAGGTAAGGGCTGGGAAGAATGAGGAAGCAATGGCAAGATGTGTCTGAATTTTTTTCACTTTATTTATTTATATTTTATGTGGTGTTGAGGCTTGAACCCAGTGCCTCACACATTCCAGGCAAGTGTGCTACCACTGAGCCACCAAGCCCAGCCTGAATTTTTTTCATTTACAAAAGTACCTTCCTGAAATTATATGCAAGGACCTGGGATAGATACAGATACAGATAGTGATATAGAGATATACAGATACACACTCACACACAAATGCTAGTGCTTCCCAACTGCAAATGACAAGCTATTTCCATTCCAGTTTTTGTTTAAAAAAAAAAAAAAAAAAAAGCCTGGATAGGTCGCATGGTAGTAGAAGGTGCTGCCACTCAGGATGCAGAAAACTGTCTGTCCTATGGTTTTTCCTGTTTCCATGGTTGATGGAACAACATGGCCTGCTCAGTTGGCTTTCCAGAAATGGATACAGGCCCAGAGAGGCTAAGCACTTCTGTTCATTCATTTTTATTCAATTCCAGAGATATTTATTTTGTACCTCTGATGAGTCAGGTTCCTTGGTAAATACTTCACACTTAAGCAGTCAAAGGTGCTATGGTGCCCCCACGCAGATCACCTTTACCTGGCTGACACATCCATCCCCCAGCTGTTCTGAGGCTTGGCTACTAATGACTCACAGCTGCTCTTTTCTCTAGAGCATAATCCTCAACTGATGGAAGTCCACCTCCCAACCCTTCCCCCAGCAGGCCATGGGCAATAACTGATGTGTAGAAGGATATAAAAGGCCAGTCCTCTATCTCAGAGAGGGATAATTCTGTGATGTAATTTATGTACCAGATTATTTCCTATATAGATCAGGCCAAGGTCAGCCTTTACTTGAGACTCCATTATTCCTTGTTTTTTTTCCCCTTCCCCACTGCCTCGAGGGAACCTGGCCAGAGACAGTACATGACATGGTCCCAGAAGAGGGGACTTAAAGCACTCTAATATGCTTTCCCTTGGTATTTCTCTCTCTGCTTCTGTGTGTATTTTTCTCTCTCCCCACTGCCGTACTGTGAAGAAATCCACGCAGTCCTAAACAAGGGGTCTATGTAGCAAGGAAGTGAGGTCTCCTGCCAAATCATCTTAGCACTGGATCCTCTAGCCCCAGGTAAGCCTTCACATGAATGCATTCCTCGACTACATTTTTTTTTGTGGTGCTGAGGATTGAACCCAGGACCTTGTGCATTCTAGGCAAGCACTCTACCAACTGAGCCACATCCCAGCCCTCCTGAATGACATCTTTTTTTAATTAAACATTGTATATATAACAATAGCATACATTACATGACATCTTGATGGTAGCTTCTTAAGACCCTGGACCAGAACCACCCAGCCAAGCCACTCCCAAATTCCTGATCCAAAGAGATAATACATGTCAATCATTTTATTTTCATTTTTAAAAGATAGAGTTAGGAATATGTGTAGAGTTAGCAATCTAGTCAGGTAGAGTGAGGTTAAAGCATAGGAGCAAAACAAGGGGCAGGCTGGAATTGGAGAAGGGCAGTGGGGTAGACCATATGTGGCTTTGCAGACCTGGATTATCTGCAGACCATTCAGCACACTCCCCACTTCTATACTTTTTCTCTATGCTGCAGCAGACAGAAGCCTGACACTGTCCAATCCTTTTTGTAAACATCTATTTCCTTGAATTAAACATCTTCTCCTATGAAATACCACACAGTAGTTTCTATCCCCCTAACCAGACTTTACATCCATGTTGTATATTTCGAGCATGCCTTGAAGGCCAGAGGAGCCACTGATAGACTCAAAGTAGACAGTGGTCTGACTTGCTTTGTATTTTAGAAAGAGTATTCTGGATCCAGTGAGTAGAAAGGACTGGAACCAACCCATACCGGGGGAAAGGAATCCAATGAGAATGCTTTATAAGGAAGAAAAATAAGAGATGATAGTCATTTAAACCAGGTTGGTAGGAATGGGAAGAGGTGAGAGCTACTTAGACCAGAAACTGGATACATCATTGGTGCTTGATAGAATATGGTCAAAGTGAAGGAAGAAGAACAAGGACATATGGAACTCAGGTTTTGACCCTGGATAAATGGTTGGGGGAAAAATGGTTTAAAGCAAGAAGAAAGAATTATGGCCATACGGAAACTGAATAAAATTAAGCAGATTCATCATAAAGCAATGCTGGAACAATCCACTTCTATCTCCTTAAGGCAGACTATAAATTATCTCCAAAAGGGATCAGTGAATGTTTTCTGTAAAGGGACAGCAGTAAACTTTTTAGGTTTTGAGGGCCATGCAGTTCCTGTGGCAACTCTGCAACTCAACTGTTGTGCTAAAGCAGCCAGAGACAATACAACGGGCATAGCTGTGTTCCAAGAAACTCTATTCACAAAACAGGTGGATGGTATAGATTTGGCCTGCAGGCCATAATTTGCCAGCCCTTACCTAGAGGGGAGAATAATCTACAGATAAACTTAGGAAGCACTGGCTAGTCTATCTTCCTCTTGGTGATTCAATGAGCACATAGCACATTTCGTGCTCTGAAATTTTGTAGGGTAATGGAAGCCACTTGCCTTTGCTTGTTAAGGCATAAGTTCTCAGACTTCTTTGACTTCGTTTCTTTATTCTTGTGTAACTCTTATTAACATTCAGCAGAAGTAACATTCTGTGGGACATACTTTAGGAAATGCTGACTACAGGCTGGGTTTTAGATGAACAAAAGAAGAATATTCCTGCCAGCTACTAAGGTCCACACCCAATCCTAGGAGAGGAGCAATCTCCACAGTGCTTGGCAGATCCAACTCCAGGGGCCCCTGCTGCACACCCTTCCCCTTCTTATTTGGCCAACAGTATGGAGGCAGGGTGTGGATGGGGTTGCTGTCAGGCAAAAAAGGGCTCCCTTCCTACTTCTCTTCTTCCATTCTTTGCTGCAGTAACAGTTCTTGTTGCTGCTGCCAAACTACTACTCTGTATGAATTTATTTCACGGGCTCCTTTAAAACCTGCTGGACAGGCGTGGTGGTGTGGTGCACGCCTGTAATCCCAACTCTGGAGGCCAAAGCAGGAGGATTACAAGTTCAAGGCCAGCCTGGGCAATTTAGCAAGACCCTCAGCAAGTTAGTGAGACCCTGTTGAAAAATAAAAAAGTAAAAAAGGGGCTGGGCGTGGTGGCACAGGCCTGTAATCCCAGCACTTGGGAGGCTGAGGCAGGAGGATCATGAGTTCAAAGCCAGCCTCAGCAATGGCAAAGCACTTAGCAACTCAGTGAGACCCTGTCTCTAATAAAATACAAAAAAGGGCTGGGGATGTGACCCAGTGGTCGAGTGCCCCTGAGTTCAATCCCCAGTACCAAAAAAAAAAAAAAAAAAAAAAAGTAAAAAAGGCTGGGAGTATAGCTCAAAAGATAAACTGCCCTTAGGTACCAAAAAAAAAAAAAAAAAAAAAAAAATCCAGTGCCCAAAACAAATAAAAAAAAAACCCTCCTGGACAAAAAAACACAATAGAAATAATTCATGATAATAGTTAAAACAGATGAACATAAGCATTTTTAAATAGTTTAAAACAATGTATCTCAGATTATAGTTCTACTGAAGCAGCCTTGTTTTACCAAGAGGACCTACCCCCTTCCCCAGTTCAAGTTCTCACCACACTTCCCACCTGGGCCACTACAAAAAACTTCAGCAGATGTTTTCCAGCCTTCAGTTTCTTGCCCAGGCTGACTCACCCTGCACATCACTGAGAAACTAATCTTGTAAAACACCATCTCATGGAAACTCTTTTATCTCAAAGCCTTTAGTGTGTCCCCAAGGCCTAGGGCACACAACACAACCCCTTAGCCAGTTAAAGCTCTTCCACCTCCTGGCTCCAATTTATGACTACATTATAATTGGGTTAATTCATCCATACGGAGCCTACTCCATATACCTAAGTATTCCCTAAATATTCAAACTTATAAAATGTTTCTTCCCAAATCAATTGTTCTAAAACTTCTACCCCACTGATTCCCAAATATAGCTAGCATATAGCTACCTCAGTAGAATTATCTGGGGGATTTTGATAAATTGCAGATTTTTAGACAGCACCCTAGAGTTCCCTCATCAGAATCTCCTAAGAATGGAGCCTGAGAAACTTGTATTTTAACAAGCTCCCTGGGTGATTTTTACATAGCCAGCCCAGACCAACTGGGAACCATTGATGGTCCAAATTCTTCACTTAAAAAGATGAGTAAACCAAGTCTTCAGGGACCTGAGTCTGGACAAAGCCACAAGTGTTCCTGCAATGACTGACTAGGCTTCTTAACTATTTGCTCATCCATTTATCATGGGAGGAGTTGGGTGTATGCCTCCAAGGTTCCATATATAAATATTTGCAGCAGGACAAAATCTTCAGGAACAAGATTTTGTTAAAAAGTCATTTGTTACCAGGCGCGGTGGCGCACACCTGTAATCCCAGCAGCTTAGGAAACTGAGACAGGAGGATCATGAGTTCAAAGCCAGCCTCAGCAATGGCAAGGCACTAAGCAACTCAGTGAGACCCTGTCTCTAATAAAATACAAAAATAGGGCTGGGGATGTGGCTCAGTGGTCCAGTGCCCTTGAGTTCAATCCCTGGTACAAAAAAAAAAGTCATTTGTCAGGCTGAGGATATAGCTCAGTTGGTAGAGTGCTTGCCTCGCATGCACAAGGCCCGGGGTTCGATCCCCAGCACCCACACACACACGCACACACACACACACACACAAAAAAAACAAAAAAAAGCTTAACTTCAGCAATTTGCAAAGGTGTGGGTAACTGGTGAGACATCTAAATTTTGCAATATTCATGCTACTGACAGATTGTAAAAATAAACTCAACCTTTGTTTAATACCAAAGAATCAGGATGGATCCCCAAACCAAGGATCACAGAGGCAATGGCTAAATTTTAAGGAGATGAGCACACAATCCTGCTGTGCAGCCTCTTAGGGTTTTCCAGCATCTTATCAGTATACTAAATGTCATTTGTTGCCTAATTTTCACCTGACCCTCATCTCTGCTAGACAAGGGTACACCAGAAAGCCATGTGGTCCAACCTAGGGCCCTACGATGCAGAAACAGCAGCCAGCAGCATACTGCCCACAGCTAACCCCATCATTCCACAACCAGCCTCAAGAGGGTTCAAAAGACCCAAATCACTGAAAGACTGTTGACCAAAATCCATGACCTAAATCACCTGTGAAAGACAGAAATGGAGCAGAATTGTAAGCATCTAGAGGGCAGGATCTGGGTCTTGCTTTGCTATCATTTTCCCAGGGCCTAATCTGAACACCAACAAACAGCAGGTCCTCTAATCAACATGTGGAATGAGCCAGCAATGAATCCAACACTGTTTTGTGCTCCACTGAAAAGGAGGTTAAGAATTCATCCCATGCTAACTACAGCCACAGACCATAGCAATTACAGGGTGCAGGCTTTAAAGTAAAATCCAAGCTTTGCCCTTGCTCAATGTATAAGCTGGTCACATATGTCACATACTTGACCTCTCTGAGGTATAATTTCTTCATCTGAAAAATGGGGAAAATCCACCTCATTCAGACTCAGTGAGAATTAAACAAAAGATCTTTCTAGATCGCTAAGCACAACTACATAATAACTGTTCAATAATGGTAGCAACTATTGTTAAAAAAAAAAAAAAAAGTGTGACTGGTTTCCCAGGCATAGTTTCTGCTAGTGCAGGCAACACCCAATTCAGTGTAACAGTACTTTTCCCCCTTGACAAACACATGGAAACCTAGACTGAGAAAATGCTGGCTCCAATTTAGAATACAGGCCCCAAAGCAGATAGATGATCCACAATCCAAATCTGTGCCCCTGGATATTACTGCTAGCAATATTGGAGGGGAGACTTTTAAAAAATAAAAGCCCTTTCAGACTTTCAAATTTCAAGGCTATCTCAGCACAGACATCTCAGGCAGTTTGCATTGAACATCTCTGGTACCACCCATCTCCCCAGAGCCCAGAGGGAAACCAATTCAATATTGGAAACACCCAGGAAAACACTGAGAGAGGAGTTCAGGGAGAAATTTGGTGGGAATGGGTAATCAACAAATGTAATGGAGATGTAGTCCCTGGATTCAGTAGTCACATGACAGAATTTTCTAGGGATTCCCAAAACCTGTTTGATTACTGGACAATACCCATGAAACAGACTTGCTGCTATAACTAGAGGACTCTGAATGCTTTATTTTGGTATAAAGTACAAGTGTTTTGACCATGACCAGGGTTTTGTTTTTCTACTTTCAATTTCTATTAATACAACAAAGATCTGAGCTGAGTGTGAGCCCCACTCTCTATGTCACATACTAAAGCCATTTTACACTCTCATCTGCAAACTCAACAACATGGTCTGCGCAGATAATGTGATCTATGGCAGGATTCTCTTGAGAATTGTATTCCCTGTGAATAAGATGAAGAAAAATGCCCATGTGTGTCTCTTGCCCAACAAAACAGGCAACTACCACCATCCATCACTATTTAACAGTATCTCATGACTAGGACTTTAGAAATTCTCCTTGCTGGCTCCCCACCACTGATATATATATAGGTCTAGTGATAATAACAGTATACAAAAATTTTAAAAGGCTTCAAAGTCCTAGACTCATGCAATATTTTGCCACACTCATCATTTGAATTCCCTCCATGGGGGCTGGGATATAGCTCAGTGGAGAGCACTGAACTAGCATGTGTGAAGGCCTGAATTCAATCCCAGTACTACCAAAATAAATAAATAAATAAAACCTGAATTCTCTCCTTGGTTCCATCATTCTGTACTAGGACTGGAGTGTTAGAATAACATTCTTTCCAACCACTGATAATTCACACTTAGACGGTGAGAAATGTCTCTTTTCTGGTTGACACAGTCCTTCCTGCATGAGCTATGTCCATCAAGGAAATATGGCTTTTAAAAGTTCAGTTAGAAATAGCTTGCTAGAGAGGGGACTACAAAATTATGTAAGAGTTACTAACCAGGCATAAAAATAAAAATTCAGCACTGATAAGGATGTGGAACTAGACTGGGATCACCAGTGATTGATTGTATTAGTACAAACACTTTGTAACACTGGCCACATCTGCTAAGGCTGACCCATAAAACTCTAAGGCATATGCCCAAGAACAATGAAAACACACATCCACTGGATAGTTTGGACAGAAATGTCCAACTCATCATTACCAACATCTGAAAATTACCCAAATATCCATCAACAGTAGAAAATAGTGATATATTTGCACATACAACGGAATACTATACAGCAATGATCTATATACAAAAATGTAGATGAATCACACAAACGTAGTTTAAGCAAAAGCAATCAGACACAAGAGAATATATTGCATGATTCCACTTATATAAAGTAGGAAATAGATAAAACTAATCTACACTGTTAGAAGTCAGAATAGAATAGTGCTAACCCTAAATATAGGAGATTGGGGAAACAGCACAGGGGAGAGGGGCGGTTCTGCTAACTATATTCTGTTTCTTGATTTGGGTGGAAATTACATGTGTGTGTTGAGCTTGTAGAAATTCACTGAGTCGCACATTCATATAGTTCAATAAAAAAAAAAAAAATCCCACAGAGACAATTTCCTGTAATGTCCTTAAAGTGCCACCTAGTGGTACAAGTTAAATGTAAACAAGAGAGAAGTTTCACCTCCAGGAAAGGAGGAAGGGAAAGAGGCAGGAAAGAGATGCCATTACCTGGCATACAGAATCCCAACAGAAGGATTATGAGGCAAAGTAAAGCTGTGTACCACAGAGCTAGCTGGTACTAGTGAGCTGATGGTATACATCTCTTCCCAACTCTGCTCAGGATCAGTATGATGGGAATATTTACAAGACGGGCTATAAACTGAAGTTTACCTTCCATTCCCCAGAGAAAGGGTTTACCAGCACACTACTAGGCAACAACTACAAAATTTTCTGGGCACAGTAGGGTATTTAGGAGGGAGTTGGAAAGATAAATTCCTTTCCTCTGTCTCCTCTCGGCAGCCATGTTCCCTTCTTTCTCACCTTCACAGTACAATGCTGTGGTGAGGCCAAGTCTGGTTTCCTTTAATTATGCTTCAGAAATAGAGTTGGGAAGGCCCACCACAGCAAGCCTTTGAAGTTGTTAGTTGAGTAAAGGATATTTGCTCAGAGTTTTGTTAATCAAGTTGAAAGACAGTGCACCTTGTTCAGACGAAGGTCTTTAAGGAAAAATGACAAATCACAGACACCGGCATTGTTTAGGAGACCGTGTGTTGAAAGGCTGACAGGGAAAATCTATCCTTCTTCCCACAGATTCTTCTTCTCATTTCTATTATTTTGATTGATGGAAGAATTCTCTTGAGACCTGTGCTGCCCATGAGAGAAGGTTGAAGAAAGATGTCCTATGCATACCTCTTGCCAACTGGTAATTTTCTTTCAAATTTCATTGTTTACAGAAACAAGTGATGATCTGGATTGGGCCTACAGGCTATAGTTTGCCAACTCCTGATGAAGGCAGTGGGTTAGTCCACAAAAGGTCATAGAAGTGGGTAATAAAAAAAGGATTCTACTTGCCGGGTGCAGTGGTGCATGCCTATAATCCCAGCACTTGGGAGGCTGAGGCAGGAGGATCATGAGTTCAAAGCCAGCCTCAGCAATGGTGAGGCACTTAGCAACCCAGTGAGACCCTGTCTCCAATAAAATACAAAAAAGGGCTGGGGATGTGGCCCAGTGGTCGAGTGCCCCTGAGTTCAATCCCAGGTACCAAAAAAAAAGGGGGGGGGATTCTACTAAAAATAGTTCAGAGTAAGTAGTCTAGCATTTATTCTGGGCTTATGACTACCAATTTCTGGATATCCTGGGTCTTCTGCATTTTCAAACTGGATCCTGATTTTGTTTCACTGGGCCTGCAGTGATAATAATTGTAACAGCTTACTGTTGTTGAGGGTGGACCATGTGCCCGGCACCATTCTAAGTGCTCTACAGATCTTATCTCATTTAACCCTCATAACAACCCTATGAAAATGAACACTAATATTATCCCCATTTTGCAGATGATGAAATGGAGACACAGAAAGACTAAGTAATTTGTCCCAAAGCCAATAGAATGTGGTAATAGGATTTGAACTTCAAGCTGATGCTCTTGACTCTACTATCAGGCTGCCTTCCTGAGCCCAACCCCCGTTGTCCTCCACTGTCCTTTCCCATTAATACCATAGCACTATGATTGCCTGCCTAACCTTCCCTACTTATATACTCCTCCCCTGACCCTCAAGAGTGACTTGTATACTCTGAAACTGTGTGGTAGTGGTGAGAAACTGAGAAGAGAAATGAGGACTCCATTGTCCAATTATCTAGAAACCAAGCACAAGTAGCCAGGCACAGTGGTGCATGCCTATAATCCCAGCAGCTTGGGAGGCTGAGGCAGGAGGATCACAAGTTCAAATCCAGCCTCAGCAACTTAGCAAGGCCCTAAGTAACTTACTGAGACCCTTTCTCAAAATATAAAATACAAAGGCTGAGGACATGGCTCCATGGTAAGGCCCTGGGTTCAATATCCAACACCACCAAAAAAAAAAAAAAGTAAATAAATTTTAAAAAACGAGAAACCAAGCACAACTAACCCTCTTGGGGAGAAACTGAGCTGTCTTGTTACTTATGAGAAAACACAGTGGCCAGCTACAGCCTACAACCTTTACCAATAAAACATAAGGAAATGGGTTTAAACAAGACACATGGAAAATGACACAGTAAGTGCCAGGAGACACTACAGAACAGATGGTGTTTAGCAGGGCTGCCTTCAGAGGGTGAGGAAAGATGAAGGAGTTACAGGATAAGGATCACATCACAATCTTTGTGCTCTCATAGTTCTTAGCAAAGTCTAGGCTTACAGTAAGCACCTTCCATTAACACCTGATGAACTAACTAATTAGGCAAACTGAGGGCAGTGTCCAGAGGATGGTGCCAGCAAAATTAGCTTTATACAAGCTAAAAATCATGAGCATAATATAATAAAGAGTCACAAATCTAAGAAAGAAAACAAGTCACTAGTAGTGGAGTAAAGCTAACTCATTAAGAGATTTCATAAGAGAAAATGTATCCCTGATAAAGATAATATGTCAGCTTGGTTGTTGGGAGAATAATTCTTTTTTTTAAATTTATTTGCTTTAGTTGTACATAATGTCTTTATTTTTACATGGTGCTGAGGATTGAACCCAGGCCATGCACGTGCTAGGTGAGCGGTCTACTGCTGAGCCACAACCCTGCCAGCCCTTGGGAGAATAATTGTGAGACATGAATTCATAGAATAGTATCATATTAAAAGCTGGTCCTTGGGCTAAACAGCAGGGTTAGAATCACAGCCTTTCCTTGCTGTGTGTGGCATTGGCCAAGTTCCTGAAGCTGTCTGTATCTTATTTTACTTATCTGCAAAATGGTGAGAGCAATAGCATTTGTCACCCAGGATTGTTATGAAGACTAAATGAGTTAGTATTTGTACAACACTTAAAAGAGCATTGGGCACACAGCACTCTAAAAGTGCTTCATCAGTGAAATAAAAATCACAGAACCTCTATAGCTTGTATACTTTTAAAATAAGCATTTTAACTGCCACAGTGCACAACTGCAATCCCAGTGACTCAGGAAGCTGAGTCAGGAGGATAGCAAATTGGAGGTTAGACTGCGCAATTTAGCAAGACCCTGTCTCTAAATAAAAAGTAAAAAGGGCTGGGGATGTAGCTCAATGGTAAAATGCACCTGGTTTCAATCCCCAGTACCACAAAAAAGTATTTTAGATAGCTGTAGAAAAGATTTCACATTTAGAAAATGACTGGTAAGCATAAAGAGTGGAAATTCTCATTAATTTTTGCTTAGCAGATCTATAGCTAATTTTTGTGACATGCAGTGGCTGACTTCTCTTCCTTACCCTCCCTCTCTATATCATTCAATTTCTAGCACTTCCCCAGAAACCTTTTCCAGCCCACCTCTTCTACAAGAGCAGGCTGGGTAACTTACTTAGGAGAGTCCCAGCAGTTCATTTCCACTCTCTGAACTCAACTTCCTCTTCCTTATGAATATTACACAGTGAAATTCACCTTTACATATATCTGTAATGCACTATTTAAAAAAAAACTATAAATAAATAGAATAACAACCAGTAGAAAAGAGGAAAGGGAGCACAGGGAGGGGAAGGAGAAATACTGGGACTGAATTGTAGCAAATTATATTCCATGCTTGTATAATTATGTCAAAATGAACCACAATATTGCATAACTATAATGCACTGATAAAAAATGACATGCATTTGTTTTTTTGGGGATTGGCTAACTTCACTTAGCATTATATTCTCCAACTCCATCCATTTACCTGCAAATGCCATGATTTTATTCTCTTTTATTGCTGAGTAAAATTCCATTGTGTATATATACCACATTTTCTTTATCCACTCATCTACTGAGGGACATCTAGGTTGGTTCCACAACCTAGCTATTGTGAATTGTGCTGCTGTAAACATTGATGTGGCTGTGTCCCTGTAGTATGCTGTTTTTAAGTCCTTTGGGTATAGACCGAGGAGTGAGATAGTTGGGTCAACTGTAGTTGGGGGCAGGTCATGGGAGGATTAGACGAACTCTAGATAGGGCAAAGAGGAGGAAGGGGAAGGGAGGGGTCATGGGGGCAGAAAAGATGGTGGAACGAGATGGACATCATTATCCTAAGTACATGTATGAAGATACAAATAGTGTGAATATACTTTATATACAACCAGAGATATGAAAAATCATGCACATTCTGCTGTCATATATAACAACTTAAAATAAAAATGACATGCAATGACAGATGTGAAAGCATGAGCACAGAAGCATCAAAATTTAAGTTTTAGATACTCAGAAGCCAGACAAAGGTTTATCAGGGGCCAAAACACAAAGCAGTAGGCCAGGCTAGGGGTCCTGAAGCATGTAGAGGTGGCTGAGAGCTCACATGCAGCAAAATAACAGGGATTAAGATGCCCCATATGAGGCAGGGGCAAGATCATTCCCTGAAGCCAAAGGCTAAGGTGGTGCTTCACTACCTGTAAAGCTGAAAAGCCAGAAGGAAGCCTGTGATGGTGCTCAGATACCTACTTAGGAAAAGGACAGGAGTATATGCAGGCGGTCCCTGGCTTACAAGGCTTCACTTATGGTAATTCAACTTTATTAGAGTATGAAGACATAGGCATAGGCATACAACCATTCTTTTTTCACTTTATTCAATAAACTACATGAGATATTCAACACTTTATTATAAAATAAGCTTTGTGATAGACGATTTTGCCCAACTATAAGCTGATGTAAGTACTCTGAACATGTTTAAGGTAAGTGAGGCTAAGCTCTGATGTTCAGCAGGTTAAGTACATTAAATGTATTTTCAACTTACAATGTTTTCAGTCTCCAGTGGGTCTACTGGGATATAACCTCATCCTAAATCAAGGAGCATCTGTCTAATATCACAGCCTGGTCCTGGGCTAAGCCAGCATCTGATGCCATCTTTGAGAACCCTGTCATCCACACCAGATTGAAGTATTGTATCTCAAGTATAAGAAATGGCTCTAGACTAAAGGCCATGGGGGTATAGGGGCATAGGGCTGTGGCGTACAGCTGGTAGTGATAGCTGCTGAACTGCCAGGTAGGGAAAAGCTCAGAGAAATGAGAATAAAATTTAAATTCCAACTCAATGATCACAAACCTGCAACACAAACTTCCAAAAGCATGGAAGACAAAACCTAACACTAAGAAAAAAAAACAAACAAATAAAAATTCACTCCCAATAAACATGAAAATAGAGCAAGTTCTAAATAACATTAAAATACATTAAGTATGTTTAGAATTCTCAATGTTAAATATAGGGGATAAAACATGAAACACAAATAGGGAAACATAAAAAAAAAAGACTGACATAAAAATAATTGATTATAAAACCTAGAATCAAAAAAATAGTGATAGGGGGCTGGGGTTGTGGCTCAGCGGTAGAGCGCTCACCTAGCACGTGCGCGGCCCGGGTTCAATCCTCAGCACCACGTAAACATAAATGCATTGCATTGTGTACAACTAAAGCAAATAAATAAATATTTAAAAAAAAATAGTGATAGAGATTTTAAAACAAGACAGAAAAATTTTGGCTATACATGGTTATACAGAGAATTACATAGAAGATGAAGATTTGGTTCAGGGCTAGCACAGAATGATCAGAACATTTTAAAAATGAGAAAACTATTATTACAACTAAAAGATGTGTTGACATAGAAATACATAGCCAATTGCACTTCAAGAAGAAAATAGAAGAAATTAGTAGAGAATTCAAACCCACAGAGACATGACTAAGAGTGCTCTAAAATTAAACATGATTTTCCAGAAGGGAAATATATACCAAGTGTCACCTGGAATAAATAAACTTAAATCTATGCCTAGACACATCACAGTGACATAAACAGAACATTTTTTAAAAAAGTATTAAAAGCCCCTGTAGAGAAAAGGCAGAGTCACTCCAAAGTAACCAAAAATAGATTGACAGTAGATTCTGCAGCAGCAGCAGCAACAGCAGCAATAAATGTCAGAAGAGGAGGAGGTTAATACATTCAAAATGCTGAGGGAAATTAACTTTCAGTCTGGAAGTCTGTACAAAGCAAAATTACCTTCCTGTTGTTTTTTGTACTTGGAATTGAACCCAGAGGTGCTTTACCACTGAGCTATATCTCCAGCCCATTTTATCTTTTATTTGAGACAGAGGTACTGAGGCTGGCCTCAAACTGTGATCCTCCTGCCCCAGCCTCCTGAGTTGCTGGGATTACAGATGGGCAACACTGTGTCGGGCTGCAAAATTACTAATGAAGGGGGAGGGCAATAGAGTCACTATCCAGAGAACATGGATGAAAAATAACTACAAGATGACATATTTCAGTGAGCTATATATTTGAATCTCACAATTGCTAGAGTCATCATAACTATGTTATTATATGCTGTTGTATATGTCTTATCCCAATTTCTGAGAACATGGTCTCTAAAAGTAGCTTCCAAAGATCATTTTATTCTGATAAAGTTTCAAATAACTTTTTTATTCTTATCATCATATCAGAGGGCATTTTTGCTAATCCTTAATTATAAGAGGATATTCTTAAAAGAAAAACTGTATCATTTCCCTGCCAAAACAGCTAAACTTCTGCCAATTACTTAAAAGTATACCTCCAAGTACGTGACAGTAGACAGTAGCTCTCCTATTGTTATATCACCCCCAGGGTTTCAGTTGTACTTAGCAGGAGTGAGCAGGGAAAACTGATCTAAGCATCTTTTCCCTTGATTGTGTTTTACGATTTTTTTCATCTATATTTAAAATAAGATCTTTTTAGGAGGTGGCTTACTGGGAATTGAAGCCAGAGCCCTTTATTAGTGAGCTACATCCCATCCTTTCTATTTTTATTTTGAAACAGGGTCTTGCTGATTTTCTGAGGCTGGCCTTGAATTTGCTATCTCCTGCTTCAGCCTCCTGAGTAGCTGGGATTACAAATGTGCACTAACACATCTGGCAAATATTTCAGAAGTTCAGAGCCTAACAACTGCCATTTAAGTAAGATGTGATCTTTCCTTCCAAATATAACAAATGGTAGCATCTGATAAAAAGTTGTGTCTAAGAAGTTTGGCTTTGAAAAAGAGCAGCATGCCCAGCATATTCCTACTGGGTTCAGCGTGGCCTTCAGCTCTGATTCTAGCCAGACAGAAAAGTTAGATGCAAGAATAGCTTGAGTGGACCATGGTGGCTCCAGTTTCCTTTCAAGGCCATCTGTGTTCCTGGTTCATCTTTCATGACAGTACACACATGACCAGTGGCACACACTGACTAGTCCTTCTAGGAGGACCTTGCATTATTACCCTTCTCACCATATTCACATCAATCATCACAAGAAGCTTGTGGTATGCAAGCCATTTCTCGTGATCTGGGTTCTTATCTCCACAGGGTTTGGGTACATCCCCTAAGCTGAACTCCTGCTTCCCTCTCCTCTTCCACTAGAACTTATGGAATGACATTGACAAAATCCCTTCTATTCTTTTTTAAAAAAAAATATTTATTTATTTGCTTTAGTTGTACACAATGTGTTTATTGGTACGTGGTGCTGAGGATCGAACCTGGGCCGCGCACATGCTAGGCGAGCGCCCTATTGCTGAGCCACAATCCCAGCCCTCCCCTCTATTCTTGATCTTTTCTCAGAACATCCTTTCCTCTTGCTCTAAGTGAGTGCTTCTCAATTCTGGCTGCACTTTAGAATCACATGAAAAGTTTTTAAACTCCCAATGGCTGGGACTCACCACTTTGTACCAAAATTTCTGGGCCTCAGCAGGTTTAAAGTTCCCCCAGATGATTCTACTGTGCAGCCAAGGGTGAAAAACAGGCTAACTAAACTCCTACTGTCTCTTCAGCAGCTGCTTCCCATAGAGAACTTTCTTATTGGGGGACTATTTCTTTCCCACAGTTCTGGCAACACTGGGACTAGAGATGAAGAGGTGGCCTGCTCCTCACTACCAACTCCAGAACACTCAGTCTTCCCTCAAATCTGACTTTCCAAATCTCTGATAGTTCCTCAAACATACCAGGACCTCATGCATATCTGTTTCTATGCATTTGATTTTCTCCCCCTACAGGAAGTCTCTGTATCCCTCAGCCATCTAAAAAGAAACAGTCTCTTGTTTCTTTAAAAGTCATTTCATGTTTTCTCTAATATGCAGATGCTAATTCCCAATAAGGCGTGGGGGGGCACTAGGGAAGAATAGCATTACCTTAGATTAGGTAGAGGGAAGTGAAGGGAGGGAAGGGAGGTGATGTGGGGATGGGAAAGATAGTGGAATGAAACAGACATTATTACTGTATGTATATTTGTGACTACATGACCAATATGATTCTGCAACATGTACTCTCAGAAAAATGAGAAATTATATCCCATCTATGTATGATATATCAAAGTTTATAAATGCATTCTATTGCCATGTATAATTAATTAAAATAAATAAAAAATTAATTGGAAAAAAAGTCATTTCATTGACCACCCCACCCATCCCATGATCTTTCTTGGTCTCTCTGAGCATAACAGTATTAATAATTCTTCCAGAGTGCCTGTTATCTTAGTACTCATAACATTGCTAGTGGGTAGCACTTGGTATGTTAAGATAAGAAACTAGTGGCATAAATAGGAAAATTCTGAGCACATTAGTCTAGAGGAAGCCCTAATTCATCAGATGTGGTGCCAATGTGAAACTTAAAAGTTAATATTTTGTATCCCCCAAATCTTTTCTTTATTAAACATAATTACACTAAAGCCATGGTTCTATAACAATTGCCATAAGAAATTTGGCATGAGATCAATGCTATTAAAGGGATTTAGCTATGGAAGTACCAAATAGTCCCTTAGCAGAGAACTGACCTACAGGACAAGCACAAAAAAACTCTGTAGATGGCATTTTACTTTACGCACAAACAGTAAGCTAATAAGTTCAACTAACTCTCACTTTAACACAGCTCCATATGAAACAGTTTGCTCTAATTGCTTTCTGGTTTTTTATGCTATGAATTGGTCTTTTAAAAAAAAAACATTTCTGAACTGAGCCAAAAGGCCATGCTCTGGTTTCTAGTCTTTCCACACAGGAAAACATGGAATAAAAAAACGCTTGATTCTTTATTCACTTGGTCCTTCTTGCTCTTACCTAACAGTATGAAAAAGAAAAGATCTGTTTCTTTGCATTTATTCCTTTCCCTAACTCTGGGGCCCCATTTGTATAACTTACTCCAGATGTTCATATCACAGTGCTGCTTGGTATAAGTAGAATCCACCTAAACTGCATTTTATGCTGAAAACCTATACCTCATCTCCCTCACTTGATAAAAGTAGATATGTTTCTGTTATATGTATATGTGTGTGTATATGTGTATGCAAATGTATAAACTCATTTATCTAACATACTCAGAACCTG
The DNA here is from genome assembly GCA_025594165.1 of Tamias sibiricus. Classification (NCBI taxonomy): domain Eukaryota; kingdom Metazoa; phylum Chordata; class Mammalia; order Rodentia; family Sciuridae; genus Tamias; species Tamias sibiricus. The sequence continues at coordinate 18,758,685 of CM046667.1, read as the reverse complement.
GAAGTATATCACGACTGATCAGCCACATAGCTTTTAAAATAGTGTTCCTCTGTAGGAAACAGAACATTTTTTCATTATTACAAACTAGTCTTACCCATTTATCAAGTTATGTAATAGGAAATATTTAAATACAAAAAAATAATACAGAAACTTTAGTTTAACCTCCTCCATGGCTACTAATAAATGTAATCATTTTAGTTTTACCAGGCTTCCTGGGTTCTCCCCAGGTCTTCAGGTAAAGGTACTACAGGCTAAGCCCCATGAAAACGTCTCTGTAGATACAGATATATTTCCAAAGTCATATTGATGGTCTAAATATAGTGGGTATTCAAAATATTTAATAGGGCAAAAGAAGAATTCAGAGTGTTTAAGTTCTCTATAATAAAATTTGCTGTGAGACAGCAAAAGTGACCTCATGAGAGAGTGAGCAGAAGGAATAGAAAAACAACAAAAGAAAGGGAACAAACCGAAAACCTGGACAATTTGAAACCCCAAGCTAATGTGCAGGAAACTTTAATTTTTAAATCTTCTAGAGAAGACTATTGGTATAACATATAAAACTTGACTTTAATCACATAATACAGAAATGAGGTGACAGATTAAAACAATGTGCCCGCCGGGCGCGGTGGCGCACGCGGTGGCGCACGCCTCCCTCAGCACTTGGGAGGCTGAGGCAGGAGGATGGCGAGTTCAAAGCCAGCCTCAGCAATGGCGAGGCACTTAGCAACTCAGTGAGACCCTGTCTCTAAATAAAATACAAAAAAGGGCTGGGGATGTGGCCCAGTGGTCTTAGCAACACCTTAACGCTGGTGTTCTAGTAGTGTTTCCTAGCCCCTAAGCCCTCAGGATAGTGGTAGGTATTTTATAAATATGATGATGAATGGTCACACAAGCTACAAAATTGCTTTAACAACAAAATAGAACAGTTTTTTGTTCGTTTTGTTGTTGTTGTTGTTGTTTTTGCCATAGGACTTCAAAACTTTTAGTGGGCTCATATACACTAGGAATCTCCCAAAGGGAGTATAGAGGCAGCAGCCTGCAAATTTTTCTTACCACAGAACCCTACTAATATCTTCAAGAGACTATTTCATCACAAGAACTTTGGGAAATACTACGGTATTCCATACAGTTGGTGACTGAGATTCTCCTGGTTAATATTAGGAATTTGACATGGCAAGAAGACTAAATACAACTATGTGCTTATTACCCAGGACTTCATATACTGAGTATGTGTCCCACTTACAGTGGATGAAAGGGGGCAATGGTACAAGGGAAATGGCCTAGAGATTTTCTGCCTCCATTTCTTACACACCTGTTCCTGTAGTCTGAACTCTCCATAGTTAGGCACTTGAGCTGGAGACCTGGGTTGAGCGCTGGGCTCAGTATCTACACTGTGCTGGGCAATCTGGTGGACAAAGACGCAACTTATCCATTAACAGAGACTGGAGCATTCCCAGTCTGCCTGTCAGATCCTCAGTCACCATGCCCAAAAGAAGACAGGAAGCCCACTTCAAGCTGCTCAGATGAGGACTTGGAATAACAGCAGCACAGTTCAGGCCACTATTGTCATTTGTGCAACAGGGAGGTTCATTACAAAAGTGTTTTTAGACATGTCTTCCACACATTCATCCAGGTGGTCCTCAAGTCTAGGTTTGAAACTGCAGCAGGTAGATGAGCACTCCCAGAATGTCAGTTAATTTTGTTGCGATCCAGTCCAAGTTTGCTGTTGGTGCAAAGCAGCAGCCTCAACTCATCTAGGTCCTCCATGGAGGATGTGGTGAAAGCCTCACTCACAAGTATAATGGACCTGCTGGGTTGCTGTAAATGTAGATACGTAGACTCCAGTGACAGAGAGAGGAAGGGCCTAAAGACTTCAGTTTGGAACTGGCTCTACTATTCACTAGCTACCTCACCTTGGTGATTTGCTTAACTCCTATGTGCTCCCATTTCCACATTTGTTTTAAAAAAAAAAAAGAATGATATTAGTACCTACTTCATAAGATTTTGTGAAGATTAAATTATGCATTGAAAGTAGTTAGTATAATGCCTGGTCTATTGCAGATGCTCAATTAACATAGCTAATAATTTTGAATGAGCAGAAATTATGACCAAAGAAAGCCTTAGGGTGGAACTATGATTTGGTATTAGAGAAAGAGCAGACTTGATGACTACTTGTTAACTGATCAGTACCTCTTAAAGCCAGTACTGCATTCTGAAAAAGGAGTTCTTGCTTGTTTATATGCAAGTCAAGAAGAACTGGGCTTTTTATTACCCTTCAAACTGAAGCAGGAAGTCAATATCTCATGGTATTTGAATCTTGTGGTTGAGTGGATGCTCACTCAAGACCATCTAATTGTCTGAAGGAACAGTAAACACATGTTAAAAGTGGCTTCAATGACTCAAGTCCTGAGAAGCACTACATGCAAAGGTATATGCTCTGAGCCACCACCCACCGCGGTGAAGTAGAAACTGTCTGCAGAGAAATTTCCTAATATTTTCTGCCAAATGTTGGAAAGGGTCACTAGGGATAGAAAGTCTCTTCAGCAGCAATTAGCAAAAGGAAAGATCTATAGCACTGTCTAACACACTCCATGGATTTGCTGCTTGCTTCTCACTTTCAACTCCATGGAAAGTGTGGATGAATAAGCCATAGTGGCACATGGAAATAAGGCAGAATTCATTTACAGGTGAAAGAGATTTTGTTGACACATTGACACTCCTACCATTTCAGCTTATTGTTCTGAAGGAAAATACCATACTAAAGAAAGCACTGTGGGCCAAAAAACATTGCACTAACTTCATGTTGATGACCATTTATTTTTAGTTTATATGGAATAAACATAACTCTTAAAATGCTGACGAAAAATATAATCACCCAGACTGCACATACTATATAAAACAACCACATCCTCAACCTCCAATTGGAGAGACACTCCTTCAACTCTGCTCTATGAAAACCACACGCAACTCTCAATAGCCAAGAATGAACGAGTATACGTTTGCTTGGTGGCTTATGGAGGAAACTTTCCCTTTTCCACATGAGGCTGGGCTGGCTAGATGAAAAGAAATTAATCCACTCTGCTCTCTTCATTCAGATATTTTCCTGGGAATCTGAAATACCAGTTCTGTGGCAATTGAACCTTGCAAAGAAGCACACTGGTAGGGCAATTTGTGTACTATGAAACACTTTACAGAAACTAAATCTGTCTCCTACCTGTGATGGACAAGGTCTTGGTGGGAGTGCAGGTGGTGGAGGTAACAATCCTGATTTAGTAGCTGAAAAGAAAAACACATATTGTTAAGGACCACTCCATAACAAGAAGACAAACAGAAACCTCTTGTATTGAACTAGGAATAGCTATGGCATTTGTGTTTAACATGTTTTTAAAATCCCTCTGAAGGCTTAATTTTTTAAAAAGAGTGCATGTTATTTCTAATCCCTTTTTCATTTCCATCTTACTCAAAACAAGTATTTGCAAAGGCTGTTAGGTAAATACTTAGGTCCATTTTATGACTAAGACAGTATAAAATGGCAAGAAAAAAACACCTTTTGATCAAAAGCTGGGAACTCAGCATGGGAAAGGTGGTTAATTCCTCATCATTCTGATGATAATTATTTAGCTTCAAATAATACAGTCAGCCGGGCGCGGTGGCGCACGCCTGTAATCCCAGCACTGTGGGAGGCTGAGGCAGGAGGATCGCGAGTTCAAAGCCAGCCTCAGCAATGGCGAGGCACTTAGCAACTCAGTGAGACCCTGTCTCTAAATAAAATACAAAAAAGGGCTAGGGATGTAACCCAGTGGTCAAGGGCCCCTGAGTTCAATCCCTGGTACCACCAAAAAATAATAATAATAATAATAATAATAATAATACAGTCCAAAAGTCATGAGGAGTCTTCTTTTGGCTTTCTCATATTTCTCCCTAGATCTCAGCCATTACTGCTGTTTAATTCAATGTATGAGCTGTCAAAAGGAAGGGAGCCAGAACCCCAAAAAAAGGCAACTCTGCCACCCTTTATGTGTTCCTGTGATTGGATCTGCCTGCAGCAGGAAAGGCCAAAAGTGATGGACTGAAATGATTGATTCATTTATTTGAAAAATCTCAATTTCTTTTCTCTCCCTGATCATTAGTATTAGGGATAACTAAATCTGTTTCTAAAATAATCTGGCCACATTTGGAGGATATTTTAAAAGAAAGTTGCAATATAACATGGTTTTAATTTTATGAGATACAGAGAATATTTGAGTTAAGACAAGAATATCTGAATTATAACTTAACGAAAGTAAACAGCTACTAGAGAATTATAAATAAATAGAGTCCATAATCACACACAAGAAATAAGTTTAGGATCACATAATGGTAAGTTAAAACTATATTGTTTACAAACACCTTAGAAAACCCCATGTATTTATAACTATATGTAGTTTATTCAAATATTTATAACGTGTACTAATATTTGGAAAATCTTCTGTGCCTTAAATAATAAATAAAAGCAACATACCGAGAACATAAAAATTTTGAAAATCACTATTGATTTGACCTAGCTGGATCAGATAGGTTAGAAGATGGAGTTTGGTGCTTTTCACAAATGTAATTCAGAATAATATTACAGAGCTGCTCATTCTGAGCCAGTGCATGAATACGATACAGCCATGTGGGACACTACAACTTCTCTCAATCTGTCTTTCATTAAAATTTATAAAAAGTGGATCAAAACACTAGAGGTTGAACAGCCAATAGTAACAAAGCATACGGCAGAAGAGAATGTGGAAAGCCTTCAGGAATTATCCATCTCAGGGTCCGTACTCTAAAGGTTATTATGGATTGGGCTTTTAAATTACCAGTTACTTTAAAAACAAAATAAGTAAATAAGCAAACTATGTGTGCTTCTAAAAGAATGGCCACAAAATTACATCAGAATAAGTGTGGTAAAACAACCTTTTGTTAACAGAAGAGGACTACCCATGAAATGATAAGTCATTTAGTTAAATTGACTTCTACTTCCAGCCAAAATGGAAATAGAAAAGATTTACTCACCCATTTGAAACAACAAAAAACAGAGAACCATATGAAACAACAGTTTTCAAGATACTAGAACAAAACATATACAAAAGGAGTTTATAAAACACCAGAAAATCAGGCAATAAAGATGGTGATCCCTAAGAGATAGGAAACAAAGAAGGCAAGTCATGCAACTGTCCCTGCTCACTACCTTGAGAGTTACTAGAAACAGGACCTATCCAGATTCAGATCCGATTATGCTCCCATTTTACTATTAATTTTTAAAATGACAGATGCTGTGGTTTTTTTGTTTGTATGTTTTTTTTTTTTTGTTGTTGTTGTTGTTTTGGGGGGTTTTTGGTTTTTTTGGGTTTTTTGGGTTTTTTTGTTTTTTTGGTACTAGGGATTGAACTCAGGGGCACTTGACCACTGGGCCACATCCCCAGCCCCTTTTTGTATTTTATTAGAGACAGGGTCTCACTGAGTTGCTAAGTGCCTCGCCATTGCTGAGGCTGGCTTTGAAGTCGCCATCCACCTGATGCTGTGTTTTTGTTTAAAAAAAAAAAAGACATGTGGGTCTATTTCTGAATGGACTTTTGGATAAAATAGTACCACCTATATCACCATTTATTAGGTTCATTAGAAGTTGCCCCAACTATAAATAAAATCAATATCAGACCATTAAAATGGAACCCTGCCTCAGTTTCTTACTACAAAGTTTCAAGCAACAAAATAGTATCACAGGCATGTGATCATTGTTCATTCTGAATCTTTTAAGAGTTGATATTGATAATTTTCCTCATTAACTTCTAAGAGGATTGGGGCTGGTCAAAATAGTATATCACAAATGTTAACAACAGCTTTGTTTCCTCTTTTTGATACCTTTTTCTGATCTTACATATCTACCTAGAAGAGCTACTATTAAGCTAAATTAAAATGGTGATAATGGGCATGCTCATCTTCTCTCAATCGCAAAGGGAAACATTCACTAGTTCACCTCGAAGTATTATGCTTGCTATATAGGTTTATAGTGGGTATCCTTTAAAATATTACGAAAATTTCTATTTATTTTTATTTTGAGATTTTTTTCATGGTAATTTCATGTTAAATTTTAACCAAAGATGCAACTCCATCCATTGTGAATATGGTATTATTTTTTTCTTATAAATTGTTAATGTGGTGAATTGCATTATGGATTTTCTAATATTAAAGCATTATTGCAGACCTGGGATAATCTCAAATTGTTCAGGTTTTTAACATCGCCTACATTTAGTTGGCCAATATTTTGTTTAGGGTTTTTGCTACTATATTCATGAGTGACAATGACTATCACAATTTTCCTTTCTCATATGGCCTTACTTATGCTTGGCTCAGCTGGAAAGCATTCCCATTATTTGTACTCTGAATTACATTGTATAATATTGGAATTTTTTTTTCTGAATACCAGGTAATAACCTTCCAGTAGAGTCATCTGGGATGAAATTTTCTTTAAACAAGATTTTTGGTTAATAATTCCATTTCCTTGACTGTTAAAGGACTATTTAGATTTTCTAGTTCTTAAGTTGATTCTGACATATGGTATTTTTCTGGACTTTTTTCATTTTGTCTAAATTTATAAATTTATTATTATGATGGTTTTCATACCCCCTTCTTATGATCTTATTAATCTCTACATGTGTAATTATCTTTTTTCACTTCTTGTACTGTCATCATTCTACTTTTCCTTCATTAATCTCGCCAGGTTACTCTTTTTTTTATTCAAAGTTGTTGTATTTATAATAGTAGTATGTATTACAATTCATAATATACATATAGAGCATCTTTTTACATAACACTGTTTGTATACAAAGTATATTCATACCATTCAAGTCTTCAATCATGCATTTAGGATAATGATATCCATCTTATTCTACCACCTTTTCTTTTTTTCCCCTCCATCCCCCCTTGCTCCCTCCCTCCCCCTCCCTACCCTTTGACCATTCTAGTGTTCCTCTAACCTCCTATGTACCCCAACCCAACACCACTGTGAATCAGCCTCCTTATATCAGAGAAAACATTTGGTATTTGGATTTTGGGGATTGGCTAACTTCACTTAGCATTATATTCTCCAACTTCATCCATTTGCCTGCAAATGCGATTATTTTATTCTCTTTTATTGCTGAGTAAAATTCCATTGTGTATATATACCACATTTTCTTTATCCACTCATCTACTGAGGGACATCTAGATTGGTTCCACAACCTAGCTATTGTGAATTGTGCTGCTATAAACATTGAAGTGGCTGTGTCCCTGTAATATGCTGTTTTTAAGTCCTCTGGAAATAGACCCAGGAGTGGGATGGCTGGGTCATAGGGTGGTTCCATTCCCAGTTTTCCAAGAAATCTCCATACTGCTTTCCATAACGGTTGCACCATTTTGCAGTCCCACCAGCAATGTATGAGTGTGCCTTTTTCCCCACATCCTCTCCAACATTTATTGTTGTTTGTGTTCTTAATAGCTGGTTACTCTTTTTAAAAAAATCAACCTTCAATTTTTTGAGCCTCCATATTGTATACATGCTTTCTGTTTCATTAATCTTCCCATTTATGTTGTTTGGGCTTGTCTTCATCACTGTCTACCTTTTTTGCTTTTCTAGTATAAGCATTTAGGGTTATAAATTCTAAGTACCTCTTTATTAAACTTTCATAAAATTTTACATGGGATATCATCATTTGGTGCTAAAACTTCCTAATTTCCATTATAATTTCTTTTCTAATGTTACCTTCTGTCTTAATTATATCCTTTAGCGGTTTCTTTTTTTTTTAATTGAGAGTCTATTAATAGCAAATTTATTGAAATAACTACTTTCTCTCAGCACACTGAAGGCAGCATTTCAGGTTTTTGGCTTCCATTAATGTTGTTGAGAAGTCAACTTTCATAGTAGTATGCATTACAATTCATAATACACATATAGAGCATCTTTTTACATAACATTATTTGTATACAAAGTATATTTGTACCATTCAAGTCTTCAATCATACATTTAGGATAATGATATCCATCTTATTCTACCACTTTTTCTTTTTTTCCCCTCCATTCCCCCTTGCTCCCTCCCTCCCCCTCCCTCCCCTTTGACCATTCTAGTGTTCCTCTAATCCTCTAATCCAAAGAACTTGTTGTTCTTTGTTAGTAAATTGTCTTCTCTTCAATTGCTTTTAAGATCTTCTCTTTGTTTCCATACTCTGAAATATCAAACTTTACCATGTTTCTGCACAAGCATTACTTCCTCTTCTTTTTCTTTCATCACCTGCCTAAGCTTCTTTGGAATTTCTGATCCTGAGGCATACCCATTAACTTTGGTTAATTCTCAGTGTCTCTTTGAACATTGCCTTTCTTTTTTAAAAATATTTTGTTTTAGTTGGATACAATACCTTTATTTTATTTTTATGTGGTGCTGAGGATCGAACCCAGCACCCTGCATGTGCTAGGCAAGCACTATACCGCTGAGCCACAACCCCAGCCCCTGAATATTACCTTTCTACCATTTTCTCTCACCTCTCCTTCAGGAGCTCTTTATCTAAGTATTCTGTGTTCTGGATAGTTTTCTAAGATTTATTGTCCAATTATTCAAATTCCTCTTTAGATATACTTAATGTCTTGTTAATTCAGTCTTTGAGTTTCCATTACAATTTTTTTTTTCTTTTCTAGAAGTACTATTTGGTGTTTTTTTCAAATGGTTGTTTTATGTGTACAATAAACAATTCATAGCTTCTGCTCTTTGACTTGTGAGTCTGTAGAATGTCCTATAATATAACTTTTGAGTATAGATAGATGGAATACATGGAACTAATCTCACTCTTATTAACACAAAAGCGAATGGATGTTTTCAAGTGCTTGTTTTAGTCAGCTTTGCATCACTGGGACCAAAAGACCTGGCATGAACAACTTACAGGAGGTAAAGTTTATTTTAGCTCACATTTTCAGACGTTCAGTCCATAGTCAACCTATTCCATTGCTGTGGGTCCTAGATAAGGCAGAACATCATGGAGGAAGGGCATGATGGAGGAAAGCAACTCAGGACATGACAACTAGGAAACAGAGATAGAGCTCTACTCACCAAGGACAAAATGCAAACCCTAAGTGTATGCCCCCAGTGACCTACTTCCTCCAGCTACACCATGCCTGCCTACAGTTGTTGCCCAATTCATCCATACCAGAGGATTAATCCACCAATTAGGTTATGGCTCTCACAATCTAATCATTTTACCTCTGACCATTCTTGCATTGCCCCACACATGAACTTTTGAGAGACACCTCATATCTAAACCCTAAGAGTGCTCTCCTTTAAATTTGGAACTGAGGAAATAGATGAGCGATTGACAGATACCTGAGCAGATGTGCAAAATCAAAAAATACCGCAGAAGCCTCCCCAATTCTCAAGAATCAGTGCCAAACTCCTCTGGAAGTAGGAATAAGATGAAGAAAGCAATAAAAAGTAAGGTGGCCATGCCCTATCCCTACTTAAACTGATAACTCAGAATACAACAAATATTTTTAAACTTTCATAAGAAATACAGGACAATATTTCATCTCTCTCTCTCTCTCTCTCTCTCTCTCTCTCTCTCTCTCAAAAAAAAAAAAAAAAAAAAAAAAAAAAAAGGCCAACTGAAGCAATTTAGAAGCAGTTAGATCCTAAAATCTCCTCCTACATTCTGCACTGTTTGGGCATGCTTCCCACTCCAATAAAATGCTAGATCTATTTTTCTTTTCCAGGGAGGACACCAGCCCCAGATGAAGCCACAGACGCCCCACTGAAAACAGAGGGATTCAGTAAGTGTTTGCATTATGAATGCTAAGACTCTTCCAGCCCTCTTTACCTCTGTACCTAAGATATTATATCCAAAGATTGAAAGAATATATTCCAAGAAATCAGATCAGCCAAGAGAGATCTAAAAATACTGACATCAAGGTATCTCCAACAAAATGTCCCAGTCACATTATTCTACCATAAAACCCACGTTTGGCAAGTACCATCCATTTGTTCATATACTCTAATTGGCTTGTTACCTCCCATTCTTAAATATAAATAAATGACACAGTATTAAGCAGATATCACAGAAAATGTTCGAACTTACAGTAGAGATAAATAAAAGCAGAAAAAAGTAACCAGAAAGAAATAGACTAGACCTATGCTGGAGAAAACTTGAAAGTACACATTATCATTCAATTTATTTCAGAAATACTGAACACTACTATGTACCAGGCATGGTTTGAGGCACTGTGAAAATGGGGTGAGGGGACCAGATTAAAAAGCTCTATTTTTATAAAGTGTATACAATACTGAGATAGACAATGAGGTGAGGGTAACAGGTGAAATTTTAAAGGGTCATCAGAGACAGTGTTAAAAGATAATGTTCAAAAAGATGAGACAATGCCGGGCGCGGTGGCGCACGCCTGTAATCCCAGCACTTTGGGAGGCTGAGGCAGGAGGATCGCGAGTTTAAAGCCAGCCTCAGCAATGGCGAGGCACTTGGCAACTCAGTGAGACCCTGTCTCTAAATAAAATATAAAAAAGGGCTGAGGATGTGAGCCAGTGGTCGAGTGCCCCTGAGTTCAATCCCCGGTACCACAAAAAAAAAAAAAAAAAAAAAAAAAAAAAAAAAAAAAAAAAAAAAAGATGAGACAATAGGAAACTATTGAAGCATTCAGAAAATGAAAAAGAGCAATTGGAAATTTAAAATATGATAGCAGAAATAGAACATGCAATAAAAAGCTTCAAAAATAATCTGAGGAGATTTGCTAGAAAAATAGGGTAACGTCCAAATACAAGATCCACAAAGAGAGACAGAAAAATAGCAAAAAAGAATCAAATATACGGTTCAATAAAGTTCTCAGAAATGAAGAATATGAATTTCTAAGTTAAAAAGGCCACTGAGTATCAAGGACAATGGAAGAAAACAGACCCATTTCAAGGCACATCATCATGAAAATACTGGAGCTATAAGATTTTACAGGTTTTCAGCAAGGAATGAGAGAGGAGAGCAGGCCACATCCAAAGGATTAGAATTCCAAATGGTTTTAGACTTCTTATATATCACTAAAAGAATTCATTAGAACAATTCCATCAAAATTCTGAAAAAAGTTGGGCGTGGTGGTGCATGCCTGTAATCCCAGTGGCTCCAGAGGCTGAGGCAGGAGGATCATGAGTTCAAAGCCAGCATCAGCAAAAGTGAGGTGCTAAGCAACTCAGTGAGACCCTGTCTCTAAATAAAATACGAAATATGGCTGGGGATGTGGCTCAGTGGTTGAGTGCCCCTGAGTTCAATTCCCAGTACCCCCAAAAAAAATCATGAAAAAAATTATGAGTATATGCCCAGACTACCAGCCTCAATAATAGCATAATTAAAGATATTTTTAGATATTTCTAGGGTCTCAAATTAAGCTCCATGAATGTATCATTTCCAAGGAAGCTACTATACAATGTACTCCACCAAAACAAGAGAGTAAATAACCATGAAAGAGTAAGATATGTGATACAGAATAAAAGGAATCCAATATGGTTGAAAGAGGAGGAATTCCTTGGATGTCAATGCATAGCAATCCCATGATGCAAATCATATACCAGACCATTGAAGACAGTAAGTTTAGGTTTCTTCAAAAAAGTGAAACTGATAGAATATCTCAAGTGTTAGAATTTTATAAAAGGGCTGGGCGCAGTGGCGCAAGCCTGTTATCCCAGCACTTGGAAGGCTGAGGCAGGAGGATCACGAGTTCAAAGCCAGCCTCAGCCATGGTGAGGCACTTAGCAACTCAGTGAGACCCTGTCCCTAATAAAATACAAAAAAGGGCTGGGTGTGGCCCAGTGGTGTCAAGTGCCCCTGAGTTTAATACCCGGTACCCCAAAAAAAATTATAAAAGGAGCTCTAGAAAACTGGGGGAGTATGTGGTTAAATCAGGGGCAAATACACTGAAAAAAAGTTATTATTCACTCCAGGACAAATAAAAACCTATACAAGTAAGAAAGAGAATTTACTAATGGCTTACATGGCCATAATAATATAAACACTTAAATATTAATCTAACCAACATTATGATATAGCTATAATGAGGGAGCAGAAGGAAGACAGTGAATGACAACAGAAACTGGAAAGTCAATAAAAGGTTATACAAATACATTATTTAGAAATATGAGGGTCATAACAAAATAATTGACCAAAAAAAAATCTTGCAGTAGAGTGTGTTCTTCTAAGTCTTTGGGATATAACAATGGCCATGGAGGAACTACAGACTCCAGTTTGTCCCCTCAGTTCAGCATGGAACCTTGAGCCTTCCCTTTACCATGTCAGGATATCTGCTATGATTACTTTTCAAGCTTCTTCCCTCTCCTTCCAGAAATAATTACCACTCACCTTCAGTCAAGAGAAAGCAAAAAAATTCACTCATTTCCACTTCACTTCACTCAAGATTTGGGATCTGAGTGAGAAACATCAAGATTTGTTCATTCACACAGATGGCTTCTGCAGGGAAGCTAGTAAGGTGGAGACTATGCCCACAGCCTCGGATTCACCCCTCAACTGTCACTCTCCCTCACCCCCAAAGTAGCATGTATTTTTCCTTCTTTGGTTGCTGCTGAAAAATCCCTTCCTAATGTTTATGATTATCTGTTCATTTCCTTTAATCATGGGAGACTTTAATCGAGCTTCCAGCTACCATTTTTTTCTAATTCATCTTTTTGTCTCCCACAGCCTCTAAACACACTGCCATATATTTAGCAGGTATGAACACAGTGGTTGAACAACTGGAATGGAATTTAGGAGAAAAAATCTTATAATATTTTCGGTCCATTCTTCACTTAAAATTGAATTCAAGTATTTCATTCAATATGTTCTAATCAATCAAAAGAAAAAGTACACCTTCACATAAAATGAAACAACAGATACTCTGGCTGAATAATGTATGCCAAAAGATGCCAATGTACCTGTTAATAGTAACAGCTGGAAGGGAAAAAGAAGATAAGAGAGGAGAGGAAATGCTCTTTCTACATAAAAGTTACCATAATCATGAAGCAATTGCAGGTTTTTTCTAGAAGTCTTACAGTTAATAAGGTAGGACACCAGATATCAGCAAGGCTTTGTCAAGGCAAAAAAAAAATTATAAATGTAATCAGGAGAAAAATAATAAATACCCAAATCCTGAACACCAGTTTAGAAGTTCAGGAAAAGAATTTGCCATTTAACGCTACATTCAGAAAACACAGTAATAATTCTCAGTGTTTAATATGTCTTAAGTTTATTGAAAAATGTACACTGATCCACTGGATCTCAACTTCTTGGTATCATCATCCAAAATACTAACCTTTAGCATTTTTTATTCTCTTATTTCATTATGCTTAGAAATTTCCAAGCAAAATATTATTCGTAGATATTACTATTTAGTAATTTCCTTCAGATTTTTTACAAAGCCTCAAATCAATGACTAAATGAAAACATGTTTCAACTTACTGAGTAGAAATAAGGCAACAGATGTGGCAATGGAAAAGCTTCAAGAACAGAAAGTTGACTTTTTTTTTTTTTTTTTTTTTTTTTTTTTTTTTTTGGTACCAGGGATTGAACTCAGGGGCACTTGACCACTGGGCCACATCCCCAGCCCTTTTTTGTATTTTAGAGACAGGGTCTCACTGAGTTGAGGTCTCACTGAGTTGCTAAGTGCCTCGCCATTGCTGAGGCTGGCTTTGAACTCATGATCCTCCTGCCTCAGCCTCCCAAGTGCTGGAATTACAGGCATGCACCACCGAGCTTAGCTGATTCTTTAGGAGAGTGAGACTTGGAATAATTTTAGCTGTGGTAAGGGGCTCCCAACCCCACTAACTGGGAGTATTTGATGAATACGATAAAAGCATTTGAATGCCAAAGAGAAACATTCCAAAAATGGAAAATGTTGAAAGGAGCCTGCCAGTATGACCTACATTTTTAAGTATCAATCTAGTACAAACTATATGTAAAGCTTCAAGGATTTCATCAGCAAGGACCATTCCTCTTCTTGGCAAGTTCATAAAAATGGCTATTCCCTTGTAATAGAAATTCTTCATTCTTTCTCCTTTCTAATCACAAAAGTATGCATGACCTTATACCTATCTGCTGATCACTCAGTCATACACAGTGATGCATATGCTATACACACATCTGTACTCAACAAAAGTTTTGCAAGGAGTATCTTTCCAACAATAGCTACCTCTATCCCTTGATGATCCCCCTCCCACACACATACTCACAGTACAAGTCTGCAAAATTCTCTATGGAACAGAACAATTTTTTTTCCATCAGATGAAAGAGATGAACTTATACATGCCTTGTTTGATGAGGACAATATTAATGACTGAGTTTGTAAAATTAATGAGAGCAAATTCAATTCTTTCACTTTACATGTAGACAAGAAAATTAATGCCTAGAGAAATAAAATGGCATCACTAAGGTCATAAGACTATGATGGAGCAGTAACCAGTTTCATATTTTGAACCTACAGGACAGGTAGTGGTAAAGAGACAAAAAGTGCAGTGAGGGGGGGGATAAACCTCTAGAAAGGGGGGAGTCTATATCCAATGAATAAGCATTATAGAAGACCTCAAAGTATGAAAGACTTGCAACTTCAAGGAACTGAAAGGATGGTTCTAAATATGCTATAAACCACAAAGTCAACTATATAAAATGCCAAACACTCAAAAAAATGCTGCTATAGCAAATATTTAGGCTCAAAGTCATATGATCATCTCTTCACAAGACTGCATGACTCCTCTACTTTAAAAAATAAGACAGGTTAACAAAACAGAATGGAGAGTTCAAAAATAAACCCTTCTGTTTGTAAAGAGTCAAATGATTCTCAACAAAGGCTCCAAGAAAATTTATAGGAAAAGGAGAGTATTTTTTGACAAGTGGTACTGAGAAAAACTGGATATCTATATATAAAGAGGTGAACACAGACCCTTACCTGATACCTTAGCATAAATTAAACCAATATGGATTAGAGATCTGAATGTAAGAACTAAAATTGTAAAACTTTTAGGAATAAAATGGAGCAAAATCTTCCAGACCTTATGTTAAGTAAAGATTTCTTAGATATGACATCAAAAGCGTGATCCAAAAAGGAAAAGATTTATAAACTGCACTTCATCAAATTCAAAATCTTTGTACTTCAAAACAGACCATTAAGAAAATTGACAAGTCACAGCCTAAAAAAATATTTGCAAAGCACATATTTGATAAAGGATTTGTATCCAAAATATACAAAGGACTCCAGAATATACAACTCAACAATAAGACAAGCATCCAATTTTTTTTAAAATGGGCAAATGATTTAAGTAGATATTTTACCCAAGGAAAAAGTCAGCATCACTAGTAAGAACAAGAAAAGATGTTCAACATCATCGGTAATTAGGCAAATGCAAATCAAAGCTTAATGAAATACCACTTCACAACCACTAGGATGTAGGATAATCAAAACAATAATAAGTAGTTTTGGTGAAGATATAAAGAAACAGTAATCTGGCCAGGTGCAGTAGCCAACACCTGTAATCCCAGTGGATCCAGAAGTTGAGGCAGGAAGATTGCAAGTTCAAGGCCAGCCTCAGAAACTTAGTGAGGCCCTAAGCAACTTAGCAAGACCCTGTCTCAAAACATAAAAAGAGCTGGGGATGTAGCTCAATGGTTAAGTGCCCCTGGGTTCAATCCACCAGTACCAAACAAACAAATAAATAAATAAAAGGTAGACTTAAATTCATCATAAATCCATACAATTCTACTCCTAGGTATCCAGCCACAGGAAATGAAAGCTTATGTAAACACGAAGATTTTTATGCAAATGTTCATGGCGGCATTATTCATAATTGGCAAAAAGAAGAAAGAACTCAAATGTTCATCAAACTAAAATGGATTAACAAAATATGGTCTATCCATACAATGGCATACTGTTCAGGAATAAAAAGAAATCAAGTAGTGATATATGCTACAACATGGATGAACCTCAAAAATATTATACAAAGTAAAGGAAGATAGACTCACAAAAAAAACTCGTATTATATATTATATAAAATATTCACGAAAGGAAAATCTACAGAAAGAGTAAACAGATTGGTGGTTGCCTGAAGCTCGCAATAGGGATGAGGCTTAACTGTAAACAGGCAAGAGAGATACTACTGGGGTGCTGACAATGTTCTAAAACTGGATTATGATGTCAGGTGTACAATTAAATAAATTTAATGAAATTACTGAATTGCATACTTAAAATGGGTAAACATTTTATTCTATAAATTATACTTCAGTAAAGAATAAGCTAAGGGTAGAAAAAAGTGCAATAATGTGGGGTTGGGAATATATACAAAACAAGATAAGTCATCACTTATCAGTGAACATCACTGAAGCTGGATGTTCAGTGTACTGTTTCTTTATATTCCTCCTATATTTTAAATTTTTATAATAACAATTTTTGATAATTAAAAAAGAAATAGATGAATTCCTAAGATCTCCAAGTATTTTAAAGGCACAATGTGCTTTCATATTGTTGCGGTTTGGATATGAGGTATCCCCCAAAAAGCTCCTATGTTAATGCAAGAGGTGAAAAGATTAGATTATAAGAGCTATGACCTAGTCAGTCCATTCTAATGTGAATGAACTAAGTGGGTATACCTATAGGTGGGTAGGATATGGCTGGAGGAAGTAGGTCACTGGGGACACGCCTTTGAGGTTTATATTGTTGTCCCTGGCACCTTGCATTCTCTCTGCTTCCTAGCAGTCATGACCTGAGCAGCTTTCCTCACCATGCCCTTTCACCATGATGTGCTGCCTAACCTCAGGCTCAGAGCAATGGAAATGGGCCCAGAGCAATGGAGCCAGCTAACCATGCACTGAAACCTCTGAAACCATGAGCCCAAATAAACTTTCCTCCCCTAAGATGTTCTTGTTGGTATTTCGGTCACAGCTATGAAAAGATGATTAACATGCCTATCCCCCTGAAGAATCTCAGGGAAATTTTGCAACTTTTTAAAATCACATAGAAGGAAACACAGGAAAACAATATTTTTTATTATTTAATTTTTAGTTCTGGTTGGACATAATAACTTTATTTTATTTATTTGTTTTTATGTGGTGCTGAGGATCGAACCCAGGTTGCGCATGTGCTAGGTGAGCGCTCTACCGCTGAGCCACAACCCCAGCCCCCAGGAAAACAATATTAAAGAGTTTCTTACACATAGAGGATACCATATTTATTCTTTAATATATCTTTTTACTTTAGGTATTAATTAGGGTTATTACCTGTGGAAAAATAATAACATATGTCATGTCCCTCAAATTAAATTAATATAAATTGTACCAAATCTGCTGCAACAAAGTCTGAACAAAGATTTTCCATCTTCAAAGGACACTAATGGAAAACAATTACATTCTCTGGATCTAAATCTCAATCCACAATATGTGAGAGTTGGTCAAGGTAACATGTACATTCTCTTTTAGCACTGACACTCTTAAGTTATTTACTGGTATTTACCCATAACTACCTTTTTCTGTACCACAGGATATACATTAAGACTTGTCTAGGTCCCAGGTGGAGATGGAGGCAGAAAATGTATGACATTTAATCATGGTCAAAGATAGTCTCTGGTTTCATTTCTCATATTATATTTAAATAAATGCACTTCTCTTAAGCATTTTACTCTTAAATCCCTGGACTGGTTAAAATCACTAGTTGTGTGTCTCTGTGTATTTTAAGATCAAACTAAAATGTAAAGAAGTAAACAGATCTTTTACCCATGAGACATTTTCACTATAGCTGAGTAATGGAGGGAGGGAGGGAGGAAAAGAGAGAGAGAGAGAAAGTCAATCTGGAAAAGTATTCTATCACCTTGGAACTGTCTTTTTTCTACTAGGGATTTTTTAAATATGACATATAGTTAGACCAACTGCTAAGTCTTAAACATTTCAAAATGAGTTTGTGATGACAACTACTTCATACCAAAGTTCCTTGCTCACTCCACAACCTTTGCAATCTAGATTAACCCTACCACTCCTATGGGAATATTCTCCTAAGACTTCCTAAATCCTTACAGATGCCTCTCTTTCAGTCTCCATTTTTCTTGGCCAGTCAACAGACTTGAATCTTCTGTCCTCCATTTTCTTCTTATAATTCGTTCCTCCCCAGGCATGCCAGGCCATGGTACTATGTCCTTTACTAAATTCATGTATTCATATGGTTTCAGATTCAGTTCCACTAGGAATTTGGTGTTTACATTGCAGGTCCTGAAGAGTTTTGAGTACAGTGGAGCCATATCCATATTCTGCTGGGAATTCTCCATAGTGCCGACTACCAGGTAAATGCTCATTAAATACTGGTGGAATGGACAGCACACCTTTCTTAATCACCACCACTGAAGTTTACTTCAGTTTTTATATAATCCTGTAAACTTAGATGGATATAAGGAATTTACTGATATACTGAGAATTGTGTTGTTTTATGGTCTCTGTCACTTCACAAGTTTTCTGGTAGTCACAGCTAAATCCCAATAACAGGAAAATAGTTAAATGAACCATAATCACAATTAATAAAGGTCAAACAAATAAATTAGCATATCATCATTTTGCAACTACAAATGAACTAGTGGATCTAAGCAGCAGTTTGCTGGAAACAGCTAACATCACCTTGTAAAAAAGCCAAGTGTGTGTATCTGTTCCCAGCTCTACACTCAGTGACAGATCACCAAGAGTGAAATTAGCATAGCATGGCAGGAGTGTTTACAACATGAAAATTGGCAAATGGCTCATTTGGTTTTTTCTCCCCCTAAAGGTTCAAATTTTATTTTAAAAATATATTTATATATACACACATAGATGTGGAATCTGTTGCACGTTTCATTTATATTTACATATACACCTAATGTGACACAATGGGAAGTCTTTGGAGTCTATTTGATTTTGCACACTGCCCTTATCAGTTACATGAATTTGCATAAAATATTTAATTTTTTGGGACATCATTTTCCTGAGCTACCAGGCCTGGCACAAAAAAAGAGGTTAGTTCTCCCTTTATGTCATTTCCAAGTTAGGGTCCTGACTTGAGGCAGTGTTTGCCCAGCCTTGGTGGGTGCTTCCATGGCAAATGGCTGATTGTTAAGTATTTACCAGCATGTCACTAGATGTAGGCAATGATGATCAGTAGCTGATAAAATCATTATCTAAAATATTGCTGGGGATCTTTATTCTAACATATGGATGACACTAGTACTACATGAACTCACTAATCAAGCAAACAACTCCCCAAAAAGCATTAAAACATCAGGAATCTCATAATGTACTATCAGCAGGAAGTGTACAGCATCATGAGAAGCATTCTTCTCAAATATCTAATCTGATTCTAATCAAGCTTAGACCTACCTACTAGTTTATAGGAAATACAGTAGCTGGAAGAACAACCAACCAAACAGAGAAAGTAGAAAAAATTACAGGATGGAAGATTTCATTATGAATGAATAAGTAAATGGATGGATGAATGAATATAAAGGGAGAAAAAAAAAAGATTGAGAGAGAAACTTAATGATTAAAAGAGTCAAGAAAGATGTCAAGACAAGTACAATGAGCATAGAGCCCTTGTTTAAATCCTGATTTGAACAAGCCATTACAAAAACACATACACTTGATGCCCCAGGAAAAAGTCAATGGCCTCAGACCACTTGATGGGCAGAGAGAAGAGATAGATCTCCTCCAGGGACTTGATCTTCATGTCCTTGACCAGGCAGCCCAGCTTGGTGACAGGGATCCACTCCCTGTCTTCAGCCTTGCCTCCACAATTCCCATGGCTACCACCAAGGACAAGACCTCGGAGACCGCTACCAAAGTCTCTGCTGAAGCCACTGCCAGCTACCCGTTCCAGGGCCCCAGGGACCTCCAGGACCTCTAAAACCTCCTGTGGCACCAGCATTATCTGCCATTTGGTGTTTTCCCAGAGAAGAAACAGGGTTTTCTAAATCTGAACTTTTCCATAAGATAATTTTAAAAGATGGTAGAATGACACAGACATCATTACCCTAGGTACATGTATAATTGCACAAATGGTGTGACTCTACCTCATGTACAACCAGAGAAGTGAAAAATTCTGCTCCATTTGTGTACAATGAATCAAAGAGCTTTCTGCTGTCATCCATAACTGATTAGAACTAATAAAAATGATTTTTAAAAAGATACTTTTTAATAAAGTAGCCAGTGTATAGAATATAAAAGACAAAATTATCAGTACATGGATCTGCCTCTAAGAAATAATGTAGTATACAATTTAAATAGGTCAATTTCAATCAAAGATATAGATGATGCCATAAAAACTTACCAACCAAGAAAAGCCCAGGACCAGATGGATACACAGCCGAGTTCTATAAGACCTTTGAAGAAGAACTAACACCAATATTTCTCAAACTATTTCATGAAATAGAAAAAGAGGCCAATATCACCCTGATTCCAAAACCAGACAGAGACAAATCAAAAAAAGAAAACTTCAAGCCGGGCGCGGTGGCGCACGCCTGTAATCCCAGCACTTTGGGAGGCTGAGGCAGGAGGATCGCGAGTTCAAAGCCAGCCTCAGCAATGGTGAGGCACTTAGCAACTCAGTGAGACCCTGTCTCTAAATAAAATACAAAAAAGGGCTGGGGATGTGGCCCAGTGGACGAGTGCCCCTGAGCTCAATCCCTGGAACCACAAAAAAAAAAAAAAAAAAGAAAAAGAAAAGAAAACTTCAGACCAATATCTCTAATGAATATAGATGCAAAAATTCTCAATAAATTTCTGGCAAATCGAATAAAAAAAATATCAAAAAGATAGTGCACCACGATCAAGTAGGCTTCGTTCCGGGGATGCAAGGTTGGTTCAATGTAAAGGAAATCAAAAAATGTAATTCATCACATCAACAGGCTCAAAGATAAAAATCATATGATCATCTCAATAGATGCAGAGAAAGCATTTGACAAAAAAACAACATCCCTTCATGTTCAAAATGCTAGAAAAAATAAGAATAACAGGAACATCATAAAGGCCATCTATGCTAAGCCCCAGGCCAACATCATCCTAAATGGAGAAAAATTGAAAGCATTCCCTCTAAAAACTGGAACAAGACAGGGATGCCCTCTTTCACCACTCCTATTTAACATAGTTCTTGAAGCCCTAGCCAGAGCAATTAGATAGGCGAAAGAAATTAAGGAGATGCAGATAGGAAAAGAAGAACACAAATTTTCATTATTTGCAGATGATATGATTCTATACAGAGAAGATGCAAAAAATTCCACCAGAAATCTTCTAGATCTAATAAATGAATTCAGCAAAGTATCTGGATATAAAATCAATAACCATAAATCAAAGGCATTTCTGTACATCAGCAACAAATGCTCAGAAAGAGAAACTACTATAGCCTCAAAAAAATATTTGGGAATCAACTTAACAAAAGAAGTAAAAGACCTCTACAATGAAAACTACAGCATGCTAAAGAAAGAAATTAATGAAGATCTTAGAAGATGGAAAGATCTACCTTGTTCATGGATAGGTAGAATTAATATTGTCAAAATGACCATTCTCCCAAAAGCACTACACAGATTCAATGCCTCATAGAAATAGAAAAAACAATCATGAAATTCATCTGGAAAAATAAGAGACCCAGAATAGCCAAAGCGATTCTTAGCAAGAAGAGTGAAGCTGGTGGCATTAATATTCCAGACCTTAAATTGTATTACAAAGCAATAGTAACAAAAACAGCATGGTATTGGCACCAAAATAGACCAGTTGACCAATGGTACAGAATAGAAGACACAGAGACAAACCCACACACCTACAGTTATCTTATATTAGACAAAGGTGCCAAAAACATTCACTGGAGAAAAGACAGCCTCTTCAACAAATGGTGATGGGAAAACTGGAAATCCTCATGTAATCAAATGAAATTAAATCTCTTTCTCTCACCATGCACAAAACTTAACTCAAAGTGGATCAAGGACCTAGGAATTAAACCAGAGACCTTGCAACTAATAGAAAAAAAAAGTAGACCCAAATCTCCATCATGTTGGATTAGGCCCCAACTTCCTCAATAAGACTCTTATAGCACAAGAATTAAAACCAAGAATCAATAAATGGGATGGATTCAAACTAAAAAGCTTCTTCTCAGCAAAAGAAACAATCAGTGAGGTGAATAGAGAACCTACAGAATGGGAGCAAATCTTTACCACAAGCACATCAGATAGAACACTAACCTCAAGTATTTATAAAGCTCTCAAAAGCCTTAACACCAAAAAAACAAATAACTTAATCAACAAATGGGCCAAGGAACTAAACAGACACTTCTCAGAAGATGATATACAAAAAATCAACAAATATATGAAAAAATGTTCAATATCTCTAGCGATCAGAGAAATACAAATCAAAACAACTCTAAGATTTCATCTTACTCCAGTCAGAATGGCAGCTATCAAAAAAACAAACAACAATAAATGCTGGCATGGACGTAAGGAAAAGGCACACTCTTACATTGCTGGTGGAACTGCAAATTGGTGAAGCCAATCTGGAAAGTAGTACGGAGATTTCTAGGAAAACTTGGAATGGAACCACCATTTGACCTAGCTATCCTACTCCTTGGTCTATTCCCAAAGAACTTAAAACAGCTTACTACAGGGACACAGCCACATCAATGTTTATAGCAGCACAATTCACAATAGGTAGATTGTGGAACCAACCCCGATGCCCATCAGCAGATGAATGGATAGGGAAACTTTGGTATATATACACAATGGAACACTACTCAGCACTAAAAGAGAATAAAATCATGAAATTTGCAGGTAAATGGATGGAGTTGGAGAAAATAATGCTAAGTGAAGTTAGCCAATCCCAAAAAAACCAAAGGTCAAATGTCTTTGATATGAAGATACAAATTTATAAAGACAAGGGAGTGGGGATGAGAGGAATGAAAGAACTTTAAATAGAACAAAGAGGGGGGAGGGAGGGGAGGGGGCATTGGGATAGGAATAATGGTAGAATGAGTTATCCATCATTACCCCAAATAGATGTATGAAGACACAATTGCTGTAAAAATTCTTTATATAAAACCAGCAACTTGAAAAATTGTGCTCTTTATATGTAACATGTATAACAAATTAGAAAAATGAAATTTTTTAAAAAAAGAAATAATGTAGTATGAAAAAAGCACAGAGAAAAAAGAAATAATGTAGTATGAAAAAAGCACAGAGAAAACATGCATAATGTGGTGTCAATTATTTTTAGATAGAAAACATGAAATTGATTTCATAGGTAAACATATATATTCATAGGTGCATTAGAAAATGACAGAAGGAGATACTCCCTGGGGAGAACAGTGGGCTTGGTGGGGATGTGTTCAAAGAATAGATCTACAATGTTTGAACTTTACATACAAGAGGTGTCTGAATATTACTTAATGAGTTTTATAAAAATTTTAACAAGAAAGGTCATCATAACATTCCCTACTCCATCCTCCAGAGATTCTAGTCCTATTCCTCCCTTACACTCCCCTCCCTAAAAGTGTTCACTCAGCCAGGAACAAATGTAAAACTGAAGGGTGGAAGTAAAAGAAAGCACCCTGGGGCTGGGGTTGTGGCTCAGCAATAGAGCACTCAGCATGTGTGAGGTACTGGGTTCGATCCTCAGCAACACATAAAAATAAATAAATAAAATAAAGGTATTGTGTCCATCTACAACAAAAACATGATTTTTTAAAAAAATATATAAATAAATATCTTTTTATAAAATGAAAGCACCCTGCTCAACAGATGGAATGGCTGCACCTTCATCTTGCCAAGCCTTTGAAAACTTTCTTCAGGCTTTTATCTTCTATAGGAACAGACCACAGCACTTTGTTAGTATGGAAACTTTCACAGAACTTACTAGAAAAGAAAAATTCCTTTAAATTGAGACAGGAACAGGAAAAGGCAAAAAGAAGACAAGCACACTGCAGCCACACCCTGCAAAGACTGAGACTGCTATGTACTTAGATGTTCATGCTGAAATAAACTAGCACAGACAGGCTTGGAAATAACCTGGACTGTATTCTTATCTCTTAAAATGTTCATCTAGGCCAATGTCCAAATATACTTCTCCATGTTTAAATGAACTTCATGGCAAAGGAATACTACACTGCAGTCAATACCCCCTATCCCTCAACCACTGAAAAGCTCAAAGAGACATCTTAATGCTGTATAAATATGAATGCTGATTGTGTTTCTTCTTAGGAAAGACCCCTACCACAAACAAGATCAGTCTTGAAATCAAAGATTCAGGTCTGGAAAGCTT
Source organism: Tamias sibiricus (assembly GCA_025594165.1). NCBI lineage: Eukaryota > Metazoa > Chordata > Mammalia > Rodentia > Sciuridae > Tamias > Tamias sibiricus. The sequence goes on along the minus strand of CM046667.1, from coordinate 18,734,371 downwards.
AAAGGTACTCCTTGGCTCTTCAAAAACTGCAGGGCAGCCAATTGCACAAATGTGAAATCTTGGTCCTCAAATGGCTGGTGAAGCAGGGTAAAGCTTCTGACTGAGAGGAAGCCTCCTCCTCTATCCTTAGAATTCAGCCTCCAAGCAAAATCAGGTAAACAGACATGCCTCCTAAATGTCTGATTGAACAGATGAGTTGGGAGAGGCAAGTGAGTAGAGAATAGAGATATACTCGCCCCTTGTTGAGGTTGCAAAACGTGGGCTCTAGCATCAGACTGCATGAATTTAAACCCTAGCTCCAAAAGCTACTAGCTCCATAGCCATAGATAAAATAATCTTTGCACCTTAGTTTCTGAATCAGTAAAATAAGGACTAAAAAAGCACCTATATCACAGTGTTGTTGTGAGGACTAAAAATAATGCACATAAGTGCTTTAAAATGTGTCCTCTGTACAAAGTAAGACTCAAATTCATACCAGCCATGATAACTAGTATATCCAGTAGTAGGTGTTTATGAAGTAAAAAGCTTAGAAGCAACTCTTGCAAATAAGGAAGCTTGACATAGGACAGAATGAACATTTCACAGATAAAGTATATACTATTACATAAATAGGTCTAGATTAACTGTTTTCACATATACGAGAAAAAGAGTAAAACTGGATATAAGCATTCCACAATGACCCTACTGATGTCTTCCAAACACTAAAAGGGATTCCCTCCTTAATTTGTAGGCAGCTGAAAATTGGTTAAGTTGTTAGAAATCCAATAATGACAATGCTCCCTACCTCATTAACTAAGTTAAGGATGTGTCCAGACAACAAATAGACAAGGTCAACAAGGTTATAAGAAACAATATCAATATACAAAAACCAACTGTATTTCTAGACACTAGCAGCAAAGACTGCAAAAACAAAATTATTTTTAAAAATCCATTTAGAATAGTATCTAAAAATAACATTTCTAGGAATAAATTTAAGAAACAAAGATTTGCATCCTAGAAACCACAGAACACTGCTGAAAGAATAAAGGCTTAAAAATGCAAAGGCATTCTGTGTTCAGGGATTGGAAGACTTAATATTATTAAGATAGAAATATTAATCAAACTTGATCTACAGATTTAATGCAATCCCTACCAAAATTCCAGCTGGATTTTTAAAAAAATATTTTTAGTTGTAGATGGACACAATACCTTTATTTTGTTTATTTAGTTTTTTAAATATGCTAGGTAAGCTCTCTACCACTAAGCCACACCCCAGCTCCCAACTGGATTTTTTTTTTTTTTTTTTGCAGAAATTGACAAGCTGATCATAAATTTCATATGGAAATGCAAGAGAATCAAAAGAACAAACTAATCTTTAAAAGAATAAAGTATAAGGGGCTGGATTGGTAGCTCAGTGGTAGAGTGCTTGCTTAGCATATGTGAGGCCCTGGGTTTGATCCTTAGCACCACATAAAAATAAATAAATAAAATAAAGTTATTGCGTCCATCTACAACTAAGAAAATCTTTAAAAAAGAATAAAGTAGCCGGGCGCGGTGGCGCACGCCTGTAATCCCAGCACTTTGGGAGGCTTAGGCAGGAGGATCGCGAGTTCAAATCCAGCCTCAGCAATGGCGAGGCACTTAGCAACTCAGTGAGACCCTGTCTCTAATAAAATACAAAAAAGGGCTAGGGATGTGGCCCAGTGGTCGAGTGCCCCTGAGTTCAATCCCCGGTACAAAAAAAAAAAAAAAAAAAAAGAATAAAGTATAAGGACAAGCACTTCCTAATTTAAAAATTTACTACAAATTTATCAAGACCCTGTGGTACTGGCATAAGGACAGACAGGCAGATCAATGGAATAGAATTGAGAGTCCAGAAATAACCCTCATATTTGCAATCAATTGACTTTCAACAATAGTGCCAAGAAAATTAAGTGGGGAATCGATAATCTTTTCTACTGGGACAACTGTATATCCACATGCAGAGAAATGGAACTGGACTCCTGTCTTCACAACATGTATGAAATTTAATTCAAAATGGACTATAGATCTAAATGTAAGACCTAAAACTATAAAACTTTCAGAAGAAAAAAGGAGTAAATATTTCTGACCTTGTGTTAGGTGATCATTTATTACCTGACACTAAAAGCACAAACAGGGGCTGGGGTTGTGGCTCAGTGGCAGAGCGCTTGCCTCGTACTTGCGCGGCCCGGGTTCGATCCTCAGCACCACGTAAACATAAATGCATTGCATTGTGTACAACTAAAGTAAATAAATAAATATCTTTTTTAAAAAAAGCACAAACAACAACAATATAGGTTAACTGGAGCTTATCAAATTGTAAAATGTCATAATTTAAAGGATACCATCAAAAAGGTAAAATGACAGCTCACAGAATGAGAGAAAATACCTACAAATCAAATATATGAAAAAGAACTTACATTTAGAATATGCAAAAAACCTTTACAAATCAACAATCACAAGACAAACAACTCAATTTAAATGAGTAAAGATTTTGGACAGTTTTCCAAAGATGACATAAATATGACCAAGAAGCATATGAAAAGATGTTCAACATTACTGGAAAATGCAAATGAAAACCATACGACAATACCATTTTAGGTGGCTAAAATAAAAAAGATAATAATGAATATTTCAAGCGTATAAAGAAACTGGAATCCTTACACATTGCTAGAAAGATGATAAATTGGTACAGTTGCTTTGGAAAATGGTTTGGTATACACTCAAAATGTTCAAAATAGAGTTACTCTATAAAGCAAATTTCTTTCTTTCTTTTTTTTTTTTTTTTTTTTTTTTTTTTGTGGTACTGGGGATTGAACTCAGGGGCACTCGACCACTGGGCCAAGTCCCCAGCCCATTTTTGTATTTTATTAGAGACAGGGTCTCACTGAGTTGCTAAGTGCCTTGCCATTGCTGAGGCTGGCTTTGAACTCGCAATCCTCCTGCCTCAGCCTCCCAAAGTGCTGGGATTACAGGCGTGCGCCACTGCGCCCGGCTCTAAAGCAAATTTCTATCCCTGTGTAAATACCCAAGAGAAAGGAAAATATGTTTCCATAAAACTTGGACATAAATGTACATCACAGAATTATTTAAAATAGTCAAAAAGTGAGTGCTCGCTTCGGCAGCACATATACTAAAATTGTGAATGATACAGAGAAGATTAGCATGGCCCCTGCGCAAGGATGACACGCAAATTCGTGAAGCATTCCATATTTTTGGGGGCTGGAGTTGTGGCTCAGCGGTAAAGCGTTCGCCTAGCACGTGCGCGGCCCGGGTTCGAACCTCAGCACCACGTAAACATAAATGCATTGCATTGTGTACAACTAGAGCAAATAAATAAACATTAAAAAAAAGTGAAAAGTCAAATGTCCATAAGCAGATAAATAGTAAAACAAAATGTGGTGTAGCCATTCAGTGGGAGATTATTCAGCCACAAAAGGAATGAAGTACTGATTCATGCTACAACATGGATGAACCTTGAAAACATTATGTTAAGTGAAAGAAGCCAGTCACAGAACACCACACATTGTATGATTCTATTAATTTTTCCAGAACTGGCAAATCCACAGTAAAGGAAAGTAGGTCCATGGGTTCCAGGACTAGGGGGTAATGGAGAATGACTGCTAATGGATATAAGATATCTTTTGGTGAGGCAGGAGGATCGCAAGTTCAAAGCTAGCCTCAGCAATGGCGAGGCGCTTAGCAACTCAGTGAGACCCTGTCTCTAATAAAATACAAAAAGGGCTGGGGATGTGGCCCGGTGGTCGAGTGCCTCTGAGTTCAATCCCTGGTACCAAAAAAAAAAAAAAGATATCTTTTGGGGGTGATGAAACGTTCTGAAATTAGATAGTGCTAATGGTTATATATAGTCCATATGATCATACTAAAAACCACTGAATTGTACACTTTTTAAAGGATAGTTTTTATAGTGTGTGGATTATAACTTGTTAAAGCTTTCATTTAAAAAATAAAATAAAACTGCCCAGATTGCCAAATTGAACCCTTGAATGAATGTGCACTGTGGACCCAAAAGTCTCAATGTAGGGCAAGACTTGCATAATCCTACAAAATTTTAAAATCCTACTAGATTTTAAAAGGGAACAAGTAGTTCTCACAGAAATGAGACACAGAAATATATCGTGCAGAGCTGTCTGTGTGGCCAAACTCATTGTTTAAAAGTACTTGAAGGGTAAGTTTGGCCTTGAGAACATCTTTTACTCCCAAGATGTTTACTTATTTCTCATGTTACAGAGAGATAGAATATTCATTTGTAGAAAACCCAGGACAGACTTGTCTCAGTTCACCAATCAATAAACACACCTACCCTCCCAAGTTACACCAGAGCCCTTACCATGTCACTTTACCCAACTGGACATCTCACAATGGAGGCTTTGGGAAGTCCACCAAAACTATACCTCAATGTTGTAGGGACACTGAAAAGTAATCCAAAGAACATATCAGAGCCTGAAAGAATGCTCTGGAATGCTTCTGTCATTTCAGCTGCATTCCAGGAGGTGGTAGCAGATGGTCATAAAGATACCCTGGATAGAGAATGGTAGGCAAGTTTGAGACAGGTAAATTTAGCCAGGAAAAACATGTCTGGAACTTTCATATACCATCATTGCAAATTTTTTGCAAGGGCAAAAATAAAAAGTTTTATAATAGGTAATATCTGTACTGTGAGACCAAATTTTAAAAATACAAATAGTTATTAAATGAAAAGTAGGTCTGTTTTCCAGGTCTGATCCGTCATACCATTTCTTTCCCTAGATGCAAACATCATACCAGTTTCTTCAGTATTCTTCCTGAAATTGTCTATAAATTTGCAAACCTACATATTCTACAGTATACCTTTTTTACTTAATTTACCTCAGTTCACATTCCACTTAGTCCACATACATTATTCTTTTGAACAGCTTCATAAGATTGCATAGTATGGATATACCATAATTTCTTAACCACAGAATGAATTATTAGTATCAGTAGTCTAAAGCAGAGACAGGAAATTAGCCAACCTTATGCAGACACTACCCATAGATGTATTTTGTTCAGCCATCACAGTGGTTTTCACTTATGGATCTCAATGTATTGGGCCATTTTGGGGTGTGGTAGAAAAAGCAGTCCATCAACAGACACTCTCATCTTTTAAAGTAAAAGGGTGTCATGAGGAAATATCTGCCCTGCCTGACAGCAGGATATATTCATGGGACTAGGTCTCCCCATTAGATTTGAGTGAAAGTGGTGAAAGAAATGAAAATTCCTTGTCTGAAACTTTAAAGGACTGAAAATGTCTCCTCTATACAATCTCTGTCCCTTCTCCCAGGATGCTCAATGATGAGAACAGGACTACTGTGGCAGAGGCAGACCTAAAGCTTTTTACCTTCACCACAGAAACCTCAGGCTGCAAGCTTTAGACACAGCTTTAGAAGAGGTGGGTCAGAGTCAAGAGTAGAAGGAGGCAAATTTTCACCCAATGGAAAAGAAACCCCTTTTATGGAAAAAAAGTCATCTTATGAAAACAACTGTTTTAATGAGGAAGAAGAGGTTGTGTCCTAGAAAAAGATTGGCTTCTCAGTATGATTTTTCATATAAGAATTTCTGTAATATAAAATGTTTCACCCCTGAAAGCATAGTTATAGCACCAATAAAAAATGTGGAAAGAAAAATAAAGTATAATTATAGGGGCTGGAGTGGTAGCTCAGTGGTAGAGCGCTTGCCTAGCATGCATGAGGCACTGGGTTTGATCCTCAGCACCACATAAAATAAAATAGAGATATTGTGTCCACCTATAAATAAAAAGTAAATACAAAAAATGTAGGAAAGAACAAAATGGAGACAAAGATGGAATGGTTGTTAAACAGGAGTCATGATGTTTATACACCCAAACAGGGTGACAATTTGTATTATGTTTGGTATCTAACCAAAACCTTAAAACTCCATGGAGTCAATACTGGCCTTATTTATAAATTAGAAATCTGAAGTCCAGAAAGATTAAGCCACTTGCTAAAAATCATCAGCTCAGATAAATGCAGTTTTGTCTCTTCTGCTATATGACGCAATGTGGTAAAAAGCTTGTCAATTCTCAAAATCAGTTGGTCTATCTCTTGCTTGGTCACACAGCCTGAGAGATGCATACACATTTCCAGCCTCCCTCCTTGCTAGAGAAAAGTATTAAGATAGCTGCCCAGATTATCTTAATCCTCTTAAATCCATAGAAAAATCTTCTAGGTCATAAGCCATGTGAATTTTTAGAGCATCATCACCCTGGCCACTCCCACCCTAAATACCAGTTACTATGAAATTATTCCAGAATTTGGATCAAAGTATGGGGAAATTCAAGAGAAATTTTTGTCTGATGAACTCATTGAGAGAATCAGATTTCATAGAGTTTCAGAGCCGAGTATATTAAAAAACAATCTATAACTTTACTGTGAAGAGAGCACTTTATTAGAACAAATAAAACATGCTGAGCTCTGCCCAAACACAGAGGTCATGCTCATGTGTGAGCCAAGGACTGTCTTTTCTTGCTTTAGTAGAAAAGATAATAATCTGCAAATCACTAGCATCTGAGGCTGGCTTGATTTAAAATGCACATAGATGTAGAAAACGTTTCAGGAAATAACTGTATTTATAGCTTGCTTGCATGAATCAGTGGAAAGGCCCTTGCTGCTCCCAAAATAACACTTGGAACTGTGCTGTATCCTATCACCTGCACGGAAGCAAAGGCATGTCTCTCACCTTCTATTCCTTCGATTCCCTAGGAGGACATGTCCCACTTCACATGAAGCCAGCGGTACACACAGGCACCTCAGGCTTCCTCCACCTCTGGCCCAACTGTACAGCTGTTGACTTAAGAACATCCTATTCCCAGGAGTCCCAGGGCAGCCTACCTGAAGAGGTCCTTGCTCTATATCCCTCTATCACCCACCCAACCACCAAGCAGATTTAAAGCCCCCTTTGTGTTAAACCCCACAGTGCACAGGATCTTCTCCACAAAGATAAACTGCAGAAGGGTCTAGCCAGGCACAGACCACCAAGATCTTGCACAGAAGAACCACACAAGTGTCAGAAGAATTGACAGTGATCTTGTTTATAAATTACCATGATGCAGAGAACTAGACCCCAGCCAAGGACACAGTGGGATGTCTGGAGTTGTCTTAATTTTATCCTCTTGGTAGAGAACTTCATAATTCTTCATCCACAGCAAAATGGGCAAACTTCCAGACACATGTGTTATATATCTGTCTAGGATTGCTTTCCTGCCCAAGAATACCACAGCAACATGAAGACCTTTGTGGGATGGGAAATTGCCAGGTCTGCTCTTTCCCCAAACTCACAAAAGCCTCTGTGGGAGACATACCCACTGGTTCTAACAGGAAAGGAAAGAGCTCAAGGGGCAAAGGGGCACTTCACCTGGCACACTGGGCTGGAAGACTTTATTCAGATCCAAGGAGGAGGCTCTGGAATGGGTTTTCTGTGGCCGCGGTGGCGGGGTGGGAGGGTCTTCACCCCTTTTCATGGCCTCTTCTATGGAAGTGCTAGAGTAAGATCTGCAGCAAAATAAGGGCAGGTCAGAAAGGAAATAGCAAAGCTTTACTCCCAAAGTTGGGTTGAAACAGAAAATATCCCCAAAGTCAAAATGATCACAAAGGGCTGATAGGCTGCCAAATGTAGCCATAAAATCTATTATCTCTTACATGCCACTATGTATAATAATTGTCCAAATCCAACCATAGATTGAGGTCTTTTTTACCTCTTTTATCTTATTATACCATTTACCTAACTTTATCCCCAAAAGCTTTGTGTATATTCAAATCACTTTCTATTAGAGTTGATAATAAGAGTAACATATAAGACTTTCTTTCAGCTTAGGTACTTCTGAGTTTTAATAGAAGAGCTCCCTGGTATTAACTGATTGCAGAACTTTTTTACAGTTTAGTTGCAAGTATGATAACAGGCACATATGGAAATGGGGCAGATAAATTGAGATTAAGAATCAAATATTCAAAGGAATATACCATAAATGAAATTTAGGAAAGATAAACATATATTAATAGGTAGAGGGATTCAGCTTGTCTTGTCCTAAGAAATAAGGGTTTAGGGAAAATTTCAAAGCAAAACCTTCAACTTAACCTTCTTCCTTAATTGTAGCAAGGCACAACTTCTGAGATTGTAACTCCAACAATGACATTTAAGGAAAAAGGAACTGAATAACTTACCATTACCAAAGGTCACACTGCTAGAAAGTTACATAGGTTCTTTCAAACTCCAGTCTCTACTTAAAATGCCATTTTTAAAATGTTTTATATGGCCTATGAGCCAGACAATAGCAGCTAGAATATTCATTAGAGATCTACTTATTTTCTCAATTAATTCAACTCCATACATTGACCTACTGCTTAGGAATAGGTCAAAGGATAGGCTCCCAACACGATGATCACAAAAAGGATGGAGGAAATGGATGTCTATAGTCTCTTCTATTCAGCTTTTCCACTAACTTCATGTCAAAGCAGAAAATTACCTCTGAGTCAGAGATGTGTCCTGGAGACAAATTAACCTCAGGAAACTGGTCTTTGGCCTTAGCAATTACAGTGGTACTTAGGAAATTAGAATCTATCAATGACTGTTAGGCCCCTCAGTTCTTGGCAGAGCTGCTCCTGACATAGCAAGTTTTTATTTTCCTCAATAAGTTTCTCAAGGTTTCTTTGTGGTAGTTAAGAGTTTTATCTGTCTTGCAAGGTTGTAATCTTTAATAAAGCCACCATAATGATATCTGACATGCTCTGGGGTGGTCCCTGTAATATAATTGGCAAGACAGTTAAGATAGGGCAAGGACAGGCAAGAACTAGCAAGGAGGAATGCTCTAACACTTTCAACCAGAATAAAAGGGAATTGATATAAGAAAACAAGGTTTTTTAAACAGGAACTCCTGATTTAAAAAAGAAATTCCAGACCCTAGGTAAAAACTAAAAGAACTTTCTATATGTACATACATCTTTTGTAATATCTTCCACTCAAGAAAGAATAATGTATATAAAATATGTGTGTGCATGTGTAGGCCGGTATGTATACACTCATGAACACTATCCCATACCATAAGTCTCATTTCCATTTCATGTCCATATATAATCTGTGTGTTTAATTTTCATATAGAAAGTACTAAATATCAAATAAGTAAAACTGTATAACCATGATAACAACCAATGAAAACTTAAATGTACAGGGAACTGACAAAACAATAGAAAAAGTGGCATTATAATGATTTTCCCTCTTTCTCTTACATTTACACAAAGCTTTACTATTATAAAAACAATTAAAATTATTTGGTTCTCTTGTTTGCAGTAAAGACCCAGGTGGAAATAGTGAAAATAAAATCATCCAAATTAGACCAGGAGGCCAATCTCTGAAAGAATAATGCAAAAAATTTACTACACACATTAGTAACACAGTATATGCCTAAGAAATTTTATAATTACACTGACTTTGGGGGAGAGAAGTAGTCAGCAAAAGCTAAAACTATGAAGTTCAATTTATGGTTAACACATAATATGTAAGCAGATTTCTGCAATTCGTAGAGGGTTTTCCTACTAGGAAAGCAGATAAAAATTACCATTTCCATATCCCAATACTAGTATAGACTAATTTGTAAAAGATCCATTCATCCTTAAACTGTGAATGGATTGAAGAGGGACTGGTGGAGTGGAAGGAGGGAAGTGGGGGGGGGTGTTGGGGATTGAACTGGAGTGGATTGTGTTCCTGCTTTTGTGATAATGTCAGGATATATCCTTGTATATAACTAAAAAGAATTTTTAAAGAATAAGTAATTGTGGTGACACTAGAGATAAAGATACCTCTCTTTCCTATTAAAATAAATTAGTTTATAATTTTTAAAAATATAAATATAGGTATCTTCTATTTTATATAAACAAGGAAGCAAATCTTCAATTTGGAAAATGTAGACATAAAAGATAAACTAAGAGGGGGGTGCTGGAGTTGTGGCTCAGGGGTAGAGCACTCGCCTAGCACATGCAAGGCCCTGGGTTCAATCCTCAGCACCACATAAAAATAAATAAATAAAATAAAGGTATTGTGTCCAACTACAACTAAAAAAAATAAACAGTTTTTTAAAAAGTTAATAAAATATTTTTTAAAAAGATAAACTAAGGGCTAACACTCTGCCTTACAATAAGATGAGATTTCCATAATTGTAGGTATTTATTTCAAGCATATTAACTACCATCAGGCTTAAACTCACTTTTTCATGAATGTGTCTAATAGCCAAAGGAGGGGGTAAAAAGTCACTAAGCGCCAAAGCAAAACTCAGAAAACATATAAGGTAGTCTATCTTATACAGGTTCTACACACTTCTGTCTCAGCAGTTCTACTTCTCTGAAGTAGTCCCAATAACATTTCTCCTCTGATGGATTTTAACTCCTTTAGTGTTTCTATATTTCTCTTCTACTCCTCTGAGTCTGATAGCAACCACAATTCTGCCCTACTAGTTTTGCCTCTTCCACTAATGACTATTTAAAAAAATGTGGAGCAGAGAAGAGACACTAAGATTGTTTCAAAGACTATTAAGCACTGCTTACCTGAAGTTTCACACCTACTTGAAATCATCAAAAGCATTTTCCCTATTCTATATTTTATTCCAGATTCATCTAGTCATGATAGCAAATTTCAGTTGTTATTTACCTATTAACCATATTCTATTCTTTCCAACACTACTTTCTCCTATTATTTATCATTCTGCCCCAACTGGATCATCTTACACAACCCATGTCCTGTCAGGGCCTATAGAGGATCAGCTACCATTTTCTAGCACTAATGACGACAGAAAATAAGAGGTTCCCCAGCAACACTCTGTGTTCCAACCAGGCCACTCACAACTAGTGAAATGTCACATATCCCTAGCTTCAAATATAAAGGCAAATGAAATCAGTGTTTGGGTATGGGGGGTTATTTCTAGGCAGAGACAGGGCATAAAGGGTATTAAAGCAGAAATTAAATAAATACTACCTGGATCTTGGTCTTGCTTTGAGACTGTTGGAATCCTTAGGAGTTGCTGAAACAAAAGATTATTTGTCATTTGGTTGGGTTTCATTTCTGTAGGTAAATAGGATTATATGCAGCACCTGGGCCCATACAGAACACATCAACAGGTAAATGTGAGGTAGAGTTGTCCATGTGGAGAACTTGAGGGCTTCCACATTGTCACAGTCTCCTAATTTTATTTTAAATCTAAAGGTACAACTTAAGAGAAAGGAAAAAACAGTGTAATTTCCCCCTTTCGTGAGAAGCCATTCTTCAAATCTAAGTTGATTAATGAAAACAACCCAGGATAAAAAGACAACCCTTTCAAGGGGCTATATTTTATATGATGGGTCCATATTTGAGGGCTTCTTAGTCTACCATGATAGTCTAATAATAGATTTTGAACTAGGCTCCACTGTGGGCCAGGAAGAAACCTATCCAGGAAACCATTTTAAAAAATATATATACTACCAGAGCAGCATGGTCACAACAAAGCAAAGCTCTTACAGGTAAGTTAAATGAAGCTATGCTGCTTTTCCTATAAGAAAATATGTCCCATGTCTCTGTGACCAAATCATACAAAGAATATTATGGAATGAAATCATTGAAATATTTTGTCCACTATATGACTTTTCCTCATCAAATTTAAATCATAAGCTAACTTGCTCACTAAACACCAATAGAACCTACTTACCCATCAAAGTCTGTGGGAAATAATTAGAAACATTTACAAAAGCATCACTCTTTTTTTTTTGTTTTCAAACCTTTATGGAAGACAACTTTAGAAACCAGTAGCTAAGTTAAGGTTTTGGAAACACTGCAAATTTTTCCTCATAAGATGTCATAAAAATTCATACAAAGAGTGCTACTAATGAGAAACAAGGAGACTATAATTTGCTCATTTGTTTTCACAAATTTTTCCAAAAGAAAATGTCTCACTGCACTATTCCATCCTCTTACATTGCTCTAAAGATAAAAACCCTCCTTGGTTTGAAGCAGGTTGTTGAATTGATGATGATCATTAAAATCCTTGAGTTAAATAAGCAGGGCAGAAAAGGGAGCTGAAAATCCCCATAAATGCTAACAAGGCACAAAGCAAACTACCAAGAGACATTCCCCTTAGAGGTGGTCAGCTGCAGAAGAGACACATTTCTTTGACCTAAGCATTTTGGCTTGCTGTAGTAAGAACATGGGCATTTTTCAGTTCCAAACATCTGAAATAAAGCTGGGTGTGGTGGCAAAATGCTTGTAATTCTAGCGGTTCAGGAGGCAGAGGCAGGAGGATCACAAGTTCAAAGCCAGCCTCAGAAATGGTGAGGTGCTAAGCAACTCAGTGAGATGTGGTCTCTAAATAAAATACAAAATAGGGCTGGGGATATGGCTCAGTGGTTGAGTGCCCCTGAGTTCAATCCCTAGTACCCACAAAAAAATAAAAAGAAAAAAAGAAAGAAAAGCCAGCCCTGGGGCTAGGAAGCCAACATGTGGCCAGACTCACCACATAGCTGGGAACAAGTCTCTGAGCAGGCTAACTACCACTGGCTCTGTATTCCTCTTCTCCCTTGGGCCCCAATGCTTTCAAGAAGTAATTGGGTAGGAGAAATCCTGGCGGTGTTAAAATACTGTTCCCCAAACCAGACCACGGTAACCGTTAATTCCTTTGTGAACTGTCATTATCTCTGTCTTTTTGCTGGTGTGAAAGTAGGGGTGAGCCGTGCTCTTAAAAGATAAGATACGTAGACACAGGGGGTGAGGGTGTGGATGAGCAATGGAGAGACAAGACCAAAGTCCAGGCCAGGAGTCCTGAAACCCAGGTGCTCCTCCTTACCATGACATTAACTAGCTGTCACCTCGCTGAACCTCAGTTTCATCACCTACAGAGTGAAAACAATAAAAATACAGCCCCTTTCTCACAAGGGCAGATAAGAAGGTAATGGTACTTAAAAAAAAAAAAAACTAATGTACTATAGAATTGCAAGTTGTTACTGTAGTAGAACACATAAATACAAATACAGTTTACTACTATTTCAATGTTGGAAATCTGGTTTCTAAACTTAGTTCCTTCCAGGACAGCAAAGTTGGTATAGGTAATGGAAAGAGAAAACTGATCTACAGCAGTGAGACCATGGGGTGACTGCTGGCAATGGAGCAGCTCCTAAAATCACCAAAAGCAATCTGAAGGCCACATTATGAAGGCAAACCAGCCTAAAACACCTCAGCATGACCCAGAGACATCAAAACAAAGATTGCCACTGTGCAGTGTGCTTGGTTGAATTAGGTTGGAATAGGGTGTTGGGTAAGAAATTGCTTAGACACTACTAATATAAACACTTTCAGCAATCAAAAGGGAAAGGGCATATGGGAAAATATTTAACAAGGAATGCCCTTATTCCTTGATAACATACTACCCTCTCACCTATCACCCACCACATCACCTTCATTGTCTTTATTATCATTATTATTACTGCAAACCGTCAGGAGCAGAGCAGGGAGATGCTTCCCCATCCACCTGCAAAAATACATCCAAGGCAAGTCATGGTAAGTATCCCCAGGTTTTCAGACTAGAAGAGGCTGAACTACTCTATTATAGTTAATTCTTCCATCAGCCTTCAAGCCCCTGAAGGCCTGGCTCAGGGCTTATGAATATCTGCAAAAATGGTAAGCGTACATTGTGTTGTGGATACAAGAAGTCACTGGATGAATCACAGCTTCTCACTTAGCTAGAGAAAGGGAAAAATGATAACTTCCTGGAACACTCCAGGCATATCATCTTCCCAGGAAATGGGAATGGGAAAAGAGAGAAGTCTAAATATTAATCTTCCAAAAGGCAGCAACTGAACTGAGGTGAATTGTTTCAGGACCTGGACTGATAACCGGAATTATAATTACAACCTTGAGACTCATGTCTCCCATGAGGAAACCAAACATTCTTAGAAAAAGGGATACTAAATATGTTTGAAATGAGGAATCCCATCATATCCAGAAAGGGACAGCAGTGGTTAGAACAAATCAGAAAACATGTAGCATGTTCTGGGCACAATATGAAACGAATTTAGATACACTTCACATACTTTGGCACACCTGTTAGGTTTTGCTTGGTGGTGCCAAGTCCTAATCAAGGAATTTTAAAAATGAGATTTAAAGCTCATCTCTTAGAGAGTACTTGATCTCATGCTAAAATCCCTGGGGGGAAAACAGGAAGAGTTAGGATGCTCAAAGGCTGTTGGAAAAGCATCTATTCAAATTTATACAGATTTTACTAACAGCATGACATGAAGTTTACAAAAATTTGGAAGCATCCACTTAAGCATCAGAAATTAGAGCTGGAAAGAAGTAGCCTTAGGCATTTGGCCTATACAAATAGAGTGTTCCCCCTATGATAAATGGTTCCAAATGAGTCTCAAAAATCAAAATTAGGCCTGGGAATTCACACCACTTCTGGAGTCAAGACTGATCTACAATCTTAATTTTCTATTTTGCAGCATCACTTTCTAGAGTTAGTGGTTCTCCAAAGAAGCTGCACACCAGAATCACCTTGGAGCTGACTAAAAATACAGATTTCTCAGGCCCTCATCAATAAAATCAAACATGTAGCTGAGTGCGGTGGTGCCTGTAATCCCAGCACTTGGGAGGCTGAGGCAGGAGGATTGCGAGTTCAAAGCCAGCCTCAGCAATGACAAGGCACTTAGCAACTCAGTAAGACCCTGTCTCTAATAGAATACCAAAAAGGCCCAGCTGGGGATGTGGCTCAGTGGTTTAGTGCCCCTGAGTTCAATCCCTGGTACCCAAAAAAAAAAAAAATCAAACATGTATTCTCATTGATATTTTTTTCTCCCCCTCTCTTTCTCTACATTCCTCTCTCTTCCTCCCTTGATCTGACCTCCTACTCCTTCCTCTTTCTTCCTCCCACTATCCTTTGTAAACCTTGAATGATGTTAATGTTTGGGAAATATTTTATCAGAGCATAAGTCTCAATATTATATTGATTCCTCTATTCCAATTTTAAACATATAAGCCTGGGAAGATAGCCAGCTAATCACAACAAACATGATTTTCTTATTAAAAGGCAAGAGAAATAATAGTAAAAGAGAAAGCAGCAAGTTCTTTTATGTCCTCATAACCAGAGCTCTAACTCTTAATGCCTTCTGTAGCCACTGGGTTGGAAACTGGGTTCACCTTGGTTCAACAACGGCTCCATCAGGAGAGGACTGAGGACAGAGGCCCAGCCATTCTACATAGTTCCATAAACACAGTCCCACCTTTTCAAGAAAAGGACAGCCCAGTTTTTTTTTAATATTTATTTATTCGCTTTAGTTGTACATGATGCATTTATTTGTACGTGGTGCTGAGGATCGAACCCGGGCCGCACATGTGCTAGGCGAGCGCTCTACCACTGAGCCACAACCTCAGCCCCAAGCCCAGTTTTTATTTGTCTCCTTGGAATCCACTCCATATTTAAGTACATATACTTGCTTTCCTGGTGGTGAAGTATAAGAAAATATTTGAGATTTTTGCTTTGGAAATGGAAAATACCAACTCTGAGCCTCCAATTGATCTACTTATAGTTCCTTGCTCTACAAAGAAACTACAACATCTTGTTGAAATCATCTCAACCCCAAATCTTCTCAATTTTGTCCTTTTTAGCAAGACCCTAAATTTAAAATAAGTGATCCTGTTAATGAAACCTAAAATCACAACTTAAAAACAAGTCACCCATGGGGTTGGGGTTGTAGAGTGCTCGCCTATCACGTGCATGACCTGGGTTCGATCCTCAGCACCATGTAAAAATAAAAACGCATTGTGTACAACTAAAGCAAATAAATAAATATTTTTAAAAGTCACCCTTTTCTCATACCTACAAATAGAAAAAGGGTAGAAAGCCAAGAGATTTCCTTATAGCAAAACATAAGACAAATATTTAGAGAGAAACAAACATACTAATTGCAGAGGGAGCAATCTTGTCACAACTGATTTTTTTAGCTCAAAATATTAATGTAGAAAGTATGTTAAAATGGTTTTCTCCTACCTGAATCCTCAGACACATCCTTGGGTAAGGCTTCATTGATAGTATTTTTCAAGGCTAGTGGTGTTTGTTTCATTTTTCAAGAACAAAGAGAAGGAAGAGAAAAGAAAAAAAAACTGTAAAATTTTATTTCTGAGGCATATTCCATTAAAATAGAGAATCTCTAGTCATGACTTATTAAAACAGGTCTTCCAAATCTCTAAAAGTTGCTATAGCATTTACTAGAAAATAAAGACTTCCTGGAGCATAAGGTTCTCCTCCTACACAGAGCAATACCAGGAAGAATGAGGAATTTGCCTCTTTTGTTCCTGACAGCCATGTCAAGGCATGAGATGATCTGGAGTGAAACCCAGGCTACAGTATTTTCAGAGTTCACCCAGTGGTGATTCCACTATGCAGTCAAGACTAAGATCCACCAGTCAGGAGAGTGATAAGAACACACAGGGCTACATCCACTGTCTATTTCATCTGCCTCTTCTAAGCAAATATTTAAATAAAAAGCATGAAATTATTGTTGCTTAATGAAAAACTTATTATTCATGTTTAACCCCTATAAAAAGCTGAATCAATGGCAAGTCTCAACAATAAAACCTGAAATAGCTTCACTTCAGATAAGCTTTTCTCATTCAAAGGCAGTGAATCATTATCAGATAACAGATGGAATGCTGGCTTGAGATTAGAAATTCTTACTTCTTGTCCCAGTTCCTTTGTTTTTTTGTACAAGTAAATAATTCATACCGCATGAACTTCAGTTTACTTATCTCTGAACTTTAGGTGATGGAATTATATCAATTTTGTGAGGACTGAATAAAACAGCATATAAGGAAGGTGCTGGTAGATTATGAAAGCAGTATACAAAGTATGGGAGTTGGAGGAGAGGGGTATTCCTACATTTCTAGATAGTGCAAGCCAACTCATCCCCATGCTTTTTTTTTTTTTTTTTTTTTTTGGTGGTGGTTCTGGGGATTGAACCTTGCAGGGCCTTGTGCATGCGAGGCAAGTGGACTATCAACTGAGCCACATCCCCAGCCCTTGATGGTAGCTCTAACATGGAACACTGTGCTGCATAGCTTCTCAGCTATTCAATAAGATAGGCAAATTGTGTTGCCAGGTGTGGTGCCTCATGCTTGTAATCCCAGCAGCTCAGGAGGCTGAGGCAGGAAGATAGAGAGTTCAAAGCCAGCCTCAACAATGGCGAGGAGCTAAGCAACTCAGTGAGACCCTGTCTCTAAATAAAATACAAAATAGGGCTGGGGATGTGGCTCAGTGGTTGAGTGCCCCTGAGTTCAATTCCCGGTACCAAAAAAAAAAAAAAAAAAGATAGGCAAATTGTGGCTAGGATCCATGTCAGACTTCCAGACCAAAAAAAAAAAAAAAAAAAAAACACTGAGAAAAAGATAAAGGGCCAGCACAGAGAGAGGCTTAATCCAAAAGAGAATTTCCTCATGGATTAGACCTATGTACAATGTACATTTACATTGATTTTTTGGGATCATATCTGCCAGTGCAAGATACTGAACTTGCTATTATTTCCAGTTCATTTTCTAATTCATAGGACCAGATTCCACTGTAAAGAGTCAGAATAACCTACAACCAACAATGACAAATCTGAACACCCAGGCTCTTGCTACTACTCTATAAACTATAGTTTTATTAAAAAAAAAAAAAAAATTGAGAGCCGGGCACGGTGGCGCACGCCTGTAATCCCAGCACTTTGGGAGGCTGAGGCAGGAGGATCGCGAGTTCAAAGCCAGCCTCAGCAATGGCGAGGCACTTAGCAACTCAGTGAGACCCTGTCTCTAATAAAATACAAAAAAGGGCTGGGGATGTGGCCAGTGGTCGAGTGCCCCTGAGTTCAATCCCCAGGACAAAAAAAAAAAAAAAAAACAAACAAACAAAAAAAAAACAATTTGAACTTTTTCATCTATCCAAATGATTTTACATGCTGAGAACTGTTCTCACATGCTCTAGAAGTCGGCCTTTCTAAAAGAAGTAGATAAAGAAACAAAGGAAGAATGTCTTTGAAGGGAAAATAAAACTCATTCTTTTCGTACCTTGTTTGTCATCACCGGTCACATCTTGGGTAGGAACAGGAAAATCAGCCATATCTTTAACAGATGTCTTCTTGGAAAAGAAAAGCAAGTGAATTATACAAGTTGGAAAAGAAATTAAGTGATGTGCACGTACGATGAAAATGTTTAAAAAGCTATATTTCTTGACAAAACTTCTGTCTTCAATAAGCTATAACATTTAATATATTTATTTGATTATTTTAGGTTCCTAGTGAGGTACAAGATAATTTCTATTGGGTTGGGGTTGTAGCTCAGTGGCAAAGTGCTTGCATCACACGTGTGAGGCACTGGGTCTGATCCTCAGCACCACATAAAAATAAATGAATAAATAAAGATATTGTGTCCATCTACAACTAAAAAGAATGTTTTAAAGATAATTTCTATTGAATTTTTTCATATACAGAGGAAAGAAATAATGATTCAGATCACATGTATAAATCCTACATTAAATTCATATCTGGACTGGGATTCAGCCAGAGAATTGAACAGCATTTGTCCAGTCAGCCAAGCATGAACTTTTATGTACTTTTTCACAAGCAGAGAGAGGTTCTGATAAGTCGCCCTAAAACGTGGGTATTTGCCAGGATCTGTCATGCAGAGGATGTCCAACCCTGATTAAAATAGCCACCTTGATGTAAAATGAGAGACCTTTATTGATGAGCAAATCAAACTTTTCTCCTAATTCACATTTGAGGGAAGTCCTCACTTAAAGATGAATACTTAAACTGATCAAGTATGAATTAATTGAAAATAGTTTAAAGTCTACATACAATAAACTTATTTCTTATAAACTCTCAACATGCACACCAACTATAGTTAATTATAATGCATAGTACAGTTGAAAATTGCTAAGAGACCAGATCTTAAATGCTCTCAACACCCCCCAAAAATGAAATTTGTGAGGTGATATGTTAATTAGCTTGATTATGGTAATGATTTCAGCATGCTTTTATCAAAACATCATAAATATATATGAATTTTGATCAATTACATCTCAATAAGACTAGAAAACATATGCACTCTAAGATCTCTGATCAAATTAAAGAATAATAATTTTGCTTTATTTATATATATATATAAATTCTGGAAAAATAACTAAGAATGGAAAGTTGACTCACTGGATGGAGGAAAGGAATGAAAGGAGGATTCATTAACAAATGCCTTTTGGTATTCTTTGCATTTTGAACACATTAAAAACAAAAATAAAGCCGGGCATGGTGGCACACGCCTGTAATCCCAACACTTGGGAGGCTGAGGCAGGAGGATCAAGAGTTCAAAGCCAGCCTCAGCAATGGCGAGGCACTTAGCAACTCAGTGAGACCCTGTCTCTAATAAAATACAAAAAAAGGCTAGGGATGTGGGCCAGTGGTCCAGTGCCCCTGAGTTCAATCCCTGGTACCAAAAAAATAAAAAAATATAAATAAATAAATTTTAAAATTCAAGGGAAGAAAAGTAAATTTCTGGAACTGTTTGATGCTCAAAAATGTTAACTTGTTTACCCCTCGAAACTTGACCAACCCCAGAGAAATAAGTAATGCATCTATTTTTAAACTATTCCAAAAATTGAGGTTACAGTACTACTTGCAGTAACCTGATCTAGGATTCAACAATCTTTAGTCAGGTATTTTTGGCATTACAATGAAGCCTCCAGATATAATTTCCTAATCAAAGTCAACTAGCTCCAGTAGAACAATTTATCTTAACCGTGTCTTCCTTCATCGTCTGCTCCCACGTGAATTACAAATCAGACCCCTTTGAAGAAGAAATTGATTTGTGAATAGATTTTTAATTCTATAAACTTTGTTGGAAAATGTAAAATTTAAGCAAATGGGATGATATCCCATGTTTATTAATCAGAAGACTTATTAAATGGCAGTATCTTTCAAACTGATCTACATGCATTGCAATTCTTCTTGGTTTTACTGTGGAAGTTTTTGGTTTGTTGTTTGGGGTTTTTGTTGGCAGGGGGGCAGAATTTGACAAGCTTTTCTTAAACTTCATATGGAAATACAATAGGGCCAGAATGCCAAAATATTCATGAAGAAGAAGAAAAAGGATCACATGTTCAATTTCAAAACTTACCACAAAATTATAGAAATCAAGATAATGTGGTACTGGCATAACCATAAACAAATAGATATAAATGAAACAGAACTGAGAATCCAGAAATAAACCTATATATTTACAGGTGATTGATTTTCAACCAGAGTATAAAACAATTCAGTGGGGAAAACTATCTTTTCAAATAAATGGTGCTGGGACATCTCTATATCCATACACAAAAGAATGAAGTTGGATGTCTTCTTCAGAGCTTATGCAAAAATTAACTTAAAATAGATCACAGACCTAAACATAAAACTTAAAACTATAACATACTCAGAAGAAAATATAGTAGTAAGTTTTCAAAATCTTGAATTAGGCAAAAGTCTTTTTAGGCAAGATACAGAAGCACAAGAACACTTACAAATCAGAAGTAGACAAATAAACTAATTTTAAAAATGGACAAAGGATTTGAATAGATATTTCACCAAAGATACACAAATGGTTAATAAGCACATGAAGAGATGTTCAACATCATTAGTCATTTAGAAAATCAAATTAAAACCACAATGAGGGGCTGGGGGTTGTGGCTCAGTGGTAGAGTACTGTGTGTACTCTAGCATGTGTGAGGCACTGGGTTCGATTCTCAGCACTACATATAAGTAAATAAAGTTCCATTGACAACTAAAAACACTTTTAAAAGATCCACATAATGAGATGCCCCTTAATTCCATTAGGATGGCTAAAATGAAAAAGACAATAACAAATGTAACCAAGGATGGGGGCGAATTGGAACCCTCACACACAGCTGGTATGAGAACATAAAATAGGACAGCCACTTTGCAAAGCAGTTTAGCAATAACTCAGGAACACAGAGTTATAGTACAACCCAATGGTTCCACTCTTAGGTATACTCCAAAGAAAAAGGAAAACATGTTCACACAAAAACTTACACATGTGTGTTTATAGCAGCATTACTTATATTAGCCAAAAGAAGTAACAATCCAAATGTCCCTCAACTACTGAATGAACAAGAAACTGTGTCATATCCACACAGTGAATACTATTCAACCACAAAAAGGACTGAAGTACTGGGATGTGCTATGACATGAGTGAATCTTAAAAAAAAAATGCTAAGATAAAGAACCAGTCATGGGCTGGGGATATAGCTCAGTTGGTAGAGTACTTGCCTTGCATACACAAGGCCCTGGGTTCAATCCCCAGCACCACAAAAAAAAAAAGGAACCAATCATAAAACACCACATACTATATAATTCCATTTATATGAAATGTCCAGACTACACAAATTCATAAACAGGAACTGCATTAGTGGTTATTAGAGGCTGGAGGGGAAGGGGGAAAGGTAAATAACTAATAACAACTACAGGGTTTTTCTTATGGGTGCTGAAAATGTTCTAAAATTAGACTTCCGTGATGGGTGAATAACAGTTAATACACAAAAAACTACTCAGATGTATACTTTAGATGGATATGGTTTGTGAATTATTTCTTAATAAAGTTGTTTTCAAAAAGAAAGAAATCAAGTAATCTAAAAAATACTGCTAAAGAGGAATATACTTGAAATTAAATCTATAATTCTTTTTTGTTGGTGCTTTATAATTATACATAATGGTGAGATTCATTACACCATATCCATACATGCACATAACATAATCTAATCAATCTCATTCCCAGTACCTTTCCTTTCCTTCTCCTCCTCCCTCCCTCTGATCCACATTCTCTACTCTACTGGTCTATTATTATTATTATTATTATTTTAATTAGTGCATTATAATTATATGAAAGCAGGATTCATTATGGTATATACATAGATGGACATAGCATAAATCTATAATTCTTAATGAAAGTAAGTACAGGGTTATAGCTGTCCTGTCCTTAGATAAAGATGTACTGCTATGAATGACCTCTCATGACCTGAAACCTTGATCAGCATTCATTCACAACACTAGACTCATCACTCACAGGGCTGGTACCAAAATCTATTTAAACTCCGTATACTTATGATAGATTAAAAGACTGGTAGATGTAACAATAAGTAACAGTTTAGAAGAACATAAAATATTTAATCATTAGCTTTTAAAATCCAACCTATACTTCTTGAGTGGTCAAACCATCAATTAACATTATTACTTCATCCTTGAATTCTATTTACTACATTCATTATCTAAAAAAAGCACCTCATCCTCAAAAATAACAATTTGGTTGAGGCAGGGGGTAGCTTTTGTTGTTTTTTCTTTCTTATTTGGACAAGGAAAGAAAAAAGAAATAGGCAGTTTTTGACCCCTTCTCCCCAAGGGGGCCAGTTAAATTATACAAAAGTACATAAAACTTGCCACATGTCATGGCACACACCTATAATCCCAGTGACTCAGGAGGCCACAACAGGTGTATCCCAAGTTCAAAGCCAGCCTCAGCAACTTAGTGAGGCCCTAAGCAACTCAACAATATCCTGTCTCTAAATAAAATATTGAAAAGGGCTGGGGATGTGGCTCAGTGGTTAAGCACCCCAGAGTTCAAGCCCTGGTACCCAAAAAAAAGTATATGAAACTAGCTGCACATAACAACCACAAAGGTTAATATACATAATGTCATCAAGGACAGAATGTGAGTGTGAGACTCTGTGTGTGTGTGTGTGTGTGTGTGTGTGTGTGTGTGTGTGTGTGACAGAGAGAGAGAGAGAGAGAGAGAGAGAGAGAGAGAGAGAGAGAGAGAGAGAATGTATAACAGACCTTATGGCCATGTTCATATTTGGTCTTCTTTACTTTTAGACAAATCATAAGTGACTATGTGGGAAAAGCAACTTGAGTCAGCAGCATAATTTCTACCAAAAAACAGTATTGTCTCTAATGGAAGGGCAAAGACCATCTAATACTGTGGTAAGTTGGAACAGTATGCTTGTATACAAAGAGTAAAAATCACCTACCAATCAGCCCAATAATTTTACAGAAGAGGGGCTACTGAATAAAGCACCAGGAAGGCTACAAGTATAACAGAGTAGAGCAGTGAAGAGAGATGTTAATCAGAGGGACTGGAGAGGCATGTTTGATTGGCTCATAGGGGTGTAAAGGATGAAACCAATAACATACACTTACATGCACAAGAGCCTGGTATGAGAGTAGCTAGACACATGCAGTCATAAGAAATGAAAAAAATGTCCTGTTCCCTGCCTTTGACTTACACCATCATGTAGTGGTTCCAACTAGAGTCAGATGACTTTAACTGGAGTCTGTAAATAAACTTAATTTATTTAAAAGTTTTTTATATTCTAATATGATCATTACATTGTCTGCAAGTACTGAATTATCATATTGTACCCCATAAATATATACACTATTATATGTCAATCAAATTTTTAAAAATTTTTATTAAAGAGACATTTAAAACATTCTGTTTTATTGTTGTTGTTGTTGTTGTTTGGTGCTGGGGATTGAACCCAGGGCCTCGTGTGTACTATTCTAGTACTGTACCACTGATCTACATCCTGAGCCCCATCTCCAGATTGCTTGTTAGAAAGGAAATAGCAGGTATCATAAATAGCCATCACAATAGTGATGGTGGTGATGATGATGATGATGATAATGATAACATAGTGGTGACAATAACAATAACCTTTATAACTCCAATTTATTGATCTATGGCAAAGAATCACTAAATATGTTGCTACGTTCTTCCATTCATGGCTCAATATTCTAGGAATCCCAAGTTTCTTTTGGGATCATCCAAATCAGTCCTCGTTTGGTCCAAAAGTTTAAAACTCTGAGGGAGTTTGAATGTGAATTGGGAACCGATATACATCACAAACCTTTTCTCAAACTATTCTGGTTCATTATACATTGCTACTGTTTAGTTACTAAAAACACAAATTATTTACTAGGTTAAAGTAAATAACTTGGCTAACATTTTCTGGTTTAGTTTGGATATATCTAAATTTCACCTCTAGAAGATCAAGAGATACTGCTTACTTCACCAAATGTCATTTAAGAGAGAAAAGAATAATTATAGGGCTGGGCATGTGGTGCACATTTGTAATCCCAGCAGCTCAGGAGGCTGAGGTAGGAGGACTGCAAGTTCAAACCCAGCCTCAGCAATTTATCAAGTCCCTAAGCAACTTAGCGAGACCCTGTCGTTAAATTAAAAAAAAAAAAAAAAAAGAATTAAATGGCTGATTTGGCTTAGTGGTTGAACTCTCCTAGATTCAATCCCTAGTACCAATAATAATAACAATAATAGGTGCAACCAGTTTTTAGATTTGAAAGGCCAATTCTCAAAGTAATTACCAAGTGTGAAGAGAAAATGTTATAAAAGTTCATTTTCCCAAGTTTGTAAAGGGCATAGGCAAGTGATTTAATTCTATACATATCCTTATTTATTAACATCAGAAGATCTTTTACCTCCATCCGATTCAAGTCACGTGGTTGTTGGTTTGCTGACATTGATTCAGAATAAGACTCAAATAATGCACAGTCCCACTTGGGTTTAGGAAAAGCTAAGAAGAAAGAAAAAGAATATTTACTGTAGCCAGAGTGGTGTTTCTTATTGTGTTTCTGAACTTATTAAGTATAACAACAAAATCTGTTCACTCCTATGTACTACCTGTAACACAATCACATTGCAGTAGTATTTTAAGTTCTTTACAAACGCAACCCACTATTTCTATTATCCCCACTTTACACGTGAGAAACTGAGGATCAGAGAAGTGAAGCGACTTACTCAAGTTCATATAGGTGATAAATGAAGATCAAGGACTCGAATTCCTAAAGTCCAGCAAGAGTTTATGCTCTTAGTACTCCATGTTACAACTGAATAGTCATATTCCACATTAACCATCACTATCGCAATATGTTGTCTTAACTATGCCACTAGCATAAGTTTTAAGTGTAGTAGCTACAGTGATAGTTTGAATACTATAAACATAAGTTAAGGAAATACTTCATTTTAGCTATTACTGGAAATAAGCATAATCTTATAATGATGTATATCTTATGAAATACTTACCTCTTTGTTTAGCAGAACCAACAAAAATAAAAAGCATAAACTGTTGGTGATTTACAAGGAAAGAAGAATCACATTATGGGTTTCTTCTAACATACAGCAGTGACAGTGGCTGTTAATTGGGTAGCCCAGTGAATTAGCATCAGGGAAAATCATACTACTTGGAGTAAGCTAATTACCTAAAAGCCTGGGTATTTTTTAGGAGCCGAATCTGCTTCACCACTTTGTCACAAAGTAATTAGGAAGGAAATAACAGCTAGAAATTTTTCCAGTATCCTAAAGAGGAAAAGCAGACTGGGGTAGATAATAAACAGAAGCTACAAATCAAATTTGTCAAGACAAGCTACTAGGGAGGCAAATTTTAATGCAACATTTTTAAAAAGATGTTTTGAATCAAATGTGAACAATGGATTGGCATTGTTTTTAATCTTTACCCACCTTCCTGCCCCATTAGGGAGTGAAATGCAAAGGTCACTCTGCATAAAGGACTGGCCCCAAAACTCAACAAAACACCTTTCAAAGGCCCAAGAATAGTTTTTTTTTTTGTTTTTTTTGTTTTTTTTTGGTCTTTTTTTTTTTTGGTACCAAGAATAGTTTTAAACAACACAAGATTTCATTTTCTAGTCTACCAATCAGTCCTTCCTCTGACTAGAGATCTCTGAGGTCAATGCCTTATAAGGAAAGGACTTATGCAGAAAGCTAACATTTTTCAAAACTACAAATGACAACACTTAACTGTAAAATCTCTCTCCAGTGTATCTACTGTCACCTCCCCAGTGCAAGACCCCTGCTGCTCCTGACTGGACTGTGACCTTAGCTGGGTCTCAGTTTCCGCCCTTGCCCCTCGAAACCTGTCCTCTAGAGGGCAACCAGCAAGATCATTTCAAGCAGGATTCCATCACTTTCCTGCCAAACACAGGTCAATATTATTGCCCACAATTTGTTCCCTACCTTCTTCTTCAGCTTCATCCAAGCCTCTATTCCTCTGTGAACTCCAGCTAGAGGCTTATAATTTCTATTCCTCTTGTGCTCTAAGCCCCCTGTCAGTGCCTCTCCAGCATACCTGCTGTTCCCTCTACACAGAGCCCCCTCCTCCTTCTTAGTCTCCAGAGCTCTAGTTCATTCTTCACATCTCATCTCAAACATTTAAGGAGATCTTCCCTAAAGTTATGCACTCTCTTGCTACAATTGCATTTCTCCTTCATATTTATGAGTTTATTTAACATCTATCTTCCAGTTGCCTACACGTTCCATGCAGGTAGGGATTCTTATTCCTACCTGCATTCAGATCACAGAAAATAACAGAGTGCCACATACATAGTAAATGCCCAATATTTTGTTAACAAACCATAGGGCAAACATTTCTACAAGAATTTGTCCAATCACCAAAACATGAGTATCAAACAGTTCATGGGTAATCTGCCAAGCTATTCAATTTATCATTCTAATTCTGCCTTTTAATTTTCACTGTTAAGGAAATGGGATTATTTCCATAATTACAAGTAAAATGACATCAGATACGATTTTTTCATTATTTATTTAAAACAAGCTTATATAGTTTTGAATGCATGATAATAGCAACCAGATTTATAGTTTTCAACAATCTTGTCAGAAACTGCATTAATGTTTTAAAAGAGTGAATATAAATCAATCAGGAAAATGTTGGAATGAGTTAAGAGCTAAGCTTCAGAAAAAAGCTAAGTGGGACTCCAAAAAAATGAATAGGATCACTCATATTTGCAGAGTCTAAAAGCATAGAGAATACCTAAATGGTTCTGAACTTTTCTTTAGCTTCACACAAGGATAAACATGACTAATAAACTGTTTAAAAATTAACTTCTAAACCCTCAGAACTTATCTAAAATACACTGTTACTGAGCATGATGGCAGTTTATGAGGCCTCTCGTGCTTTCTGTTAGAACTATATAATTATTATTCAATATTAAGTCCACAATCTCTGGAAATAATGGGTGATTTTTGTTTAATCGGAGGTTATATGATGGATTTTTCAGTTATTTCTGTATAAATGCATGCCGACAGACTCCATTTAAAAAAAAAAAAAAAAAAAAAAAAAAAAAAAAAGAGCCGGGCGCAGCAGCACACACCTGTAATCCCACCACTTGGGAGTATCTGAGTTCAAAGCCAGCCTAAGCAATAGCAAGGCACTTAGCAATTCAGTGAGACCCTGACTCTAAGAAAACACAAAAAAGGGCTGGGGATGTGGCCCAGTGGTCGAGTGCCCATGAGTTCAATCCCTGGTACCAAAAAAAAAAAAAAAAAAAAAAAAAAAAAAAAAGTTTAAAAAACAGGAAGAAACAAGGGGTTTCATTCCAAATGATAAAAGATACCTCTTGATTGGCACTCTTTTTTGACATAGTGGGGATTAAGCCCAGGGGTGCTCTACCACTGAGATATACCTTCAACCCTTTTTTATTTTGAGACAGGGTCTTGCTAAGTTACCAAGCTAGCCTCAAACCTGCAATCCTCCTCCCTCAGCCTCCCAAACATGGCACTCTTTTTTATAGCTTCACCTCTACTGAATAAGCAAGTCATAAGATGCTATTTATAGCAATAAAGGAGTCAAGAGGTCATTTATCTTCTGTTAACAATTTGTAACTTGGAGATATCAGATTTCTAAAAATTATATTAGTGACATTTGAAACAGTCCATGAAATACTTGGACACCTACAAAGTAACTTCTAAATAAGGAGACAGGATATGAGGTATAGGTTCCATGGCTACATGGCATCAGAACAATAAAACAGCATTAATCAAGACACCAAAAAGTTTCTGAGCATGGTGCTGCACAACTGTGATCCCAGCTACTCAGGAAGCTAAATAATGAGGATTAAGAGTTCAAGGCAAAGCAGGGTATCTTAATGAGACCCTGTCTCAAAACTTTTTTAAAAAATTAATCGGGCCGGGCATGGTGGCGCATGCCTGTAATCCCAGCACTTGGGAGGCTGAAGCAGGAGGATCGCGAGTTCAAAGCCAGCCTCAGCAATGGTGAGGCACTTAGCAACTCAGTGAGACCCTGTCTCAAATAAAATACAAAAAAGGACTGGGGATGAGGCTCCAGTGGTCAAGTGCCTCTGCGTTCAATCCCCAGTACCAAAAAAAAAAAAAAAAAAAAAATTAATTGGAAAAAAAGGGGGGCGGGGTTGTGGCTCAATGGTAGAGTGCTTGCCTAGCATGTGTGAGGCACTAGGTTTGATTCTCAGCACTGCATATAAATAAATGAATAAAATTTAAAAGTCCATCAACATCTGAAAAAAATATTTTAAAAAAATGAGCAAGGATTGTCCCTAGGACTCTTGCCAGGGATCAAAAGAGAAAACTGTGAAGGTGTTGAGTGTTACTAAATAACGATGGAGCAGATCATAGCCTTTAGCCAGCTGTTAACCTCCATTAGAGACAATAGCTCCAGGTGGCCCTGCTCCTCAGAGAAGCAGATCATCTATAACCCTGTACTACCTTCATAATGTAATCCATGCAGTTCCCAAGACAGCCCCATGTTATGAATTGGGTATGAAGAAGCCCCCCAAAAAGCCCATGTTTGAGACAATGCAGGAATGCCCAGGGGTAAAAATTATTAGATTATGGGATCTGTAACTTAATCAGTGGATTGATCCACTAGATGTGAGTGGATTAATGGGGGTGGTAGCTATAGGCAAGTAGGGTATGACTAGAGGAAGTCACAAGGCATGGACCCTTGGAGATTACATTATCCCTGGATCCTTGAACTAAGCTCTCTCTGCTTCCTGGCTGTCATAAACTGAGGAAAACTGAGTTTTCCTCCACCATGACCTTCTGCCATGATGTTCTGTCTCACCTCATACCCAAAGCTATGAAGTTGGTCCACGATGGGCTGAACCTCTGAAATCATGAGCCAAATAAACTTTTCCTCCTCTAAGTTATTCATGTTGGGACTTTTGGTCATAGCAATGAGAAACTGACACACTCCAGGAATGTCAGGGTTCCTGGGCCACAACCAAAAAGAAAGGAGATAGAGACAAAGAGGAGAGAGAAGTTGACCATACCACACACTTAAAAGCTAACCCCTGGGGACCCATAAGGGTCTTCCGTAGCTTTGAAGGAAGGGCAGCAGGCTAGAGTACGCAGAAAGCAGCTGTTATTAGCCAAGTCCCCAACCTGAAATCAGTAGTCATTTTTACTCTCTGATCTCTCCCTTTTGTGCATTTTATGAGGCATTTGAAAAAAATCCCAAAATGGGTCACTCAACCTATTATATTTACCTGTTACTGGCACCAGCAACATAGTTTCTTTCCTTTGGTTGACTCCCTACCCACTTCCTAATACAGAAAATAACAGACTTTTTTCACTGAAGAGTCAGAGACACCAAGACTGACTTAGATGAGACATTTGTCCTTTGATTTGGTATAATCATGAAAAGGAAACACAATATAATGTAAGGCCTTTTCCAGAAATATTCATGAAAGAATACTCTAGTCATGAGTAGTTAGTTTCTTTAGATACCATTCCCTCTTACCAATAATCACCTGTGACTAAGCTCTCATTTTTTTAAGGGGTTTCCCTAAAAAATGAGAAAGGTGAATGCACTAGGTGAACAGCTGGAACTTTTCAAAAGAAACTATACTTCTCTAAATAATGAAAATCACACCAGTGCCCACTGCCTTTGATAAGGGAAAGAGATACTTCATTTTTCTAATCTCTTAAAGCAACTGATACAAATGTTGGATTTACCATGCCTCTTTCCTACCCAAAGGGTTCAAAACAGTTGTTTGGGGTGCCTATTTTATTAGGCATAAAAACAGAGTCCTGCCAGGCGGGGTGGTACTCACCTTTAATCCTAGCAGCTCAAAGCCAGCCTCAGCAATAGTGAGGCGCTAAGCAATTCAGTGAGACCATGCTTATAAATAAAATACAAATAGGACTGGGGGCACTGGGGTTGTGGCTCAGTGGTAGAGCTCTTGCCTGGCACACATGAGGCACTGAGTTCCATCCTCAGCACCACATAAAAATAAAATAAAGGTATTGTGTCCACCTACAACTAAACAATATAATGTTTTTTAAAAAAATATAGGACTGAGATGTGGCTCAGTGGTCAAGTGCCCCTGAGTTCAAAAGCCAGACCCCTACCCCCGCCAAAAAGAAAAAAAAAAAAAAAAAAAAAGAGAGTCCTATTCTAGAGATACTGAAACATGTCTCAAGATGCCAAGTCAGCACTTGGCTCTACAAGATCTTGTTCTTCATTGTGTATCAGACAGGAGGTTTGGCATTTGTCTATTCCACAACTGTCACAAAGGATAAGTGACTTTGGTTCCAATCCATAGGGTACTAAAATGGGAAGAACAGATGATTCACACTTAGCCAGTTCAGCCCTATTACTCATATCATAAGATACAAAAGTCTAATACAAGTTAAAGAAAACTGCAGATACCAAGGACTCCACAGTATCTGGACATGAGATTAAGAAATAAAAAGTTTTTTATGAGACCTCCATGGAAAGTGCCTAAAGTTTGTGATGTGCAATAGGCCTTACCTGCTTGCAGGTACTCGGGCTGCAAAGTTGGAGGGAGGCCCTCAGGTAGTGGGTAGCCGTTCTTTCGAGCCACAATGAGATGAAATGCAGCACAGAACTCAGGCAAAGTCAGGGCTCCATCGCAGTCAGCATCACTAAGTTCCCTAAATAGAACAGATGTCAGAAATACCTGCCATGAGGCTTCAGGCTCAAACATGCAAACACAACTCCCAGGCTCTCTGGTGGCAGTCCCCAAGCCCTCCTGGCTAAACCCATTTGATGGCTGCCATACCACCACAGGTGGGACTCAAACTGGCTAAACTCGTTTGAAATCTCAGGGGGCCACTCAGAGGAAGAAAAAAATGCTAATCAACAACATGGGCATCAGTAGCATTTCATAATAAAAATTTAAATTCTTCTGGTTCTCCAACAGTTTGGTTTTGCAACATTGTCAATGTGGCACAACAACCTGTAGCACAAAAAGAAAAGGAATACCTAGAATTCCACGCTTAGATGACAATCGTTCAGTAAATGCAGGCGGAATGAAGCAAACAGCCCTGGACTTGTTGCTCAAAACAGGCAGGGGAAGGGTGTATGCAGACATAATGCAGTTTACCCACAGCACAGAAATAGGTGTTTCATTTTCCAGCTTTAAGAGAAAGCCTTGAACTTTTAAAATTATGTAAATTTTTGCAACAAACTGTTCTTTGCTTGAGAATTCCCTCTTGGGAAATTACAAATAGGCTCAATAAATATTGACTGAATTATGTTTTAAGATAAAACTTGCAACTAGGGAAGGCTGGAACCAGATAAGACAAAAGAAGAAGAAAGGGAGAGTCTTGAAAAGACTTATTTGTGCTTGAGTCACAGTTCCCACTACAAGGCACAGACCTTTTTACTCAGCACAAAAGAAATCTCTTTGCCAAAGGAACTCAGACCCCCATAAGCACTAGCATCTGTTGGGTGTACAGATTCTTGCATTAGGACAAGCATAAAGACTTGTACAAAATTGTACTAGAAAGGTATTGCTGTTGAAAAGAAAAAAAATATCTCTAAGATAAGCTACATAACTTTCCTTTAGACATTCACATCCTCCTCCTCCTCCAATAAAACGTACCAACCCTGAAACAGCTGCTCCCCAGGATGAGGAGTCAGGGAACTCTTCAAATGCTAGATGGGGAAAATGCCGTTTGGCCTTCATGGATGTGTCTTGACACCCCGCCCCCCAAAGGAAGCCTTATGCCAATAATGATAAGCCTGGGAATTCTGCCAAAACAGACTGTATTCTTTTCAAAATGATAATTTCTTTTTCTCCTAGCTTCAAAACCTAATATAAGGCTTGCTGGGAAAAAAAAAAAAAAAAAAAAAAAAAAAACTAATGCCAGTGTATATTGTCAAAAAACCTAAATCCAGCTCAGAATCCCAGATACATTGGCATGTGCGTGTATTATTGAAATAAATTTTCAATAAGATGAACAAAACATGACATGCAATCATAAATCCTATCATAATTTTTATGAATCTTCATGAAAAAAAACTTTACATAAATACCCCAATGTTTGAATTATATATTTATTTATGATCTCTTGCCCAATCTTGGGGAAGAACCAGCCCACACACAGCTGGAAGTTCATGGCTCCAAGTATTTTCACAGATGCAAATAGAGCCATCTGGACCATCCCTGCAACAGCCCTTCTGGAACAAAAGCTGCAGCAGCTTCAGCAGCAAAGTAAGTGGATGCTGCAGCTGCAAGGCTGAATTAGGCCCCAGCTGAGAAACACTGGCCAAATTTAAAATGCTCAGAGGCAGCTAGTAGAGTCAAATATAACTTAATTCCACAATGTTCCTGGACCTTCTGTTCACCTGGCCATATAAAATATTATAGCTAATAGTCTTTCAAGGTCCTCTGGTTACTTGTCTCACACCAAACAGAAAAATCTGAAAATAAAATATATAAGGGAGAAAGTCTCACATGCCCACAACTGCCTAGAATGAACAGGAATTGAGATAGGGATAATAATTGGGACTTTATCAGTGAACACTTCTGGTGCATAGTGTATAGCAGATACTGTTCATTGTGCTTTTCATATGATAACTTAATCTTTTTTAAAAATATTTTTAGTTGTAAATGGATCTTTTATTTTATTTATATGCAGTGCTGAAGATTGAACCCAGGGCCTCACATATGCCAGCCAAGTGCTCTACCACTGAGACACAACTCCAGCCCCAATAACTTAATCTTCATAGCAACAAAAATCTGAGTTTTGTTCACTCAGTGTATTTAAAAAATCACTCAAAAATAAGACTGAAAATACTAAAGGGTAAATATGTATGATAATATGACAATATTTGGCATTAACTCTACTTACCATATATAAGAGAGTTCTGGGATGGAAAGCTTCGATTTGGTGAAGAAGTTCTTGGCCACAGAACCTATCAAGAAGTCATTGTTTAAATAAATCATTAATTACTGATCTAGAGCAGCTTTTATATTGATATGCAAGTGAATCATCATTTTTCATTCAGCAACCTTTACCGAACAACCACAAACACACTTGTTCCTCAAAACAATTACAAATCACAGGATTAAAGCAGCAAATGTCTTGCTTAGCATCGTGAGACCCTGGGTTCAATCCCTTGGATGGATGGATGGATGGATGGATGGATGGATAGATAGATAGATAAAATAAAAACAACATATGAATAGCTTTTCAAAAAATATATTGGTCAGAAAAGGTAAAAGCAGCAATGACATCATTCTCATGACAGATGCAAATCAAATAATTACTTCAAACTTCATTATTACCAAGAATCTGCAAAATTTTATTTAAAATTCAAAAGACAAATTTCAAAATTATTTATAAAGGGTGGAAAAGTAATATGCAATCATGGTAGAAAAAGCAAGAAAAAGAAGAAAATTAACACTATGAATCCCACCAAACAAAGATAGACATCCTGGAAAATATATTTTTGTCTCAAAATAAAAAATAAAAAGGGCTGGAGATGTGGCTCAATGGTTGTACGCCCCCCTGGGTTCAATCTGCAGTACAAAGAAATAAAAACAAAAACAAAAAACCCAAAATATCACATTAGACCCAAACCCCTGGCCTTCAGACAGTAAAGAGTCAGTTGTAACCATACTGTCCCAGAGAAGTTAGATGGAACCCATAGGGAAATAAACAGCTAAGAAGTTGAACTGTGCTCTGGCTGTCACCAGTAAAGCAGGAAGCTGAAAAGAAAACCTGAGGCCTCCTGTCTTTGATTCTGTCCTAATGAAAAGTACAAACCCAAGCCCCACCACCATGCCATCATAAAAGGAGATTCCATTTAAGTAAAATTTTCCAAAATAGGCAACTCTAGACAAAGAGAAGGTAGATTTGTGGCTCCCTAGGACTAGGAGGTGGAGAAGGCAGGGATGGGGAATAACTGCTGACAAGTAGGTGGTTTATTGGTGGGTGATGAAAATGTTCTAAACTTTGTGACTATAGGCTGTGAATATACTAAAACCATTGTTCTGCAAACTCACAGTTTTGAATCTTGTGGTATATGAATTATATCTCAATAAAGTTTTTTTAAAAAAACAGATAATCTAATCATAATGTATTGACCACTCTTAACTGTAATCAAACTTTATTTTAAAGGCATTTATGAGATAACCAGTGAAATCTTAACTATGAAAATTTGATATTAAGGAATGTGCGGGGTTTTCTTCACATGGGCTTTTTTAAAAGAGACCTTATCTTTAAAGATACACCCTGAAATATTTTTTAAATGAAATGGTATGAAAATTGCACTTGAAAATCATCCGGGCTAAGAGGGAATACAGATAAAATCACTGGTGCTGTGTGAGAGGTACATAGGGGTACTAGCCAGTCTACTTGTATCTACATTTGAAATTTTGAAAAATAAAAATGTTGAAAGAAAATAAAAACATTTCTAACAAGTACCTATTTGTATCTAGCTAAATATCTACATACATTGTGAAGAAAATCACCTGAGAAGGGGGTAAGGTTAGCAAGTGGTCAATATGTATAATCTAGGTTTTTCCTTGTTTTTTTTTTAAATCATGACGATAACATTAAGTTGTTAGATTTACACTATTCCACCTTCAATAAAGCCTTTACCACCAGTCAGCAAGTAATGTTTACATTTATTTACACAAGTGTACCTCCATTACACATCTTATTTCATAGAAGACTGGTCTTGGTCCAAATTTAAATATGTCAGGTTACAATTAGCAAGAACACACTGTTATTCTTCAAAATTGACATATTTTAAAAAAGACAGTTTATAAATTTTTCTTCCAAACCCTACTAGTCACTATTTAGTCTTTAGTCTTATAAAATATTAATTAAATCAATTCCTCTCAGCTTGAATTTTGCACGAGAACTCAACAGGAATACATATATCTGAAGACAACCAAGAACTACATGTGGGAAATGCTGGTCAATTTTCCTCCTATATTTTAATTTCTCTCAGAAAAACCAGAGGTGAAAGACTTGAGCCAAAGAAAACAAGCATGAATTTGAACTTCTAGGGGTGTATAAAACATAAGGAGACTCCTCAGAAGGCTACACTCTTGTCCTTACTCTGACTCTAAAATAATGAATAAGCAATCTATGGTGTCCTCTTGGTGCTACAATCTGCCATTTCAAGAACTGCTGCGGGGGCTGGGGAGGGAGATCTTAAGAAAGTAGACAGGGAAGATCATTAGGGCAGAGAAATGGGGTCAGAGGAGGGAGGCAGGAAAAGGGAGGTTATTAGGGAGTAATACTGATTAAAATTTGTTATATGCACGTACAAGTATGCCACAATGAAACCAATTATTGTGTACACTTAATGTGCACCAAGAAAAAAAAGCTTCAGCTAATAAGGTGCAGGGTCTGGACCAGTTTCCCCAAAATTCCTATTTAACCTCTTTGAAATAGAAATATAATTTTCCCAAAGTCATTGCTAACTTTTTTTTTCTGTGTGATTTATACTTGATAAGAAATTCCACCTTAGAGGAAAACAAACTGAAATCACAGAAGGTTGTCATATTCATTTTGTATAAACTGTTTCTCATGATGTTTACTGTAATTCGCATGAGAGCAATGTCCAAGGACTCCATGTTCTCACCTGAAATGAAGGAACTTGGGTCTGGCTGAAGGGATCGGAACTGATTAACATAGTACTCCCGCTGTTCTTCTGTTATCCTCCAGGGTTCATCTGGGTAATTACTGTTGTTATCCTGTAGTTCTCTCTCCACTGAAAAGGACTTTTAAAAAATAAAAAGGAAATACTCAGAGAACCTGCTCTTAGTGAGATAAAGGAAAACACATCAACAAAAATGTTATTAGGCATTGTACTTAATTTTTTCCCCAAGGGAATAAATCTAACTGCCTCATAACTATAGTGTGAGACTGCAACATAAATTTATAGATAGACATCAAGCTTTATACATTTTGTCTTCCTCAATGCTATTAACAGGACTAAACATGAAATATCGAACCCCTGATGAATAACAAGAAAATATTCCAATGTCATGAAGGGTTAAAAAAAAAAAAGGTCAATCACTCTTATCTCCAACTATTCACCACACTCTGATCCTTTCAGATCAGTTGAGTCAATGGTAAAATAATCTGGATTCTTTTTAAACCAGGAACAAAACCCACTAGAACATCTACAACCACATGGTCATTTTTCTGTTGCATTCATACTGTGTAAATCCAAGAGTCAAAAGCTCCAATTGAAATCCTGTGTCCCAAGGTCCTACATGAGTGGCAAATCAACATCACAGACCCTGTCCTTCCACATGTGTAAGTTGGGAATAACACTAATAGAGCTGAGTGATGAAAACAACTGACATGGTACCACAATAAACAGGGTAACAAGGGGTGCATCAGACCTGCCACTAGAGGGCAGGCACGTCAAATCTGAAGATTTAGGAGCCCAGAAAAATCAGAATAGCACACAAAAGCTATGCCAGGCCTTGGGGAAAAAACAAAAATGGTGATTCGATGATAGGAGGAAAAACAGCAAGGGCTTTGTTTAATTCTTCCCATCTACTCTGAGATTAAGGTGCTACTTGCCAAGGGCCACTTTCATGGAACCAAGAAGTGAACACAAGAAAAGTGAGCTTTAGGACAAAAGGAGACTAGAAAAGAAGGGGGGTGGGTATTACTACTGAGGAGTCATCAAGTTGCCTGCTTCTGAACACATTGTCAAGGAACTAATCATTGGGAAGGTATTCTACCCACTATCCCCAGAAAAGATACCAAACCATCTCCTTTGCCCCCAACCCCCATACACACAAATTTCAGAAATTAATGCTTCCCAGGAATGCCTGTCTCCCTTTCACAATATGGAGAAGAAGGATGTATAAAATTTTGAGCTGTGATATAGCCTTGGGATGTCATATTTGAAGTAACATATCACTTTGATGCCAGGCAGGGTGGCACATACCTGTAATCCCAGCACTTTAGGAGGCTGAGGCAGGAGGATCGCGAGTTCAAAGCCAGCCTCAGCAATGGTGAGGCACTTAGCAACTCAGTGAGACCCTGTCTCTAATAAAATACAAAAAAAGGGCTGGGGATGTGGCCCAGTGAGTGCCCCTGAGTTCAATCCCTGGTACGAGATCGATTATATATCACTTTGATACCTGAAACTTTGACTAAAGTTACTTTGAGAGGGCTGGGAGAAGGAGATGAAACACTGCCAGCAGAATGCATATTCCTAGAAGCGCCCAATAGGAATGCACCTAGCAGAGGGGCTGCTCTTGAAAGAAAGCATCTGTTCCTTTAGGACAGTCACAAGGAAGGTCACATAAAGGAGATGGGAGATACATGCTTGTTAGTCATTAATAATCATTATGTCACTTTCCTACTAGATTAATTTTTACCGAATGTAAATCAAACTATTTTTAAAAGCCCAGGAAGTTACTGTCTACAAGTTAAGACCTTGAGTTCAACAGAGTGCTTTGACATTTATAAAGAATTTCACACACGCCTCTTTTTTTAGTCTCTCCAGATTTTTTAAAGGTAAGCATAGCAAGGATTATTTATTATCCTTTTTCCAGAGAGCCTAAGGGACTGGCCCACGTGTTAGTGAACCCCTGCACACAACAAATAATGGCCTCTGTTTTTAATCTCTGGTTCAAAGTCAAGTTCCTGCATATCAGAATGTTTTTAACTAGTTTGCATCTATCTGAAGTTTTTTCAGAAATCCCTATCATTCTAATAATAAACAAACAATACAAAGAAAGAAAGCAAGAGAGATTAAAAGCCAGTCTGAGTGCTCAACAGACCCCACATCTTTCCAAAATGTTCCTACCAAATTCCAAAGCTATGCCCTAGCAGCACTTTCTGAATGAACCCAGATGTTTAACAGGGTTCAGAGGTAGAACGCAGGGTGGAGGGATGCCAGCTGGAACTGAATTGGATTACAGGCCACATTATAACATGGAGAACTCACAGGAGTACTGCCCTTCAAGTCACCTCTGACAGAAAGAGCAAGAGCAAAGGAACCAGAACAGCGGGGTGTAGACAGAAGAAACAAGAATGAACACTTAGGAATGAACAATGAAGTGGGCAGTGGTGGTTCAGGAAGCAGGCAGGACACAGGTCAGAAGTTTGGTCCCCGCACTTCCCAGTGAATGAAGGCGCGGAGGTGTCCATGCTGAGTGCTGGCCCACTACACTCCCTGGTTATGAAATGGAAGCTCCTTATTCCCCGGAAGACACCACTTCCCTCCTGGTAATGAAGCTGCCCTGTCCAGTTGTTAGTGTCAGTGCATGTTTGCTCTTTTTCCAGTCCCATGACTCCCTTCTCTCTTTCTTCTCCATATCACCTCACCCTGGGGCCTCAGTGGTCTCTTAGTAGGTCTCAAGGCTATTCTGACAAAAGGAACCAGAAATGAACAGGACAGAGTGATTGATTCCTCTGCTTACAAACAGAGATGATCAATCCACCTCCTCTATCTGGCCTTCAGGACCCTTATAATCCAATGTCCCCCTTGCTCACTCTCAGCAGGTTTCTGATTGTCCAAGTACTCACTATTTATAGGTCAAATTTATGTCTTCTGCCCGGGACACTTTTCCTCTGATCCAAGCCGTCTCAAATTCTGTGAGCCCCAGTGTCCCAAAGGCTCACCACGTACCTCCTATGCCCACAGTGACAATATAAGGCACTGCCTATTCCCTGGCCCTTATACAAAGGTGGATCCAGCAGCCAGACGTGGACCAAATCACCCACCACATGCCCGGTCTCACCTGACTGAGTCGGGTAAGGGTGGGTGGGCACACAGCGCACTAGCCTTTGAGGTGCTCTGGCACGGAAAGCTCTTCTCTTGCAAGAACAACGTAGGCCAGACGCCCATTCTTAGAGATGTAGATAAGAAGTATAAAGCTTAACAAGTAGGGAAAGAAGAACCTGAACAAATGAAGAGTGGGGCCATGATATGGAGAAAGGGCCAGTGGGACTTGTGAGGGGGTTAGAACCAAGGATGAGCAGAACTTCCTGTGAGAAGGGATACGAGAGTAGGGGGCAAGGAAGGCTGCTGGCAGCTGAAAGGAAGAGGCTAGTAAGGCAAACTCAAAGCAACTAGGCAAGGTCCAACATGGCAAAACAAACATGAATAATCAAAAACTCTCCCTTTATGGACCACTAGGTCACTCCCTGTCTCTTGTTTCTTGGGATTCCCCAAACCCTCCTCCTTTTCAAGAAAACTTAAGCTATGAAGGAAAGCTTCTACTCCCTAGAACCAAAAAGGCAT
Organism: Tamias sibiricus; assembly: GCA_025594165.1. Lineage (NCBI taxonomy): Eukaryota > Metazoa > Chordata > Mammalia > Rodentia > Sciuridae > Tamias > Tamias sibiricus. The sequence goes on along the minus strand of CM046667.1, from coordinate 18,694,938 downwards.
TATGACAAAGAGAAAGGGCATATGAACACTGTGTAAATCCATACACAGTGTGGTCCTTCAGTCGTGTTCACTAAGTGTGCTAACCTACCACCAGCTCTTTCCCCTTGCTTCTAAATGAACATTTTAAATTGGTTTAAAACAAATCATTTGTGTATCCTTTAAAAAATATGTACCTTTTTGATAATCATGGTGAGCGCTAAATAGTTTGAACATGTCAAGTAATTCTTAAGTATCTTCACACAGGTTTTAGCTTGGAGGGCTAGAATCACATCAAATACTCCTTTAACCCACATACAGTCCCTACCACGTACATCACAGATACCAAAAGCATGTGAGGTCCACTTATTGACAGGCTTCTCTAAGTTCAGGAGTATGTCTCACATTGCAACAGGTATGGAAACTGCTCTCTGTTGTTCTGAATGAAAAAAAATCTCTGAGTCTATTTTATATTTTAAAGTTTGAGAGCTATCCAAACAAGACCATGTCCATCTTCCTGTACTTCACCTATGATCTAATCTTCATGGCAGTTCTCAAGTTCCATATCTAGTAAGTATTTGAAGTACCAAAGAAGGGCATATGGAAGGAGTAGATGACATTCCACACACCATTAAGCTGAACCATGCTAAAAGAAAGCTGATCTACTACAAGAGGCAAAATCCTTTAAATTTGAGTGGATCAACAGTGACCTGAATATGCATTCATTCAGTAGATACTTACTGAAGAGCAACCATATCCCAGACCCTTTAAGACTACAGATACACTGATGGGCAAATAGATTCTTTTTCCCAGGATGTATAGAGTCCAGTGAAAGAGAAAGACACACAACCACAAAGCAGTAAGAAATGCTTTAATAAGTTAAGACACTCTAGAGCTTTGCTACTCAAAGTGTGGTCCCCATTTGCATCAGCACCAAGGGACACCTGGTAAGAAATTCAGACTTTCAGGCCCCACCCCACACCTAGTATATCAAAAATTCTGAGAGGGATCTAGGACTGATATGACAAGCCATCTAGGTGATTCTAAGCACACTGAAGTTTGAGAAGCAATGCCATAAGATATGCAGGGCAAGGCAAGGAAGGGAAATGGCGTTTGCAAAGACACCAAAACATAAAAGAAAATGGCCACTTGAAGTCACTCCTTTGGGCTAAATATAGATAGAATAAGCTGTCAACACAGCATGGATATTAGTGCAGTTGCCTCAAGATGGTACAGACAGAAAACAGAGCCCAGAGTTACAGTCTTAGACTATGTCTTGAAGACACTAGGAAGTATTTTTATACTAGGAAGTATAATATTTTTAAGTATTAAACAGGATAATTAAAAAATCATATTCAAGTTATAGAAAGATCACCTCAGTTAGGAGACTAAAAAGGTAGGAAGAAAGATGGTGGAATGACATGGACATCATTACCCCAAGTACATGTATGAAAACACGAATGGTGCAAATATACTTTGTATACAACCAGAAATATGAAAAATTGTGCTCTATATGTTTATTATAAATTGTAATGCATTCTGCTTTAATATACATAACAAATTAGAACAAAAAATAAAAATAACTTTAAGGAAAAAGGTAGGAAGAACAGTTATGGCCATTTCAACAACCTGGACCAGAGGTCAATGGGGTTCAGAGGTAAAAAGGGCTATGACAGGAATAGGAGAAAGAAAAAACACATGACCTCAACCAGCAGAAGGCCTGTTCCAGGCATCTGAGTATCTTTTGTCATCAGCTAGGGACCAACTCACCACAGGACACACATGCATGGAACAACGTCCTCCAAAAGAATCCCAAAATCAACCACAACAATCAATGCAACTTTTTGGATGAAGATCTAAACTGTCGGTCACCTAAGAGAGAATGGCTAGTTGCAAAGATGAGGGTGAATGCTCTGTGGAGCCTTTGCCATCCAAGCAGAAACCAGAATCAGGAAAAGCTCTGTTTTTGCACACACCCTAAAAGGCGCCCCAGTTCAACTCCAGCTCTAGTGCTTTTGCTGGCTAACCACAGATATTTGCTACTTGATGCCAATTTTGAGCTCTGCAAGTGTTTTTAAGAAAAAAAAAGTAAGAGGAGAGAGAAATCTTCCACATCTGTCTGCTTAAGCCACATACATATGGTTCATTGTACAGTTTCTCTAGACACAGGAGAATTAGATTTGCTTGTATTTAAAACATTCAACCCCTTGGTTTTGTTTCAAGTGAAATGCAAATATTTGGCACTGCGAGTTATTATCTCTAGGGGAAACTGGCTATTTAAAATGAAAAACACTTCAAACAACTCATTAAAAAGTAATACTATTAATAAAATCCCAAAAGGTGGCATTTACCCCCAAAGTATCTTAAAAAATCAAGTGAAGTTCAATAATATGAATTGCAAGGAAGTATTTTCAGGCAGAACATAAAAAGGGTGTGTATGTGGTTTCAACCATAAAACATTTCTGCTTAGAATACAATCCCAACCCAGAGGCATCCAGTAAATGCTGCTGCCTCGGTGCCCAGCCATTTCACCTATGTGTGTATAATTATCTTATAACAATGTCCTTTTGGTACGTTAGCAAAAACAAACCTTCTGGAGGAATGAAAACTCATACCAAGCCCTCAATAAGTATGTGAGGACATTTCTCCTGCCAAAAATACTTTGGGGGGCTGGGATTGTGGCTCAGCGGAAGAGCACTCGCCTAGCACGTGCGCGGCCCAGGTTCGATCCTCAGCACCATGTAAAGAATAAAGGCATTGTGTACAACTAAAACAAATAAATAAATATTTTAAAAAATACTTTGGGCTGGGTGCGGTGGCACATGCCTGTAATCCTAGCACTTGGGAGGCTGAGGCAGGAGGATTGCGAGTTCAAAGCCAGCCTTAGCAATGGTGAGGCACTTAGCAACTCAGTGAGACCCTGTCTCTAATAAAATACAAAAAAGGGCTGGGGGGCCGGGCGCGGTGGCGCACGCCTGTAATCCCAGCACTTTGGGAGGCTGAGGCAGGAGTGAAGGAGCCCCAATTAGGGAGATGGCTATTGCGATCAGCTGGAAGCCATAAGTTCCACCTGATAATAAGTATGTATGTGACGCACCTGTAAATGCACGTGAGGCACCCGCAAAGCTAAAGGTATATAACCAGGTGAAAGCGGTCAGAGTGAGGAGAAGAATGAATTCATTCAGTCAGTCATGCAGTCGCTCGGTCGGAAGAAGAGTTCGGGTTGGAGAAGAAGAAAAGAATCAGAGCGGCCAGAACGTAGGCAGAGCGGTTACAGAAGAGAAACCAGATAGAAGAAGTAATTCCTGGTCAGAGTCAGGCCGAGGCTCCCGAGGAAGAAAGAAGAAAGAACAAAGAAGAAAGAAGCTCTAAAAGCTAAGCTCTCTCTCTCTCTAAAGAAGAAATCTCTCTCTTTCAAGCTCTCTCTCTTTCTCTCTAAGCTCTAAGAAGAAGAAGAAAAAGCTATCTCTAATCTTTCTCTCTAAGTTCTTCCTAAGAAGAAGAAAAATCTTTCTTTCTCTCTCTAAGCTCTCTCTAAGAAAGTAGAAGTAAAAGTAGTAATAGCTTTACTCTGCCTCCGAGTTTTCCTCCCGCGGCGCCGTGGCTGGCCATGACAGGCAGCTTACACAGGAGGATCGAGAGTTCAAAGCCAGCCTCAGCAATGGCGAGGCACTTAGCAACTCGGTGAGACCCTGTCTCTAAATAAAATACAAAAAGGGCCAGGGATGTGGCCCAGTGGTCGAGTGCCCCTGAGTTCAATCTGAGTTCAATCCCTGGTACCACAAAAAAAAAAAAAAAAAAAAAAAAAAGGGCTGGGGATGTGGCCGAGAGGTCGAGTGTCCCTGAGTTCAATCCCCGGTACCAAGAAGAAAAAAAAAAACTTTGGAATTAAGACTATCATAGGGTAATCACTGATCAAAACATGATCTCGTACATAAAACAAGTCAGAAGACTCAATTACCTAAAAAGAAAGAATGACAAACTGGCTGATGAGACAACCCTATCTATAACCCAAGTGAATATTAATCTGCCTAAAGAAAGATCCCAGCAATTGGTCTATCATAGGGCTGAAAAACAGAGACAAATGATGGCAGACTGGTATGTGAGATTATGGTGAACATCCTCTGATAATTCACCCCCAACTATGCCTGGTATACAGGTGTCACTGAGTGACTACTCAGCCAGAAATGACATTTTCTGGCATCCTTTGCAGTTAGATGCAGCCATGTTAACTGAATCATACTCACTGCAATGTAAGCACCAGTGACCTTGGCAGCCCTGTGGCACTCCTCTCTCTGGGCCCCATCTGCCCACTGAAGGGAGGATGGCAGTCTCTGAACAGAAGGAGCTCTGATATTGGAATCACCATGTGGAGCCAGGTGTGGTGGTGCACGCCTATAATTCCAGCAACTTGGAAGGCTCAGGCAGGAAGATCACGAGTTCAAGACCAGCCTCAGCAACTTAGTGAGGCACTGTTGCAAAATTTAAAAAATAAAAAAGGGATGGGGATGTGGCTTAGTGGTAAAGTGCCCCTGGGTTCAATGCCCACTACAAAAAAGAAAAAAGTTTGTTGAATCAACATGGGGAGGAAAGACACCTGCCAGACTGTTATATGGGTGAGAAATATATCTAGCATGGTAATTCATTAAAATACAGGGCACATTTGTTATAGCAGCTGTTCCCCCAATTAATCAATCCTTCAAACAAAGCCAAAAAGAAATGAAGATCTGCCCCATCCCACTGGCACAAGCAGCCTGGGGCTAACTTAGTTTTGTAATTGGACCAACTAATGACAAACCATTCTGAGCCCAAATAACTTTCCTATTATAATTTTTAAAAATATTTATTTATTTACTTTAGTTGTACACATGCGTTTATTTGTACGTGGTGCTGAGGATCAAACCTGGGCCGCGCATGTGCCAGGCAAGCGCTCTACCGCTGAGCCACAACCCCAGCCCCTCCTATTATAATTTGATGGTCCAGGCTGACTACCTATTGGAGCAGAATAATGATTATTTTAAAAATATTTTTAGTTGTAGATGGCCACAGTACCTTTATTTTATTTATCCGTTTGTATGTGGTGCTAAGGATCGAACTCAGGGCCTCACACATACTAGGCAAGTGCTCTACCACTGAGCCACAACCCCAACCCCAATTTTTAATTTTTTTATTTTATTTATTCTAATTTTTTATATATGACAGCAGAATGCAATTCAATTCATATTACACAAATAGAGCACAATTTCTCATGTCTCTGGTTGTACACAAAGTAGAGTCACACCATTTGAATCTTCATACATGTACTTAGGGTAACAATGTCCATCTCATTCCACTGTCTTTCCTACCCCCATGTCCGTTCCCTCCCACTCCCTCTCCTTTGCCCTATCTAAAGTTTGTCTATTCCTCCCACCCAGCCTCAATTTTTACAGAATCCTTTCTGTTTGGTTAAATGGGCCCATCTTTCCTGAGATGGAAGGAGATTCCCAGAAAAGAAGTACAAAGTTCTTTTTAAGAAAAGAGGGCTAAGATGAAATGGGGGAAATAGTTATATGAGGAATGGGGAAAAAAGAGTTAGAAAAGGAGACAGAGCTCGGCTATTCTGTCTCATTGGTAAACCATTCTACATTACACTCAATAATCCCCAGCACAAGGAAATTTTATTTATTCTGATTAGTGCTATATCTCTTGTTCTTGGAAAAGTAGCACATAGGAAACATTTAATAAGTACTTGTTGAATGAATGAACAAATAAAAATGATTGGATAATGATCTGGGCATAGTGGTGCATGCCTGTAATCCCAGCTGCTCAGGAAGCTGAGACAGGAGGATCACAAGATCAAAGCCAGCCTCAGCAACTTAGGCTCTAAGCAACTCAGTGAGACGCTGTCTCTAAATCAAATACAAAAAAGGGCTGGGGATGTGGCTCAGTGGTCGAGTGCCCCTGAGTTCAGTCCCCAGTACCAAAAAAAAAAAAAAAAAATGGACAATTTGTCAATCCCAGTCTGAAGACAAAAAAGTTAACACCAGATCTCCTAAAATGACTGAAGATGAATTTATGTGTATCCTGTCGAGCGGTATTACCCAATACTGTGAAGACTGAGCCAGCTTCAACTTACCTATGAAATTAGAGACCTTTTCTGTAATTCTTTTGTTTTTTTATTTTGAAATAATTATAAATTCACAGGAAGTTACAAAAATAACTTCATTTTCATGGAAATGAACCCACAAAGATGCCTTTAACCCCATATTGCCAAACTAATTTAGTGATCTAATTTCACCAGGTTAGAAGATTGATTGCCAAATGGTTGGAATCTCTCTGGGTCTAACATGTAACATATGGTTGCTGCTTGTTAAGACAAGCTAAATTTTTAAAAATATCACCATAGATATAAAAGAATATAGGTAACATGTATTCACTATTTTGCTAAATGTTAGGTACTGTAAGTACCCAGTACACAATGATCTATTTTCATCTTCACAACAACTCTGCAAGATAGGACCCATTATTCCCATTTGGTAGAACAGGAAACTGCAGATTAGGTAAGGAAGGTAATAAAAGACCACATGCCTGGTAAATGAAGGAGCTGAAAAAGGGAATATGAACTGAATACTGAGTATGTATTCTTCTTGATCATCAAACTCTATGGTTATTGTTCTATCCATCCATCCATCCATCCATCCATCCTAGAAAAGCATTCCCTTTTCAGAAAGAACCTTATGCAAATGCCTAAATCATTGAAGCAATTTTGCAGACTGATGCTCTGATCTTGAGATATGAATGACTCCGCTATATTTTCACCCTCCTCCCCATCATCTGGTATAGTTTGAGACTATTAAATTATACAGACAGAGCACTTCTTATTTCTTCACATAATTTTTGCATGTAAGCAGCATCTGGCATGTTTTCACATCATGAGAGAATCCTGCAGACAGCCTACGATACAGATATTTAATCATTTTACTGTTTTCTGGTATGTGGAACTAACACTATTTTGATTAACATAAGAAATGCTTATTAGTAATGATTATCTCCAATTATTCAATCAAAAACCAAGGTCTACTGCTCCAGAGGGATTTGTCCTTCAAAATTGTCAGGATTGTGCCCTTTGCTTAGAAGAGAAGACCAGGAGAAAATAAACAATCAGCAGTAAGAGAAGACTGACAAGTCTATGGACTTCCACAAATGCTGTAATGATGTTCCCACACACATCCTTGCTGGAGAGGTCAAGGCTGCCTATCTCTTCTCCAGTGTATCTTCCTGCTTGCTCTCAAGGAAGCCTGAAGTGAGGGCGGGGTTGTGGCTCCATGGTAGAGTGCTCACCTAGCACCAGTGAGGCCCTGGGTTTGATCCTCAGCACCAAATATAAATAAATAAATAACGTAAAGGTATTGTGTGCATCCACAACTAAAAAACAATTTAAATTTTTTTTTTAAAAAAAAGAACTCTGGTTGAGGGGCTGGGGATGTGCTCAGCAGTAGAGCACTTGCCTAGCACGTGCGCAGCCCAGGTTTGATCCTCAGCACCACATAAGAATAAAGGCATTGTGTACAACTAAAACAAATAAATAAATACTTAAAAAAAAAAGAACTCTGGTTGAATAAAAGGAATACTTTAGAGAATGAGGCCACTGATTGAAGGTAGAAATAACACACCGGTTCTGAAGGCAGACAGACTTGGGTTCAAATCTGGGATGAACACTTACTAACAAGTTAATTTCCAAGCCATCAGCCTCTCACATCTAAAGTATTCCCACTCCCGGGGAACATGGGGCCCTCCCTCACCCCAGACTTGCCTCCCTCCCACTCCAGGCTCTAACCATACCAACCGGCTTTCAGGTCTTCAGATGTGTCTAATCTCCACGCCATACATGGCAGACTGGCTCATTCAAAATCCATTCCCCCATCCATTCCACCACTCTTACATAACTGCACTGCATAGGCTGGCTAGCTAAAAATAATACTGCTCAAATGCTTTTGCTGCTAAAATTCCACATAAAACTTAGGGTCCACTAAACAAACAGACCCATGGAAGTTTGATTCAGAACTGAGTTACATGGTGAAAGAAGCCTTCAGTTGGCTCACCTACGTCATTCATGGCATGGAACTGGATGAAGTGATGGCAGCAGCTTCCCAATGCTGTAGCTTTCTGCCCGTGGTCGAGGCAAAACTCCCTTAGCTTAGCATCTCTGCTCAACTGTGGGGTTTTGGAAATTGTTCCTGCAAACTCTATTCTGAGTCTCTATCTTCAGTTCTTCCAAAGATGTGGCAGGCTATCTACACTCCCTATTATAAATCACTGTTTGCTTAAACTATCCAAAGGAGATTCTGTTGTCCATAATTAATCCTAAAAGATAGTAGAATGCATTGGATATAACTTTCCTATGTTCATATATGAATACATGACAAGTATAACTCCACATCATGTACAACCACAAGAATGGGATCCTAATTAAAATAAGTTACAGTCCATGTATGTATAATATGTCAAAATACACTCTACTATCATATGTATCTAAAAAGAACAAAATGAAACAAAAGAATCCTGACCAACACATGTGCTTTGTCTAGTCTCTATTTGAAATACTCCTCTCCTCATGTCCCTGCTCCATTCTTGCTTTGCCTACTTAAGTCCTAGTCATTCTTCATAGCTCAGCTTTGATGTCATTTCCTCGTGGAAGCCTTGCCTCACTCTCCAGCCTGAGGTCAGGTTTTGCTATTATGTGCTACCAAAGTACTCCCTTGTCTTTGCAGCAATTGTTGGTTTTTAATTCTACATGCATAGATGGGAACATTTGATTCTAATCCATCTCTCTCACTTGACTACAAGTACCTTCAGAGCAAGTTTATAGCCTTCAGTGTATCCCTGACATGGTGGCTAACCCACAGGAGCCACATAGTATTTCCCAATGGATGAATGCAGGACACAATATCTACGATACAAAACTGTTGAAAGGACTGAAAAGGGCCAGCCCAGCACTGAGACCAAACAAGCCATCAGTTAGTAAACACTACTGTTTTGGGTATAGGGAATTGGGAGAATAACACTACCTGTTCACCTGCCATGAAGAAGAATATTGAAGAACACAAAGGCTGAAATAGTATGAAATGGTACCATATTGATAGCCTAGTTTATAATTGAGACCCAGGGATCCTGGAGTATAAACTAGAAACAATCACCACTCTCTTTTCCAGTTTTACAAAGTACTACCTAAGCTGAGCATGGTGGTGCAAACCTGTAATCTCAGGAACTTAGAGGTTGAGACAGGAGGATCATGAGTTCAAGGCCAGCCTCCTCAACTTAACAAGACCCTATCTCAATGAAAAAATGACTAGGGATGTAGCTCAGAGGTAAAGCACCCCTGGGTTCAATTCCCAGTACCAAAAGAACAATTGATGCCAGGCACAGTGGTGCATACCTGTAATCCCAGCACTTGGGAGGCTGAGGCAGGACGATTGCAAGTTCAAAGCCAGCCTCAGCAATGGTGAGGCACTTAGCAACTCAGTGAGACCCTGTCTCTAATAAAATACCAAAAAAAAAGGGCTGGGGATGTGGCCCAGGGGTTGAGTGCCCCTGAGTTCAATCCCCGGTACAAAATAAAAAATTCAGAAAAAGAACTGTATAGAGGGGGAATGAAATAAAGCAGACAGAAGGCTTGATGCTACAAAAAAATAGGGTCTCCCATGGGAATACCACCATTAGGGTATCCCCACAGGGCATCTGTGGGTCCTATACTAGGCACAGTGAAGTAAAATACACACAGGACTCATAAACCTTTTACTCCATAGGAGATTATATAAAACTCCAGCTAGAGTTTGAAATCAAATGACTATGAGTCTGGTACACAATATCTGAAGTCAAGAATAAAACACATACATACTTGTAAAATGTATCAAACAAGTTCTTCCTGTTACATGTAAACACACACTCCCTCCCTCCATTATATTTCAGTCAGAGGAAGAAAAGTTGTCTAAGCAATACTAAGAGGACAAAACACACACACACACACACACACACACACACACACACACACACAATGTTGACACTGAACATTTCCAACTGAGGATTTATTTTAGCCCTAATCTGTACCCATCAATTTTATTGTCATGATCATATAACAAGAAATTCCCATTGAAGGCAGGCAAGGTGTTCTCCAGAATTGAAGAGAAACTGGCATTCCTAACATCCTTCCAGCACTCCAGGTGCACATGACCTGGTCTTGACCATTCAAGGAGCAATTTTCCACACACAATGCAGTGTTTCTTGGATCCAGAGGAAAAGAGACACTAGCATCTGGTTTCAGTCTAGTAAGAATGGCCAACCAGTCAAAAAATGCAAATAACCCTAAAGAAAAAAGAACATACAGTATAAAGAGTCAATTCACAAAAAAGGTCATTTTACAGGGGAATTATAACATTAAGATCTTCTACTTCACTAATAAAAAGATATGCTAACTAAACAATACCAAGATATCATTTTTCACCTACCGGATAACAAAGGTCCACAAGTTTGTTAGTACATTGCATTTGCAAGGGTATTGGAAAATATACATTTCCATACACTTTACCAAGTACGTAAGCTAGAACAGCCTCCAGTTTGAAAACTGCTATAAAAAAAAATTAGAAATATGGGGGCTGGGACTGGGGCTGAGTGGTAGCACATTTGCCTGTTATGTGTGAGGCACTGGGTTCAATTCTTGGAACCACATATAAATAAATAAAATAAAGGTCTATCAACAACTAAAATTTTTTTAAAAAATTAGAAATATGTACACATTTTCACTCAATAATCCCATTTCTGGAAACCGATCCTATATATTTGCAAACAATACTATAATTTCAAGTACTAGAGATGGTGAGCAAAAGGAGCTAGTTAAAAGATTTATGGAAGATGCACAAACAAAATATTGTGTTTATTTAAAAGAAAAAAGACAAACAAGTAATTTTTGTACCACTACAGAATGTTAGTAAAACTTGTTAAGTTAAAAATGCGAAATGTATGACAAATGTATAGTATGCTACTTATGGATAAAAGGTTGAATTCTATGTATATATTGCATATATATATATATAGATAGATATATATATACATTTCCATATCACTAAGATTCACACAACAATTTTATATATATATATATATATTTTTATATATATTTATATATATATATAAAATATGTATACATATTTATATATATATAAATATGTATATATATATATATATACACACACACACACACACACATACACACACATAAAATGTTTGTATAGAACTACATAAAAGAAATACGTCATATTCATCACCTCTGGGATTGTGAGGGGGTGGGAGAAACACTTTTCACTCTGTACCCTTTGGAATTTGTGGGGAAAAATTTAAGATCTCTAATTGCTCTGAAGAATAAGAATCTTTGAAAGCTTACAACTCACAGCCAAAAATAATAACATCTGTGCTGTTCACTGCATAACCTGAAACAACCAAACCCTTAAGAGTTCTTTCCTGTGGCTCCATAAGGGGAAAGACCATCATGAGGTAGTTTGTTCTTCACCAAGTGGGTTAAATTAAGTCACTCACAAGCACATCTGTTTACATTTCTTCAGATAGCTCATCATTAGCTTGGGTGTCTGACAGATAGAAAAAGTAAAGTGCAAGAACTAAATGTGGAACACTCCAGCCAGGCGCAGTGGTGCATGCCTGTCATCCCAGAACTTGGAAGGCTGAGGTAGGAGGATCGTGAGTTCAAAGCCAGCCTCAGCAATGGCCAGGCAGTTAACAACTCAGTGAGACCCTGTCTCTAATAAAATACAAAAAAGGGCTGGGGATGTGGCCCAGTGGTCGAGTGCCCCTGAGTTCAATCCCCAGTACCAAAAAAAAAAAAAAAAAAAAAGAAAGAACTAAATGTGGAAGTGACATTATGCTGAAGTAACCACAGGGATACTTCAACAGAGTCGAGATCAGTGCTCTTAGACAAGGGGAGAGGGTAGAGATTCAAAAATAAGAAAGAAAGATAATGCCTGAGGTGCTACTCAAAACACGTGTGCACAGGCACACACATCCATAGAGGCCAACTGGTGCTTCAGTAGAGAATTCCCAAACTCTGAAAGAGCCCTGGTTGTCCCCAGCCACTTTGTGGGTAGCTTACTTGGCTAAGTATTATGTAAGAAAATCAGAGTGGGTAAGACAGTACCAGGTATGCCTCAATTGTTTGCCTGCTTCACTACTCTTCCCAACAAACAGCACCAACTCTGTCATGACTCAACTCAGTCCCAGCCTAATCTTTCAGCCATTCTCTATTCTCTGCTCTCCTTATCATGCCAACATCCTGGTCCAGTCCACTCAGAAAATATTTTCATAGCATGAAAAGTTCTATCCGTGCAATGTCAGCCTCCCAGAAAGACGCTTAGAATGAACAATTTCCTTGCAGTGACTAGCTATGCTCTTCTGGTATATGCCAACAGCACTCCAACAGAGACTCCAGGATATTTGTTTCTTTTGCTTCCCTTAACCCACTTGTTTTTGGCTTCAGAATCATTCCACAAGTACTCAAAGAACAGAGAGAATCTGCTTATTGACCTAAGTACCTAAAATTCAGCCTAGGGGAAAAAATGACAAGAAACTGAGATTGAGTAAAAGTTGGGAGGAAGAAGGAAGACAAACTAATCCCCAGCACTGCAAAAAGAGAGGGAGGGGAAAAGAGGGATAAAGAGAGAAAAAAGAGGGAGGGAGGGGAAGGAAGGACAGAACTAAGTTAAAGAAATATCTTTCAAGCTATAACAGTGGTCCATTTTATGCTTTGAATATAGCTCTTTCTGCTCTGCCACTGCAACTTATTTATATTTTTATTTATTTATTTATTCTGTGCCAGGAATTGAACCCAGGGGCACTTAACCACTGAACCACATCCCCAACTCTTTTTTATTTTTTATTTTGAGACAGGTTCTCCCTAAATTCCTCAGGGCCTTGCTAAGTTGCTGAGGCTGGTCTTGAACTTGTGATCCTCCTGCCTCAGCCTCCCACATCACTGGGATTAAAGGCATGCACCACATCACATTTTTAAAAAATATTTATTTATTTACTTTAGTTGTACACAATGCAATGCATTTATGTTTACGTGGTGCTGAGGATCGAACCGGGGCCGCACACGTGCTAGGCAAGCGCTCTACCACTGAGCCACAACCCCAGCCCCCACCTCACATGTTTTAAATGGACCTATTTCTTTCTCTTCTTCTCTCCCTGCTCTTCCTCTTCCCTCATCTCAGGGAGAACAGGATTACCTTTCTTCCCCATCTTAGGCAGATGTATTGGTCCTTGAGTACACATCCTCCACATCAACAAAGTAATTCAGACTTTGAAGGTGGCATCAGAAGATCTCAGAAATGACTATCTCCCAAATTAACAAGTGAATTACAACTTCAACAGAGAACACTTGGAATGTACCCTGTGAATCACCTCTTTAAAAAGCCCTCTGCTCCCCTTCATGGGCTGAATCACAGCCTCTAGGACAGGAGTCCCCAATGCTTCTCTTTTGCCAGCAAAGCAATAAAACCTTTTTCCTTGTTCTCAAAACCATCTCCTTGCTATGGGATTGGCATTGGGGACAAGAACAGAGCTTTCAATAACACTAATGGCTATTTTTTTTTTTTTTTGGACTGGAGATTGCACCCAGGGGCACTTAACCACTGAGCCATGTCCCTAGCTCTTTTTTATATTTTTATTTTGAGACAGTGTCTCATTAAGTTGCTTAGAACATTACTAAGTTCCTGAGACTGCCTTTGAACTTGTGATCATCCTACCTCAGCCTCCCAAGCTGCTGGAATTACAGGCATGTGCCACCATGCCTGGATTGGCCTGTGTTAATGGGTTGAAGAAGTCAAGACAAGAATAGTGAGGGCTGGTTTTGTGAGGAAGACATCTCAATTGAAAATGACAATGGGACAGACATTTGAGTGAGGACATCTGGCTGATGTTGATATGTGGTCATATCCTCCATGTAGCTAAAGAAAGAAAGAATGAATGAATAAATGAATGAATGAATGAATGAATGAATGAATGAATGAAGCAAGTTCAGGGATCACCAACATGTAAGGGACATAAAGATGAAAGAGAAATGAAAAGAAGTTTGGAAGAGGTAGCCAGAGTAGCAGAATGAAAACCAAGAGAGTGTGGCATCACAGACACCAAAGGATGATAGCATTTTAAGAAGGTGCTCATTGCCAATAGGTGCCAAGAAGTCAAATAAGACAAGGACGTAGCCAGGCATGGTGGCACATGCCTGTAATCCCAGCACTTGGGAGGCTGAGACAGGAGGATTGCGAGTTCAAAGCCAGCCTCAGCAATGGCCAGGCACTTAGCAACTCAGTGAGACCCTGTCTCTAATAAAATATAAAAAAGGGCTGGGGATGTGGCCCAGTGGTCAAGTGCCCCTGAGTTCAATCCCTGGTACCAAAAAAAAAAAAAAAAAAAAAAAAAAGACAAGGACTTAACATAAGATAGTTTCTGGCAACCCAGGCAAACACAGAGGCTGGGATACGGAGTGAAAGGAAAAGAGGAAAAGATACACTTCAAAATCCTATGCCAGCAAAATTACAAATGACTACATAGCCTAGATTTTTAGGATAACTTATAAAAAGTAAACCACAAAATGATCTCTAGACACCTGATAAGATATGAAGCAAGAAAGGAAATTTATAACTTTTTTGGTATAAGGGACTGAACCAAGGAGTGCTTAACTACTGAGCCATATCTCTAGCCATTTCCATGTTTTATTTAGAGATAGGGTCTCACTAAGTTACTTATCATCTCACTAAGTTGCTGAGGCTGGCCTTGAATTTGTGATCCTCCTGCCTCAGAATCACTGGAATTAAAGGTATGCGGCCATCATTCCTGGCTTAATTTCTTTACAAACCACTATCAACCATCCACCAACATAGGTCATGCTTAGTACCTGAAATGTTGGAGGAAACAACATCTAACACCTGAACCAAAAAAAAAAAAAAAAGTGAAAGTCCTAAAATATTAAGTAAAAAGACTAATCATTCTGATGTTTGGATACTAATTTTGGCATAAGCACTTATAAAATGCCACATCCATGATATGTAATGGCACTAGTCAGGGTTTCCTAAAGGCCTTCCTCAGGACCCAAGAGGCCATGTACCCTTCTAATCAAGCAGAAAGGATTTGAATACCAGACCACAAAAGGAAGCTAAAAGAAAGAGAGATGGTTGCCAACAGCATAGAAACATGACAAAATGAGAAGAATTAGTCAACCCAGCTAGCCTAGTACCATGCCTGATAAAATTAATCCCCTACCACCTCATCTCCATGACTAATTCAGGTTGGCATTCTGTTTTCTGGAACATGGAGTCCAGCCAAACCAAGCTGACAGGCATAAGAAGGAAACCTAAGAACTGAAGAAAGAAAAATACATCAGCCACAAAACCCACAGACTGCTGTCCTGAATAAGAAAGGCCCCTTGCTCTCATCTTGAACAAGGCCATACTTCAAACAGGAGGCAGGAGAATCTCTACTGATGCCAAACAATCATTAAGAGAAAGACAGTGGGAGCTTGTTACAATGCATTGATAAATTCATGCTGAGTCATTTGTCATATAGAAATGAAAAATTTTTGCCCCAGGGCAGCCTTCTACAGTATAACACAAGACCTTCTGATGACCAATTGCTGTCAAATATGTGCATCCAGCCTCAGATCTCACCAAAGCTCCAGACCCACTGAACCTGCCAACTCTTGGTTACTTCCTCTGTGCTCTCAGAAGCTCAGTTCCTAACATCCAACACTGACCTATGACACCATTTTTTCCCCAGCACCAGTTTTTCATCTAGTGCTTACTAGTTTGAAAATGACATCATCATCCATCTAGTTTGGAAGCCAGCAACCAGTGCAGAGAATGGTATGTATCCAATATTTGAACTCTGATCTTACAACTTCCTAACTGTAACCCTGGGCAAACTTTAAGTATTTAAACCTCAGGTTTTGGGCTGGGCTGTAGCTCAGTGGCAGAGTGCTTGCCTAACATGTGTGAGGCACTGGGTTTGACCCTCAGCACCACCCACATAGAAATAAACAAATAAAATAAAGGCATTCTGTCCATCTACAACTACAAATTTTTTTTAAAATAAATAAATAAATAAACAAACAAACCTCGGGTTTTGTTACCTTTTTAAAAATGGGATAACAGTAATTAACTCAAAAGACAGTTGTAACTCTGAAAGAGTTAATGTGTACAAAATGCAAAGCACATGGAAAATGTCTTTCTATAGGCAATTCTGTCTTCTTCTTGCCTTTCTCCCATTCACTGACCTGGTGAACACTTCTGTATCTTTCTCATTTCAACTCAAATGTTACTCCCCTATCAAAGCCTTCCTTGATCAGTTAGGCTAAGTCATACCTTGCCCCCATTTGTCATCCTAAAAGCACAGTATGATTTCTGTTCACATCACATATCATAACTGCTGCTGGGGTCTTTTTGCCCTACTTCACACTTTTGGAGGTGCTGGTTTGTTCATCTTGTTATCCTGCTGTAATTTTGACCTAGGGGCTCAAAGACATGCCTGTTAATAAGAGGAGTTTGCTCAGGCCCATCAATAATTGTATATTCACCTTGTGATGATTTGGTTAATGAACATCTCCTCCAATAGCCTATAAGCTCAATGAGGGCAGGGACTGCTAGTGTTAGACCTCATTTTTGCATCCTCAACACAGTACACTGAGCAGCACTTAACAGGTATCCACTAAATATTAATTCAGTGACTGGTTCAAGAAGCATGTTTATCAGCAGAATGGAGTATCTAGACATCAAAAGAGAAGTCAGAATGCACCAATCCAAATAAGTTCTCATGGCCATCCCTTTCAGGGGCTTGGTAGAAGGCATTCAGGAACTCTTGTCCTAGCACTGCAAAGCTCAGGATTCACTACTTGACTGATCCTCATCCTAACCATTGAAGATTTGGTCCCCAGTAACCAAAACATACTCTGCATGAACCTACACAATCATAACCTGGAGAGTTGAATCCCAGTGCCTCCAGTGCCTTCCCCAACATAAATGTCTCCACAATGGATGGGAGTCTGGTGTTTAGAAGCACATATTTTTGTACCACAAGATCTCTAAATGCAGCCAACTACTACATCTGGGGCTCAGCTGAAGAAACAACTATCTGTTCCAAGTTGGGGGTAAAACTGAGTTGTGTCAGCCTTGGGAGAGAATAGCATCTTAATTTCCCAATGTGGTACCAATAAGGAATTTTCAAGAATACTTTTTAGGGGCTGGGGCTGTAGCTCAGTGGCAGAGTGCTTACCTAGCACATGTGAGGCACTGGGTTCAATTCTTAGCATCACATAAAAATAAACTAATAAAATAAAGGCATGCTATTCATCTACAAATACAAAAAAAATTTTTAAAGAATACTTTTTAGGCTGGCTATGTAGCCCAATTGTAAAGGATTTGTCTGGCATGTGTGAGGCTATAGGGTCCATAATAAGAATAGCACATGCACACTAAAAGGATACTTTTTACTATACCCAATGTTTATTTATGAAGCAACTCTAGAACCTAGCCTTCTTATAATATAGAACTCTAATGGGCAAATTATTTCAAAGGGCAAATTTTTTTGTTTGTTTGTTTTTTGGTACCAGGAATTGAACTTGGGGCCGCTTAACCACTGGGGCACATCCCCAGCCCTATTGTATTTTATTTAGAGACAGGGTCTCACTGAGTTGCTTAGTGCCTCGCTTTTGCTGAGGCCGGCTTTGATCCTCCTTCCTCAGCCTCCCAATCCCCTGGAATTACAGGTGTGCACCACTGTGCCCAACTCAAAGGGCAGGTTTTCACATGGAACAGAGCTCAACTCAAATTCTGGCTCTGGGTCTGGGGCTGTAGCTCAGTGGTAAAGCGCTTGCCTCACATGTGTGAGGCCCTGGGTTCAATCCTCAGCACCACATAAAAATAAATAAAAATACTGTGTGTTCATCTACAACTAAAAAATATTTTTTAAAAATTATGGTTCTGCAGGGCGCAGTGGCGCACACCTGTAATCCCAGCACTTGGGAGGCTGAGGCAGGAGGATCGCGAGTTCAAAGCCAGCCTCAGCAATGGCCAGGCACTTAGCAACTCAGTGAGACCCTGTCTCTAAATAAAATACAAAAAAGGGCTGGGGATGTGACCCAGTGGTTGAGTGCCCCTGAGTTCAATCCCCAGTACCAAAAAAAAAAAAAAAAAAAAAAAAAAAAATTCTGGCTCTGATACTTACTACCTATGAATAAAACCTTCAATGAGCTGCTTGACCTCCTCAGCCACAGTCAACTCATTTACACTAATAGAGAAGTACCTAGAGTTTATGGTTATAGGAAGCACTAAGTGTATCACACACGGTTAAATCATTATCATTAAGAAAGTTCTTTATACACAGAGTACAACACTTGAAGATCAAGTACTGCACCATGCCCAACACAGTATCCCATCCCCAGAAGGGACTCAGTGAACTCCAGGATCTTCCTCAGACATTGTCTATTCCATTCCAATCTAACAGTCCACTTCTTTATGAGAATGTCCAACATCACTCTTCTATTTTAAGTAGAATTCTCTGTGAATAAATGATCCTTCTTCCTGAATTATACAATTGAAATGTTACACAAACCACCCCACTTCCTCTTGCATTTAGTGTTAAACAATAAACATAGATTTTTGTAATTTATCCTCTGCAAGCAGACAAACACACATAATTCTTTTGAGAAAATGACTTCGCCACAGGAGTCAGCTACTACACAAGACAACAGCTGCAGACATAGAAACAAAAATAAAAAAAGAGCTCTTTATCCAATGGAAAACACTGGAAAAGCTGAAGCTGTCTAAAGCTGTAATGTGGCCAGGAAAAACTGAGATATCACCTGTTCTTTTGTAACTGACATATAAAATCAGTAGTTTCTGCCACTTGCAAAATAACTATTCTCCAAATGGCACTGTCCTAGGCAGTGAGAGAATACAGAAGTACTGCTGCCTTTCAAAAGCTTGCCACATAATTGGAGGCATAAAACAAATAGAAAACAATTATGTCCTGAATTAATTATAACAAAGTAAAGGTATAGACAAGACAGGCTGCTTTAGAAAAAGTAAAGCTTTCCTGAAGGAGTTACCTAATGATTAAGCAGACAGAGGCAGAAGGATGCTTTACATCTAAAGAGCAAGAACAAAAATCAAGAATCAGCCTGGTTTATCTAAAGACATTGAAGAGGGATAGAAATAAACACGATAGCAAATATACAAGCAACAGAGAAAGAAATGCAGTATTTGTGCAAGGATGTAGTTATAAATCTTCCCTGCAAGGAAAAAGAGGGCCCATCAAAAAGCCACATCCCCAGCTGGGTGCAGTGGCTCATGCCTGTAATCCCAGCAGCTCAGAAGGCTGAGAC
This sequence comes from Tamias sibiricus, assembly GCA_025594165.1. Taxonomy (NCBI): domain Eukaryota; kingdom Metazoa; phylum Chordata; class Mammalia; order Rodentia; family Sciuridae; genus Tamias; species Tamias sibiricus. The sequence goes on along the minus strand of CM046667.1, from coordinate 18,675,548 downwards.
AGGAGGATTGTGAGTTCAAAGCCAGGCTCAGCAACAGCAAGGTCCTAAGCAACTCAATGAGACCCTGTCTCTAAATAAAATGCAAAATAGGGCTGGGGATGTGATTCAGTGGTCGAGTGCCCCTGAGTTCAATCCCCAGCACTCAAAAAAAAAAAAAAAAAAAAAAAGCCACATCCCCTGTAGTTCAAAGCTTGTCTCCACCCTTTCACTGGCATAGCCCTACATAATTACTTACCCGAATAAGGGAAGCCTGATGCCGAAGGGGTTTGGCTCCTGGACCCCCAGATGAGGGTCCCTCAGGCTGGACAAGGGGCTGTCTAGCTTCATAAGGAGCTGAAAGAGCAGGAGAGAAAGGTAGCATGGTATGCAATGATTCCATCAAAAAATTATGACTTTACATTTAAACTGTTATAGCATCTGCTTTTCAAGGAAGAATTGGCAAAGGAATTAGAGCAGAGGCTCAAAGGGCCACCTAGGACAGATGAATCCTTGGGCACAATTTCACTAAATAGTCTAAAGACATCCAATCAATTCACACTAAGGCAAAAAAATTTTATAGCAGGTTAACATTAAGGAATAAAGTGTTTGGCTGAAATAATGAGAAACTCAATTGTGATTAAAAAAAAAAAGAAAGAAAGAAAGAGTAGCTAGAAAAGCACCATGTTAACAGTATCCAAATTCTAGATATGAGGTAAGTTCTATATATTCCCCTGTTTAAATGTCTTCCTCTGGGCATAGTGGCGCACACCTGTAATCCCAGCACTTGGGAGGCTGAAGCAGGAGGATCACAAGTTCAAAGCCAGCCTCACCAATGGCGAGGCACTTAGCAACTCAGTGAGACCCTGTCTCTAATAAAATACAAAAAAAGGGCTGGGGATGTGTCCCTGAGTTCAATCCCCGGTACAAAAAAAGAAAAAGAAATGTCTTCTATTCACCATCCAACCCTGAAGAAGAAAATCAATATGCATTTTGAAGACTAAAAATCAACATTTATCATTTATTTTTAAAAATAAATGACACTGTCTTCCTTCTGTATAATAATACAGAAGACAAAACCAAGCAAAGTACAAAAATGAATAAATGTATTTAATGTTTATATTATTCTACTATTCAGTAGCCAAAATTTAAAAATTATTTCACTACCTTTAAAAAAAAAGGTTTCTAAGGCCCAAAAATAATGTTTTTTTTTACTTCTTTTGTTTCCAGAACATTTAATAATAACCTCAACAATGTGGCAGGAAGACAGTTCAACATAACCAGGTAGTATTCAGCTCCAACAGAAAGGAGAAATTCTCACCCAAGTTGAAACTATATCTTATCTCTGTGGGTTAACAGTCCAAGTTCTGGACATAATGTAAATACATAAAATACTTTCTTTCTGTAGTTTACTTATAAATAAAATTATGTGGAGATCAGAGCACCCTCTTATGGTATCAGTTTATCATGGTTTAATCTTCCCAAAATAAAGGAGGTATAATGACAGTACATCAAGAACAAACCACTCTTGGGCTCACATCTGCTTTCTATATTTCTTCCTAGCAACTAGAAAGCAATATTATAACACATTAAAATATCAAAATGGTTGCCTGAAAAACCATTAAGTAGATTTTCAGAATCTACAAAGAATGGATACAAATAGAAAAACTGCAAAATAAATATACATTGAGAGCACATAATTCAAATTATAAAAAGTCAGTCAGGAGCCGGGTGTGGTGGTGCACACCTGTAATCCCAGCACTTGGGAGGCTGAGGCAGGAGGATCGCAAGTTCAAAGCCAGCCTCAGCAATGGCCAGGCACTTAGCAACTCAGTGAGACCCTGTCTCTAATAAAATACAAACAAGGGCTGGGGTTGTGGCCCAGTGGTCGAGTGCCCCTGAATTCAATCCCCGGTAAAAAAAAAAAAAAAAAAAAAAAAAAAAAGTCAGCTGGTAGGCAGGCATTGTATTTTGACAAGTAGGATTTTTTTAAAGTTACTCCTTGTTGATTGAATACTGACTTCAACACTTAATACCAACTGCACTCTGCCAAAAGATTTTTTTAATGGTACTAGGGACTGAACCACTGAGCTATACCTCCAGCCCTTTATTTATTTTGAGACAGGGTCTCACTAAGTAGCTAAGTCTGGCCTCAAACTTGTGAGTCTCTAGGATTGCAAGCATGCACCATAGTGACTAGCTTGCCAAAAGATTTTAAACAGTTAGCTGCAGCATGGTCGGAATCACGGTGGTCATAAACTTGACCTGGGAGGCAAAGCCCATGAATTCCATGTGCCTCTGCTTCCCATATGAAGGAAGAAGCTCTTATTTCCCAGGGGGAGATGTGAGGGAGGAAACTACCATCTGGCCTTCAACTCCAGTCCCTCACCTACAAGGTGCTCCCTTGGAGGGAGGGAGGGAGACACAAAGGGAGAAGGAAGGATGGAGGGAGGAAGAGATATTTCATCAGGAAGGCCTAGATGAGGACTTGGTTGCATGAGGTGGGGGAAGGGGTGTCATTCTGAAGGTAGATTTCCTCTTCCTACTATATGGAAAGCCTGATCTTGCCAGCCCTGCCTATGACTAAATATGAGTGTCTGAAGTCCATCAGGTCACATATATATGACACATACTCCAGTCAGCTGTGTAAAATGATATTCAGGTCATCATCGGTCTGACTTCTGGTTCATTTCTCAATTGGACCTGAACTCAGGAACTTAAAAGGTAGGTGTTATTTATTGTATTGGTTTACTTTGCTCCCAAATGAAACCCCAAACATTCAACTCTATGCAAACAAAGTAATTCTTCAATCACTTTACAGGAGGTTGAAGAAGGAAAGAGAAGTACCATCTTTCTTTAAGAGAAGGACTATTAAAAAAAAAAAAACTTAAGATTTCATCACTCCAAAGTTTACTATCAAACTAGAACTCCGGTAGTTTCTTACTTATGACCCTAAGACCTAGAGATTCCACTCTTATGTGCCAGAAAAATGACAGCATATGTCACAAAAAATTCATGTAAAAATGTTCATAGTATCCTTATTCATAACAGCCAAACACTGGAAGAGAATGACCATCAAATTGTGATATACTCACACTTTGGAATCTACTGAATAATAACACAAAAGGAACTACCAATGCAACAATGACAATAAATTTCAACCATTATGCTGAGAGAAGGCCAGTAGACTCAAATGAATACAATCATTTTGTATATTCCCATTTGTATGAAGTTTTAGAAGAGGCAAAATGGTGATACAAAATCAAAACAGTGCTTGCATTGGGGAGTAGGCAGTGACTGGAGAAGTTATCTCTGCCATAATGGAAATGTATTTTTACTTAAGTGGTGGTTACACAGGCATATCCATCTGTTAAAACTCAAATTGATGATTTCAAATGTGTGCATTTTGCCAAGGCACAGTGGTACATGCCTGTAATTCCAGTGACTCAGGAGGCTGAAGCGGGAGGATAGCAAGTTCAAGGCCAGCCTCAACAATTTAGCGAGGCCCTTAGTAAGTTAGCGAGATCCTGCCTCAAAATAAAAAATAAAAAGAACTGGTGATATGGCTGAATGGTTAAGCAACCCTAAGTTCAATCGCCAATTAACACCCCCCCCAAAAAAAGTATACATTTATCATGTATAAATTTTACCTCACTTTGAAAAGTATAAAGAGGCATGGAAGCATAGACAGCCTTGGCCTATGCTGCTAATAGTCCAGAAAGATGGAGAGAAGCAGGCTGCTTTGCTGGCACTGGGGGACTTAGAAGTCCAATTTGGATGGAATGAAAAGGATGGGGCAAGAAATAAGAGTACAGACAAGGGCTGGGGTTGTGGCTCAGTGGTAGAGCATTTGCCTAGCATGTGTGAGGCACTGGGTTCGATTCTCAGCACCACATATACATAAATAAATAGGACCTAAACAACTAAAAAAAACAAATTTAAAAAGAGTACAGACAAGTTTTTTAAATAATATAGAAGGTAGAACCTAGCAATAGGCTGACTCAGTATAAGAAAATCAAACTGACCTATGAATTAAAAACCAAATTCCAAAGCTCAAATAATATTAGAAAGAGAAAAAAGACCCACTTCTAAAAATAGAGAAATTAGGCAAGTAAAATGATAAGGGGATAATGAAGAATTTTCAGCCCTGTTGAGTTTTCAACACCAGTGGGATATTCAAGTTTCAGGAAAGTGATTTTTTTTTTTTTGTCACTATCCATTAGCAACATCATCTTGCATTTACACAGGAATTAATTTCCCAAACAGATTTTATATTCGTGTTCTTACTGAATCCTCATAATATCCCTAAAGGACACTGTGACTGTTTTTTAAAAGAGGCAAGAAAACCATGGTTCAGAGAAGTTAAATGGCATGTCCAAAGTCATGTAGCTAGTCACAGAATCCCAGACCTTCTGGTTCCAATCCCAAACTCCTTCCATCATGTCATTCCTGCTCTTTCTGCCAGATTACTGTCCCTCTAGTTTAGCCTAGCACGCATTTTTATTTCTGTGACCCTCAGAAGCCCTACTATTTTCAATGCAGCAAAAAAAAAAAACCCTGCAGAAACTGTGTCATTTTCACTCACTGCCCACCAAATAAAAAAGGGGGGCTATAGGACAGCCAATTCAAAAATACTTTACATTGGTCCTATTGTAAAACTAGGAGCCTAAACCCTAGAAGGACATGATGCTGTAGTGAATTTATGGAGCTTTAAACATTGCAGTCCAGGCAGCCAACTCTGCAAGTCATCCTCAGAACCAACTAACATATTTTACCACTAACATAGCCAGCAGAGCATAAATGTGAGCAAGCAGGCAGCCCCACAATCATGTGCACTGCGTGCTTCTCAGTAAAATTCTTTCCCTAGCATTTCTTTTATTTTATTCCAAAACACAAGAGCTCAATATTTTCACTTATGTGCTCAGTCTTTAAAGGGTGGATCAACTCCTTTGCTTTTGCATAGCTACATTTTAAAGAAATTTCATAAAGGCAGCTATTATATATAATTGTTTGATATGTTTGTAAAAAGGAATATCTATTCCCCAAAACTAAAAACCTTTAGCATGCTATACTCCTATTTAACAAAATCTGTATATGAAAGGTTAAATTATATAAATAATTGTTTACAAGTCTAAAGATGAATGAATTTCTAGGACAGGAAACGAACCATTACTGAGATATATTTAATTTCATTTTGAAAAAGCAAAAAACAAACAAAAACAAAACCTTGCTTGAGAATATAAAATTAAATTGAGCCATGTTTCCAAAGATAAGAGTAATTAAATCAGGAAATTAAGCAGCTGGTAGCATTGCTGCCTGGTAGATTAAAAAACCTCTAAGACACTGCCTGGGACAGCTGACCCCCAGGTCGCGTCTTACCTGGATGCATTTGTTCGGTGCCGCTCCGCAGTTTGCTGTAGCCATGGCTCAAGGGCACCCTCTGATAATGAGGCGGGGAAGAAGGAGGGGAGGCGAGGGGTGACATCGTGGGAGACTGTGCTTCCTGCTTCAAAGAACCAGAGCAGAGTTCAGAGGCAACAACTTGAGAAGACTAGCATTCTGAGCCGCAGTTAGGAAGCAGAGCGCAACTCTACGGCCAGTGATCCGGTTAATTTAACAAATGGGAGAAATGTTTCCTCAAAAAATGCAGCAAGGTTAAAAGGCAGTGTCTGAGGATTCAAGTCTCCCAGCAGAGAACAAAGTCTCACCAGTGTTACCTAAATTACTAAAACAAGCTTTCAGTTATTCTAATGATATTTTCCTTAAAAAAAATAAAATGAAAGACACTGACCACATGAAATAACATTCATTCTCCCCAATTGTGATCTCTTTGTGGATAGATTCAATGTTCATTCATTAATAAAGACTTCTGTTTCCTGGACTTACACTTATCAAGTCTTCCAGCAAATGTGAATAATAATAATAATTATATATATGTGTATATATATTAATTAGTACATTATAATTATATTTATACATACTATTGTGGTTCATTTTGACATAATATATATAAAATTAGTACATTACAGTTATACATACTATTGGGGTTCATTTTGACATAATCACACATGCATGAAATATAATTTGCTCTAGCTCAGTTTCATGTAGTCCCTTCCTCTTTCCTTTCCCTCCTCCCAACCCCTGTTCCCCTTTCTCTATTCTACTGGTCTTCCTTCCATTTATTTACAGTTTTTAAAAGTGAAATTCATGTTGGCATATTCATATATGTACATAGCATAACTTGATCAATTTCATTCCACTGTTCCTCCCTTTTCCCATCCTGCTCCCTCCCCTTCTATTTTCTTCCTTGACTCCACAGATCTCCCTTCTATTTTAAATTTATATTTTAAATCCTTAATTCTAAATATTCTTGGAGCTTACTATGCCAATGTAAAATGTTAGCATTTTTGCTTTCTTTTACACTAAGAGACTGCAAAACAATACATTATTGCTAAACCACTTTGACTAGACTCCTTCTAAATACTAGGATAAAGCCTTCACATGCTATAATTTGAATCCCAATTCAAATATGAACCTGATATAGGACCCTAGGCAAGGTTAACAACCTGATTTGATGCTGGGTTTCCTCCTCCTCCTCTTCTTCTTCTTCTTCTTTTTTTTTTGTGTGTGTTTGTTTTTCTTTCAAACACTACCAATAAAGTAGTAACTTTGGGCTACCCAAGTAATAAGGAAACAGTGTTTTTTTCAAAACACAAAGACTACTGCCTTCTTTCATCTAAAGAGATACGTACGATCTGAGCTACTGATCAAATACTCTTTTTTAAAAAAAAAAAAAAAAAAAAGGACAATATATTTGCTTTGAAGTGTATGCTCATACCTGGAGAATGGTTATGACCCCAGCCTCAACTAAAAGGACAGGTTCTTCATTCACACATCCAGGGACCAGGCCTGGAAATTTCCCTTGGTATCAACCACTGTGTGACTGGGGATCTTCATTCCTCTCCAAATGTTGGCAGGGAAACATGTCAAAAAATATTGACTAGATATACTTGCACCACTCTTTTTTAATATATCCTTGAAAAGCTAGTTTAAAATGTGTCAAAATGATGGAAGTGACAGTAGATGCAATTAACAGGATGTACTATACCTCCGTTAACCATAAATATAAAAATTTCTGCAGTAATGCTCAGATATTCAACATCAAGAGGAGCCATAAGTTAATTCTCTGATATAATCCTTTAATGTCCATTGAATTGAAAATTTTTGATTCAAGTCATCCTAAAATATTATTTTAGTTGTCAATGGATCTTTTTTTTTTTTTGGTACTGGAGATTGAACCCAGGGGCACTCGACCCCTGGGCCACATCCCCAGCCCTTTTTTGTATTTTATTAGAGACAGGGTCTCACTGAGTTGCTAAGTGCCTCGCCATTGCTGAGGCTGGCTTTGAACTTGCGATCCTCCTGCCTCAGCCTCCCAAGTGCTGGGATTACAGGCGTGCACCACCACGCCCAGTGTCAATGGATCTTTCATTTTATTTATTTATATGTGGTGCTGAGGATTGAACCCAGGGCCTCACACATGCCAAGCAAGTGCTCTACCACTGAACCACAACTTCAGCCCCATAAAATATACCATATTTCTTTAACGTGTAGAAAACACTATGTCAAATATAATTTGACTTCTCTATGTGGTTCAGATTCCTTATCAGAAATATGAGCTCTTGCCTTGATGTCCTCAGGGTTTACTCATATGTAGACTATTTATCACTTCTTAATAGGTCCATTCTTCTGGGATTTCATATTTTTGTCTCTACCAATTAACATCTGACTATTGCAATTAGTGGCCTAATTTTAAAAGCCCATCCTCCCTATTCTGGTTCCAAACCTGCTAAATGGGTAATAGCAGCATTCCCCAAGATGGCATTCCAAACATGTTCCCTTGAAAGGATTCCCTGATGAAAGAAGCATAGTAAACACAGATCTCCAGGTCTCTTCAGAGCAGGACTTCTTAGGGCCTGTAAGGTGCCAACATGCACTATGAATTTCCAAGACTTGAGAGTTAAAACATTCCCCCCAATACAAGATATGAAACTGCATTCTCCAAACGTATTTACCCAGCAAAACCCTTTCTCCAGACTTCTTTCTTTGGAGGAAAGGGCCTATTAACTCCTAGAAGCTACATTTCAAAGAACCCAGTAAGAAAACCAATGACCTAGAGAAAGCAAATGAGTGTATTAAATCAGTAGCCTTATTTTAGATACAATTCTACACTTAAGTAGGCTCTAAAGGGCCCCTGGGTGACTCATGGTAATTCCTATGCGTCACTCTCTTTTTCTTGCTACAAGGAAACTTTACTGGCTCACTTCCAAGTCTATAATTGTGTTCCAGATGGTGAGATTTGCTGGAAGCTTAACAACCAACATGAGGCTCTGCTATGAGAAGTTTCAGGATCAAAATCAAATGAACATGCCTAATCAGATTGTTTACCTGTTTATCCTCATCATCCATTCTTTTGAAGGAATTTTTATCCGTGGTTAAATATGGAATCTGAACCTTAGTTCCATGCAGCTCAGTCGGGTTCCCAAATCGTATCTCGCCATCATTCTTTGACATCATAAAGCGAGGCAGAGGCAGTTCTTTAGGACCAGAATGAGAGAAGCTCAAGTGAGGCTTTAATTTAAAACTGCAAAGAAAGGGGAACTCAATGGCCAAAAAGATGAATCATTTTTGAGAAAAAAATTCAGAACACTAAATATAGATTCAATTAGGCACAATGAGGATTCATAATAATATGTTGACAGAAAATGCTATGGTTTTAACCAAGGTATTTTGGCTAAACACTTTTCAATGCTGTTGAATCATTGCAAAACAAATTCGGGAATGACTTCCTACTTTGTCCTATAGTTCAGTGCCAAGAAAAAAAAGATATGACATCGTATAAATACAGTAAGTGACAAATAGTATCAAGTAAAACTTATGCAATGCTTAAATATGCCAGATACAGTGTTCAGGAACTGCAAATATTAACTCATTTAATCCTCACAACAACTCTGTAAGATAAAACCATCATTATCAACTCCCTTTACAGAAAACTGGCATGGAAGAGCTCAATAGCGTCCCCAATATCACAAAGCTTCATCTTTGAATGAGCCATGTTTTGACCCAAGCAAGCTGGTCTTTAACTAGGACCCTACATCAAGGTCTCCTATTGCTAGGGCAAACTTACTGGGTAGAAGAATTTTTCACTCAATGTAATTCTTTAAGGAACTTTCACACTCAATCTCTGTTTGTCTTTACATAATAAGGAAAACGTTATCAAGTCCAAGCAATCAATCTTATGTGCAACAAGATTCTAATGTCAAAACGATTAGCCACTCACAATGCAACAAAGAACTGAATTGCAACAGTCTGGTGTATTTACTTATCTTTCAAATTTCTAACAAAACTATTCTGAAAATGGAAATGATACTTTGGCACACTTATACTTCTCGGCACTGCAAATCACACACAATCACATAACACAAAGACCCACAAAAAATGAGGATAATATTATGGACTATGCGTAATGATTTACATCTGTATCCATTGTTCAGAATAATACTCATCAGCCTGGCTTTGAGCTTCCATCAGCCCTCCATTCCAAAAACACAGCTGTACTTCCAATGATTGATGCTGTGCTAAAGCCAGAAAACATCTTAGCAACAGCAAGTATCCTAGCTCCCCAGGCAAAGAAGGTCCCTCGTTCTCCAATATCCACATCATGTTTATTTTTAGTTGCTATGTCCACATTTGATTCAAAGAAGCAGGCAATATGACAAATCCCTGTGTGATCAATCAGCCAAGGGCCCAAGAGACATAAATAGAGGAACCAATCTGGAAAATTAAACCAAGACTCTCCTCTAAAGAGAGGAGAGCCGCCATTTTTAATGTTTTATTGTTTCCCAACCTTGGGCAGTTCTCCAGCACTCAAGCAGGAATGGATTTCAAAAGTGTCACAAGAGAAAAGAAACTCCAGAGTCTTAGTGAATCAAATATAAGCCAATCTATGTTCTATTCTCAGAAAAGAGTTTCAGCACACTCTGCGAAAACGATCTAAAAAGATGGAACAAGAGCACATACGATATTTTGTATCCGGATCTACCCAGGAAAGAATGATTCTACTTCCAAGTACTTCTTGAGGAAGAAAAGTAAGAGATTCTCAGGATTTCTAAGCCCCTGAACAGTGTTTTACTGGCATTCAAAAGACCACTCTAGGGAACAATGCAACCTGTGGTGTTGCTAGGACTTAAATAGAAGTCCCAGATGCCCTTTAGGAAACCGTCATTTCAAACATTCTCCCACTCTAGCTATGGCATTTCTACAGAACTGTTCGCCTAAGAAATAAACACACTCTCCCAGATGGCCATCTAACAGCAAAAGACAAAATATGGCTGAATTTCTCTTGTACTTTCTCAGTCATGTGGTTTTAAACAATCCTCATTTAACAGAACTATAACCATACACAATAACATTCTTATCATTGAAACCTTTCATGAAGGTGCCATTTCCCTTAAGCTGCTAGAAGCTATTTAAAAATAAAAGGTAAAACTCTATAAGTTTACAGTCTAAATGCTTTTCCTTGTCATACACACACACCAAATTTAACAGTGAAACTTTATTTAGAAAATTAACCAATAAAGTATATGCTATGCAGTGATGTATGTCAATAAATCATAGGAGAAGATCCTTTTATAGTAGTTCATTAGAATCATAGAATTTCTCTCAAACTTAATGAGTAGCCATCCAAAGCAAGAATTCTTTCATAGTGGTCTCTTAGGTTATATTCTTTGAACACAGAAATGCTTTGTATACTTTTTTTTTTTTCTTTTTGGTACCACAGGTTGAACCCAGGGGTGCTTTAATCACCAAGCCACATCCCCAGCCCTTATTTATATTTTATTAGAAACAGGGTCTCAGTGAGTTGCTTAAGATCTTGCTAAATTACAGAGGCTGAGTCTGAACTCATGATCCTCCTGCCTCAGCCTCCCAAGTTGCTGGGATTACAAGCATGTGTCACCAAGCCAGGCTGCTTTGTATATTAAATGACTGTTTTTCCCTTCCCCTAAGAGGCGACGCCTCCCCCTTTTCAAACATGGGGTCCTCTAAAAAGTAAGGGAAAATCTTGTTTTTCCATATTTGATGGAGACATGGATTTTTTTTTAATTTCCTCAATTCACTAGAAAAAAAATTTAAGCAGCATATATACAATAATAATGGCAAGTTGTACTGGGCCTCATTATACAGACAACAAGGAGTGGTCAAGGATAGGCAAAGAAACCATGTTCCATCTAACATGTTTACAGTCAGTCATTCAATCCTGTTCACTAGAAATATAATGTGAGCCAAATACATATCTATGCATTTTGTAGAAGCCATATTAAAAAGCTTTTTTAAAGTGTGAAATAAGCCACGCATAAAAAGATAAATACTATACAATTCCCTTTATATGAGGTATCAAGAATGGTCAGACTATATAGTCAGAGCCGAGTGCAGCGGTACACACCTGGAGACTTGGGAGGCTAAGGCAGAAGGATCACAAGTTAAAAGCCAGCCTCAGCAACTTGGTTGAGACCCTGTTTCAAAATAAGGGGAAAAAGGGGCTGAGGATGTGGCTCAGTTGTTAAGCTACCCTGGGTTCCATCCTATGTACCAAATTAAAAAAGAGAGAGAGAGAGAGAGAGAAGGAGGGGGGGGAGAGGAGAAGGCCAAGGGGGAAGGGGAGGGGGAGGGGAGGAAAAGAAGGAGGAGGAGGAGAAGAAGAATTCAGATTCAAAGGAACAGAAGTAGAAGGATGGAAGGATGGTTGCCAGAGGAGGGGGTAAGGGGACAGGAAGTTGTTTAATGAATACAAAGCTTCCTTTTTCAAGGCGAGGTGAAAGGTTCTAGAAATTGGATGCACAATAATGTGAATATACTTAATGCTACTAAAGTGTACATTTAAAAATAATTAAGATGGAAAAGGTAATGTTATACGCATTGTATCAGAACAAAACTAATTTTAAAGTTTCTAAGAGGTGATAATAACTTTAATAATCTATTTTAACCCAATATTATCACTTCAACATGAAATCAACATTAAAAAAAAAAACTGTTAATTAATGCTGGGGATATAGTTTAAAGGTAAGGCACTTGCCTAGCATACAAAAGGCCCTAGATTGGATCCCCAGCAGTGCAAAAACAATAATGAAAGACTTTACATTATTTTTTCATGCTAAGTCTCCAAACTCATATGTGCGTTTTACCGTCACTGCACGCTTCAATTCATACTTACCACATTTTAAGTGCTCAACAGCCATACATGGCTATTGGTTACCATATTGGAAGTTCAAAGCTCTAGTTGATAGTTGCTATGAGGGGAACATGGACCATTGTGGCCAGAAATATGTATTGTACAAGAAATAGTATAATGTTAAGGGGCTGGGATTGTGGCTCAGCGGTAGAGCGCTCGCCTAGCACGTGCACGGCCTCGGTTCGATCCTCAGCACCACGTAAATATAAAAAATGCATTGCATTGTGTACAACTAAAGCAAATAAATAAATTTTAAAAATTTATTAGTTCTTTAAAAAAAAAGAAATAGTATAATGTTAAATGTCAGCAACTAATTGGTTTGTCCTTAAATAATGTAAAGGATATTTTGTATGGAGGGGTAATTTATATAGATCTTTAAACGTACCATTTGAAGTTTTGTCAAATATATGTGCATGTGTATAAAACTAACACCTAGGGCTGGGATTGTGGCTCAGTGGTAGACCACTCGCCTAGCATGTGCGCGGCCCGAGTTCGATCCTCAGCACCACGTAAAAATAAATGCGTTGTGTATAACTAAAAGCAAATAAATAAATATTAAAAAAACTAATACCTATATTAAGATAAAGACTTTTCCATCAAATTCCTTTCTCTTTAATTTCCTATGCCCCACCAGCAACCTCTGAACTAATTGCTAAACCCACAGGTTATCTTTGCCATTACAGAACTTCATATAATGGAATCATATAGTATTTCTCTTCTTTTTAAAATATTTTATTAGTTGTAGGCAGACACAATACCTTTATTTTATTTACGTGGTTCTGAGGATCGAACCCAGGGCTCCACGCATGGGAGATGAGCATTCTACCATTGAGCCATAGCCCCAGCCCCAGTATTTGTCTTCTTTTACAACATTTTGTGATAAGCATCCAATTCAATGCACACAGGCATGGTTCATTCTTTTTCATTGCTATGGAGCAACCTGTTTTATTAATAAGTTGACATTTTTATGTACTATTCTGAAATGAATATTTAGATCGTTCCACTTTGGGACCACTCTGAACATTCTTCATTTTTTGATGGATAGGAATTCGTTTATCTTAAGTATGCACCTAAGAATTACATCTAGCCTGCTGTCTATTTCTGTACATTCTGTGAGTATAATGTTTGAAAGTTTGAAAAAAAATCAAGAGAAAAAAATAATATTTCATAATGTGAAAGTTATGAGATTAAATTTCAGCATCCATAAATAAAGTTTAACTGGAACACAGCCATGCTCTTTTGTTTACTTATTGTTCATAGTTACTTTCATACTATAAGTGATGAGTAGATGAGACAAAGATCACATGTCCCAGAAAGTCTAAAATGAATACAGAATATTATCTGGCCCTTTACAGAAAAACTCTGCTGACCCCTATGTTATACAATGCAAAGGCTATCGTAAAATGTAGTCGTACTAAGTCAAAAAGTGACATTTAACAGAAAAATATTTTACATTGCTTGAAGTTTTTATTTAAATTTTGAGTTTTTCTTTTCTTTTTCTTGTGGTGCTGGGGATTGAACCCAGGGCCTCATACATGCTAGGCAAGCACTGGACCACTGAGCTAAAACCCCTGCCCTATAGTCAAAATTTTAAATAATTTAATTTAAAAATTAAATTCTCAGTCACACTGGCCACATTTCAAGTATCCTATAGCTAGTTATGTGTCTAGTGGCTACCACATTAGATAACATAGCTCTAGATGCTTTTCCAAAATGTTTGGCAAGAGATTCCCTGATTTTATAAGTACTTATAACAACCATATAAGGATCCCCTTCTCCAGGTAAGGAATTGAAACTTCCAGAGGGAACATAAGTTAAAAAAAAGACAAAGTAAAGATTTAAAATAAGGTAGTCTACAACTAGGACCCATACTGTTAGCCATTAGTTTACAGTGCCATCCTGAAAATTAAAATTCTTCCTATTAAAGATTTGAATATTCAGCATTAAACTGTGGTACTTCAGAACCAGAAAATTATCTAGTGAAAACCCATTCAGAGAGCTGGGGATATAGCTCAGTTAGCAGAGTGCTTGCCTCGCATGCACAAGGGTCTGGGTTTGATCCCCAGCACCACACACACACACACACACACACACACACACACAAAATTAAATAAAAAAGAAAGAAAGAAAGAAAGAAAAGCCATTCAGATATTCACATTGCTCTGTCTTAGACATGAAGCAATACATGGCAGAGCTATGACCACAACATAACTTCTACCTCCTGCCTCCCTTCTTTTCTACTACTTTTCATTATCTACTGAATTATACCAGCTTCTCACAAGTTTCCTAAAAGTTATGACAACAGTGTCCTAGACCTGCAAAGTGAATCCTTCCCCACACATTTTCCTATAATTACTATGGAAAAAAATCAGGCCAGTCTTATCAACCCAATGTCCCAACTATAACACTAATTTTCATTCATTAATTTGAACAAACACTTGTCAATTTGGAAATGGGCAGCTAGATAGCTAGTTTGGAGAAGTGGAGGTCAGAGTGGGAAGGGTGATGTTGTAAATTTCTATGGGGGAAGATGCTGAATAAGTTACTTACTTTTTTTTTCTTTTGTACCAGGGATTGAACTCAAGGGCACTTGACCACTGAGCCACATCCCTAGCCCTATTTTGTATTTTATTTAGAGACAGGGTCTTGCTGAGTTGCTTAGGGCCTCGCTAAGTTGCTAAGGCTGGCTTTGAACTTGCAATCCTCCTGTCTCAGCCTCCCAAGCCACTGGGATTACAGGTGAGCGTCACCACATCCAGCTGAATAAATTACATTTATTGGCCATACCATGAGTAAAACCCAAGAGTGAATTAGGAGACTCACGATTTACTGGATGCTCTTATTTCACCTCCTTGGGCCTCAATTTCCCTATACATAATGAGATCATGTCTGGGTCTCTTCCAACTTATATCCAGTATGTTCATTCCATATACTGCATTGCTCTGGTGGAAGGGCTCCTCATAGGGGTCCATGAGTGGGTTCTGGGGATCCAGAAACCCTTAAAGTTAAAGGCAAAATTTTTCACCTATCATCAATGTGTATTTCCCAGTGAGATCCAGAGTCTTTACTAGATTATCATTGTTCTGGGATTCTTTTGACAATCAATTCAGTTGGAAACCACTACTCATAAGGTTGGAAAAGACATTTGGAGAGGGAGAGCACAACAAAACATATGAGACTATGGGCATAGCGTAGAGGAGTGGAACACCTAGAAGAATACAAATGGCTGGTTGTCTCATTGTTCTGGGATTCTTTTGACAATCAATTCAGTTGGAAACCACTACTCATAAGGTTGGAAAAGACATTTGGAGAGGGAGAGCACAACAAAACATATGAGACTATGGGCATAGCGTAGAGGAGTGGAACACCTAGAAGAATACAAATGGCTGGTTGTCTTTTTTTTTTTTTTTTTTTTTTTTTTTTTTTGGTACTGGGGATCGAACTCAGGGGCACTCGACCACTGGGCCACATCCTCAGCCCCTTTTTGTATTTTATTAGAGACAGGGTCTCACTGAGTTGCTAAGTGCCTCGCCATTGCTGAGGCTGGCTTTGAACTCACGATCCTCCTGCCTCAGCCTCCTAAGTGCTGGGATTACAGGTGTGCACCACCGCACCTGGCTACAAATGGCCAGTTGTATAGTGGGTCATGCTGCATAAGGTTCTGGAGCTGAGAAGCAGAGACAGTGTGAAGGAAACTGCCAAAGTAACTGCTGAAGAAAAAAAAAAGGAAAGGAATAATGAGATGAACTTTATCCAAAAGAGTTAAGTGACCTCACCTGAATGGGAGACCCCCAACACAGTATTTAGTATTCAAAATTCCATCTCTCTATTTAGACTTATTAATACATGTATATGCATGTGTGTGTGCAGTCACTCACACACACATAAACACATTAGCCCAAAGTCAGCTATACCCTTCCCTTCTGGGCTTCTCACTCCTTTCTGGCCTATCCTAAGGGGTGTTCTTTTCTATAAATCACCAAACTAGTTGTCATGCTTAAAAGATTTCTCTCTTAGCCATAAGGGACAGGAAGGGTTTACCAAACAAGTAGAGCACCTCAATTCAATCAGAGAATCTCAGCTTTTGTTGCTCCTTGGATAAAACAATTCTTGTTTGGAAAAAGAAGCCATGGAAACCAGAACTCACTATTGCAAAATCTTTCTTTATCTCTCTCAAAGGATCTAAAATTCTCAAGCAAAGGAAGTGAGGCAGTAGGATTAGAGTCCCTACCATCCCTAAAAGTCTTGACTTTAGCTTACAAAAAGCTTTCTCAGTTTCAACAGTACTCACATTTTGGACTGAATAATTTGGGGTTGTTAAGAGAGCGGGTCCTGTCCCATACTGTGTAAGATGTTTAGCATCACCCTGGTTGCTCCCCACTAGCGCCTATAGCACCCTCTACACAGTTTGAGAAGCAAAAATGTGCCCACACATTGCCAGATGTCCCTAGAAGGAATTTTAAAAAATCATCTGAGTTGAGAATGACTGTTTTACAGATAAGTGAGGAGTCAAAAGGAGTTACATGATTTGCCTTGGGATCTTCTTGGTGGTAGACTTGTTAATACAGCAATGGTTCACAAATTTGGGGATTTCACAGAACAGTAAAAATCTCCCCCAATAACTACCCAAAATGAAGAGGACCAACATAAAAAAAAAGTTGCCAACATTTTATTTGGCCAAAAATTTTATCCCAAACTATTATCAATTTCATAAGAGAATACCTAACAATAGGGCCAAAAAGGGATGGGGTTGTGGCTTAGTGGTAGCACACTTGCCTACCATGTGTGAGGCACTGGGTTCAATTCTCAGAACCACATACAAATAAATAAAATAAAGGTCCATCAACAACTAATTTTTTTTTAAAATATAGGGTCAAAAATCATATTAGTATTGACTAAACAAACGTTATTTCAAAAAAAAAAAAAAAAAAAAACACTCATTCTTTTGTCCTAATTCTTTCTCTTTCCATTGCAAACTATGCCAGATTGCCACAAGACCATGAGCCAGTTTGTGGAACACAGCTCTAGAGAACACATGAATCACACCATTGTACTAGAAATGAAACTACCAAAGGGATTGTCAAAATGAAATCAAACTGGGCGCGATGGTGCACACCTGTAATCCCAGCACTTGGGAGGCTGAGGCAGGAGGATTATGAGTTCAAAGCCAGCCTCAGCAAAAGCGAGGCACTAAGCAACTCAGTGAGACCTTGTCCCTAAATAAAATACAAAAATAGGGCTGGGGATGTGGCTCAGTGGTTGAGTGCCCCTGAGTTCAATCCCCAATACCCAAAAAAGAAATTGGGGATCTGTCACCTTGGATAAGGTAAAAAATAAAATAAATAAAATCTTTACTTACCCTACCCTAATTGAAATTAAGTGTTTCTTTCAGCTATGAATGTAGGCAGCAAACAACAATATCATAAGCAGTACCTGTGACTTTGTTACTCAACAAATCTGGTATCTTAATACCATATTACAGTTGTTGTAGATAGATGCTGTCTTTGTTTCTTTGTTTGTTTGTTTTTACAATACTGGAGATTGAACCTAGGCCTGGCACATGCTAGGCAAGTGCTCTACCACTGAGTTACATCACCAGACTTTTTAGTTTTGTATTTTGAGATAGGATTTCGCTAATTTGCCTAGGTTGGCCTGAAACGTGTGTTTCTCCTGCCTCAACTTCCTGAGTAGCAGGGGATTACAGATACGAGTCACCACACCTGGCAAACTGTTACAGACATCTTGATGTATTGTTTATTCTCATTACTACTCTGAAAGTATGGTAGTTACTTTGAATACTGCTAGATCTTTTATTTAATGCATTAATTAAAAAGCCAGTATATTGTTATTTAATAATTTCTTTTAAACATCTTGGCAGTTACCTCAAAGCAATTGGTTTCCTTTATAATCTTGTACCTTTGTAAGCATTCTTAGTCTGCACACATGCACAAGTCCAGTCCCCTGAAAGAGGACAGGTTACAGCAGCTTCCAGGGCAAATGTTTACCACATGGTTTCCTCATCAGAAATTCTTTCAATTTTCACCCACCTTCCTTCCACCTTCCAAGTAACCTATTTCACCATCTGTTTAACCTCAGTTCCAACTAGGGTGAGGTGAGAGACAGAAACATTGCCAACATTTAAGGAGGCATTTGCTATCAGGGTCATGTAAACGTAGAGTCAGCATGTGCATAACCCTAAGAGAAAGTGCCCTCTTAAATGATGCCCCCTGCATGCCAGTGTAATCAAATATGTAGTTTTAGTTTAGGCAAAGCTCTTGAAAATGACTGACATGAGAAGTCGTTCTCAACCTTGGCTCCATGTAAGAATCACCTGAGTAGATCTTAAAAGCACTAACTCTCAGGCTGGATCCCAGGCTCATTTAATGAGAACTTCTGGAGGTAGACCCAGGGACCTGTATTTTTATTTTGCATTTAATGTGTTCTAGGTGATTCTCAAGGGCACACAATGTTGGGAATCAGGATCTGAGAAAGATGACATGCACCAGAAGGACTTCTGCAAGATCCCCTACAGAATTCCAACTGCTTTAGCTTAAAGAGTGACAAATGAGACTTTCCCAGGATGGTGGATTAGAGGTACCCAGCACTCCCCTACTTCTGCATGAGACAGAATTAAAATAACTGGAATGCACCTGCTTACTTAAGTGGGTGACCATGGGAAAGTGCTGGAGTTCAATAACCAACAGACAGAAACATGAAGAAACTCAAGAGTGGAATAGAGGGTGGAATAGAAAGCCCCACTGCATGGAAGCAGAGTAGAAGGAGTGGCAGTTCCCCTTTGGCAGGAGCAAAGGTGAAAGAGGGAGAGTCCCAGTAAGTTAAAAAAAAAAAAAAAGATGGTAGAATGAGAGGGTTATCATTACCCTAAATGCATGTTTGAAGACATGAAAGATATGAATATACTTTGTATACTAACAGTGATATGTAAAAAGGTGCTCTTTATGTGTATTATGAATTGTAAAACATGCTACTGTTATATATGCAACAATACTGAATTTTAAAAAGTACCATTGGCACAGGATCCTCCAGATCCTCCAGAAATATAGCATAAACAGTCAAGGGACATGGGGTTAGCACGGGGAACTAGCTATGGAGAGGTTCTCTGCAATTCCCAGCATATTCTCATGGAACTGTAACTGGGAGCCACCTTGAGAAGGGCCTGAGTTTGCTGTTTTGGGAATCAAAGGCCCAGGCATTTCCCTTTCTCTGGGACTCCATAACAATGTCACTACACTCTAGCTCAGTGGACAGTGAGTGTGAGAGTCAGTTTGGCAAAAGATTCTGAAACACATTCACTGAGAGTTCTAGGCAGTGGGAGACAGGATTTCAGTGCTTGGGAAAGCAAAGTCACATTCCTCTGCAATCAATATCAGGGTCTAACAGAGTGAGCAGCTGTGTGTAACTACATGCAGGAGGCAGGACTAGGAACACCAGAATCGTGGTCAATGGATGACACAGAACCTACCACCATGCCCCCAGCATTGATCCTTGAGAAACCATGGCCTCTCTCCACCCTCAGGGGCAACAGAGTCATTCAGCAGAGCTGGTGTTACCTCGACCTGCCCTCCAAATACACCACACAAAAACCTCCACAGGGAATCTGTAGGAAGTTCCACATACTGCACTATCTCCTAACCATGCTATGGCATTGGCATATTCCCTACTCTGAGGGTACAATCCAAATAGTCTCAGAGGGAATCTTTATCTGGAGACTTCTTCATTCCACTGTAGCTTGTTTCAGCATGCAAGACAGTTAAGAAGTATTCTGATTCCAGCCACAAATGACTCCCACCAGTCATCTGACAAGCACCACAAAGGAAAGAAGAGAAGGGTGATGAACCTCTAGGCTTTGATCTGGTATACCATTGAAAGATCAAATGTCCAAATAATTGGAATACCTTAGCTACACGCTGAAGGCATAGAAAACATTCAGTAAAATAACAGCAGAAAAATTCCAAAATCTTGGGAAAGATGTGGATATCCAGGTACAAGAAGAATTTAGAAAGCCAAATAGACATGACCAGAAAAGAACCTCTTCATGAGGTATTATAGTTAAATTGCCAAAAGTACAGAACAATGAATATTAAAAACCACAAGAGAGAAGCATCAAGTCACATTTAAAGGCAAACTCCATCAGAACAACAGCAGATTTCTCAGTAAAAACTCTAAAGGCCAGGAGGGCATGGAAAAATGTACTTTAAGTCCTGAAAGAAAATAACTTTCAGCCAAAATTACCACACCCAACATGGCTATCCTTCAGAATCAAAGAAGAAATAAAGAGCTTCTAAAAAAAGGACAAACTAAAGGAATTCAGGACCAATAGACCAGCATTATAGAAGACACTAATGGGAATTCTATGCCCAGAAGATGAAGAAAGATTAATACAATCATAATAACATGGGAAAGAATAAATCTCACTAGAAGAGTAGACACACAAATGAAAGTCAGGAAAGAATCAAACATTATCAATATTGCAAACCTTTAAATGTCAAAGATAACTAAGACAGGAAGAAATGAATATAGAATATTCAAAACAACCTTAAAAAATCAACAAAATGATAGGAACAACTACATAGATTTTAATAATAACCCTGAATGTAAATGGTCTTAATTCTCTAATTAAAAGGCACAGGCTGGTTAACAAGATTAAAAAAAAAAAAAAGAAAGACCCAATGGTATGCGACCCCCATAAACTCACCACACCTGCCAAGACATATACACTATAAAAGTAAAGGGCTGGAAATTATATTCCAACCAAATGGACTGCAAAGGCAAGACGTAGCTATACCCACATCTGACAAATTTAGATGTTAAGTCAAAATTAGAGGAGCCAAAGAAGGTCACTATATATTAACCAAAGAACAATTCACCAGGAACATATTGAGTATAAATACACTGAACATCAGAGCACCCAATGTTATAAAGCAAACAGTACTAGACCCAAAGGAAGAGACAGGCTTCAATATAATAATAGTGGGTAACTTCAATACCCCACTCTCACCAATAGACAGATCATCAGATAAAAAAGAAAATCAGGGGCTGAGGTTGTGGCTCAGTGGTAGAGCGCTTGCCTAGCATGTGTGAGGCACTGGATTCAATCCTCAGCATCATACAAAAATAAATAAATAAATAAATAAAAGTATTGTGTTCATCTGCAACTAAAAAATTTCAAAAAAATCAATAAAGAATCACCAGAGTTAAATGACACTTATAGATCAAGTGGATTTAAGAGACACTGACAGAAAATTCCATCCAACAGATGGATAATGCAAATTCTTTTCATCAGCACATGCAATCTTTTCCAAGAGATTATATATTAGGCCATAATGCAAGACTTAACAACATCAAAAAAAAAAACCTGAAATAATTTCTGGCATTTTATCAGATCATAAAGGAATGAAACTAGCAACCAACAACAAAACAAACTACACAAATGCATGGAGATTGAACAACACACTATTGAACAGTGGGTCACTGAAGAAATTGGCGGGGGGGGGGTGTTAAAAACTCCTGGAATCAAACAAAAATGTAAACACAATATACCAAAACCTATGTGATACAGAAAAAGCAATGCTAGGAAGGAAGTTTATAGGAATGAATGTCTACATTAAGAGGGAGAGAGAGAGCACCTGCAAATAACATAATGATGCATCTTGAAGTCTTAGAAAAACAAAAACAAAACAAACCCAAAATAAGTAGAAGGAAAGAAAGAATAAATATCAGAGCAGAAATGAATGAAATAGAGGCTAAAAGTACAACACAGCTGGGTGCGGTGGTGCAAGTCTGTCATCCCAGAACTTGTGAGGCTGAAGCAGGAGGATTGCAAGCTCTACAACAGCCTCAGCAATTTACTGAGGCCCTATCTCAAAAAGTAAGCCGGGCAGGGTGGTGTTCCCTATAATCCCAGCAGCTGGGATGCATAATGCAGGAGGACCACAAATTCAAAGCCAGCCTCAGCAATTTAGCAAGTCCTTAAGCAACTCAGCGAGACCCTGTCTCTAAATAAAAACCATAAAAAGGCCGGGTGCGGTGGTGCATGCCTGTAATCCCAGCATTTGGGAGGCTAAGGCAGGAGGATTGCGAGTTCAAAGCAAGCCTCGGCAAAGGCGAGGCACTTAGCAACTCAGTGAGACCCTGTCTCTAAATAAAATACAAAAAAAGGGCTAGGGATGTGGTCCAGTGGTCGAGTGCACCTGAGTTCAATCCCAGATACCCCCCCCCCCAAAAAAAAAAAAAACCTATAAAAAGGACTGGGGATGTGGCTAGTGGTAAAGCATCCCTGGATTCAATCCCTAGTACCAAATAAATATAAAAATAGATAAGTAGATAAAAATAAACAGGATTTGGATGTGGCTCAGTGTTTAATCACCCCTGGGCTCAATCCCTGGTATCAGATAGATATGATTGATTGATTGGTTGATTGATTGATAGATGAAATATAAGATAAAAAAAGGCTGGGGATGTGGCTCAGTGAAAAAGTGCCCCTAGTGAAAATTTAAAAAATAATAATAAAAGAGCAGCAGAAAAGGATAAATGAAACAAATGGTTCTTTGAAAAGATAAACAAAATTCAGAACTTTTTTTTTTTTTTTTTTTTTTGGTACTGGGGATTGAACTCAGGGGCACTCGACCACTGGGCCACATCCCCAGCCCTTTTTTGTATTTTATTTAGAGATAGGGTCTCACTGAGTTGCTAAGTGCCTCGCCATTGCTGAGGCTGGCTTTGAACTCGCGATCCTCCTGCCTCAGCCTCCCAAAGTGCTGGGATTACAGGCGTGCGCCACCGCGCCCGGCTAACAAAATTCAGAACTTTTTAGCTAAACTAACCAAAAGAGAGAAAAACCCAAAATAACTAAAATTAAGAATTAAAAGGGGATACAATACAACAGATTCCACTGAAATTTGAAGGATTACTTTGGAACATTTAGAAAAACTATATTCCAATAAACTGGAAAATCTAGAAGTAATGGACAAATTTATGGGCACATAAAAACCTACACAAACTGAACCAACAGTATATTTAAAAGCCTAAACAGAATAAAAGGATGTAATGAGATTGCAGCAGTACTTTAAAAAAAAAAGTCTCCCAACAAAGAAAAGCCCAAGTCTGGATAGATTCACTGCTGAACTTCACCAGACTTTTAAAGAACTAAAAGAAATGACCCTCAAACGATAACAAAAATAGAAAAGAGAAGGAACTGTTCCAAACTTATTTTATGAAGCCAGCATTACCCTGATGCCAAAACCTGATAAGGATACACACACACACACACGCACACACATACAATCCAAAAACCAAAAACAAAACAAAACAAAAAAGATCTGCAGGGCCAGGCCCCATGGTGCACGCCTGTTATCCCAGCACTTGGGAGGCTGAGACCCGGAGGATCATGAGTTCAAAGCCAGCCTCAGCAACGGCGAGGCACTTAGCAATTCAGTGAGACCCTGTCTCTAATAAAATACAAAAAAAAGGTCTGGGGATGTGGCCAGCCTCAGCAACGGCGAGGTAGCAATTCAGTACCCTGTCTCTAATAAAATACAAAAAAGGTCTGGGGTTCAATACCCCTGGTTCAATCCCTGGTACAAAAAAAAAAAAAAAAAAAAAAAACTGCAGGCCAATTTCCTTGAGCAGCGTAGATGCAAAATCTTTTTTTAAAAAAATGGGCAAAATTGAATTCAATAGCACATTAAAGATATCATACATCACAAATAAGTTGGTCTCATTACAGGGATACAAGGATGGTTCAATACATGAAAATCAACAAACATAATACATCACATAAATAGAATTAAGGATAAAAATCACATAATCATCTCAGTAGATGTAGAAAAAAACTTTTTTGTGTATATGTATGACAGCAATGGAATCCAGGGGTGCTTAACAACTGAAAAAAAAATCCCCATTCCTTCTCTATCTATCTATCTATCTATCTATCTTAATTTGAGGCCATGGAGCCCTGCCCCAGAAAAAATCTTTGATAAAATTCCTTCATGATAAAAGTCTTTAATAAATTAGGTATAGAAGGATCATACTTCATAAACTCATAGCCAACATCATACTGAATTGGGAAAAACTGAAATCATTTCCTCTAAGATCAGGAACAAAATAAGGGTATCCACTCTCACCATTCTTATTCAATATAGTAGCAGAAATTTCAGCCACAGCAATTAGGCAAGAGAAAAAAAATGACAGCTATAAACAAGAAAGAAGTGAAATTATCCCTAATTCATACGTAGAAACCCTAAAGACTCCACCAAAAGACCCCTAGAACTAAAAAATTCAGCAACATAACAGGATATAAAAATCAACACATAAAAATTAGTTGAGCCTGGCACAGTGGCGCACACCTGTAATCCCAGCTGCCCGGGAGGCTGAGATAGGAGGATCACAAGTTCAAAGCCAGCCTCAGCAAAATGCTAAACAACTCAGTGTATAATCTGTCTCCAAATAAAATGCAAAAAAAAGGGCTGGGGATGTGGCCCATTGGTCAAGTGCCCCTGAGTTCAATTCCTGGTACACCCCCCAAAAATTAGTTGATTTTCTATATGTAATGAATTAACTGAGAAAGAATCAGGAAAGCAATCCCATTCACAATAGCTTCAAAAAATCTAGGAATAAGCCTAACTAAGGAGGTAAAAGAACTCTGCAATGAAAATTACAAAACACTGAAGAAACTGGACATGACACGAGAAAATGGAAAGACCTCTCATGCTTTTAGATTGGAAGAAATAATATTGTTAAAATGGTCGTATTACCGAAAGCAATCTACAGATTCAATACAATCCTAATCAATATACCAATGACAAAGATGATCTTCAAGAACTAGAAAAAAGCCAGGCACAGTGGCACATGTCTGTAATCCCAGTGGCTCTGGAGGCTGAGGGAGGAGGATTGCAAGTTTAAAGCCAGCCTCAGCAAAAGTGAGGTACTAAGCAACTCAGTGAGACCCTGTATCCAAATAAAATACAAAATAGGGCTGGGGATGTGGCTCAGTGGTCAAGTGCCCCTGAGTTCAATCCCCAGTACCAAAAAAAAAAAAAAAAAAAAAAAAAAAAAAGAACTTGAAGAAAACAATCCTACACTTCATATGGAAGCAGAGAAGACCTTGAATAGCCAAAGTAATCTGGAGCAAAAAGAGCAATGCTGAAGGTAGCACAATGACAGATTTCAAAACATACTACAGATCCATAGTAGCAAAAACAACATGGTACTGCCACAAAAACAGAGATGTAGACCAAAACAGAATAGAGGACCCAGAAATAAGCCAACACATCTATATACAATAGATTCTTGATAAAGGTGCCCAAACCATACATTGGAAAAAAGATAGCCTTTCTAAAAAAGCAGTGCTGGGAAAATTGGACATCACATATAGAAGACTGAGACTGCACAACTATCTCTCACCTGAACAAAAACCCACTCAAAATGGATCAAGGACCTTAATGACAACATTAAAACTATTAAAAGAAAATATAAGGGAAGCATTTCAAGTTATTGGCATAGGGAACAATTTTCTGAGTAGGACTCCAACAGCTCAGGAAACAAAAGCAAGAACTAACAAATGGGATTAGAAAAGCTTCAGCACAAGAAAACAATCATGAGTGAAAAGGCAGCCTATAGAATGGGAAAAAAATCTTTGCTAGAGATTCATCTGATAAATGATTAATAACCAGAATATATAAAGAACTCAAAAAAACTTAACAAAAGAACAATCAAATCAAACAATAGGAAAGTGATCTGAACAGAAGCTTCTCAAAAAAAGAAACACAAATGGCCAATAAATATATAGCCAATATCTCTAGCCATCGGGGGAAAAAAAAAACTACATTGAGATTCCACCTGCCCCCCAGTCAGAATGGGCATTATCAGAAGAAAAAAAAATGAAAAATGCTAGCCAGGGGCTGGGGACGTAGTTCAGTGGCAGAGTACTTGCCTAGCACTCATGAGGCACTGGGTTTGATCATTAGTACTGCATAAAAATAAACAAATAAAATAAAGGCATGTTGTCCACCTACAACTACATTTAAAAAAAATGCTATATCGGGGCACAGTGGCGCATACCTGTAATCCCAGCACTTGGGAGGCTGAGGCAGGAGGATTGCAAGTTCAAAGCCAGCCTCAGCAATGACGAGGCACTTAGCAACTCAGTGAGACCCTGTCTCTAATACAATACAAAAAAGAGCTGAGGATGTGGCCCAGTGGTCGAGTGCCCCTGAGTTCAGTCCCCAGTACCAAAAATAATAATAACAATAATAAAATGCTACCCAGGATGTAGAGAAAAAGGAAACCTTATATACTGTTGGTGGGAATAGGAAGTAGTACAGCCACTATGGAACACAGTATGGAGGTTCACCAAAAAAATAAAACAAAAAACAACTAAAACTAGAACATATGATCCACATGTTCCACTCCTGGATATATATACAAAAGGAAAGGAGCTCAACATACCAAAGAGATACCTGCATACCCATGTTTACTGTCACACTATTTACAACAGCTAAGATATAGAATCTGCACAGGTGACCATCAACAGAGGAATGAATAAAGAAAATAAGGTGTGTGAAAATGGAGCATTAGCTGGGCACGGTGGTGTACGCCTGTAATCCCAGTGGCTCGAGAGGCTGAAGCAGGAGGATTGCGTGTTCAAAGCCAGCCTCAGCAAAAGTGAGGCACTAAGCAACTCAGTGAGACCCTGTCTCAAAATAAAATACAAAATGGGGCTAAGGCTGTGGCTCAGTGGTCAAGTGCCCCTGAGTTCAATCCCCTGTATAAAAAAAAAAAAAAAAAAAAAAAAAAACAGAGCATTATGCAACTATAAAAATAAAAATAAGAAATGCTGAGGATATAGCTCAGTTGGTAGAGCGCTTGCCTTGCATGCACAAGGCCCTGGGTTCAATCCCCAGCACAAAGAAGAAAGGAAGGAAAGGAAGGAAGGAAGGAAGGAAGAAAGAAAGAAAGAAAGAAATCATGTCATTTGCAGGAAAATAGATGGAACTAGAGGATATCATGTTAAGCATGAAGTAAAAAAGCCCAGAGAGTTACTCAGACACAGAAAGGCAAATATCACGTGTTTTCTCTCCTGTTTGCTTTGGGTTTTTGTGGTGTTAGGGATCAAAGCCAGGGCCTCACCATATGCTAGGCAAGCACTCTCCCATTGAGATACATCTCCAGCCATATTTTCTTTAATACATGAAATGCAAATCAAAACCACTCTAAGATTTCATCTCACACCCGTTAGAATGGCAGCTATTAAGAACACAAACAACAATAAATGTTGGTGAGGATGTAGAGAAAAAGGCACACTCATACATTGTTGGTGGGACTGCAAAATGATGCAGCCAATATGGAAAGCAGTATGGAGATACCTTGGAAAACTTGGAATGGAACCACCTTATGACCCAGCTATCTCACTCCTTGGTCTTTACCCAAAGGACTTAAAAACAGCATACTACAGGGACACAGCCATATCAATGTTTATAGCAGCACAATTCACAATAGCTAAACTGTGGAACCAACCTAGATGCCCTTCAGTAGATGAATGGATAAAGAAAAGGTGGTATATATACACAATGGAGTATTACTCAGCAATAAGAGAGAATAAAATCATGGCATTTGCAGGTAAATGGATGGAGTTGGAGAATATAATGCTAAGTGAAGTTAGCCAATCCCAAAAAGCCAAATGTAAATGTTTTCTCTGATATAAGGAGGCCGATTCACAGTCGGGTTGGGATGGGGAGCATCGGAGGATTAGAGGAACACTAGAATGGCCAATGGGGAGGGAGGAAAAGGGAGGGGTCAAAAGGGTGAAGAAAAAAAAGATGGTAGAATGAGATGGATATCATTACCCTAAGTGCATGTATGAAGTCATGAATGGTGTGAATATACTTTGTATACAACCAGAGATATGTAAAAATGTGCTCTACAAGTATAACATGAAATGTAAAAAAAAAAGAATAAAATTAGATTTGGCAAGATGTGATGCGTAGGGGAAATTACGTCAGTTTATGATTTTATGAAAGACATATCAGAATTTCTTAACTTTATTAAAGGTTATAGAGCCAAAAGTCAAAAAGTTAACTCAAATTTTTGTGTGGATTCATGATTAAAAAACAGTGGTATAAAAAAATACATGAAAAATTTTTTAAATGTCTTTTAAAAGATGACTTAAAATTAGGAAGGGGGAAGGGGGTCTGGGAACAGAGGGAAAGGAGGGGAGGGAAAGGCAAAGTAGGGCAATTGAGAAGATGGACATGATCAAGGCACTATATATACATGTGCGTAAACATTTCAGTGAAACATACTAATTTGTACAATATATGTTAATTGTAAAACTACAATTTTAAAAAGAGTGATAGTTGACTAAGATACCCTCCAATGCATAAGTATTCAGCTCTTCATTCATTCAACCAATATGCACTCAGTACCTACAATACCCCACAATGCAGAGACTATTAGATTCTTATTAGATTCTCTTCCCTTCACCTTTTTTTAATGTTTACTTATTTGTATTAGTTGTATACAATGCCTTTATTTTTACGTGGTGCGGGGGATTGAACCCGGGCTGTGCACGTGCTAGGGGAGCGCTCTACCGCTGAGCCACAACCCCAGCCCTTCCCTTTGCTTTTGTCAAGTTTACAGGCCAGTGAGGAAGACAGACAAAAATTAGTTAAACCTGTAATTAAGAAACTCTGATAGGGCTGGGGTTGTGGCTCAGCGGTAAAGCGCTCGCCTAGCACGTGCGCGGCCCGGGTTCGATCCTCAGCACCACATACAAGTAAATGCATTGTGTACAACTAAAGCAAATAAATAAATATTTTTTTAAAAAAAGAAACTCTGATAAGTACTATAAGGAAACAGATCCTGCAGAAGAATTATCCAATGGGGTCATCCATGGATTACCTAACTCTCTAGGTTTATGGACTTCTGTTGCAACTTACTATATACTCTTAAACTCAGGTGCACTTAATCACTAGGCCACATTCCCCAGCCCTTTTTTTATATTTTATTTAGAGACACAGCCTCAATAAGCTGCTTAGAGTGTCACTAAGCTTCTGGGGCTGGTGTTGAGCTTGCGATCCTCTTCTGCCTCAGCCCCCGAGTTACTGGAGTTGCTGGAATTACAGGTGTGCACCACTGCACCCAGCTACTATTTACTCTTGATTACGCATTTTGTCATTCTGAAAGGGTAGCTATTAAATTGTAGAAAACTGTTAGCTAACCAGTAACTCTCATTTAATAGCAATGCAAATGAATTTTATCTTAGAAAAGAGTACAATAGCCAAATTCCACTTTTATTGCCCTGTAGAATGTTAATTGGTTTTATATGTACTATATAGCAATCCTATTCCAACATCCTTTCCTCCTATGACTATATATAACTCTGACTCTCTACACTTTCTAAAACCAGCTTTACCATATGCTACTCCCATAATTAATGAATTAATATGACAAGACCTACTTTAAGTCGGATGGTGGGAGCTGTCTCTGAATCCTGAAGCATGAGAACAAAGCAACCATGAGACACAGAAGGGAAGAAGAGACTGGTAGGAACTTAAGACTTCAACACAGCATGGGTATATGTCCTGTAGCAGGAAAGAGATTGCCCAGAAATGGCTTGAAGGCCATGAGGCTAAGGAACAAAAAGTGAGAGGGAGAACTCTGATATGAAAATGGAACAGTAAACAGGGACTAGGTTGTATGCAGAGTCTTACACATCAGTGCCAGGACTTTGAATCCTGTACTATATACAATAAGCAGATCGCTGGAGAGGTGTTTTTTGTTGTTGTTGTTGTTTTGTACTGGGGATTGAACTCAGGGGCACTCGACCACTGGCCCACATCCCCAGCCCTTTTTTGTATTTTATTTAGAGACAGGGTCTCACTGTGTTGCTAAGTGCCTCGCCATTGCTGAGGCTGGCTTTGAACTCATGATCCGCCTGCCTCAGCCTCCCAAGTGCTGGGATTACAGGCTTGCACCACTGTGCCTGGCAAAGTGGAAAATTCTAAGTGGCAGCTCAAAGTTTGGCCCAATCTTGCCCTTATTCTTAAGCAAACTATGCTTACTAAAAATAACTTTTATTTAGTAAAACTTCAAATGAAGGAAGATAATTCAGAATTAACTCTGGATATACATAAAAGCCCAGAGGTAAAAAGACAACATCAAGCCAAGAGTAGTGACACATGCCTGTAATCCCAGCAGCTTGGAAGGCTGAGGTAGGAGAATTATAAGTTCAAAGCCAGCCTCAGCAACTTAGTGAGACCCTGAGTAAATTAGCAAGATCCTGTTTCAAAATAAAAAATTGTAAAAGGGGCTAGGGATGTGGTTCATTGGTTAAGTGCCATGGGGTTCAATCTTTGGTATCAAAAAAAGAAAAGAAAAAAGCTTACATCAATGTTTCTAAAATACAAACAAGAAAACCTTATTTTTATGAGAAGGCATTAATCCTTTACACAAATGATAACTTTGACAATCCTTCTCACAGCCCCTAGGAAATTAAGCTATACATCTGGGAACAAATCAGGTAAAGGATTTTTATTTTTTAAATTAGTTCTAATCATTATACATGACAGTAGAAAGCTCTTTCATTCATTGTATACAAATGGAGAAAAATTTTTCACTTCTCTGGTTGTACATGAAATAGTCACACCATTTGTGCAATCATACATGTACTGAGAGTAATGATGTCCATCTCATTCCACCATCTTTCCTACCCCCAGGCCCCCTCCCCTCCTTTCCTCCCCTTTGCCCTATAAGTTCCTCTACTCATCCCATCCCCTCCCCAGTTATGGATTAGCATCCACTTATCAGAAAAAACATTTTGCCCCACGAATCAGGTAAAAGATTTAAGTCTAAAATAGGTAAGAAAAGTGTGTCAGAAGATTGTTTGGTTACTGGGGATTGAACCCAGGGGCACTTAACCACTGAGCCACATCCTTAGCCCTTTTTTTGTATTTTAACTAGAGACAGGGTCTCTCTGAGTTGCTTAGGGTTTTGCTGAATTGCTGAGGCTGGCTTTGAACTCACAATCCTCCCACCTCAGACTCTGGAGTCACTGGGATTACAGGCATGTGCCAGAAGTTTATTCTTGTACATGACAAATTAGCTCTAAATTTTCAGGAGGTAAAGTAGGAAAACACTACAATAAAGTGTAATACCCATTTACAATGGAATAAATACTATGACAAATCCAAATTCAAAATGATGTAACTTTCAACGATCAAAGCCAATGACTGCTGTAGTAGTCTTGTAGCAACAGTCCTGGGGTAGACTGTCTTATAGCAACAGACGCCAAGCCAGCTGATGAAATAATATTCCATCAAGAAACCTATGTCAAAGAACCATTCTGTAATGCCAACACGTACTTTTTGAGTCCAGGTATTTTCCCATTTGGAAAGTATTCCAAGATTACAGGTTATAGTTAGCACCTGACTAAAAGGAAAGAGGAATAGAGAAGAAGCCATTTTGCATAGCAATGGGACATAGGGACCAGACTCTATAGGACCATAGGACTGGACTCCATAGGACCTGACTCTAAATTTTACTAATCATGGGTATATATATATTCAGACAACTGACTCAACCTCCCTAAACTTCAATTTCCAAATCTGTAAGATTGTGATAGTAACAGCACCCCAGTAGAGACTCGCAATATTCTGCCATAACCAGTTCTCCTCGCCTCGAAGGCACCTGAGAGAATTGTGTTCCCCCAGCTTGCTCTGCAGTGAAGCAGATCCATGTGAAAAGTTCTGGCCAATGCACTGTGAGCAGCAAAAAATATGAGTCACATTCAGGCCAAAATAATTTAACTGCCAGGGTGAGAAACTCTTTCCTTGTGCAGCAATTGGGAGAACAGGTGTTGTGTTGGAGGTGCCATAAGGTAAAGCAGCCAGGATCACAGGGCCACCACATGGAGAGCAGCTGCTCTAGAGGGTCACCCTGACTCACTGCAAAGTGGGAAAAGAACCTTTGTCTAGTTAAGGCACTGAGATTGTGGTGGCATATGTTACTAGAGTTTATCCCAAACAATGTAACCCTAATAAGGACTGCACCTAATTTACTGGGATGCTCTAACGAATAAATATGACAGTGCCTGGCACACTCTAAGCCCTTGAAAAAGATTACCAGGATGACTGCAGCTGCCTGATGCTTAGTGGAAGGGGCTTTGTCTCCCATAGCTAGCTATGGCAATCATCTCAAATATTAGGATTGTCCACAGAATCTCTATGAACTAATCATAAATATTTAACCCACTTAGATGTCTACCACAACCCTCACAGGAGAGAACAGCTGAGTAATCTTTATCTCAAAATGAGGAAAAGAAAACAAGTTCCTGCATAACCATATATGAAAGTACTTTGCATCACAGTGAATTATCAAAGGACTTCAGTGCATTCTTCTGATAATCACCTTCTTCATATGGATTTTTAAATCTCCTGCTAAGGCAGGAGAAATAATGCTAATAGTTGGGGCCTTTCCTTTTTGTTTAAGCTGTGGAGAGAGCTCAAGTATATTAGTGGGCTGGAAACAAGGATGGAAAGATAAGAGAATAATAAATCAGAACTATGAGAAAATAGATTCATTCTGCCAAAATTTTAGTACAGTGCTTCAGGAACTGGAAATTAAAGGATGAGCATATCTGATGTAACTTAAGGAATGGAAGAGAGAGAAAAAAGGAACAGTTCCACTCAACTCTCTCCATTACTCCACCCCTAATCCCTAAGAGAGCCGTAAGTGACATTATAGGTACCTCAAGTGGAAAATTAAACTGAACCTTATTATTTTGCGACAGGCTCTAGAAGTCCTGCCCCAGTCTCATCCTAAATAACAAAATCTGTTTTAACTGCAAGTCAGTTAAATGGAACTAATCTCAGGTCACTCTCTGAATTTTTTTTTTTTTTTTTTTTTTTGCCCATTTAAAAAAGAAAGGAGGGGGAGGGGGAAGGAGACAAGGGTATAGGAATAATGGCAGACTGAGTTATCCATAACTACCCTAAATACATGTATGAAGACACAATTGTTGTAAAAATACTTTATATAAAACCAACAACTTGAGAAACTGTGCTTTTTATATGTAATATGAAATGAAATGTACTCTGTAAACATATATAACAAATTAGAATAAAAAATGGAAAAAAATATTTTAAAAGAAAGGAACTAAGCCACCTGCTGAGTTTTCTCATTTTATTTTACAGAGAAGTTGGAGGAAGTGAGGAGAAATTCCATAGAATTAGGCCTTAATGCCCCTAAAAATTGTCCTCATAAATAAGAAACCTGTCACAGACAATAAAAAATATGAAATGTGAGATACTCACCACATTTAATACTTTCTATCCGCACAGGCAGGCCAGACTGTGCTGCAGCAATTAATTTCAGGGCAATGTAAAACTGTGTTGGACCAAAATAACCAACCCGCTTTGCACCACACAGTTCTGTGATCTGAAAACAGATAAGAAAAATAATTCTGAAAACCCCATTTTGTAACAGGAAAATGAGACAAGATATATGATGAAACTTGAAGAATTTCACAGTGTAGCTAACCAAAAGTCCCTTGGGAACCTACATGTCCACACTGGTTGGTTTCATTCTGCCCCAGTTTACAGGGAGGTTTTAAAATTCAGATCATTAAGTTCTACTTACCCATGATGTTTCAGTACTAATTTTCCTTCTCTTTCAAAGATAAAAATAAAGGTGACAAAGGATGGCTGTTACTCCTCTTACAAAGGAGAGTGACTTTTTCAGGGGGTGGATGCTAATGTACAAAGTCTAGAAAGTCACTGGGGTGAAGAGAACAGATTAGTTATTACCACTACTTGTGGATTATCCTGGTTTATCAAAATTAGAAGTAAATTATTATCACAAAGTTCTCGGGGAAAAATTATTTTCTAATCATTGAAATTATATCTTGGGTGCTGGTTTCAGAGAAACAGAAAAGTACTAAACAGTGGGACATGGTGGCGCACTCTTGTAACTCCAGGTACTCAGAAGCCTAAGGCAAAACATGGCCAGCAGAAAGCTAGCCTGTGCAACTTAGTGAAACCCTGCGGTGGCGCACGCCTGTAATCCCAGTACTTGAGAGGCTGAGGCAGGAGGATCCCGAGTTCAAAGCCAGCTTCACCAATGGCGAGCCACTTAGCAACTCAGTGAGACCCTGTCTCTAATAGAATACAAAAAGGGGCTGGGGATGTGGCCCAGTGGTTGAGTGCCCCTGAGTTCAATCCCCAGTACCAAAATAAAAATAAAAATTGAAAAGGGCTGGGGATGTAGTTCAATGGTAAAGCAACCTGGGTTTAATCACAAGTACTAAAATTTTAAAAAGTACTACACACACATATTTTTAAGACACTGCAATAATCATTGATTCCCATCCCATCACCTGGAACTACAAAATCCTTCCCCACACCTGAATAGAGCTCAAATGTGACTTTTTCTCTGAAGCTCTTCCCAATATCCTGGGTACAATTTATTTCCCAGCGTATTCTGAGAGTAAGCCATTCAAATGTCTATAAATTTACACCATATGATACATTGTCTTGGATATGCTTCAGCATAAATAGGGAAGTGGGCACATGGGTGAAACAAGCATAACCAAAAATTAATAACTGTTGAAGTCAGGTGATAAGTTTGTGGGGGTTCATTCTCTATATCACAAGTTGGAGGCCAGCCTGAGCAACCAAGCAAGGCCCTAAGCAACTCAGCGAAATCTTGTCTCTAAATAAAATATTTAAAAGGGGGCCAGGCACGGTAGCACACACCTATAATCCCAGCACTTGGGAGGCTGAGGCAGGAGGATTGCGAGTTCAAAGCCAGCCTCAGCAATGGAGAGGCACTTAGCAACTCAGTGAGACCCTGTCTCTAATAAAATACAAAAAAAGGGCTGGGGATGTGGCCCAGTGGTCAAGTGCCCCTGAGTTCAATCCCCTGTACAAAAAAAAAAAAAAAAAAAAAAAATTAAAAAGGGCTGGGTCAGGAGGCTGAGGCAGGAGATAAAGAATTCAAAGCCAGCCTGAGCAAAAGAGAGGTGCTAATCAACTCAGTGAGACCCTGTCTCTAAATAAAATACAAAACCAGAGCTGGAGATATGGCTCAGTGGTCGAGTGCCCCTGAGTTCAATCCCCAGTACCCAAACGGGGGTGCTAGGGACGTGGCTCAGTGGTAAGGTGCCCCTGGGTTCAATTCCTAGGATCAAAAAAGAAGAAAAAGAAATTGTGACCCTTGATATGTGAAAAACATAACAACTACATTTCAAAAGGTATCAATTTAGTATCAAGTTAACTTTCAGTTATTCCTTTAC
Source organism: Tamias sibiricus (assembly GCA_025594165.1). Taxonomy (NCBI): domain Eukaryota; kingdom Metazoa; phylum Chordata; class Mammalia; order Rodentia; family Sciuridae; genus Tamias; species Tamias sibiricus. Next base: position 18,639,975 of record CM046667.1, on the reverse strand, counting down.
TGTAGCTACTACACTGAATTGGAAATCTCTTTACTACAGGTAACTGAAAATACTTGTAAAACATTTATTATGGTTAGTTTTAAGACTCATGCCCTAATCTGACATTAGCAAACCACCTTGTTTACCTTGGAATCTGTCCTTTGGTCCCATACAGCATTAGAATCACTGCTTTGTATACAAAGTAGAATATACACATTTAAGTGAGGTAAGCCCATAGGTCACTTTTCCTGTTCTTTACACATGAAACCTCTGAGAGACATGCCAAGAACTTTCTGAAATATTCAGTTCTCAAGGAAGAGAAAATAAGTATAAGCCTTTGGAACTTACATATGGAATCTCATAGTCTGGGACTTCTTGATCCAAAAACCAGGTTAATTTTTATAAGATTTTTTTTGTTGTTGTTGTTCATCAGGGTTCAAAGTATTTTAAGTTTAAATTCCGTATGGAAAAGCTCTAAATTATGGGTAGAAATGTTTTGATGACATCTGAAGAAAAAAAAGGTGGTGATTTATTCCAGATACTCCATGAGCAGGAGGTATTCTATAGAATTTCTTCTTCAAACAATCTAAGTCACTGAGAATTACTCAAAATAAAGAAAAAATGAAAAGATTCCACTCTTACTTTTTAGTTTAAACTCTAAACCTGTTACGCTCTCGGCTGGATCCATCTGAGATTACATGTTGTACAAATTTCTAAAACAGAATAAGGACCTATGGACTAGAGTTTGTTTTTTCAGGTGGAAGGCAAGAAATGGAAAAAAGGGGGAATGGATGAAATCAACATCCTTACAGCTTACAGATGCACGCTAAACTGCTGGGATTCTGGATACAAATCAGAAAAAAATAATCACCAACAATGTGGGTGGAACATGGACAAAGTTCTGGAAGGAGGTTGAAGGCCACTAAAATAGCTTCCCTCCTACCTAATTCTGTAAGATTAAGTGACGGTGCTGAATAACCAGTCCACACATGTTCCAGTTTGCCTGAAATGATACTCTCTTTCCTAGCTGAAATGTAATAAATTTTCAGAACCGTTCAAAGGTTTGAATAAGTTTCTCTGTTTCAAGTATTTCTAAAGGCCTCCTTAATTTTTGAAATTTTAAAAACTCTTAGAGTGAGGGCCTGGAAAAATACTACAAAAGCACCCCTATTTTCTATTCTCTCTGGGCTGCACTTAGCAAACTCCAGATTCTTTGCTCTGCCTCCACTGCTCCCAGTCCTTCCCTAGATGGTGCACCTTCACATACCAGCCTCCATGGTCTCTTATTAAAACTGGGACACCTTCCAACTCCAAAGGGCTTCCAGGGCTCCCCATTCCCTTCCTGCAAAATTCAGACAGGCCCTCCTGTCTGACCCAAACTACCCTTCCAACAACCCTCGCCCTGCAGCTAATTAAGGCTGTCACCACATCAGATTCCAACCCATCTCTCAACACCCAAATCCATTTGGGCCTATGGGCACTTACTGAGCCCTCTGCATGGAAGCCAAATATCTCTCCACTTCTTTGCCCGCCAGGATCATTCTTCAAGTCACCCCAAGACCAACCTTACCTCTGAACCTTAGGCAATTCCATGTGGCATGTTTTCTGCATTCTCAAACCACTTTTTACCAGCTATCACATCACAAGCCTTATAATACAGTTAAATCAGTATAGGGGTAACTGTCTCCACTGTACCCCATCTCCATCCCGCATCTCAAGTGGCCAACACAAGGCAAAGTTATATTTTTATCATTTGTATTCCCAGGGATACATACTTTATGATGCTTGGTATATACTCAGTTGCTCAGTGAATGTTGAATTAATTAGTTTTCACAGCCTGTAGCAGCAGAATAGTTCTTTCTCTCATTTTGTAATTACTTTTACAAGTGGCTGCTAAATTGGCTTTAGTCATCTCACACCATATAACCCAAGAGCTCCTGCAGGAATATAAGAGAATTTTCACTTCTCTGTTCCCTTCCTGTTCAGCTAGGAGAGTATGGGGTTAAGGTCAAAGCTTCCACCATTCTTCATTTTGGCCATAAGCCTCAGAGCTCAAGAGAATCCCTCAGTGGTGCCCCAGCCACTAAGCACTCCAGAGAGGTGCCTGTTTTGACTCAGCATACCCCCAAGGAGTGTCAGCTCCCAAGTGGGCACACTCAACAACAGAAATCCTGAAGAGAGTCTGAAGTACATGAAGTTGTACCTCAGCCTCTCAGGAAACAACTGAGGAGGCAGGTTAATGATATGATGGCTTTTCCTTTCCCACTCATTTATACTTTCTAATATTCAACAGACTGGCAGTCCAGAGGGACTTGGGGTGAACCACTAAACAAAACACAAACCCCTCTATCCGACTGACCAATATAAGGTACTGTGGTATACGCCTAAGCCAAACCACACTCCTAAAAACAGGGCAGACATACAGTGCTTAGTTGTGTTTTCTGACAGAGGATCCTATTAATACCTTAAAGTACTTATTAATTTTAAAATATATTGGCCACTCACCATCAAAAGCACTGTGTATGCTAGGAAATGAGCAGCATGAAACAAAATAACCTATTCTACACACATCCACACCCTTCTTCCCTCCCACTTCGCCAAACCATCTGAAAAATAGGTTATAGACACACCTCACGATCCACCAACCCTAAGTACTTTATTGTTTACCTCCTAGGAACAGAGACATTTTCCTACACCACCACATCAGCATCACCACACCAAAGGAAATCAACGGTAACACAATATTATCATACAACACATGGTCCACCACTCACATTTCCTCAATTGTCCTCAAAATGGCCTATTACCTGGATTTTCTTTTCCTGGTCCAGTATTTAATCAATGTTCATGCAGTGCATTTTAATCTTATGTTCCCTTAGTCTCCACCTAATCTGGCACAATCCCCCTTGGTCCTTAATGACATTGAATCCTTTCAAGAGTCCAGACCAGCTGTCCTCAGAATGTCCCACATTTGGAATTTGTTTGTTTTCTTACGATTACATTTCAACTCACACATTTCTGGCAAGAACACCACACAGATGTTACTGTGATATAGAGAGAAGTAAACACCATGAGAGGCACATAATATCATCATATCCTACCACTGGTACTCAGTGTCAAGTTTGGCCATTTGAAATTTATATTCCATGTTACATAAGCAAAATGACATAAGTATAAGGTCATTCAATATAGTATCATCTAACACAGATCAGAAAACACCTAGAAGTCCACCTCTAAGATATTAATCAACTGTGGCTGATCCACACCATAGAATTCTAGGGAGCTTTGTGGACATCTGTCATATCTGTGGCTGCCCATCAATTTTTGAAAAGTCTATTGAACAAAAATTGCATATTCCAAATCCCACTTCCTGGCTCAAAAGCAGAGAATCAAAATTCCCAGATTCCCTAGCAGCTAATATGCAAGCATGTCACCCAAGCTCCACTAATCAGATGTATCCATACATTTCTTTCAAATGAAGGCTGAATATAGATGCATTTATTGATATGTTCATAAGCTATTTCTGGAAGTTGAAGCTAACAAAATTGGCTGCCAGCTGCCTCCAGGGAAGAAAACTGAGAGGCTAGGGCACATGGGAGGAAAGAGTTTACTGCATATCATTTTATACCTTCTGAATTTTTGAATCATATGAATGTACTATCTATGAAAAATAAATTTAGGGGGCTGGGGTTGTGGCTCAGTGGAAGAGCGCTCGCCTAGCACGTGCGTGACCCGGGTTCAATCCTCAGCACCACGTAAAAATAAAAAGGCATTGTGTACAACTAAAACAAATAAATAAATATTTTAAAAAAGAAAAGTAAAGTTGTAAAGAATAAGAGACAGAGTCTAACATCATGCCACCAAGAAATGTTATAAATGTATACTGAAATCACTCCCATTACATCTACTCTAAGTGCCCAACTGGATAAAAACTTCAAGGTCCCAACTCATTGAGCCTAGATTTAACTCACAAACATAGGGCTCTTTCTGCTAAGTTACCAACAAAGAACAAGGCAGTAGCTTACTCTATTAAAAACTAGTTATCTTTGTCAAAGGTAGTACTGTCTAGCTGGGTGACTGTGGGGAAGACGTCTGATCTCCCTTGGTCTGCTTTCTCACCTACTGGAAGGAAGCAGTCAAACTAGAGAGAACACATGGCTTTTAGGAGATCCAAACACTCTCTGAAAAGGAAATCTCAAGGGTGAAACCTGAAACTGGTTTCAACCTCTCCCTCTGTCACTTACCATTTCTACTTTGTACTATGATTCTCAACAGACCTAATATACACTCCCTACAAAAATATAAGTCTCTTGAGGGCAAGTCCTACATTTCTTAAACATCTTTACCTTCCCCACAGCACCCATGCCACTGATTTCTAACAAAGAAGGCTCACAAAATAAATTAGATATGCCTATTGTGGGGGTGTTTTTGTTTTTTTGTTTTTTGTTTTGGTACCAGGGATTGAACTCAGGAGCACTCGACCTCTGGGCCACATCCCCAGCCCTTTTTTGTATTTTATTAGAGACAGGGTCTCACTGAGTTGCTAAGTGCCTCGCCATTGCTGAGGCTGGCTTTGAACTTGAGATCCTCCTGCCTCATCCTCCCAAGTGCTGGGATTACAGGTATGTGCCACCATGTCCGGCTCCTATTGTGTTTTTTTTTTTAAATATTTATTTATTTGCTTTAGTTGTACACAATGGGTTTATTTGTATGTGGTTCTGAGGATCGAACTCAGGCCGCGCACGTGCTAGGCGAGCGCTCTACCGCTGAGCCACAATCCCAGTCCCTCCTATTGTGTTTTAACCCTTGATGGCTTAATGAGAACTCCCATGTTTGTTATCTTGTGCCATTAGACAGTGAATTATGTAACTCTATCAACATATTCAACCAAATACTTTGTTAAAATCTAAAGGATCAGAGACACTGGCCTGATCACAGGATGACAAGAAGTAGAACCTCAGGTAAATAATTTTGTAATCACCTGATTCCATGTAGGCAAAGCCAAAGGGGAATGCAACCCGTCCTCCCAGAACTTTGAATTGACTTAGTCTGTGGCAGGAGTATGTTTTATATTGAAACAGAGATATTAGTAAAGAATCAAATATAAATTAGTATGGTTCTTGGGGGGGCACATTTACTGGGGATTGAACCCAGGGACACTCAATCACTGAGCCATATCCCCAGCCCTTTTGTTCTTTATTATGATGAGACAGGGTTTTGCTTAGTTGCTTAGGGCAGCTTTGAACTCAAAATCCTCCTGCCTCAACCTCCTGAACCACTAGGATTACACATGTGTAATTACACCATGCCCGGCTAGTATGGTTCTTAATGACAAGAAAAAGACAATTCTCCACTCAGGCTGGTTGTTTTGGTCATACCCATAACTCCCACGGGGCATTCTCTCCTCTGCTTTTAGGGAACTGACAGAAGGTCTGAGATTATCAGCATTAAATTAATCAGAAATGGGAATATAAATACTTGCACAATGGATTGGCATATATTGGCTTGACTGAGTGATTGGACAGATTTTATTATGCCCCTAGATTGTTTTTTGGAATGAGGAAGAATTATAGGTAATGATGGCATTTGACGACAAAGGTCTTTTATGATTTTTGTAGACTAGGTCTTCTTTGGCAAACCAATGCCACAGCTTTCCAAACTGCCCAGCTGGCTGCACACATACAGGCATGCACTACCACAGGGTCAGGAGTTCCTTAGGGCTGGCATCTGCTGGGAAGAAATGAGGATCTAAAAACTGAAGGTTAAACAGAAGGGAAGAGGTGATGGGGTGAACTGCTGAGGCACAAAGGAAGTATCCTCCCATGGGTTCAGCAGAAAAGAATAGCAGACTCCACAGTAAAAACTAACATTTACTGAGAGCAGACTGTGTCCCAGGCACTGATACAAATGGCAGGAATTAATGAGATGGAGGAAACACATACATATACACAAGTAGTCTTGACTCTAGAACCAAATTAAAATGCAATTACAGCTCAGATTACAAAAGAAAATTAGCTTTAGGATTCTGGCCCAGGGTTTAAGGCTCTGTGTATCACAGAATTTTTGTACAGCTGGAGGCAGAGAAATCTCAGGTGAACACAAATGCATTGCCAGAATTATATAAAGCTTTTACTGGTTCTGGCAACTCAGACTTATCTCACCAGCCAAAGGATTAGCTTTGCAGACAGTTCATTTATTGACATTTTTTAGAGCTTTTCAAAAGTAAAATTATAAGTTCAGGTTATTTGGAATTTTATGAGGTTGTTGATTTCAATCCATTCTATATTTATCTAGAATATTTTATCTGCACTCACACAATTTCTTTTTTAAAGAAATGTGTCCCTTAGTAAAGGAATAGAGTAAACTAGTACATTTAAACTATGTGGAGCATCAGTATTGCACACAGATCTTCAACATGTTTAGGGAATGAATAAATGGATAGAAGTTCAGTCTTAGATCACATTAGATAGAGTTCTCACACTTGACCCCAAATCCAGAGATTTGAAGCCTCTAGCACAGAGCTAAGCTCTTACCAGAAACATCCATTTTGGGTGGGATAGTAATCTGACTTCATTAATTTGATTTGTCAAGTTCTCGAACCACCCTATGACCCAGCCATCCCACTCCTGGGTCTATTCCCAAAGGACTTTAAAACAGCATATTACAGTTACACAGCCACTTCAATGTTTATAGCAGCACAATTCACAATAGCTAGGTTGTGGAACCAACCTAGATGTCCCTCAGTAGATGAGTGGATAAAGAAAATGTGGTATATATACAGGATGGAATTTTACTCACAATAAAAGAGAATAAAATAATGGCATTTGCAGGCAAATGGATGAAGTTGGAGAATATAATGCTAAGTGAAGTTAGCCAATCCCCAAAATCCAAATACCAAATGTTTTCTCTGATATAAGGAGGCTGATTCACAGTGGTGTTGGGTCGGGGTACATAGGAGGATTAGAAGAACTCTAGAAAGGTCAAAGGGGAGGGAGGGGAAGGGAGGGAGCAAGGGGGGATGGAGGGGAAAAAAGAAAAGGTGGTAGAATAAGATGGATATCATTATCCTAAATACATGATTGAAGACCTGAATGGTACGAATATGCTTTGTATACAAACAGTTGTATGTAAAAAGATGCTATATATGTGCATTATGAATTGTAATACATACTAATTTTATAAATAAAAAATAAGCCGGGCGCGGTGGCGCACGCCTGTAATCCCAGCACTTTGGGAGGCTGAGGCAGGAGGATCGGGAGTTCAAAGCCAGCCTCAGCAATGGCGAGGCACTTAGCAACTCAGTGAGACCCTGTCTCTAAATAAAATACAAAAAAAAGGGCTGGGGATGTGACCCAGTGGTCGAGTGCCCCTGAGTTCAATCCCCAGTACCACAAAAAAAAAAAAAAAATAAAAAAAATAAAAAAAAAAATAAAAAAAAATAAAAAAAGACCCTATCCAATTGTTAGAATAACAAATACATCTCTCACTTCCCTGGCATTCTAACAGCCTCCTGGTTGAGGAGCCTGATCCCAGGCAATAAAGCTGGAGAAGGGCCCTTCCTCCTTATTTATGAGTGTTCTCCTCACAAAAAGGTCCCATGACAACCAGCATACTCAGACCTTCTGCATCACTATGGCAAATCTAGATGGGTTTAAGAGGCTCCGGCCCAACCAATCAGAACCAAGCACCAAGGCAATACTGATATTGGTACTACTGTGACCTAATGGCCATATAATATTGACCTAATTGACCTCTTTCCATGACCAAGTCCCCTTTCTGTGTCTCAACTATTCACGTCCATCCTCTTTCCTTTCCTCTCTAGGCACCCAACATTTTAAGGCTTGAACTTACTCTCATCTGTCTTTGTTGTGTACCTCATCAACAGCTACCTGCTGACAATTCCCTGATAACCAAATCCCTAAAGTCTCTGATCTGAGATCTCATGCCACTGAGCTGTGCTTGCCAGAAGGGACATCCCTAGGGCCCTAGTGAGTCTTCTGCACCTATCTCGAATCACCCGTAGATACTGTTTCATCTGCCTAGATAGACTTTCCATTGCCGGATGATACAATCCACTGGTCCCACTAAATTGATGACCCCACCACAATGGGTGAGCTTAGATCCAGGTCCTAATTGCTTCCAAAATGTTTTATCCCAAGCCAGTTCATTCTCATAAGCCATGCTTAGAGATTTCAAAACTAAGAGATATCTGACAAAGAAAGAACAATCCCTGTCCTCAAAGGGTTTATAATCTGATTGGGGTGTGTAGCTAAGAATTTTGTGCAAGATGATCAACATTTAGCAAAGACTACTACACACCAAGTAGAAACTGTGCCTTTCTCTTTGTGGGTATTATTTCTAGTATCTAATCCAACATGAATGGTTTTGCAAATAGGAACTTCAAAGTCTAGAGAAGTTAGAGAAATTCTAAAACAAAATGCGAAATCTTCTGAATTGAAAGATCTTGCTACCCAACAATTTATAGTAGAAATATCACATGAACCAAATTCACTGTGTAATTTTCCAAACTCTTAGCCACTAAAATACCATTCATTTATGGCAAAGTCTCTTTGGACCTACCAACCGAAAGACACATACTATTTATACTTTGGCAGCCAGAAATACGTGCAAGTTAGGCTCCGTTATTTCTTGGCTTTCCAAGTGGTCATAAGCACATATCTGTGAGAGGGAGCAGGTGTAAGCTCAGAACTGAGTATTTTCTTTCAATAGAACTGGAGAACAAACCACAAAGCTTGCTTCATCATAATGGTGTGATAACCAACTGAGTTGACCAGAGTACAGAACACAAACAAATGAGCATTTCCCATTTCTCCCCTGGCTTCCCAGTATCAGAATCCTCTGCCAGTATTTATGAAGTTTTCCACCTGGTTTCAGCTAAAAAGCTAAAAACTCACTTTCTCTTTTTTTTTTTTTTTTTTGTTATCAGGGTATGGACACAGGACATAAGTTTGCCAGACACCACCCACATGGGCATTTTAATCAATAACAAGCACTGCAAAACAACAGGAATAGTAGATGACCATTTTCTTATAAAAAGGAGCAACACCCAGTTCCAGGGGCAGCCCCACACACAATGTCTAATGCAGGCAATGATGCATAGGGGGAGACATACAATATTCAGTAGCTACAGTATCACCATCCTCATTGGATCTATTCTGTGGCATGATCTGGCTGTAATTCTGGCAGTGTTGCCTTCTAATTATGAATTTTTCAAGTCTCCTCCTAGGCTTCTCAGGAGAAAGATAGAACTACCATTGAGGCTGGGTTTGCGGCTCAGTGGTAGAGCACTCGCCTAAGCACATGTGTGACCCGGGTTCAATCCTCAGCACCACATTAAAAAAAAAAAAGACATGTGTACAACTAAAATAAATAAATATTAAAAAAAAGAACTACCAAGATTTACCTGTAAACTGCTTTTCTGATTAAATTAGCCACAAGCAATTTATGTTGCTAATGGGGCTATATTACTAAGAATCCTGGATGTTACAGAGGGCAGACTACCAGTGGGCCTTCATCATTGCAGAGCTTCCAAATTTGGCTATATCGTTATCTACTGCCTAACAAACAACCCCCAAACCCAAATGCCTTAAAGCAATATTTATTTAGTTCAAAATTCTGGCACTCAGCAATTTGGGCTGAGTTCAGCTAAATCTGGGCCAGGTGCCACTGTTCTCAGGTGGACTCACTTACACTTCTACAGTTGGATTTAGGTTGGCTGGGTTCCTCTATTTTCCACCACATGGTCTCTTCCTCCAGCCCAATCTAGAACTTTTCACATGATGGCAGAGTTCCCAAAGCAATAAGAAGCTGAAATGTTTCCTCATATCTAGGCTGAAAACCTGCACAAGGTCATTTCTGCATTCTGTGGTTAAACCAAGTCACAAGGCCAACCAAGATCCTAGAGAAGGGGAAACAAGCTCCACCTCTTGATGTGAAGAGTTGCAAAGTACTGTAGGCATTTTGTAATCTACCATGCCTTACTGCTTGATAAAGAGCACAATGATAAAGCTGTCACAAGTGATAACCCTAGGGAATTCTCATTTATTAGAACTATTCATACCTAGGGCTGGGGCTGGGACTCAGTGGCAGCGCATTTGCCTGGCATGTGTGAGGAACTGTGTTCAATTCTCAGCACCACATATTAAATGAATAAATAAAGGTCTGTCAACAACTAAATATATTTATATAAATATAAATAAATTTATATAAATACATACACACACACACACACACACACATATATATATATAAAGAACTACTCATACCTAGAATCTGTGCTCTCACCACCATTTCCATTTACCAACACCAACTCCAGCCACTGATTTAACAACAGCTAACTAGAAGCAATAAATACAGTGCTGAGCCAGCAAACTTAGCAGCCTGTAAACAGTTTTTGTACAGGTCAGGTCCCTTGGATCTCTCATACTGTAGGGCATGCTAAAGAGCACTGGCTAGAATCGTGTGGCATGTGACATCAGCTCTCCGGTTTTGGTTTCTCTGTTTCTGGAGCTCAATTTTTCTCCCTCAAAGCTCAAAGACATTTGCTGCATATGAACAAATGGATAGTTTGATCACTTCACACAGAAAAATAGTTAGCAGCCCTAAATTACAGAAAAACCTAATATATAACACAAAGGAATCTTTTAAAATCTCTGCTCTAAATTTGTTTATTCAGATCTTGAAAAGGTTTAACTAAATCCCTTCCAAGAGCCACTGAAATTGGCAGACCCCACAAATTGAAACTACATGTTTCCCTGACAACTGTTGAACAGAGAAAGGAAGGGCTCCTGCAAGAAGTCTCCATGGAAACCACCCAGTCCTTGCATCTTCCATTCACCTTATACTTTGGCTGGCATTCAAGAAGATCAAATCAGCAATAAAAACATAAGGAAGCTGACTTGGGAGCAATGAAGAATGTCTATGTTTGGTACAGTGAGATTTTCCCAGCAAAAAGGCATAGTCCAAATATCTCAAGACCCAGATTTAAAGAAATCTCTGGCCGGGCGCGGTGGCGCACGCCTGTAATCCCAGCACTTTGGGAGGCTGAGTCAGGAGGATCGCGAGTTCAAAGCCAGCCTCAGCAATGGCGAGGCACTTAGCAACTCAGTGAGACCCTGTCTCTAATAAAATACAAAAAAGGGCTGGGGATGTGGCCCAGTGGCCCAGTGGTCCAGTGCCGCTGAGTTCAATCCCCGGTACCAAAAAAAAAAAAAAAAAAAAAAAAAAAAAAAAGAAATCTCTGTATGTTTAAATCATTTCTTAAAATACCCCATGCCTTAGTCCATTTGGGCTACTACCTTACATTGGGTAATTTATACACAATAGAAAAAAAATTTTTTTGGCACCAGGTATTAAACTCAGAGGTACTCGACTACTGAGCCACATTCCCAGCCCTATTTTGTATTTTATTTAGAGACAGGGTCTCACTGAGTTGCTTAGCACCTCACCGTTGCTGAGGCTGTTTTTGAACTTGTGATCCTCCTGTCTCAGCCTTCCAAGCCACTGAGATTACAGGCGTGCGCCACCGCGCCCGACCCACAATAATTTTATTTCTTACAGTTTTCCAGACTGAGAAGTCTAAGATCAAGGTGCCAGCAGATTCAGTGTTGGGTAAAGGTTATCTATGGCATAGATGGCACTTACTTGCTGTAACTTCCATAGTGGAAGGTGCAAACAAGCTCCCTCAGGACTCTATTATGCAAACATTAATATCATTCATGCCCTACTCTCATGAACTAATCACCTCATGATGGCCCCCCTCTTAATACTATTACATTGGATAGTAAGCTTCAACATATGAATTTGAGGAGGACAGAAACATTCAGAACACAGCTTTCCCAAAAGAATTCTGGAAACAAAGTGTACTGGTTTCCTAGGGCTGCTGTAATAAAGGGGCTTAAAACAATGGACATGGGCTGGGGTTGTGGCTCAGCGGCAGAGCGCTCGCCTAGCACGTGCGCGGCCCCGATTCGATCCTCAGCACCACGTAAACATAAATGCATTGCATTGTGTATGACTAAAGTAATAAATAAATATTTTAAAAACAATGGACATATATTATTGTCTTACAGTTCTGGAGGCATGAAATCCAAACTCAAGGTGTCAGCAGGGTTAGTTTCCTCTGGGGGCTGTATAATCAGCTCCATGCCTCTCCCTAAGCTTCTTACAAGTCTCAGAATTTCTTTGGCTTGTAGTAGAATCATCACCCTAATCTTTGTCTTCAAATGGCTTTCTTGCTGTGTGACTGTGTCTTCAAATGGCTGTCTTCTTATAAGAAAACTAATCATACAGGATTATAGTCCCACCTTACTGCAATGTGACCTCATCTTAACTTGATTTTATCTCTAAAGACCCTATTTCCAAATAAGGTCATGTTCTGCAGTACTAGGGATTAGGATATAAACATATCTTTTGGGGAAGACACAATTCAATTCAGAACATACAGCTATATAACAAGTATTCATTTTCCCTATTCACTATGTGTTTGTTAAAGCTAATTGATAGCGTCATTTCTTTTGTAGCTCAATCAAAACAGAAGGATCATACTTAACCACAAAGCCACAATTAGCTACAGTGAAATCTGGGCAGTGCAACCTTTCCTCTGGACAACCATGTGCCAAGATCAAAACTGGAATTTTTATTGCAAAGGAGAAGAAGGTAATGAAAGTCAGGGGACAACTAGAATTATCAGTCACAGAGGTAAAAACAAAAATCACTCAGGAAAAACAGACACCCTGCCCTTCGGTGAAAATCCACTGCAAAAATGAGATCATAAAAGTTAACCGTGCTTGGAAAAGCCCTTGGAACAGAAATGAAGAAATTAGTTTTATGCCTAACAAAAAAAAAAAAAAAAAAAGGCAAGAGACACTCAAAGGACACAGAGTGAATAGCATCCCAAATTAGGACTTGAGGCTGTATCATTTTGTATTACCTTCAGCAAGGTATGAATGATTCAGTTTCTCTACATTCCTGCCAGCATTTGATGATGTCACCTGTTTCTCATTTTAGCCATTCTGATAGGTTATGAAGTGATATCTCATTGTGGTTTTAATTCTCATTTCCTTAATGGCCAATGATGATGAATATAATTCCACACCACATCAAGGCATGTGATTTGCAAATATTTCCTCTCACTCTGGAATTTGTGCTCACATCCTTTTATGAGGTCTTTCTCAAAGTAAATGTTCTTTTTTTTTTAATGTATGAAACAAATAGAAAGCACCTAGTAGATCTTTTTTTAATATTTATTTATTTACTTTAGTTGTACACAATGCAATGCATTTATGTTTACGTGGTGCTGAGGATCGAACCCGGGCCGCGCACGTGCGAGGCGAGCGCTCCACCGCTGAGCCACAACCCCAGCCCCAAAGTAAATGTTCTTAATTTTCATGAAGTCCAGTTCATCAATATTTCTCTTTTATGGATTGCATCCTTAGTGTCAGATCTAAGAACTCTTGGTCCTGAAGAATTTCTCATATTTTTTTATAAGTTTTATGTTTTACATTTAAGTTTGTGATCAATTTTTAGTTGTCTTTGGTACAAGATGTGAGGTTTAGGTCAAGGCATTTTGGTTTTGCCTACTGAAGGTCAATTTTTCTTGCACCATTTGTTGAAAAAGCTCTTTCCTTCTCTGCTTAACTGCTTTAGAATTTTTGTCAAAAACATCAAAGTCCCACTCTGTTCTCTGTTCACTCTGTTGTGATAACAGGGATAGACATCCTAAAATTTGAGAGAAAATATTTGCCAACTATTCATCTGACAGAGGATTAATATCCAGAATACATAAACTATTCAAAAAACTTTTTTTTAAAATGAGTAATCCAATATAAAAATGGGTAAATGATCTGAATAGATACTTCTCAAAAAAAGAAATACAAATGGCCAACAAAAAATGAAAAAAAAATGCTCATTAGCATCAGGGGAATGCAAAGCAAAACTACAATGACATATCATCTCCCACAGGTCAGAATGGCTTTTATCACAAAATTAAAAAATGATAGTGAGAGCCAGGCACAGTGGCGCACACCTGTAATCCCAGTGGCTTGGGAGACTGAGGCAGGAGGACCACAAGTTCAAAGCCAACCTCAGCAAAGGCAAGGCGCTAAGCAACTCAGTGAGACCCTGTCTCTAAATAAAATACAAAATAGAGCCGGGCGTGGTGGCACACGCCTGTAATCCCAGCACTTGGGAGGCTGAGACAGGAGGATTATGAGTTCAAAGCCAGCCTCAGCAATGGTGAGGCACTTAGCAACTCAGTGAGACCCTGTCTCTAAATAAAATACAAAAAAGGGCTGGGGATGTGGCCCAGTGGTTGAGTGCCCCTGAGTTTAATCCCTGGTACCATGAATAATAATAATAATAAATAGGGCTAGGGATGTGGCTCAGTGGGCAAGTGCCCCTGAGTTCAATCCCCAGTACCGGCCCCACAAAAGCAAGGATGTAGAGATAAAGGAACTCTGACACACTGTTGATAGGAATGTAAATTAGTACTGCCATTATGCAGAACAGTACAAAGGTTCCTTAAAAAACAAAAAACAGATTTACCATATGATCCACCTACCCAATTCAGGGTTTATAACCAAGAGAATGAAACCAGCATGCCAAAGAGTACCTGAAAACCCATGCTCACTATGGCACTATTCACAATGGGTAAGACATAAAATCAGCCTATGAGCCCATCAACAAATTAATGGATAAAGAAAAAGTGGTGTATATATACATAATGGACTATTATTCACCCATAAACAAAAATTAAATTCTGTCATTTGCAGTAACATGGATTGGACTGGAAGGCATTACATTAAATGAAATAAGCCAGACACAGAAAGATAAGTATACCACATGTACTGTCTCACATATGAAAACTTAAAAAAAAAATAAAAGTCAGCATGAAAGTAGAATACTGATGGCTAAAGATTGGAAGGGTTGGATGGAGGGTGGTTAGATTTGATCAATGCATTTTATGTGCATGCACGAAAATATCACACTGAACCTCATTAGTATATTTGATTAATGTGCTAATAAAAAAAAAACAAATTTTAAAAAAGTCCAACATGGTGGTATATGCCTGTGCTACCAGCCATTCAGGAAGCTGAGAGCAGGAGAACCACTTGAGCCCAGGAGTTCAAGACCAGCCTGGGTAAAAATAAAGCAAGATCCCATCTCCAAAAAAAGAGGTGGGAAAGGAGAGGAAGATACTGAGATTTTGTCAAAAATCATTTGAGCATATTTCTGAGGGTCTATTTCTAAATTCATTGACCTATTCCATTGATCTACATTTCTAGTCTTCCACCGATTCCACAGTCTTGATTACTGTAGTTATAAGTCATAAAATCAGACAGACTTATTTTTCCTCTTTTATTCTTCTCAAAATTATTTTAGCCAAGCACAGTGGTACACACCTATAATCCTAGTGGCTCAGGAGGCTAAGGCAGGAAAATTGCAAATCCAAAGCCAAACTTCAGCAACTTAGCAAGACCCTGTCCCAAAATAAAAAATAAAAAGGACTGGGGATGTGGCTGAGTAGTTAAGAGCCCTTGAGTTCAATCCCTAGTACAAAAAAATTACTTCACCTATTATAGTTTACTTGCCATTCCATATACATTTTTAAATATTATCTACATCTATAAAAATAATCCTGCTAGGATTTTTATAAGAATTACATTAAACTTGTACATTGATTTTCAGAGAATTAACATGTTTACTGCCCTCTGATCCACGAACATATTATGTCTCTCCAACTATTTAGAGCTTCTTTGATTTCTTTTTTTTTTTTTTTTAATATTTATTTATTTGCTTTAGTTGTACACAATGCGTCTATTTGTATGTGGTGCTGAGGATCGAACCCGGGCCGCGCACGCGCTAGGCAAGTGCTTTGCCACTGAGCCACAACCCCAGCCCTCTTTGATTTCTTTCATCAGCATTATGTGTGTTTCAGTGTACAAGTCCTGTGTATGTTGGTGAGATTTATACCTAAGTATTTTTGAGTAACTGTGAATGGCATTCCCTCCCTGTATGTATGAATACACACACACACACACACACACACACACACTTTTTTTTCTCAATGCTAGGGACTGAACCTAGGGCCTTGTGCATACAAAGCAAGCACTCTACTCTGAGCCACACTCTTGGCCCAGGTATTATACTTTTTAATTTCAGTGTCCATGTGTTCATAGCTTTTAGCTATATATATATATATATATATATATATATATATATATATATATATATATATATATAATTGTATATATATATATATAATTGTATAAATATTCATTTCTGAACGTATTTCTCTTATCTTTAGATCTTGCTGATTTCACTTATTAGCTCCAAGAGTTATTTTTTAGATTCCTTGTAATTTTCTATATAGACAATTATACCTTCTGTAAATAGGATTAGTTTGTAATTTGGGGGGGGGAGTCCCCTTCTGATCTGTGTGCCTTTTATTTCTTCTTCTTGCCTTATTACACTGGCTAGAATTACCAGAACAGTGCTGAAAAACAAGGATGGGAACAGACATCCTTGCCTTAAAAATGATCTCAGGGCTAAGGTGATAGAACATGTATTCAGCATGTGCTAATCCCTGGTTCATCAAAACCAAAAATGATTCCACATAGAAACTCAAGGATGTAGAAAAAGATGAAGGGACAATAAAATAATAACTATGTCAATAAGTCTAAATTGGGAGTTGGCCTGTAGACCAAACCTAGGCTACTTCCTTTTTTTGCAAATAAATACAGGTAAATATAATCATTTACATATTGTCTGGCAATTTATCACTATAGCAGTAAAACTAAGCGTCTGTGATAAAGACAATATGGCCTACAGAGACTAATATATTTACCATCTGGCTTTTATAAAAAATGTTCACGGAACTCTGACCTAAATAAACAATGCCTACATAAAAATAATAATGCCTTAGCCAGGCGCGATGGTACACACCTGTAATCCCAGCACTTGGGAGGCTGAGGCAGGAGGATGCAAGTTCAAAGCCAGCCTCAGCAATGGTGAGGCACTTAGCAACTCAGTGAGACCCTGTCTCTAATAAAGTACAAAAAAGGGGGGGGGGGGGGTTTGGATGTGGCCCAGTGGTCAAGTTCCCCTGAGTTCAATCCCCAGTACCAAAATAATAATAACAATGATAATAATGTCTTGTGAAGTTTAATAAATAGTACTAAAATATATGGCAAAAATAACAGAAATTGTAAGCAAGGATAAGTGGAGTCAAAGGTCCTTGCAAAAATAAATATTAATGGAAATAACCTTTTAGCTGAGTACAGTGGCACACTCCTACAATGCCAGTGACTTGGGAGGTTGAGGCAGGAGGATTGCAAGTTCAAAGCCAGTCAGGGCAATGTAGTAAGAACCTGACTCAAAATTTAAAAATAAACAGGACTGGGCACGTAGCTCAGTGATAGAGCATTCCTGAGTTCCATCTGCAGTATTGCAAAAAAGTAATTAGTTTAATTAATTAAAAACAATTTTAACCAAAACATCCCCTAAATATATTCTTTAGGTTCAGAAGACAGAAAAACATCTATCCCTTCTCTTTCCATTATTTTTTTTTCAGTTATATCAAAGTAGAATCATTAACCCAATAACTTCACTGGGCAGCAAGGGGCCACATGTCTACATTAAATCCCTCCATAAAACATCTATAAAGAAAAAAATCTATAAAATTAATTTCCAGCCGGGCACGGTGGCGCACGCCTGTAATCCCAGCACTTTGGGAGGCTGAGGCAAGAGGATTGCGAGTTCAAAGCCAGCCTCAGCAATGGCGAGGCACTTAGCAACTCAGTGAGACCCTGTCTCTAAATAAAATACAAAAAAGGGCTGGGGATGTGACCCAGTGGACGAGTGACCCTGAGTTCAATCCCTGGTACCACAAAAAAAAAAAAAAAAGTAATTTCCAGGGGCCGGGGTTGTGGCTCAGTGGTAGAGCACTCGCCTATCACATGCGTGGCCCGGGTTCGATCCTCAGCACCACGTAAAAATAAACACATTGTGTACAACTAAAGCAAATAATTATTTTTTTAAAGTAATTTCCAGTTCCAAATCATCCATCTCCTTGCTTTTCACTGCTGGGGTGACTAACCATAATGGTTTCCCTGGGACTCAGAGGGTTCCTGGGATGTGCAACATTCAATATGAAAACTAAGAAAGTTCAAGTTGATCATTTAACTTCCAATGGCCCATACTAGTGAAATGGACTGGGTGGGACACGAGTAGTTCTGCTTTTCATTCATTTCTAATGAGAAGATCACTTTTAGTGAGTCAATGAGCAGGTCATCAAGCAGAACTAATTAAAATTAAGTGCACAGTCTCAACTTCCTATATCCCTAACAATTCTTCCCGAAATGATGCCTTTGAAAGCAAACACAGTCCTCCACTCCTCAAACATACAGTGTGTTCACAAGTTGACTGATATAGAAGAATGCATACACATCTCATCGACCTCTATTTTCTCAGTCTCTAGATCCCAGTGTCCTACTAACTGATACCAGTACGTAGCACAGAAACAAAATCTATTTTAATCTAAGAGAATTGGGAAACTTCCAAAGAGCACTGACCTGAAAAATCTTGACAGAGCAGAGGAAATTGATTTTCTACCAAAACCATGGAGAGGATTAGACTCAGATTTAGGCCAATAAAAGATTTACATTCCATCCAAGTCCCAATATAACATGATGCACAGATGAAAACATGCTCATGAGCTGACATAAGCTGACACACATTAGAAAGTTCAAAATAAAAGTCAGCTCTTAAGAATGCTAGTCCCTAAGGTAAAAGTTCAACATATAAATTGTATTAAGATTCCTGTGATAGAACACAGCATAACCAGTCTTTCAAATTTATTTTCATAATAATTTTTATTTTCATTCTGGACCATTTCAAAAAGATTGCCCACCAGGGCCGAGGATATATAGCTCAGTGGTACAGCACTTGCCTATCAGGTACAAGGCCCCAACATCAGAGAGAGAAAAAAAAGATTGCCCATGAATCCTCCCGATCAGAAAATACCATTGATCATTCATTTATAATGACCCAAAATTTTTCTTAAAATAAATAATGAGTAACTTAAAATTACCAAAAAAATCTCCCACTTCCTAACTTTCAAATAAAGGGAACAATTCCACCCTTTCCAACACCCACATAGACAACTGTGAAACTATACATTCTTTTTATTTTTTTAAATATTTATTTATTTGCTTTAGTTGTACATGATGTGTTTATTTGTACGTGGTGCTGAGGATCGAACCCAGGCCGCGCATGTGCTAGGCGAGCGCTCTACCACTGAGCCACAACCCCAGCCCTATACATTCTTTTTATTATAACATCTATGAATTATGGTAAGAAAGAACCCCTGGTACCCTTCTATACTGAAGACCAAAAGTAATACTGGTGACCAACTTGACCTTGACTGCCCAGGCACCTGCACTGGGCAGTGTGAAACGAGAAAGCAAGTCTTCCCATCAGATGCCTACTTGTTCTGGCTACAGTGAAAATTAAAGCTGCCTCTTTCGACAGTTTTTAAACTTTGCAAGTTTTCTTCAAATCATGGATTTATTTTCAATCTTTCCTATGTCAAAGAAAAAAAGAATATGATGCATAAGTCATCAAGTCAACAGATAAAGTAAAGAAAAGCTATCACTGTGTAATTGAAGCATAACACTGGGACAACAGGAGTCAAGAATGTGAGTGAGTGAGCCAGCCTCCATGTAGAATTGGTCACATCCAACTAAACACAATTTGAAAAGAAAAAAGGAAAATACTTGAAGGGAGTAAAAAGCTCTAAGCCAATGCAATCAACAGTGGTTAAAAGTGATAGGTTGATTCCTGAGGTGGAAACATTTTTGATTTCATGGTTGCATGATTACACACAGTAAATCCATATACTTCTGTAGCCCATCAGGGCACTTTTATGCTTCAAAGTTCAAAACCAAATGTAATAAACAAAAGTATAGTTGAACTTCTTCAAGAAGAGGACCAGTTAACATCCTCAAGTTTCAGGAAAACCTAATCTAACTTCCAAGATAGATAGAATAAAAAAAAACTTAGTTCTAATGTGTTTAAACAAAGCCCCTTCCCAAAAGCCAAACTGATAAACACCACACATTAATTGCAAGGGGTTGCCTCTCAGCAAGAGATTGATGTAAAAAGGGAAAGGCTAGCTGGACACACACCTGTAATCCCAGCTACTCAAGAGGCTGAGGCAAGGGGCTGGGGCTGGGGCTGTAGCTCAGTGGCAGAGCGCTTGCCTAGCATGTGTGAGGCACTGGGTTTGATCCTTAGCACCGCATAAAAATCTAAAACAAATAAAGGCATGCTGTCCATCTGCAACTATTTAAAAAAAATTTTTTAAGAGGCTGAGGCAAGAGGATTGCAAGTTCAAGGCCAGTCTTAGAAACTTAGTGAGATCCTGTCACAAAAAATAAAAAGGGCTGGGGATGTAGCTCAGTAGTAAAGTGTCCCTAGGTGCAAACCAAGGTGGGAATTCATGTCAGGCATCATGGTGCACAACTGTAATCCCAGCAACTCAGGAGACTAAAGCAGAAGGATCGCAAGTTCGAGGCCAGCCTCAGCAACTTAGTGAGGCCCTAAGCAATTTACGGATACCCTGTCTTAAAAGAAAAAAATTAAAAGAACTGAGGATGTAATTCAGTGGTAAAGCACCATTGGGTTAAATTCCCAGTTACCTCCCCACCCCATAAAATCCTCTTTAAGACACATTGTAATTAAAATGTTTAAAATACAAAACAAAGATAGAATTTTAAAAACTGAAAGTGAAAAAAGGTAGGTCACATTTAGAGGTATAAGTATCAGACTTTCTATGATCTCTGAGCCTGGATTCTAAAAACCACAATGGCTTGGAATAATTTTATCAAGCCTGAAAAGATTACAGGTGTCAAGAAAGATTGCTACAATCAGCAAAGCTATTCCTCAGAATTAAAGATGAAATAAAAACTTAAACATGCTAAGAGAAACTAAGTGAGTTCATAACCCTGAACCAGCTCCACAAAATATACTTATGAAATATTACAAACAGCAGAATAGAAAAATAAAAATCAGAGCCCACATACGGATGAATCTCACTAGAAGAACAGTGAATAAAAGGAGAATTGAGTCTAAATTAAACATTAGAGATAAATCAAAATAGCAGGAAATAAAATCATGTCTCTATAATATCACTGAACATAAATGGCCTAAACTCTTCAACCCAAATATATAGATTAGCAGAGGGGATTAAAAGAAAAATAAACAGTCAGGCATGGTGACATAGGCCTGTAATCCCAGAAGCTCTGGAGGGCAGACAGGAGGATTGGAAGTTCAAGGCCAGCCTCAGTAACTTAGTGAGACCCTGTCTCAAAAGGAAAATAAAAAGGGATGGGGATGAGGCTCGGTGGTTAAATGCCCTTGGTTTCAATCCCTGGCATCAAAAAAAAAAAAAAAAAAAGAAGAAGAAGAAGAAGCAACCATTTGTTGTCTTATTATAAGAGACTCAAAGACTAACAGTAAAAGGCTGGAAAAATGTACACCATGCAAATGAACACTGAAAGCAAACAGGAGTAGATACTCTCATATTTGACAGAGTGGATTTGAAGTAAAAATTATTCAGAAGAGACAAAGCTGGTCACTTCATAGGGGTTAAGGGACCATCCAACAAAAAGTTATAATAATTGTAAACATTTACGCCACAAACATCAACACATCTATGTACATACAACAAATCCTACTCAATTTAAAGAACACAATACAATAATAGTGAGTGACTCCCACGAAGACATAAGTCTTCCAGACATAAACTAAGTAAAGACTCTTCAGAATTAAAAAACACTATTAATCAAATGGACCTAACAGACATCTATAGAATATTTCACCCATCATCAATGAAATCACGTTCTTTTCGGCTATACATGGAACCTTCTCTAAATCAGACCATATTTTAGACCTGTGTGGGGACAGAACTAGATCCAGGAGCAAGAGCCTAGAGATTTACTGGACTCAACGTGATTTACTGGAGTTGTGATCCTGTTGGATCCTCAGCAAGCAGCAGCAAAAAGAGCTTGATGAACACTTCCTGAAGGAGCCCTATCCATCCCAGAGTGCCCTGGTGGCCCTGGCCTCCAGGCTCGGCCTAGAGGAGCATCATGTGCAGGTTGGACTCCTGCTCCACACACCCCTGACCTTGGCGCTCAGCAGGGGAGGGCCTGCCCTCACTGGCCCAGGCCACATCCCAGGTTCCCACTGCTATAGAAGCCTGAGGCACAGAGCGGCCACACGCTACCCTGGGTCCTATTGGGCTCTGGGCTGGACCCTGAGCTCAGATTCTGCCTTTTGTAGTACAGAACATCGTGAACAGCCCAGACTGTTGCCCCGTGGCCTCTAGGACACAGACCCCAGCACCCTCTAAACCTAAGGAGCCTCTGGCAGAGCCCTCCATACCCGCCAGGGTTCTGGGTCCTGTCCCTCCAGGATTCTCCTCCTCTTGCCTTCAACCTCCAGAGCCCAAGGGATCTCAGGTTTTTTGTTTTGTTTTGTTTTGTTTTTTAAAATATTTTTATTTATTTGCTTTTTTAGTTGTACACAATGCGTTTTATTTGTACGTGGTGCTGAGGATCGAACCCGGGTCGCCCACATGCCAGGTGAGCGCTCTACCGCTGAGCCACAATCCCAGCCCCTTGTTTTGTTTTGTTTTTGGTACTGGGGATTAATCTCAGGGGCACTCGACCACTGGGCCACATCCCCAGCCCTTTTTTGTATTTTATTAGAGACAGGGTCTCACTGAGTTGCTACGTGCCTCGCCATTGTTGAGGCTGGCTTTGAACTTGCTATCCTCCTGCCTCAGCCTCCCAAGTGCTGGGATTACAGGCATGCACCACCGTGCCCAACTGGGATCTCAGTTTTGTTTCTTTTTACAGTTCTGGGGACAGAACCCAAGACTCTACCACTGAGCTAACATCCCCAGCCCTTTGTTTTATTTAGAGACAGGGTATCATTAAATTGCCCAGGGTGGCCTTGGACTTGCCATTCTTCTGCTTCAGACTCCCAAATCTCTGCATTAGAGGCACAAGCCCTGCACCCAGGGCTCCCTCAGAGGCCCGCCATCCCCCAACCCTACCCCCATGCACTTTCCCACCTAGGGCACAGGCAGGTGCACAAGGTCCCCCTGTCCCATTCATATCTCTGAGGTCCCCCTCTCCCATTCACATCTTTCCATATCCCCTTTGTCTCCCCAGAGGTGGTTTGCACCTCACTCTGCACCATCCCCTGGCTGGGAGCAACCTCTGAGCCTGCCCTCATCATGGTCAAAAGAACTTGACCTCACCTACAGGAGATACAAAGAGTACCTCGCCTACCTCTCCAGATGTGAGAAGCCCTGGAGCCTGCAACAGCAGGCTTCTGTGGGCACAGACCCCAAGGCAGTGGGCGGCTTAAGTGCCAGTCCTTGGGATTTCTTCCCAGAGGAAGAACTCTAGTCAGGGTCAGGCCCGTGGGAACCTCAGGGACAGCACCCAGGAGGGCGTCCCAACAGCAGCAACCAGGCCTAGGGGCCCCCGTGCCTCCAACCTCTCAGGGTGGCAAGGCGTGTGAGGCCCTAGATAGCTTTGAAAGGCTCTCAGTCTGTGCCTCCACTGTGAGCCTGAGGAAGGTGACCTTGAGGATGCAGACAAATCAGGTCCAAGAGATTCCTGAATGTATGTGGGTTCTGTGCCACATTCCGCAAATCCTGTAAATTGGGTGTAATGGCCACACCTGTAATCCCTGCTGTTTAGAGGGTTGAGCCAGGAGGATGGCAACTTTGAACCAACCTTGGAAACTTGGTGAAAGCCTGTCCCAAAATAAAAAGGAAGGGGACTGGGATTGTTAACTCAGTGGTGGCGCACTTGCCTAGCATGTGGAAGTCCTCAGATTGATCCCAAATACTGCAAAAGAAAAAAAAAAAGGTATAATTTCCCATTTATTTATTTATTGGTACTGGGCATTGAACACTGAGCAACATCCCTAGCCCTCTTAATTTTTTATTTTGAGACAGGATATTGCTAAATTGCTTAGAGCCTTCCTAAATTGTTGAGGCTAGCTTTGAACTTACCATCCTCCTTCCTCAGTCTCCCCAGCCGCTGGGTTTACAGGTGTGCACCACCGCACTCGGCTTTGTCAGTCTTCCATGATGCAGACAGAATATGTCTACATCTGCTCCCTCATACTGCTCCCTAGAAACAAATATTGACTTTAAAAAGAAATGTGAGCAAAATTATACTAATCGAGGATATAGCTTCAGTAACATATTTTCTAAAATACTATTCTGTGTTAATGCAACCCACATTAATAACCAAGTGTGGTGGGGGATTGTGTTAAAGTATTACAAACTCAACCTGATGTCAAACCTCCCAACATAGTTGAGCTGTTAAATCTTGTGTAAATGTAACTCAAAAATTATTAAAAAACATCTATTTAATTTAAAAAGACCATTTTTAGCACACAAAGTAAGTATTAGAAAATACAAAAAAATAGAGATAATTCCTTGCACCCTATCAGATCACAATGGAAAAAAATTATAAATCAATAACAAAATGGCCGAGTACCATGGTGCACACCTGTAATCCCAGCAGATCCAGAGGCGGGGACAGGAGGATCACGAGTTCAAAGCCAGCTTCGGCAACAGTGAAGCACTGAGCAACTCAGTGAGACCCTGTCTCTAAATAAAATACAAAATAGGACTGGGGATGTGGATCAGTGGTTGAGTGCCCCCGAGTTCAATCCCCAGTAACCCCCCCAAAGGAAAGATAAAAAATTAACCATTTTACAACATAGAGATTAATGATATACTTTTGAATGAGAAGAAATCAAGGAGAAATAAAAAATTCTTGGACTGGGGTTGTAGCTCAGTAGTAGAGCACTTGCCTAGCACAAGGGGGTCACTGGGTTCAATCCTCAGCACCACATATCAATAAAGCGAAGGTATTGTGTCTATCTACAACTAAAAAAAATTCTTAAAAACAAATGAGATTAGAGACAGGACATATCAAAATCGCTGGAACAGTATGAAGGAATTTCTAAGAGTAAAGTTTATAGCATTGAGTTCCTATGTTAGAAAAGTAAAAACAGAAAGATCCCAAATAAACAATCTAATGTTATACTTCAAAGCCCTAGGAAAGCAAGAACAAACTAATTCCAAAGTCAGTAGAAGATAGAAAATAATTAAGATCACAGCTGAGGGCCGGGCCCAGTGGTGCACACCTATATATTTTCAGTGGCTCAGGAGGCTGAGGCAGGAGGATCAGAAGTTCAAAGACAGCCTCAGTAAAAGCAAGGCACTAAGCAACTCACTGAGTCCCCGTCTCTAAATAAAATACAAAATATGGCTGAGGATGTGGCCCAGTGGCTCAGTGGTCAAGTGCCCCTGAGTTCAATCCCCAGTACCCCCCCCCAAAAAAAAGATCATAGCTGAAATTAATGAAATTGAAAATAACAAAAAAATACAAAGGATCTATGCACAAAGAATTGGTTTTTGAAAAGAACCCCTTAGCAAAACTAACCAAAAAACAGAGAAACCCAAATTTTAAAAAAGTAGAGATGAAAAAGGAGACACTTCTGAAATCCAGAGGATCATTAGAAACTAATTTTGAGACTTTACACTCCAATAAACTGGGAAATATACAAGATATTGATGAATTTTTAGACATATAAGACCTACCCAAATTGAACCATGGGGACATAGAAACCCTAATTAGACCAATATCAAGCAAGAAGATTGAAGCAGCAATTAAAAGCCTTCCAACAATGAAAAGCCCAGTACCAGACAGATTCTCAGCCAAGTTCTAACAGACCTTTAAATAGGAATAAATGCCAATATTCCTCAAATTATTCCATGAAATTGAGAGAGGACACTCCCAACTTCATTCTGTGAAGCCAGTATCACCCTGATACCAAAACCTGATACACAGCAAAGAAAGAAAACTACAAGCCAATATCCCTGATGAAAACATATGCAAAAATCCTTAATATTAGCAATCCACATTCAAAAACAACTTAAGAAGATTGTATACTATGACCAAGTGTGCATGATTTCAGGGATGCACGGCTGATTTAACACATGAAAATCAGTAAATGTAATTCTCCACATAAATACAATTAAAGACAAGAATCATATGATCATCTCAATACATACAGAAAAGGCCTTTCACAAAATCTGGCCATCCATTAATATTAAAAACCCTAAAGAAATGAGGTATAGAAGGAACTTTACTCAACACTATAAAGCCTATATATTACATACACAAAGCCAACATCACACTGAAAGGAAAAAACTGGAATGTCTTCTAAACTCAGGAACAAGAAAAGGATGTCCACTCTCACCACTCCTAGTCAATATAGTTCTTGAAACTCCAGCCAGAGCAATCAGGCAACAGAGGGATACACACACACACACACACACACACACACACACACACATACATATGAGATAGATATGGATATAGATATATAGATATATATCCCTTTAAGGGATACTCTCAGGAAAAAAAAGTCAAATCGTATTTGCTGATGACATGATCCTTTATACTAAAGATCAAAAAAAAAACTCTACAAGAAGACTTCTTAAGTTGATAAATTCAAAGTAGCAGGATACAAGGTCAACACACAAAAAATCAATAGCTTTCCTATACTCTAATAATGAATCTGCAGAGAAAGAAATCAGGAATAACTATTCTGTTCATAATAACTTCAAAAAAAACCCCACTTAGGAATAATTAAGGAGGTAAAAGACCTCTACAATGAAAACTATTGAACATTGAATAAAACCTTAGAAGACAGAAAGACCTCCTATGTTCTTGGAAAGGCAAAATAAATATTGTCAAAATGGCCATACTAGCCGGGCGTGGTGGCACACGCCTGTAATCCCAACACTTTGGGAGGCTGAGGCAGGAGGATCACGAGTTCAAAGCTAGCCTCAGCAATGGCGAGGCACTTAGCAACTCAGTGAGACCCTGTCTCTAATAAAAACAAAAAAAGTGCGGGGGATGTGGCCCAGTGGTCCAGTGTCTCCAGACACTGCAGATGAGGGCTGGAGTGCTACATCATCACTGTTTGAGAACTACCATGCTAAAGTATCAAATAGTCACCAAATTTTAAGGCCTCAAAATTATATTTTCTTTATTTATACTAAAAAAGCTTTGGGGTTCTGCCCAACAGCATTTTCATTCTGGTATCCAGGTTGAGGGAACTGTGTGTACCTGGAACATCACTCATCATAATCAAAAGGAAAAGAGATAAAGTAAACCACTTGCTAGCTCTTAAAGGTTTTGCCTGGAAGAAGGCATACTTTACTTCCTCCTAGGGCCACTAGCCCAAGAAAATCCATGGCCAATGTTAAATATGTCAAATATGAAGAAATATGTGAGCATCTGTAAACAGATAACTAATAAAACTCATACCACAGCCTACAAAACCAAGATTCAAACCATGACTCCTCAACAAACACAAAAAGAACAATACTCTGCCTTTGAATACTGGCTGCAAACTGTGTTCTATGGAAGTAAATGGTTTCTAAAAATGCTGGAGGGATTCCGCCACATTTAATTCAAATTATATCTCAGCATTCTGACTTCGGGGCATATACTCAAGAAAGTGGAAAACACATGTCCACATAAAACCTTGTACACGAATGTGCACAGCAACAATATTCATAACAGTTTAAAGTGGAAACAACCTAAATGTCCATCAACAGATGAATAAAAAATAATGTGGTATATCAAAAAAAGCAGACTATTATTTGGCCATAAAAAGGAGTTAAGTATGGGGCTAGGGTTGTGGTTCATTAGTAGAGCACTTGCCTGGGATGTGTGGGGCACTGGGTTCGATCCTCAGCACCATATAAAAATAAATAAATGGGAAAAGCCGGGCGCGGTGGCGCATGCCTGTCATCCCAGCACTTGGGAGGCTGAGGCAGGAGGATCGCGAGTTCAAAGCCAGTCTCAGCTGTGGCGAGGCACTTAGCAACTCAGTGAGACCCTGTCTCTAATAAAATAGAAAAAAGGGCTGGGAATGTGGCCCAGGGGTCGAGTGCCCCAGAGTTCAATCCCCGGTACAAATAAATAAATAAATAAATAGGGCTGGGGTTGTGGCTCAGTGGTAGAGTGCTCACCTAGCACGTGCGCGGCCCAGTTTTGATCCTCAGCACCATGTAAAAATAAAGGCATTGTGTACAACTAAAACAAACAAACAAATAAATAAATAAAATGTATTGTGTGTTCATCTGCAACTATAAAATATTTAAAAAAAAAAAACACACACACACACAACCAATGGGTTTTCAAACAAAAAAGGAATTAAGTATGGATAAATGTTATAATATGAATTGCTCAGTCAGGCATGGTGGTACATGCCTATAATCCCAGCAACTTGGAAGGCTGAGGCAGAAGGATCACAAGTTCAAGACCAGCCTCAGCAAATTAGTGAGGCCCTAAGCAACTCTTGAGACCCTGTCTCATCACGGACAACCACAAGAATGGGATCAAAATTAGAATGGGTTGCACTCCATGTATGTATAATATGTCAAAATACACCCTACTGTCATGCATATGTAAAAATAACAAATAAATTTTTTTAAAGTGCTAGGGATGTAACTCCGTGGTAAAGTGCCCATGGGTTCAATCCCTAATACCAAATAATAATAACTTTTTTAATATATGTGAAAGCCAGGTGTCATGACTCAGACCTGTAATCCCAGCTACGTGGGAGGCTGAGGCCAGAAGATCACAAGTTCAAGGCCAGTCTAGGCAAGTTAGCAAGACAAAAGGACCCAGGGCAATGATGCACACATGTAATCCCAGTGCCTCAGGAGGCTGAGGCAGAAGAATCATGAGTTTGAAGCCAGTCTCAGCAATTTAGCGAGGCCCCATCTGAAAATAAAATATATAAAGGGCTAGGGATGTGACTTAGTGGTTCAGCACCCCTGGATTCAATCCCCAGTACCAAAAAAAAAAAAAAAAAAAAAAAAAACCTGAGGGAGCTTGGGATGTAGCTGTGGCAGAGCACTTGCCTAGCAAGCTGAGTGAGAGAAGCCAGTCACAACAGACCACATACTGTACTATTCCATTTATATGAAATTACCAGTAGACACAGAAAGTAGATTACTGAGGCAAGGACTTAGGGTTAAGGAATTGAAGGGTCAAATTGGGGAGTAACTGGTTAAGGATTTGGGGTTACTTGTTAGGATGATAAAAATGTAAACTACAACAATGTGTTGTAACAATAACAACACAATTCTGTAAGTATACTTAAAAAAACACCAAATTGTACACTTTATTCTTTTTTTTATTTTTTTAGTTGTAGGTGGACACAATACCTTTATCTTAGTTTTTATGTTTTGTTTTTTGTATGTTTGTTTGTTTTTTGGTACTGGGGATTGGATTCAGGGGCACTCGACCACTGGGCCACATCCCCAGCCATTTTATTTTGTATTTTATTAGAGACAGGGTCTCACTGAGTTGCTAAGTGCCTCGCCATTGCTGAGGCTGGCTTTGAACTCGGGATCCTCCTGCCTCAGCCTCCCAAGTGCTGGGATTACAGGCATGCGCCACCACACACGGCTAGTTATTTATTTTTTATGTGGTGCTGAGAATCGAATCCGGTGCCTCACCCATGCTACGCAAGTGCTCTACCACTGAGGCACAACCAAGCCCAAATTGTACACTTTAAGTAGGGTAACTTATGTGGTATATGAGTTCTATGGTAAATAACATTATTACCAAAAAAGTTGCCAGAATAGAAATAAAATGTATTTGTTTACTGTTGTCATCCCTTTTATTCCACATCACTGTAAAGTAAATGTATGATACAATTTTTTCCTTCAGATAAAGATAATCAAAGCTTTCAGGTACAGTGCTTGATCATATTTTGAAGAACTATTTCCCCCCCCCCAAAAAAAAAAAAAGGCTGGGGATGTGGCCCAGTGGTCAAGTGCCCCTGAGTTCAATCCCCGGTACCAAAAAAAAAAAAAAAAAAGAATTACTTTCCCCACAGGGAAAAAGGAGAAAAATATATTGAAAACAAAAGATGGTGGACAGCCCAGATTCACAAACGTGGTGAGGAGTGAAAATGAATTTGAAGATTCACAAAAATTGTTTCTTTGGCATTTTTGCAAGATAATGCCTATCACAAAACCAAATACCAACTACCCACTCTTTTTGTGTGCTCCTTCAGATTCTGCTAGAGAACATTAAAAGGCTGCTAAAACTAGACAGCAATAAAGAGGCTACCCATAACCAAGTAACAGATGAAAATGATGCTCTCACATCACAGCAAATTTACTTGCCACATTTTCCAAAATAATATGTTGGGAGAAAGCCAGGTAGGACGTTTTGTGTACACCACCCTGTGATCATTTTGCCTGTTTTCTCGACATTCTGGGTCCCAGCCATGAACTGACCCAGTTTCACTGCTAAATCTCATGTCAGTTTCCACCAGGATAATCCAGGGAACAGTCCCACAAGAAAAGTGTCAGAGTTCCAATTCCCAGGAGACAGCCAAGTCCCCACATCTGCTCTACAAAGTATTCTGGCACGTGGCATGGGAAAAGAAGAAGGCATATCACACTGTCTGGGGAAACTTCTGTGAGAGTATTACTGATCCCTATCGCAATCCATGAGAAGATGAATGGAACTTTTCTCCCTTCCCTGTGGATTTAACAATGTTCTACTTAATACAGCACATAATACACTCAAATGCCATTTCTCAAATTTCCTTAACATTCACCTGAAGTAAAATTCTTACACAAAAGTCAAAAGAAGCTGGGCGTGGTGGTGCACGCATATAATCCCAGCAGTTTAGAAGGTTGAGGCAGGAGGATTGCAAGTTCAAAGCCAGCCTCAGCAGCAGCGAGGTGCTAAGCTACTCAGTGAGACCCTGTCTCTAATAAAATACAAAATAGGGCTGGGGATGTGGCTCAGTGGTCGAGTGCCCCTGAGTTCAATCCCTGGCACCGACAAAAACAAAACAAAAAAAGTCAAAAGAAACTGCAAAGTTCTTTGTAGGGCCCACACATAAGCCAGCAGGAAAGCATTCCCTTGCAATCTTCGGAGTTTTTTTTGGTTGGTTGGTTGGTTGGTTGGTTGGTTTTGGTTCCAGGGATTGAACTCAGGGGCACTCGACCCCTGGGCCACATCCCCAGCCCTTTTTTGTATTTTTATTAGAGACAGGGTCTCACTGAGTTGCCAGTGCCTCGCCATTGCTGAGGCTGGCTTTGAACTCGCGATCCTCCTGCCTCAGCCTCCCAAAGTGCTGGGATTACAGGCGTGCACCACCGCACCCGGCTGATTTTTGTATTTTTGAATGGCTGCAGGAAAAGTAGAATGATATTTCATGACACATAAAATTATATGATATTCATATTTCATTGTCCACCACCATGCCTGGTTGGTTTTTTTGTTTTGTTTTGTTTTGTTTTTGCGGTGCTAGGGATTGAATCCGGGGCCTTGCACATGATATAGGTAAGTGCTCTACCACTGAGGCACATCCCAGTCCTTCAGGATTATTTTTAAAGATTTTCTATGAAAAGCAATTAAGTAGTAAACTGGTTTCCTAAACTGTAGTCACAAAATTAAGATAGATACCTCTTAAAATCTGCACTCCATTAGAGAAAGGGTTGTTAATTTTTTGTATCATGGACCCTTTGGTAGTATGTAAAGCTTTATAGGTGCCTTTTAGGAATATTATTTTTAAGTACAAAAATAAAAGAGGAAGCTGGGTGCGGTGGCACACCCTTGCAATCCCAGCAGCTCGGGAGGCTGAGACAGGAGGATTTGTGGGCTGGGGTTGTGGCTCAGCGGTAGCACGCTCGCCTAGCACGTGCGCTGCCCAGGTTCGATACTCAGCACCACATAAAAACAAAAGGAATTGTGTACAACTAAAACAAATAAGTAAATATTTTTTAAAAAATGCTAATTTGTGATACAGTAATATATTTTCTTGGGAGCAGTGTACCTGAGATTCAACTCAGAGGCACTTCACCACTGAAGCCACATCCCCAGCCCTATTTTGTATTTAGAGATAGGGTCTCATGGAGTTGCTTAGCACCTTGCTAAATTGCTGAAGCTGGCTTTGAACTTGTGATCCTCCTGCCTCAGCCTTCTGAGCCACTGGGATTTCAGGAGAGTGCCACCATGCCTGGAAATATATGTTTTATTATGGCATTAAAAATCAATAACTAGCCAGGCGTGGTGGCGCATTCCTGTAATCCCAGCACTTGGGAGGCTGAGGCAGGAGGATCCCGAGTTCAAAGCCAGCCTCAGCAATGGCGAGGCACTTGGCAACTCAGTGAGACCCTGTCTCTAATAAAAATACAAAAAAGGGCTGGGGATGTGGCCCAGTGGTCAAGTGCCTCTGAGCTCAATCCCTGGTACCAAAAAAAAAATCAATAACTAGGGGCTAGGGTTGTAGCTTAGTGGTAGAGCACCTGCCTAGCATGTGTGAGGCACTGGGTTCAATCCTCAGCACCACGTAAAAATAAATAAAACAAAAGTATTGTGTCCATCTACAACTAAAAGATTTTTTTTTTAAATCAAGAACTAGCAGGGGCTGGGGTTGTGACTCAGCTGTAGAACGCTCGCCTAGCACATGCGTGGCCCGGGTTTGATCCTCCGCACCACGTAAAATAAAGGCATTATGTACAACTAAAGCAAATAAATAAATATTTTAAAAAATACAGCAGCTGTTCTTACTTGAATTTTTTTTTTTTTTTTTTTTTTTTTTTTTTTTTTTGGTACCAGGGATTGAACTCAGAGGCACTCGACCACTGGGCCACATCCCCAGCCCTTTTTTTGTATTTTATTAGAGACAGGGTCTCACTGAGTTACTAAGTGCCTCGCCATTGCTGAGGCTGGCTTTGAACTCGCGATCCTCCTGCCTCAGCCTCCCAAGTGCTGGGATTACAAGCGTTCGCCACCACGCCCAGCACTTGAATAAATTTTTAAAAAAGAATTAGCAGTAACTAATAACTACCAAAATTTTAAAGTAGTGATTAGCATAAATAATATTTCAAGATATCTGCAACAGCTGTGATACAATATGAAAATATGTGTGATTTACTGAAGAAAGTCACAGGTAGGATAATAGTACTATGATATGTCATTTGCATTCATTAATAGATAAAAATGCTAAATTTCAAAATGAAGGTGTACTTTTTTCTGTATCCAAGATCTAAGATTCCCTTGAATTCTATTCTACAGATCCTTAGAGATCTGAGAACCCAGGCAAAGAACTATGTACTAAAAAAAAAAAAAAAAAAAATGAGTATTAATTTGAGGTGAATCTTTCCTTGAGCAATGCAAATTTTAAGATATCTACAAATACTATTAAGTATGTTTTCCTCATAAATGACACAAACACAAAGGACTGGTTCTTGTTTCCATGTTGCCCATGCCTCAAACCCAGCATATAAAAAAGCGAATGTAATTAACATAAATAATAACATTAAATAAATGTTAATAAATAAATAAACCTGGGTTAAAAGAAAGAACCCATATTCACTTTGATTCTGAATTTTTTCTTTTGACATAAATCCTGTTGATAGACTTGGCTGACCGCCTAGAATTTTTCTGGACTCGCCTTTAACCATGGGAGAGAAAGCAAATTTTATACTACCCTCAGAATGATTATCCTCCACCTGCATGTTACACTTCTTCAGACCATTCTCAGATTTCTTAATCAATATTGAAGCAAGTAAAAATCTCTTGTGGCTACAAATTTTGGCATGTTTAATGGTATCCATGGAAACAGCCTAATTGAAAACATTCAGTTCCCATTGGATCATCTTATCCCATGAAGTATTTAAGAGAATTCATTTAAATCCTCCCACATATTTGACACCCTATAAAGAATCTCACAGTGTGAGGTAATACAGTATATGGTATGTCAGAAAACCTCTAATCTGAGCATTCAAAATAATTCTAGGGAATTGCTTTTGGGCACTCAAAGCCCTGACCTAGGATACATTTACAACACTTGGTTAATTTAGTACTTTGTATAATATGAACAGTACTTGAAATTTGACTTTCATTGCATTAAAAACGAATTATTTATTAACTTACACCATAGAAGATAAGGTGTTAGAAGGTAGGAGCCACTTGGTCTCTAAAATTTTCTCATAATTTTGCCTCATGTTTAAATGCCTCATGGTTTCTAGATAGAATCAACATTGCTTTTCCTATTTTAAAGATCCAGTGCTACAAATAATGAATACAGGATCATAAAAAGATCCAGCTCTCTTATCCAAGGAACATCTGTTTTGTGTTATCAATCCTTACCAGGGTGAGGAAGGTAGAGAATCAGATGCTGGCCTTAAGAAAAGCCATTTTTTCTTTTTACACGTGTTCTTCCTTACCTGTAAAATGGAGGTTAGGCTGGCATGCCCCTCTTCTACCAAAAACTTATGAGGATTACTGTAATTGAATCCAACCTTAGCCTCACCACTTCTGCATCGCAGCAGTGCCGATCCTTCTGTCAGAGCTCAGAGCATCCTTTTGAAGTCAGCAGGAGTGGCTCAAGGAAAAAAAAAAACACAAGGGCACACAAGGAGCATGGCAACCAGCCAAAGCTGACAGAATTTCAATAACCTAGGATTTGAAAAGCTGTACAAATATATTTATTATCAAGATGTTTCAGCTTGTTATTATTATTAGCTTACTTTTATTGAGTAAAAGGTCTTCTGTGCTCATGCCAGATGGCCA
Source organism: Tamias sibiricus (assembly GCA_025594165.1). Taxonomy (NCBI): domain Eukaryota; kingdom Metazoa; phylum Chordata; class Mammalia; order Rodentia; family Sciuridae; genus Tamias; species Tamias sibiricus. The sequence continues at coordinate 18,605,245 of CM046667.1, read as the reverse complement.
AGAGAACATTAGGAAATGATTTCTGAAGGATGGTGCTCAGTAATCCAAAACAAGCCAAAAGTTGAACCTCCTGCTATTTGGACAACCCATCACCCACACAAACAGTAAAGAAAATGAAGTGCTCTTTCTTTCCTTTGGGTTTTAATCCTGACTGGGTCATAATTACAACAAAACAAAATGATAAAAATCACAATCCCAACATTAAATTTTTAAATATTTTTTAAATAGGCAGACACAATACCTTCATTTTATTTATGTGATGCTGAGGATCATACCCAGGGTCTCACACATGTGAGACGAGCGCTCTACCACTGAGCCATAGCTCCAGCCCCCCAATATTAAATTTGTTACCAACATCGAACTGAATTTGAAATAGAAACTTTAATTTCATCACTACCCTACAAAAAGGGCAACTACCCAGGGACCACACACGGTATTGGCAGCCAAACCCAAATGGAAGGACTGGAGGATGGGGATACCACATGAGAGAAACTGGTCACATGCACTGAGGAGTCATTAATAAGGGTGGAAAAGCCACCCTGAAAGTGGAACCTCCAGGCCCAGCTGCCCAACCAACACCATGTAGAGCACAAATGAAAAGCCCAGCCCAGCCCAGACTTTCCCTAACCCCTCACCAACAAAACTGTGAGAATGGTTATTGTAAACCACTAAGTTCTGGGATAAGCTTGAAGGAAGAAATAAACAAAACTGACAACCATCAAATTTTGCATGCCCTTTGACACCACCAGAGAAATACCAGTGAGATAGCCTGAGTATGCTTCAGATAAAACTAGAAAGTGAACAAGGGTCCTTCCAGCTAGCTGTCTCAGGACCTCAGAGTCACCCATCCTTAATCCTCAGACAGAAGGAAGTTTCAATGAGAAATGGAGAGTCTTACTTCTGGCCATCCTAATAAGAACCATTAAGGCATTATAGGCACTAATGGCCTCCCAAGGGCAGGAAGCCTGGAGTAAGAGCCTAACAGATCTTCTGAATCTTTGTAAAAAGCCTCCTTGCCTCTAGGAATCCTCAAACCCATGAATATCAGAGAAATCATACAAGCTGTTTGGCAGGGGCATGCAATCTATCTATGTGCTGTTTTCAAGAGCAAGAGACTCCCAGGCTACTCCTGGTGTGTGTGTATGTGTGTTTATGTGTGTGCGTGCGTGTGTGTGTGTGTGTGTGTGTGTGTGTGTGTTTAGTTGTTGATGGACAACCTTTATTTTATTCATTTATTTATATGTGGTGCTGAGAATCAAACCCAGTTTCCCATGCATGTGAGGCGAGTGCTCCGCCGCTGAGCCACATCCCCAGCCCCCCTCTCTCTCTCTTTATAGTCCACCTAAATGCAGGAATCTGCTAACAGTCCAGGGGCCTTATCAAATTTGTGAAGGAAATAAGTCACCCAACACCATACAGCAAATGACTAAGTGGGTCACCTGGGCAATTTTATTGAATATTTTTAAAACTATAGTTATTTCTTCAGCTCCACCCAAACCAAAGCATAAGGCCACACTATCTATAGTCTATGGTGCTATTAAAATTAGTTCTGATAAATATTCCTAATAGTTATAAGAATGATACTAAGTCCTTGAAGAACACTAAAGAATGTTACCAAATATAAGGAGCCCTTTCTACTCCACAAAATAATGTATAGTCTTGTCCCAAAGCACCCTCTGAAGAGAAGTTAATTTTATTATCCCTTTCCAGACCAGAAAATAGGAACATATAGAGACTGCAATGTGAAAGTACTTTATGAGCCGTGGGCCTCTAACACTGCTAAAACTTATTCCAGTTGATATGTATCTATATCTATGGAGCTGTGTACAAAAGCACAGCTAACCTGAATGACTATATCTAATGGTAGACACAAGAGGCAACTTAATCTTTGTTCTGCCACCCCAGAGGAATAATTTGATCTTTCTTTGTATTTATCTTCTCCAAAACACCCAGAGATCATTATCAAATTAATGATTATTTTTGTTAACTTTCAGAATAAAACTTTCTGCACCAGAAATTGAAGTATATTGTAACTCACGCCAAAATCCAGAAATTGCCCTTTCTAAATATTTTTTTTAGTTGTAGGTGGACACAACACCTTTATTTTATTTATGTGGTGCTGATGATTGAACCCAGGGCCTCACACATGCGAGACAAGCGCTTTACCACTGAACCAGAGCTCCAGTGCCTAAGAAATTGCCTTTTTATTATATGGCAAATAATAATTTTTATCATACTTTTGACATGGGAGCCAAAGCCAAGTGACAGACCAGACAGCACAAAAAACTGGTGTTTATTCTACAATATTTTGGTGGCATATAAAATAAGGTTACCAGGGGCTGGGAAAAAAGCAGCAATGTAATTATGGCTTGGAGGGTACTATTTCTGTTTAGGATGATAAGAAAAATCTGGGAAATAGATGACAGTGATGGTTGTATAACATTGTGAATGTACTTAATGCCACTGATTTGCATACTTTAAAAGGGTTAAAATGTGGGAGGGGAAGGGAAGAGGCGTGGAGGTAAAAATGATGGTGGAATGAGATAGATATCATTACCCTAAGTACATGTATGAAGACACGAATGGTGTGAATATACTTTGTATACAACCAGAGATATGAAAAATTGTGCTCTATGTGTGTAATATGAATTGCAATGCATTCTGCTGTCATATATAACAAATTAGGATTAAAATAAATAAATATTTTTTAAAAAGTGTTAAAATGTGCTGGGGCTGGGGTTCAGTGGTAGCACACCTGCCTGGCATGTATGAGGCACTGGGTTCAGTTCTCACAGCACTGCATACAAATTTTTAAAAATAAATAAAGGTCTATCAACAACTAAAAAATTTTAGTTGGTAGGTTTTATGTATATTTTACTACCATAAAAATTTTTAAGAAGATAAATACCTGCATGAAGAAATAAAGTAGTCATAAATGGTTAAATCATACATTCACATTTCAATGATAGAAAATGACTCAAAAGAAAAGTTAAAACAGTTTGGGTTTCTTGTTAGGTATATTCAATCTGAAGAGTTTTGAAAACCTTCTAAATCATAACTTTTCAATCTAGACACTTCTATATGAGGTTTCACAATATTGATTACTCTGATACATCCTATCTAAAAACACTTCAGACAAATAATACTTCAACAAAATGATCAAAATTACAATCACCAATGTGAAGCAATAAAACATCTTATGCCTCCTGATGCATTATATTACAAGAATGCCATTTATTCAGTACTCCAGACAAAAAAAATACATAATTTTAATGTAAACAAGAAAAGATATCATATAAACCTAAATTTGGTACATTCTATGAAATAATGTCACGAAATGTGATTGTTCAAAATGTCAATGTGATGAAAAGACAAAGAAAGGCTTATAAGAACTACTCCAGATCAATGGAGAGAAAAGAGCCATGACAAATAAATTCAATTTGATCCTGGATTTGATTCTTTATCAGGAGAAAGAATATATTCCAACAAATAAAGTTTGGGGGATAACTGACAAAACTGGAATATAGACTGCATACTAAATTATTAAATTGATATTATATTTTCTCAATTTGAATAGAAGTGTGTGTTTATATACAGTTTGCAAAAGCATCAAAGAAAAACTGTAAAATTGTATCTTGACTAGATATTGTAAAGCTTAAGACAAAAACAACTGTGCATATAATGCTACAATATAATTAAAGTGTTTCTCACACAGATACAGTTCAGCAATTCTGAAACTGTACATATATTAGAATTAAGCAAATAGGTAAAAATATTAAGTGTTAAATTTAAACCATTATGGCATAAAAGAGCATGATATATGGCAACCTAATCTCCAAATGTTTTAGCATATAGCAATATATAAATACAGACATACATGGTACTGGGTGCAATGGCGGACACCCATAATTCCCAGCTACACAGGGGGTTGAGGTAAGAGGATCACAAGTTCAAAGCCAGCCTCAGCAACTTAATGAGACCGTGTCTCAAAATATAAAATGAAAAGGGCTGGGGATGTAGTTCAGTAATAACAGTGCTTACCTGGCATGTACAAGGCCCTGGGTTCAATCCTCAACACAGCAAAAACAAATAAACAAACATACATATATAGAGAAGGAAAGAAAATCCTAAGGCCAATGTAGTAAATGTTAAGTAAATCTTGGTAGAGGGTATAGAAGATTTCTTTGTACTATCCTTGTAACTTCTCTGTCAGTTTAAAATTACTTCAAAACAAAAAGTTTAGCCTGAGGGCTGGGATTGTGGCTCAGTGGTAGAGCGCTCACCTAGCAGGTGTGCAGCCCAGGTTCAATCCTCAGCACCACGTAAAGGCAAATAAACGCAAAACGCATTGTGTCCAACTAAAAAGCAAAAAAAAAAAGTTTAGCCTGAATCTTTGAATCACTACACGGCAGGAAAACACCCATATAAAGTATTTTCTTGGATAGAGGAAATATGCCAGTACTGGAAAACAGTGTCATATCTTTAACCCCTAGAAATTTGGGGACACAGTTGCTAGTATTATACTAATCCATACAACAGGATTTCTTTTTTTTTTTTTTTTTTTTTGTACTGGGATTGAACCCAGGGGCACTTAATCACTGAGCCACATCACCACCCCTTTTTATATTTTATTTTATTAATTATTTTAATTTACTTATTCATTTATTTATATGTGGTGCTGAGGATAGAACCCAGTGCCTCACACACTGCACTCTGCAACTGAGCTATATAGCCCGAGCCCCTTATATTTTGTTTTGAGACAGGTTGTCCCTAAATTGCTGAGGTTGGCTTTGAACTTGCGATCCTCCTGCGTCAGGCTTCCCAAGTCACAGGGATTACAGATGTGCACCACTATGGCCCACATAATAGGATTTCTTTTTTTTAATATTTATTTATTTACTTTAGTTGTACACAATGCAATGCATTTATGTTTATGTAGTGCTGAGGATCAAACCCGGGCCGCGCACGTGTGAGGCAAGCGCTCTGCTGCTGAGCCACAACCCCCGCCCACATAATAGGATTTCAATGTAATTGATCTTTGCTTCTTGTAGGGCACAGCTCTATTTTCCTTAATCAAATATTTATCCCAAATATTCTATGAAATGATAATGGAGTAATCCATCAATGAATGCTAAAATTAAAGGGAAAAATTTGAGGAGAAATGGGATATTTGCATAGTCCCAAAGCATATACTTCAAGATACTTTAACTACAAAGGAAAAAGATAATAACTTTACAGGAGGGAAACCCTGCAGATACCAACTCAAACAAGGAATCAAGGCAAATGTTACCAGTAACAAGACATATCCACATGATATGATACACTGAAAAAGATGTATCATCATTTTGAGTAAAAATGCACAATTTTATTCAAATCATAAGAAAACAGACAAACTAAAACTGAGGGACATCCCATAAAATAACTAGTCCATATTCTTCAAAAGTGTTATGAAAGATAAGATTAAGAAATTGTTGGGGCTGGGGTTGTGGCTCAGTGGTAGAGTGCTCACTTAGCACATGTGCGAACCGGGTTCGATCCTCAGCACCACGTAAAAATAAAAGGGCATTGTGTACAACTAAAACAAATAAATATATGTTTTTTTAAAAAAGAAACTGTTACAGATGTGATGAGACTAAGCTGAAAGAAAAGCTAACTGTAATATGGGGTCCTGGACAGGATCCTAAAACGGAAATAGATCTCCAGTGGAAAAACATGAAATTCCAATAAGGTCTGTAATGCAGTTAATAATACTGAACCAATGCTAATCTATTCTTGATCATTTTGCTATGGTTACATAAAATGTTAACATCAAGGGAACAGAGTAAGAAATACAAGGGAACTCTGTGCTATTTTTACAACTTTTCTATAAGTCATTTACTATAAACTCATCCCTTGAGTGATTGAATGAGTTCTTACTGAACTGAACATAAATGTTAATCACTCCCACTCAAAATGCTACTAGAAACAATAATGCAGGGCTCTTTTTATTTTTATTGAAAAAACTTAAACCTACCAGCATAAGAGAAAGGAAAAACAGAACAATATCATGGTGGCTGGAAAAGGAATGGAAATATAGTGAGTGCAGGAAGAAGACTAAGTCAACAGACTTAGGAAAATACCCAGATCCCTCTGAGGTATAGATAGAGCTCAAAAGAGAAGGATGAAAAGCATTTCAAACCTAAAACAACTGTATTTTAGAAAGCTCTAAGAAAACACTGCCAAGTAAGATATGGCACAGCACTCTACTACTTAGCATTTCTTTCATTAGGCTTATTAAAGGAGTTTTTTTAGACTTACCATTTCATTTACCACTCATATATACATAAAAAGGAAAATAAGCAAAATTAATTTTTTTCATGTTTTTCCTGAAAACACTTCACATTTAGAATTAAACTTCTTGTCTATCTTTTGGCTCGGAGTAGTCAAAGTCCCTATTTTTCCAGTGTTGTCCTCTGTGCCATCAACAGCATTTGGTGATACGATATTTCTTAAAAGGCTCCATAACAAGAAACTAGAACAGAATTTCAACTTTGAAATTCTGTGAAAGTAGCCTATTTTTTACTCCTGCTTTGGGACTGCTGCTAAACACTGAGGAAGAATCCAATTTACCACCTCTCTTAGTCCCCCACCTTCCAACCACTCTGTTCCTAAAGTTAACGATGCCCCACTCTAGTCTCCAGTGTCTCTTCTCAAGCCACTAACACCCAGTCTGCAAGCTTCAATGCCATTAAGATAACATCAATTATTAAACATCCTAATTTAAGTGGGAGGTGGAAGGGAAGTCTGAAATTAAAATATATGAAATGCGGCCAGTCTGGGTAACTTGGTGAGACCTTGTCTCAAAATGTTAAAAAAGGGCTGTAGCTCACTGGTAGAGCACTTGCCTAGCATGTACAAGGACCTGGGTTCAATCCTCAGTATTAAAAAAAAAGTAAAATAGATGAAACAAATCAAGATACTGTGGTACTGGAATAATAACTCTGAGAGAACTATATTTGATTAAATACAAATGATGATCCAAACATATATTCTTTTTTTTTTTTTTCATTTTGGTACCAAGGATTGAACTCAGGGGCACTTAACCACTGAGCCACATCCCAGCCAGCTGATTTTAGACAAGGGTCCCAAAACAAATCAATGAGTAAAAAAACAAGTTATGTTTGGACAACTGTATGTCCATATACAAAAGAATGAAAATGGATCTTTACCTCAAACCATATACACAAATTAATTCAAAAAGAATCAAAGACCTAAATATATAATTTAAAACTATAAAACTTTGGGCTGGGGTTATGGCTCAGTGGTAAAGCTCTTGCCTAGCACATGTGAGACACTGGGTTCGATCCTCAGCACCACATAAAAATAAATAAATAAAAATAAAGGTCTTAAAATTTTAAAAAAAAACTTAAAACCTTTAGGAAAAACATAGGTTTAAATATCTGTGTTATCAGATTAGGCAATTGGTTCTTTAAAAAGACACCAAAAACCCAGCGATAAAAGAAAAAATAAATAAATAGAACTTCATCAAAATTAAAAACTTTCATGTTTCAAAGGATACCATCAAGAAAGCAAAATATGCTGGGCACAGTGGTGTATGCCTATAATTCCAAAGTGTTGGGAGGGTGAGGCAGAAGAGGATGGCAAGTTCAAAGTCAGCCTTGGTAATTTAGGGAGGCCCTGAACAACTTAGGGAGACCCTGTTTCAAAATTAAAAAGGACTGGGGATGTGGCTTAGTGGTTGAATCCCTGATACCAATAAATAATTAAGTAATAAATAAAAAATGGGCTGGGGAGGGGCTCAGTGCTTAAGCACTCCTTGGTGGTTTAGTCCCTGGTAGCCCAAAAAAAAAAAATATATATATATATATATATATATATATATATATATATAATGCTAAGTGAAATCAGCCACAAATTATCACATAACATTCATTTCTATGAAACGTCCATAATAGGTAAATCTACAAAGATAGAAAGTAGAATTCCTGGTTGCCTAAGGAATGGTAGGTTTGGGGATAACTGCTAGCAAGTATGGGGGCATTTTTGTGGGTTGATGAAAATATTCTGGAATTCGATAGTGGTGACAGCTGCAAAACTGTGAATATACTAAACCACTGAATTATATGTACACTAAAATGGGTGATTTGTGTGGTATGTGAATTATATCTCAAGGCAATTATTTTTTAAAGTCAGAAAACAAGAGACAAAGGAGAAAATCCATTTTCAAAAATAATTGCATAAATGTTTCAAACTTGATTGTGTTAAGTCTATTAAATCCAACCTGGGGAATGGACAATATGTCATCTTAATCATATGCAGGATTTATTAAATTAAAATAGCACAATCAGTCCAGGTGGTTTGGTTCAGATTATTAAACTGTCAATGTTTATATGTTGGCTGAAAGCCAAAAAGTAGAAAGCAATATGGTTAGAAATAAACAGAGCAGAGGGATTATAATTACTGACCTAGCAAAGAAAACACATTAACTAGTAAAATGATAAAATTCATTACACTCCCTCACCTGGGAAGGGCCACGAATATTTCTTAAGACAAAAAAACAATATAGGTATAGAAAAAGAGTTTAAATCAAGGCCACAGTACAAGAAACCTAGCTTGTGAAAATAGAAACATTTAGTAGAACAAAGGAAAATAAAATGCATACCAAAAGAGACATCATATACATATGAATGTTTACATGATCTGCTTTATTATTCAGCACAATTTCCCATTCTAGATGCAGATTATAGAGTAAGGGCAGAAGACTTTTCCAATAAACACTTCAGGCTCTGAAGGCTAGATAGTCTTTTACAACCACTCAACTCTTTTTTTTTTTTTTTGGTACCGGGGATTGAACTCAGGGGTACTCAACCACTGGGCCACATCCCCAGCCCTTTTTTGTATTTTATTAGAGACAGGGTCTCACTGAGTTACTAAGTGCCTCGCCATTGCTGAGGCTGGCTTTGAACTCGCAATCCTCCTGCCTCAGCCTCCCAAAGTGCTGGGATTACAGGCGTGCGCCACCGCGCCCGGCTTCAACTCTTTTTGTAGTACAAAACCAGCCAAAAACAATATGTAAACAAATGAGTGTGGTTGTATTCTAATAAAGCTTTGTTTATAGAAACTGAAATTTAAATTTCATACAATTTCCATGTGTCACAAATTATTCTTCCTTTTATTTTTCCCAATAATTTAAGAATGTAAAAACCATTCTTAGCTCATAGACCATACAAAAAATAGTTGACAAGTATGAATTTGGCCCACAGGCTTGGCTTTTGCCAACCCCTGATTAGAAGAATGCTTTCAGTATAACAAACATTTCAACATACTGGTAAGCAAAAAGGACCAACCAAGTTTTACACAGCACAAAATTACCAGAAACAGCAAGGTATGCCTCCATCAGTATGCTTCCTCTGGGAAAGAGTGACAAGAATTTTCAGGAATGTTTATAGAAATGAAATGAGTTAATACACAAAAAAGTCCTAAGAGTAGTACTGGATACTCATAATGAAACTCAACAACTTTTTCCAATATTATCAGCAACAAAATATTCATACTGACTCCAACAGACAATGATTCCATTCCTGCAGTAGTACAATGCATATCAGAATTAGAACTACTGTTTTATGTTTAATATTCCAAACCATGATATTTTCTTAAGATGGTCTATTAAAATTATCAAAACTACAATAAATTTTATTTCAACACCAAAAGCTATTATTCATATATAAGACAAATTTCTAGAAGAAAGATGAGAGGACAACAAAATGTTTCAGAGTTACTGCTTTAAGAAATTGCCCAAATGGGGCTGAGATTGTTGCTCAGTGGTAGAGCACTTACCTAGCATGTGTGAGGCCCTGGGTTCGATCTTCAGCACCACATAAATGTAAATAAATAAAATAAAGGTACTGTATCCATCTACAACTGCAAAAACATAATTTAAAAAAATAATAAAATTTGAGGCCAGGTGCGGTGGCGCACACCTGTAATCCCAGCACTTGGGAGGCTGAGAGAGGAGGATCGCGAATTCAAAGCCAGCCTCAGCAATAGTGAGGCACTTAGCAACTCAGTGAGACCCTGTCTCTAATAAAATACAAAAAAGGGCTGGGGATGTGGCCCAGTGGTTGAGTGCCCCTGAATTCAATTCCCTGGTACCAAAAAAAAAAAAAGAAGAAGAATGAGAATTTAGCGCTGGGGTTGTAGCTCTGTAGTACAGCACTTGCCTGAGATGTGTGAGGCACTGGGTTCAATCCTCAGCACCACATAAAAATAATGAACAAATAAATGAAAAAAGGTATTGTGTTCATCTACAACATACACATATATGTATATGTATATACATATATATATATATTTTTTAAGAATGAGAAATTAGCCCTACTGGCCCCCTCTGCCAACCTGGTCCCCCACACCCTGTAGCACCAATAAAAAACAGAGAGAAGCCTTTTACTTATTACCATGAAAGATGGATTCAATCATCATATTGACATGACCTGCAAAAAAAGGCTTGTAATTCATAATTAAACAGCACCACTACTGCTTCTTCCATATAAAATTACATTTTGAGAGAGAGAAAAAAACAATGCTCATCTTGATTTCACAATTTTAAACAATGGAATGTTAGGAAACTGCTCCTGACAAAGCAGCCTGCTATACATTCACCCAACCACCTGTCACTAACATCATTCTTGAACACAAAGGGCTATTTTTATGCAGTACACTACAGAGATAGATAATATCCCATTGCCATGGCAACAAGTTTTCCAGAAGATATGTTAATCCAAGAAGAATGCAAAAAGGAACAAAGCTATTTCTTTGCATTTGCCTTTAAAGTATATGAAGAGGATTCTAAGTGTTTTAAGGCCTCAGTCTGCTCAATATCTCCTTAGTAGATTTGAGTAAAATACAAAGAAATCCTCACTATGTGCAAATACACATATAGCTATTTTTATTGTATAAATTTAAGGCATAGAACATTATATTTTTGACATACATATCTACACTGAACTTGTAACTAGAGGTAAGTGATTTAACATATCCATCCTCTTCCATGTTATCATGAGACTGGGGAGGTAAAAGCAACTAAAAGGTATTCTCTTGACAAATTTTCAAAGTATAATACAATATTATCCTGCTATACACTAGACCTCTAATTTATCCTACATAACTGCATATTCCTACCTCTGACCTACATTTCCCCTATTTCCTTCCACTCCCTGCCTCTGGTAACCATGGCTTTATTCTCTCTGTCTATATACTCAAAATTTTTCCCCCAGATTCCCCATGTAAATGAGATTGTATAATATTTGCCTTTCAATGTCTGACTTATTTCACTTAGCAGAAGGTCTTTCAGGTTCACCCATATCATCACAAATGGCAGTATCTATTTTTCAAACTGAATAATATTGTGCTGTTTGTATATGTGGGTGTAGACATACACCCTTACAATTTCTTTATCAACTCATCTGATAAATACTCGTTTTCATATCTTGACTACTGTAAAAAGTTCTGCAATGAAGATTATCTCTTAGATATGCTGATTTTGTTTCCTATGGGTACATACCTAGAAGAGGAGAGATTTCTCTAGATCATATGGTAGTTACATTTTTTTATTTTTTTAAGAACTTCCATGTTGTTTTCCACAATGGCTATACTAATATACTTTCCTAGCAAAAATATACTACCAAGGTTTCCTTTTCTCCACACTCTTGTCAACATCTGTCTGTCTTTTTGACAATGGTCTTCCTAAATGGTGTGAGATAGTATCTCATAGTGGTTACAATTTGCAATTTGCCTGATGATTATTGATACTGCACACCTTTTCACATACCTGTTGGCCATTTGTATGTGTTCTTTGGAAAGATATTTATTCAGGTTCTTTGCCTAATTAATTGGCTTATTTGTTTTCTTAATATTGACTTGGATGAGTTCCTTATATTTTTTCTATTAATGCCTTATCATATACTTGGTTCATAAATATTTTCTTCCAACCCACAGGCTATTAATTTCATAGTTTCTTTTACTGTGCAGAAGTTGTTTTTTTTTTTTTTAATTTATGAGTCCTGCTTGTTTATTTTTGCTTTTGTTGCCAGTGCTCTTATTGTATTATATAAAGAATCATTGTAAAAGCCAATATCAAGTAGCCTTTTTCTCTTCTAGGAGCAAGTTACATTCAGGGCTTTTATCCACTTTCAGGTATTTTTACACATGGAAAAAACACATTTTGAGTTGATTTTTATATGGTATTAGATACGGGTGCAGTTTCTTTCTTTTGCATGTAATATCCAATTCTCCCAACATCATTTATTGAAAAAAACTATTTTTCCCTGGTGTCTCTTTGGTGACCTTGTCAAAAAATTAGTTGGGTTCGCTGGGTGCAGTGGTGCACGTCTGTAATCCCAGCACCTTGGGAGGCTGAGGCAGGAGGATCACGAGTTCAAAGCCAGCCTCAGCAATGGCGAGGCACTTAGCAACTCAGTGAGACCCTGTCTCTAAATAAAATACAAAAAAGGGCTGGGGATGTGACCCAGTAGTCGAGTGCCCCTGAGTTCAATCCCCGATACCAAAAAATAAAAATAAAAATAAATTAAACGTTCACTTTTGCAAATACAAAAAAAAAATTAGTTGGATTCATTTCTGGGCTCTCTATTCTTTTCCACTGGCTTAAATATGTATTTTTATGCTGATACCATACCATTTTAATTATTATTTTTGTACCATAATTTGAAATCAGGAAGTGTGATGTTTCACCTATTCTGAGTCTTTATAGATATTAAATGAACTATAGAATTCTTTTTTTTTCTTTTTGGTACGGGGGATTGAACTCAGGGGCACTCAACCACTGGGCCACATCCCCAGCCCTTTTGTTGTATTTTTATTAGAGACAGGGTCTCACTGAGTTGCTAAGTGCCTCATCATTGCTGATGCTGGCCTTGAACTCACGATCCTCCTGCCTCAGCCTCCGAAGTGCTGGGATTAGAGGCGGGTACCACCACGCCTGGCTTTAATTTTAGAATTCCTTTGGTATTTCTGTGAAAAATGCCATTGTGATTTCGATAGGAATGGCACTGAATTTGTATATCACATTGGATAGTATATACATTTAAACAATAACTCTTTCAATCCACAAAAAGGATATGTTTCCATGTATTCTTCAGGGTTTGTTTGTTTGTTTGTTTTGTTTTGTTTTATGGTACTAGGGATTGAACCCAGAGGCACTCCATCACTACACTACATCTGCAGCCTTTTTTTGTTATTTTGAGACTGGGTCTTACTGAATTTCCAATGATGGCCTCAAACTTGGGATCCTTCCTGCCTCAATCTCCAGAGTAACTGGGACTACAGGAGCATACTACTGTACCTGGCTGTCTTCTTCAATTTCTTTCATCAAAGTTTTATAGTTTACAGCATACAGATCTTCAGTTCTTTGGCTAAATTTTTTTTGTGTGTGTGTGTGTGTGTGTGTGTGTGGTACTGGGGATTGAACTCAGGGGCACTCGACCACTGGGCCAAGTCCCCAGCCCATTTTTTTTAATTTTATTAGAGACAGGGTCTCACTGAGTTGCTAAGTGCCTCGCCATTGCTGAGGCTGGCTTTGAACTCGCAATCCTCCTGCCTCAGCCTCCCAAAGTGCTGGGATTACAGGCGTGTGCCACCGCGCCCGGCTAGTTCTTTGGCTAAATTTATTCCCACTTTTTTTGTGGTGGGGGTACCAGGAATTGAACTCAGGGGCACTTGACCACTGAGCCACATTCCCAGCCCTATTTTGTATTTTATTTAGAGACAAGGTCTCACTGAGTTGCTTAGTGCCTCACTTTTACTAAGGCTGGCTATGAACTTAGGATCCTCCTGCCTCAACTTCCTGAGCTACTGGGATTACAGGAATGTGCCACCATGCCTGGCAGTATATTATTCTTTTTCTGCTATCATAAATGGGATTGTATTCTTGGCTTATTTTCAGACATATCTTAATTGGTATAAAGAAATATGACTGATTTTATATGTCAATTTTGGATCCTACGACTTCACTGGATTCATAATTCTAACAAATTATTTTGGAAGTTTTAGTGTTTTCAACATATAAGATCATGTCATCTGCAAATTGGAATAACTGTACTTCTTCCTTTATAATTTTGATGCATTTTATTTATTTTTCTTGCCTGATTGTTCTTGCTAGTACTTCCAGCACCATGTTGAATAGAAGTGTGGAGAGTGAGCATTCTGGCCTTGTACCAGATCTTAAAAGTTTTAAGTTTTTTTCCTATTGATTATGATATTAACTGCGGGCTTTACATAGATGATTGTTATTATGTTGAAGAAATTTATTTCAGTACCTATTTTGTTGATAATTTTATCATGAAAGGATGTTGAACACTGTCAAATGCTTTTGCTAGATCTACTGAATTATCATATGGTTTTTATCTTTCACTCTATTAAAATGTGGTTTTTCACATTGATTGTTCTGTGTCTATTAAACCTATCCTAAATTCTAGGGATAAATCCCACTTGGTCATGATGTATGATTTTTTTGAGGGGTACCAGGCTTTGAATCCAGGGGTGCTTAACCACTGACCCACATCTCCAGCCCTTTTTACATTTGATTTAGAGACAGGGTCTCACTAAGCAGTTGCTCACGGGTACATTGAGTTGCTGAGGCTGGTTTTGGACTCACAATCCTCCCACCTCAGTCTCCCAGGCTGCTAGAATTATAGGCATGAGCACAGGCATATAGGCACCTGGCTCTATATGATCATCTTGATGTATTCTTTTTTTTTTAATATTTATTTATTTTAGTTGTACACAATGCCTTTTTTTTTTTTTTTTTTTTTTTTTTTTTTTTGGTACCGGGGATTGAACTCAGGGGCACTCATCCACTGGGCCACATCCCCAGCCCTTTTTTGTATTTTATTAGAGACAGGGTCTCACTGAATTGCTAAGTGCCTCACCATTGCTGAGGCTGGCTTTGAACTCGTGATCCTCCTGCCTCAGCCTCCCAAGTGCTGGGATTACAGGCGTGCGCCACCGCGCCCGGCTTGATGTATTCTTGAATTTGACTTGTTAATATTTTATTGAAAAGGCTGGGCTGAGCAACGAACCTAGCCCCTTTTATATTTTATTTTGAGACAGCATCTCACTAGGTTGCTTACAGCTGCGCTAATTTGCTGAGGCTGGCTTCAAACTCATAATCACCCTGCCTCAGCCTCTTGATCCTCTGGGATTACAGGCATGTGCCACAGTGCCTGGCCTTTCAAATTACTAATCCAGTTTGTGTTACAGCTATCATAATCTAACCATTTCACTTCTTCAGTTAACACAGGATTTTTGAGGGACACCTCATAACCAAACCATGACAAATGTTCATCAGAGATATTGACCTGTAGTTTTCTTTTCTTTTGGCACCTTCACCTGACTTTGACATCAGGGTGATACTGACCTCATAAAATGAACCTGAACATACTACCTCTACTATTTTCAGAAGACCTTAAAAAGGATTAGTATTAATTGTTCTTGGGCTAGGGATATAGCTCAGTTGGTAGAGTGCTTGCCTCACAGGTGCAAGGCCCTGAGTTCAATCCCCAGCACCACCCACCAAAAAAGTATTAATTGTTCTTTGAATGTTTGGTTGAATTCAGCCATGAAGCCATCCTGTCTTTCAGGTGAGGGAAAAAGCAAAACTCATGCTTGTCCAAACCCCCAAACATTATCATACACTTTCTCCACCCCTAAATTAGATCTCTGATCCCAGGGAAATCTTTCCCTTCCTATGCAGCCACCCCTAGAAGAACTTCAAAAATAAAGTCATTCTATTGCTATATGTTTCCCAGTGATGTGAATAAGGACAAAACACTCCAACCCACAGAAATGCCCCACTCTGTTCAAAAAGGAAAACGAACGAACACACACACACACACACACACACACACACACACACACACCCCTCCACATTCCTCAAGATCTCCCTGAAGAATTTGGAAAAAAGAACCTCACATGAACCACTTGCTCCTATTCAGCCCTCTTCTGTCTATACTCCTAAGTCCTGCTTGACACAAAAGGACTTCTCTTGCTAGTCATGCCCCACTGAGCGAAGGATCCAAGGCAGTGTTTCTCATTCCTGCTTGTAGTCTATGCTGGCTTTTCTTCCATGTGTCCTCCAGAACCACTCTCAGCCCTTCTTCAGTCACTCAGCCCAGGAGGCTAACTTCTTTAAGCTTCAACGCCAGTCTCCCTTGCCTCCGAGTTTTAGTTGGGCTAGGACAATGGGAACCACAGCAGCAAATCACAGGGCAGGAGATAGAAAAGAGTTACTCCAGCCCCTCCCTAGTCTCTAGCCACAGTTCTGGCAAAGGTTATATTCTTCTAGACTATTGTTCCTACAAAGAAACTCACATTTCCCTCCACTTGTTCCTTCAGGTCTAGGGACAGTAATGACTTCCTGCTGCTGCTAGTCCCTTCATGCCTCCCCAGTTCCTGTTTTCACTAAAACACTTCGAACATGCCATTTCTTGTGAGACCCTGAATGATCCACAACCTTACCCTGTTTTTTCGGCTTGTTTGTTTTTTGGTACCAGGGATTAAACCCACAGGCACTTAAACATTGAGCCAAGTTCCCAGCCCTTTTTACTATTTTTATTTAGAGACAGGGTCTTGCTAAGTTGCTTAGCGCCTCCATAATTTTCTAAGGTTGGCTTTGAACTTGTTATGCTCATGCCTCAGCCTCCCAAGCTGCTGGGATTACAGGCATTTGCCACAGTACCCAGTTTACACTAATTGCCAATGTCTTACTTAGTTTCAAAGATTGATCTGTCATCCTTGACCCTAGACTGTCCCACGTTCTGCTTCATGACATAGAAGCTCCATAGAAATGGTCCATGTCCTTTACTCAGACACATACCATAAAATCATACCTTTAAGAAATCCAGTGTTTACACAGAATTGCTATGGATGTAATATCCTCTCCATTAAGACATCACCAGCCAACTTCCCCTGACATTTTCAATTCATTTTTATTCTATGTCCTCAGTAAAAGACTGAATTTCAACCCAAATATATTATTTAAAGTATTGCCAAAAGTCGTTTATCTATGTGACCTTGGTCAAGTAAGTGAACCTCTGTGCTTCTGTTTTGTTTTCTTCAAAATGAGGATGGTGGGCTGGGGTTGTGGCTCAGTGGTAGAGCACTTGCCTAGCATTTTTGAGACACTGGGTTTGATTCTTAGCACCACATATAAATAAATAGATAAAATAAAGGTCCATCAATAACTAATAAAAATATTTTAAAATGAGGATGGTAATAGCTATGTCTTGTTTTGGTTCTGAGAATTAAACAAGATGAACATGTTATAAGTTATAGGACAAAGCCAAGAACATAAAGTAAACAAACGTCAGCTTCTACCATGATTGTTACCACCAAAAATATAGAACTAGAGTAAATTTTGCCCCCAGAGGACATTAGAGAATGTCTGGAAACACCTTTTTGTTGTCACAACTGGGTGAAGGACAGCTGCTGGCATCTACTGGGTAGATACCAATGATGCTGCTAGACATCCTACACTACACAAAACAGCCTCCCACACACAAACAACAAAGAACTATCTTGCCCAAGCTGGGCGCAGTGGCGCACGCCTGTAATCCCAGCACTTGGGAGGCTGAGGCAGGAGGATCATAAAGCCAGCCTCAGCAATGGCGAGGCACTTAGCAACTCAGTGAGACATGGTCTCTAATAAAATACAAAAAAGGGATAGGGATGTGGCCCAGTGGTTGAGTGTCTCTGAGTTCAATCCCCAGGACCAAAAAAAAAAGAATTATCTTGCCCAAAGTGTTAGTAGTACTGAAGGTTAAAAAAAAAAAAAAAAAAAAAAAAAACCACTTGATTTTGAACAAAGAATAATTTAAAAGATGCTAAAAAATCCACATGCTAAATTTTACATGCTTTATTCCCATTGCCATCTCTCAATACTAGGACTACAAAGGTATCAGAAAGTAATCAAAGGAGATGAATAAAAACATTTTAAATGATTTCAAAGAGATCCTAAAGGGGAAAAAACTTTTTCAAAAGTCAGAGTACACCAAACACCTTCAGGGACACAAAAAAAAAAGCTGCTGATATATTATCTGTTTTTCATAAGGCTGACCCTGAACTAAGAAAGATACAAAGAGATTATTATATTAGATATGGTATTTTGAAAGCATCAGGGGCACATATTAAATACTTGAGAAAGACAGCCTTTAAAAAACAATTCTTAATTGCTGGCATTTATGGGATTTACTTCAATTACACAGGAAGTTAACACAGGTGAAATACTTTGCCCTCAGGAGACTGAACCAAGTTATTTTTTGAAAAATAATGGCAAAGTGCTACAAAAAAAATAAGTCAAAGCAAACATTTCCCACTAGCCTGTTAATAGCCCCTCCTGGTCCTGAATTACAATTCTAGCACTGAATTAAAGTCTCTGAATGAGAGATAATAAAGTATGTTAAACAGGCCCAAACAGCAGCTGACATTTGCAAAAATGGGATAGAGATGTGGCCCAGTGGTTCAGAGGGACTATCCCCAAACAGAGCTTGTCCTTCCTCCTTTGTCCTTCACCCTTAACAGTGAAGCCTAGCTGACACAGCCAGATAAAAAAGGTCAGCCAGGCACAGTGGCGCACACCTGTAATCCCAGCACTTCGGAGGCTGAGGCAGGAGGATCACGAGTTCAAAGCCAGCCTCAGCAATGGCGAGGCACTTAGCAACTCAGTGAGACCCTGTCTCTAAACAAAATACAAAAAGGGGCTGGGGATGTGGCCCAGTGGTCGAGTGCCCCTGAGTTCAATCCCCAGCACCAAAAAAATAAATAATAAAATAAAAATAAAAAATAAAAAAGGTCAAGAGCAGAACTCAGAGTCAGACTACAAGGACCATTAAGTGAGGCTGGGGTTGTAGCTCAGTGGTAGATACCCCAGCCCCACTTAATGGTCCTTATAGTAGCTCAGTGGTAGAGTGCTTGCCTCGCACATGTGAGGTACTGGGTTCGATCCTCAGCACCACATAAAAATAAAAAATGGATAAAGATATTTTAAAAAGGACCATTAAGTGGGTGTATTTGAGGAAGCAGGTGAGCATCCATTTGCTCTGGGCTTCCTGCCGGATGAACTGGACCATAGCAGACTTACAGAATGTTGACCCCAGACTTGCCTTTTGACTTTGAAAACAATGAACTATGAAAAAAAAATATTTCTAGTCCTGACACCTCACAACTCTTCACAGCAGGACTTCTTGTTTTTGTGCTGTGGCCCCTTTGGCAAACTGGTATATGGACCTTTGTGACAATATTTTTAAATGCATAAAACATTTCAAATTAGTTGGGTACTGTGGTACACATCTGTAATCCCAGCAACTTGGGAGGCTGAGGCAGGAGGATTGCAAGGTCCAGGCCAGCCTCAGCAACCTTGGCCTTAATCAACTCAGGGAGACCCTGGGGATGTGTGTCAGTGGTTAAGTGCACCCTGGATTCAATCCCTGGTACAAAAAAATTTTTTTCCTATTTCTGTAGGTGATAAAGTCAGAGGAATTGCTGATATTACTGTGATGTGTTGCCTTCAAGCACAATAGAATGAAATGTTCAATTTAAATTGGGATGGTGGTAATAAAAACAAAGTTTTTTTCCTGCCATCTAAACTCACCAGACACTTGAACAAGACCCAGATTATGGTCTGCTTGGAAGCATTCTGGGCAAGAGTGGTGAAACGGAGCAAGAACATCTGCTTTTATTGTTTTTAACTTTTTTTAATATTTATTTATTTACTTTAGTTGTACACAATGAAATTGTGCATCCATGTTTACGTGGTGCTGAGGATCGAACCCGGGCCGCGCACATGAGAGGCGAGCGCTCTGCCGCTGAGCCACAAGCCCAGCCCTGCTTTTATTTTTTTAAAAAATATTTATTTATTTGCTTTAGTTGTACACAATGTGTTTATTTGTACATGGTGCTGAGGATCGAACCCAGGCCACACTCGTGCTAGGCAAGCGCTCTACCGCTAAGCCACAACCCCAGACCCTGCTTTTCTATTTTTTATCCTGCCTCCTTCCAGGTAAGAGGAAAAACAAATTGCCTAAAGACTAAAATTGAGCCAAGTGTGGTGGTGCACACCTATAATCCCTATGACTCAGGAGGCTGAGGCAGGAGGATCCCAAGTTCTAAGCAGCAACAGTAAATTAGCAACGCCCTAACCACCTTAGTGAGAACCTATCTCAAAACAAAAAGGGCTAGAGACATAAAATAGCTCACTGGTAAAGCATCTTTGGGTTCAATCCCCAGTACTAAAAAAAAAAAAAAAAAAAAAAAAAAAAAAAGACTAAAATTGAAAATACCTAAGAATACATATACATGCCAGTTCTATTTGGGATAAGAAAATGAATTATGCATTAAAATTTTTCTTTAAAAAATAAAGAAATTCAATATTAGCAATGGAGCAACATACATACATTTAATTTTATATACCTATTTAAATATACACATTTAGAGCCGGGCGCGGTGGCGCACGCCTGTAATCCCAGCACTTTGGGAGGCTGAGACAGGAGGATCGCGAGTTCAAAGCCAGCCTCAGCAATGGCGAGGCACTTAGTAACTCAGTGAGACCCTGTCTCTAAATAAAATACAAAAAAGGGCTGGGGATGTGGCCCAGTGGTCGAGTGCCCCTGAGTTCAATCCCCGGTACCCAAAAAAAAAAAAAAAAAAAAAAAAAAAAAAAAAAAAAAAAAAAAAAAAAAAAATATACACATTTATAATTTCTGGCCTTAAAAAATTAACCAGAATAAATTTCTGCTTCAGATAAAGAACCTAAGGATTCTTCCCAATACTCACTTCTAGGTGTCAGTGCCTTTTTTTTTTTTTTTTTTTTTTTTTTTTGTACCAGGGATTGAACTCAGGGGCACTCGACCACTGGGCCACATCTCCAGCCCTTTTTTGTATTTTATTTAGAGACAGGGTCTCACTGAGTTGCTAAGTGCCTCGCCATTGCTGAGGCTAGCTTTGAACTCGCGATCCTCCTGCCTCAGCCTCCCAAAGTGCTGGGATTACAGGCGTGCACCACTGCGCCCGGCGGTGACAGTGCTTTTGTATATTCTCTTCCCCTTGAGTTCAGACAAAACATATGACTTGCTTCTAACCAATGGAAATATGGCAAAAGTGATGAGACATCACTTGTCTTAGGTGATTAAAGATACTCTCCTGCTGGCCCTGAAGAAGCAAACAGCCATGTGAACTATCTATAGAGAGGGCCAGGGGGCAGGGAACTGGGGGTGGCCTTGAGAAACTTAGGACCTCAATGCTAAAATCACAAGCAGAATAGGGATATAGCCCAGTGCTAGAGCACTTACCTAGCACATGTTAGACCCTAGGTTCAATCCCTAGCATCAGCAAAATATATTTTTAAAATCACAAGCAAAAGAATTCTACTAACAACTACATGAGGTTGGAAGAGGCCCCAAAACTCCAGAAAGAAATTCAATCCAGCTGACACCTTGACTGTATATTTATGAAATCCTACACTGAGGACCCAGCTAAATCCTGTTCAAATTCTCAACCCACAGAAACAGGAAGATAGTAAATGTGTGCTGTATTAACATGCTAAATTTATGGCAATTTGTCATAGAGCAATAGATAAATATTGCAGTAACCAATAGAGATGACCAATCATCCCAGTTTGCCAGGGACTGACTGAAAACTAAAAGGTCCATACTCCAGGAAAACCCTAAGTCCTGAGCAACCCAGGCTGATTGGCTGCCCACCAATAGATGTATATGAAGAATAGAATACCCTAAATAAGCAATATAAGATCTTTGCCTTTAGGAACCAAATAGAAATTTGGGAAAAAACCTGGAAATGAATGAAACCATCATTTAAAAGTTATAATTAGGAAAAGAGCCCAAGATTTCATCAAAACCAAATTTCCATGCCTTTCAAATAGGGCAGTCCCTACTTAAGAATGTGAAATTAGGACAATATTCAAAGTCATCTTATATGCCTAGTCCTCAGTTGTTACTTTCTCAATCTCCATATTGGTTTCCCCAACTATTCTAAATCAGTTCTCAATCACCATTTATCCCAATAACTGGCAATGGCTTGATCATGTTGAAACATCATCAGTCTTAACCATTGGACTATAAGCCACAGGTAACATTTTAGCCTATCTTAAACCACAGCACATTCTAATCTCCTTCAGTCCGCTCCAGGTTCCTTCCTTAAAGACAAACACTATGAGCTGGGCACAGTGGCACACGCCTGTAATCCCAGAACTTGGGAGGCTAAGACAGGAGGATCGTGAGTTCAAAGTCAGCCTCAGCAATGGCGAGGCACTTAGCAACTCAGTGAGACGCTGTCTCTAATAAAAATACAAAAAGGGCTGGGGATGTGGCCCAGTGGTCGAGTGCCCCTGAGATCAATCCCTGGTCCCAAAATAAAGATAATAGAGGGGGACAGGAACAGAGATAGGAATGTACATTAAAAATGGAATTGGCAGCCAGGCGTGGTGGTGCATGCCTGTCATCCCAGCACTGGGGAGGCTGAGGCAGGAGGATCGCGAGGTCAAAGCCAGCCTCAGCCATGGCGAGGCACTTAGCAACTCAGTGAGACCCTGTCTCTAATAAAATACAAAAAAGGGCTGGGAATGTGGCCCAGTGGTTGAGTGCCTCTGAGTTCAATCCCCGGTACCAAAAAAGAAAAAAAAAGGAATTGGCCATTCACTAATAGTTGTTGATGCTACGTGGCAAGTACAGTGGGTTTAATGCATTATTCTATCTACTCATTTGTTTGAGATTTTCCATTTTAAAAAAAAAAGATGAGATTAGCAAGGCCCTAAGCAACTTAATGAGACCCTGTTTCAAAATAAAGATAAAAAGGGCTGGGGAGATGGCTCAGTGGAAAAGCACCTCTGGGTTCAATCCTCAGTATCAAAAAATAAGGTTAAATTTTTTAAAAAAGATGAGAAAAAAATAAAGCCTGTGAAAGTCCAACTAATTAGAGCCTGATGCAGGAGAATTGCAAGTTCAAAGCCAGCCTCAGCAACATAGTGAGACCCTATCTCAAACTAAAAAAATAAAAATTAAGATGGCTGGAGGTGTGACTTAGTGGTTAAGCAACCCTGGGTTCAATCTCCAGTACTAGAAAACAAAAAACAAACAAACAAACAAAAGAATACCAGTGTTGCTGGGCATGGTGGTACACACCTTATAATCCCTGCAACTCAGAAGACTGAGGCAGGACAGAGATCAAGGTCAGCATCAGTAACTTAGTGAAACCCTATCTCAAAATTTACAAAAATAGTGCTGGGGCTGTGGCTCAGCGGCAGAGCGCTCGCCTCGCATGTGCACGGCCCAGGTTCGATCCTCAGCACCGCGTAAACATAAATGCATTGCATTGTGTACAACTAAAGCAAATAAATAAATATTTTTTAAAAATTTTACAAAAGCCGGGCGCGGTGGCGCACGCCTGTAATCCCAGCACTTTGGGAGGCTGAGTCAGGAGGATCGCGAGTTCAAAGCCAGCCTCAGCAATGGCGAGGCACTTAGCAACTCAGTGAGACCCTGTCTCTAATAAAATACAAAAAAAAAGGGGCTGGGGATGTGGCCCAGTGGTCTAGTGCCGCTGAGTTCAATCCCCAGTACCAAAAAAAAAAAAAAAAAAAAAAAAAAATTTTACAAAAATAAACCATGGGGTGGGGATGTATGGCTCAGGGATAGAGCACTCCTCAGTTTAATACCCAGTACCACCCCCAAAAAAGGAGAAGGAGAAGGAGAAGGAAAATGAAAAGGAAAAGGAGAAAAAGAAAAGGAGAAGAAGAAGAAGATCAAGAGATTGAAGCAGGAGAATCTCATGTTTGAGGCCATTCTGGGAAATTTAGAAAGGCCCTGTCTTAAAAAAAAAAAAATTTTTTAAGGTCTAGGGGTGTAGCTCAGTAGTAGAGCACATGCCTAGCATGTATGAGGCCATAAATTCAACTCCCCAGCACCACAAAAGAAAAAAGAATATCAGTGTATATTCTGCTATCTCTGAAGGTACTTTTAATGTTCATACATGTGTTTAGGACAGTCCCCTACTCATGTGACATTCCATATAAAGCAGGAAAGCCACCTAGTTTCCTTTGGCATAAAGATCTCCACATCAGCATAATGATGACTCATTGTAAGAGTAGGCAATAAAGATTTTTTTTAAAAGGAAATATAAATGAACTGAAGGCACATGTGTCAACAAGGATGAATTCCAAAAGCATAACAATGAGAGGAAAAACAAGTTGCAGGTTACACAAACTGCAATACTCCTTGTTTTAAGTTGAAAAGACATGCAGATATATACAAACTAGATAGAGAAAGAGATAGAAGTAGAAAATTTTTCAATATTCTGCACAACAAATTCAGGACAATAGTAACCTCTGGGGTAGGGAAGAAGAAGAATGGGACCAGAGGAGACAAAAGAAGTTTTCACTCTAGCTGGACTGTCATACTTCAAGCACTGAGTGGTGGGTACAGTTATCTGCTGGATAACTCCCCAATTTTTAATACTTATTTTATTTGCTTTTAGTTGTACACAATGCGTTTATTTTTACGTGGTGCTGAGGATCGAACCCAGGCCACGCACGTGCTAGGCGAGCGCTCTACCGCTGAGCCACAACCCCAGCCCAACTCCCCAGTTTTGCACACCTGAAATTTTATTATAGAACGGGAAATTATGGTGCTGGGGATGTGGTTCAGTGGTAAAGTACTTAGTTAGCATGCATGAGGTCCTGGGTTCTATCTCCAGCACCACCAAAAAAGAAAACAGCCAATTAGATGGGCATGGTGGTGCATGCCTGTAATCCCAACAGCTCCAGAGGTTGAGGCAGGCGGATTGCAAGTTCAAAGCCAGCCTCAGCAACTTAGTAAAAAACCCTGTTTCAAAATAAAAAATAGGGCTGGGGTTATAGCTTAGTGGTACAGGACTTGCCGGGCACATGTGGGACACTGGGTTCAATCCTCAGCACCACATAAAAATAAATAAAAATTAAAAATAAATAAATAAATAAAATAAAGGTATTTTAAAAATTAAATAAATATATAAAGATATTTAAAATGTTTTTAAGATAAAAATAAATAGATAGGCGATGTGGTACACACCTGTATTCCAAGAGGCTTGGGAGCGTGAGGCAAGAGGATCTAGAGTTCAAAGCCAGCCTCAGCAAAAGCAAGGCACTAAGCAACTCAGTGAGACCCTGTCTCTAAATAAAATACAAAAAAACAGGTCTGGGGATGTGGCTCAGTGGTTGTGTCCCTGAATTCAATCCCCAGTACCCCAAATAAATGAAAAAATAAATAAAACTAAAAAGGGCTGGGGATCTAGCTCAGTGGTTAAGTGCCCTTGGGTTCAATCACTGGTACCCAAAAAAATTTTTTAATAAAAAATAAATTTAGGGGCTGGGGTTGTGGCTCAGCAGTAGAGCGCTCGCCTAGCATGTGCACGGCCCGGGTTCAATCCTCAGCACCACGTAAAAATGCATTGTATACAACTAAAAGCAAATAAATATTTTTTAAAATAAATAAATAAATAACAATAAATTTTAAAAACAATATCCAATTAGAACTATTATGCAAACATCCTCGTTTCAACCAAACAAGGGTTTGTCTCATTCGTTCTCTTTGAGAAAAACAACACTGTCTATCTCAAATAGCATGTATTCCTAGTTATAATTTTAGTATGCTGGCTTCTATCTCCCTAAATACATGTTACAAAATGATATGATCTAAAGATGAAAAATATAAAACTGCTTCACTTTCATTTTTAAAAATAAATCTGGGGGGCTGGGGTTGTGGCTCAGTGGTAGAGCACTCACCTAGCACATGCGCGGCCCTGGCTCGATCCTCAGCACCACATAAGAATAAAGGCATTGTGTACAACTAAAATAAGTAAATATATATTAAAAATAAATAAATAAATCTGGGGGCTGGGGTTGTGGCTCAGCAGTGGAGCCCTTGCCTAGCACATGTGGGGTGCTGGGTTTGATCCTCAGCACCACATAAAAATAAAATAAAGGTATTGTGTCTGGGCTGGGGTTGTGACTCAGCGGCAGAGCGCTCGCGTCGCACGTGCGCGGCCTGGGTTCAATCCTCAGCACCACGTAAACATAAATGCATTGCATTGTGCACAACTAAAGTAAATAAATAAATATTTCAAAAAAGGTATTGTGTCCAACTACAACTAAAAAAATATTTTTTAAAAATCTGGCTAATAAACTAGTAACCAGAAAAGGTTTACAAGAATTTTGTCTTTTACCTATAGTTTCCTTAATGGTTAAACAATTGCTTCAAAGATTTAAACGAAAACTAAAAAAGACTTCTTCCCAAAGGTGAGGCTATGTGTTCTGATTTTTAAATATCCCCTACTTCTCACACCTTTGTTTTACTTCTTTACCTCAATCAACGCTGCCTAGACAATCAGACATTACCTACAGGGTTTTTCCCCATTCAATTACTTGCTCGATCATACATAATCAATGGTGTTTAATAACTCTTCCTCTTAATGTCTAAAAATTATAAATCATAAACATGAAAGCCAATTATAGGTCAGGGATAGAGCTCAGTGGGTAGAATGCTTGTTCCAAATGCACAGAGCCCTGGGTTCAATCCCAAGCACCAGAAAAAAAAAAAAAAAAAAAAAAAAAACACTTATAATGGTGACTCAAAATTTCCACAGCCTCCCCAGAAACTAAGACAACACCCTATAAAACATACATTATATGGACTGTGGTTATAGCTCAGTGATAGAGTACTTGTCAAGTATGCATGAGGCCCTGGGTTCAATCCCCAGGACTGAAAAAAAAATAGACCTTATAAAGGGTTCCATATAGTTTGCTTGTTTGTTGTGGGGAGTGGAGGGCGTTCCAGGGAATGAACCCAGGGATGCTTAACCACTGAGCCACATTCCCAGTCCTTTCTTATATTTTATTTAGAGTCAGGTTCTCACTGAGTTGCTTAGGGCCTTGATAAATTGCAGAGGCTGGCTTGGAACTTGAAATCCTGCCTCAGCCTCCAGAGCCACTGGGATTACAGGCTTGTATCACTGCACCTGGCTTTCTATGTAGGTTTGTTCATTCATTATGTCAAATTTAAAATTTGTGATTTTGAGGAAGATATTTTATTTTTAAATGTCATGCTTCAAATCTTTTCCTACCCAAATAAAAATTCTTAAGTACAAAAACATTTGCATTGGAATGTAAGTGCCATGAAGATAGGAGTTTCTATGTTTCAGAGCTATAACATCAGCACCTAGGACAGTGCCTGTCACACAACAGAAACTTAAAATGTGTGTCAAACCAGAACCTGATTCCCACCACACCCTATCCCTTCTAGTAAAATGTCGACCTTTGAAAGCCAAAGAAATACTTCACATCTGAGTGAAGTGATGCAGAACTGTAATCCCAGCAGTTCAGGAGGCTGAGGCAGGAGGATCACAAATTCAAGGCCAGCCTTAGCAACTTAGTGAGGCCCTAAGCAACCTAAAAGACCATGTCAAAATAAAAAATAAAAAAGGCTGAGCTGGGGTTGTGGCTCAGTGGTAGAGCGCTCACTCCTCTAGCACGCGCGGCCAGAGTTCGATCCTCAGCACCACATAAAAACAAAGAGCATTGTGTACAACTAAAACAAATGAATAAATATTTTTTTTAAAAAAAGGCTGGGGGTGCTGGGGATGTGGCTCAGCGGTTGAGCACTCGCCTAGCACGTGCGCGGCCCGGGTTCGATCCTCAGCACCACGTAAAAATAAACACATTGTATACAACTAAAAGCAAATAAATAAACATTAAAAAAAAAAAAAAAGGCTGGGGGTGCTGTGGCACCGTGGCATCGTGTCATCTACAATTAAAAAAAATTTTTTTAAAGGAGAAGTTTGGCAGGGCATGGTGGCACACACCTGTAATCCCAGCACTTGGGAGGCTAAGGCAGGAGGATTGCAAGTTCAGAGCCAGCCTCAGCAATGGCGAGGCACTAAGTAACTCAGTGAGACCCTGTCTCTAATAAAATATAAACATTGGGCTAGGGAAGTGGCTCAGTGGTTTAGTGCCCCTGAGTTCAATCCCTGGTACCAAAAAAAAAAAAAAAAGGAGGGGCTAGGGATGTGGCTCTCTGAGTAAGCACCCCTAGGTTCAAGAAAAGAAAGAAAGAAATACTTCAGCCGGGCGCGGTGGCGCACGCCTGTAATCCCAGCACTTTGGGAGGCTGAGGCAGGAGGATCGCGAGTTCAAAGCCAGCCTCAGCAATGGCGAGGCACTTAGTAACTCAGTGAGACCCTGTCTCTAATAAAATACAAAAAAGGGCTGGGGATGTGGCCCAGTGGTCAAGTGCCCCTGAGTTCAATCCCCAGTACCAAAAAAAAAAAAAAAAGAAAGAAAGAAAGAAATACTTCACAACCCGGTAAACAACCACCAATATTTGTAGCTCTTTGTCTTAAAATATTAAAAAAAAACACTTGCCCATTCTCAGACATTCATATACTCTTTTTCTACTTTAAAAGTGTTTTCATTAGGGCAGGAGATATAGCTTAGTTGGTAGAGTGCTTGCCTTGCATGCACAAGGCCCTGGGTTCAATCCCCAGCAACACAGACAAAAGAATTAAAAATTTTAAAAAGTGTTTTAATTCTACTTTCTATCTACTGCCAGAATCCTTATTTTTTAAAATATGTATTTATTTACTTTAGTTGTACACAATGCAATGCATTTATGTTTACGTGGTGCTGAGGATCGAACCCAGGCTATGCACATGCAAGGCGAGTGCTTTGCCGCTGAGCCACAACCCCAGCCCCCAGAATCCTTATTTTAAGATAAATCAAGCCAGGCATGGTGGCATATGCTTATATGCCAGAGGCTTGGAAGGCTGAGATAGGAGGATTGCAAGTTCAAAACCAGCCTCAGGGGCTGGGGCTGTAACTCAGAGGCAGAGTGCTTGCCTAGCATGCGGGAGGCACTGGGTTTGATCCTCAGCACCACATAAAAATAAACAAATAAAATAAAAGTATTCTGTCCATCTGCAACTACAAAAAAATAAAAAAAAAAACAGCCTCAGCAACTTAGCAAGGCCCTAAGCAACTTAGTAAGATCATGTATCAAATTTTTAAAAATAAAATAAAAAGGACTAGAGATGTGGCTCAGTGGTTAACTGCCACTGGGTTCAATCTCTGGTATAAAAAAAATACATAAAATAAAATAAATAAGTACATGAAAACAAACATTTCATATAAAGACCAAAAAAATTTAATTAGGATACTGTGATACATTCCAATATAATCGAAGATGGCAAATAATTAGTAAAATGATATTCAACATAATGTCATTAGGGAATTACAAATTAAAACGATGAAATATTACTATAAACAGAGTATAGTAATATTAATCTGATTAATATCAATATATTACAATGACCAAAATCCAAAACATGGACAATACTAAATGCTGTCCAGGAGGTAGAATAACAAACAGGAACTCTTTCACTGTTGGTGGGAATAGAACATGGTACAGTCACTTTGAAAGACTGACAGTTTCTTATAAATTCAAATATATTCTTGCGATACAATCTAGCAGTCATGCTCCTTGCTATTTACCTAAATGAGTTAAAAACTTTTTCCCACACAAAAAGTTAAGCAGAAATGTTTTATAACTGTTCTATCCACAACTGCCAAAACGTGGAAGTAACCAAGAGCCCCTTCAGCAGGTAAACATCTAAATAAACTAGTACACCTAGGCAATGGACTATTATTCAGTGCTAAAAGAAAATGAGCCACCAAACCATGAAAAGACATGGAGGAATCTTAAATGTGTATTACTAAGTGAATGAAGCCAATCTGAAAAGGCTATATACTTTATAACTTCAAATATATAATATTTTGAAAAAGGTAACACTAGAGACAGTTAAAAGGATCAATGGTTGCCAAGGGTTATTGGGGAGGAAGGGGATGAATCAGTGAACTACAGAGATTTTCTAGGGCACTAAAATGATTCTACATATTACTATAATGGTGGATGTATGTCATACATTCATGCAAACCCATAGAATATACAATATCAAGAGTGAATCCTAATGTAAACTATAGACTTTAAGCAATAATAACATGTCAGTGTAAATTCATCAAAAGTAACAAATATACCACCCTGGTGCTACATGTTCATAACGGGGGAGGCTATGTATGTGTAGGGGCAAAAGGTATATGGAAACTCTCTATATTCTATTTTCAATGTTCCTGTGAACCTAAAATTTCTCTGAAAAAAATTCTATTGAAAAATATGTTGTATGGGCTAAGAGTGTAGTTCAGTGGCAGAGAACTCGCCTAGCATGGGTGAGGCCCTGGGTTCAATTTCCAGAACCACTATAAACATGTTTACATATATGCGTGTGTGTGTGTGTGTGTATATATATGTATATATATATATATATATATATATATGCACATGTTAGCTTTCAATCACTATAACAGAATACCCAAGATAATTAATTTATAAAGAAAAAAGGCTTATTTTGGTTCATAGTTCTAGATGATGATCTATTGCTATCGACCCCGTTGCTTTGGGCCTCTATTGGGAGTACTGGATGACAACAGTGAGGATCACATGACAGAGCAAACTGCTCACCTCATTGCCAGAAAACAAAAGGAAAAGAAAAGGTCAGGAGCTGGGCGTGGTGGCGCACGCCTGTAATCCCAGCACTTGGGAGGCTGAGGCAGGAGGATCCCGAGTTCAAAGCCAGCCTCAGCAATGGCGAGGCACTTAGCAACTCAGTGAGACCCTGTCTCTAATAAAATATAAAAAAGGGCTGGGGATTTGGCCCAGTGGTCGAGTGCCCCTGAGTTCAATCCCTGGAACCAAAAAAAAATAATAATAATACAAAAAAGGGCTGGGGATGTGGCCCAATGGTTGAGTGCCCCTGAGTTCAATCCCAGGTACCAAAAAAAAAAAAAAAAGAAAAGAAAAGTGGTATAAAAAAAAAGAAAAGAAAAGGCCAAGGAGGGAAGGGAGTATGGGGATAGGAAAGATGGTGGAATGAGATGGACATTTACCCTAGGTAAATGTATGATCACATGGATGGTGTGACCCTACTTTGGATACAACCAGAAGTCAAAAATTGTGCTCCATTTGTGTACAATGAATCAAAGAACATTCTGCTGTCATGTATAACTGATTAGAACAAATAAATTTAACAAAAGAAAGAAAAAGCCAGGGTCCCACAGTCCCCTTCAAGGGAATGCCCAGAATGGTCTAAGAACCTCCCACTAGGTTCCACTAGAACCCACCTCATAAATCTATCACCACATCCCAATAGTATCACCTTGGGACCAAGTGTTATGTGAACCCTTAGAAGACATTTACCAAATCACAACATATTAAAATTATATATATATATATGTATATATATATATATCTCCACATATGTGTGTGTGCGTGTGTCTGTGTGTATAGGTAAGTATATGTGTATACACACACATATACAAGCACATATAAATAAGTATTTATAACTTGTAAGTATATATAAATGTTCATACTTATATATAAACAGGAGAAAAATTGTAACATAACTTTGTAGGCAACTTCCATAACAAAGTAACAGGAATACTGGACTATTTTTACTTCAGGGAGATAAAATTAGGTATTACGGGGTTAGGGGACAGTGGTACGGGGGATTGAACCCAGGGGGGGACTCTGGACTTTACCACTTACCTACATCCCCAGCCTTTTTTTTTTTTTTTTTTTTTTTTTTTTTGGTACCGGGGATTGAACTCAGCAGCACTTGACCACTGAGCCACATCCCAGCCCTTTTTTGTATTTTATTAGAGACAGGGTCTCACTGAGTTGCTAAGTGCCTCGCCATTGCTGAGGCTGGCTTTGAACTCGCGATCCTCCTGCCTCAGCCTTTTTTTAGTTTTTATTTTGAGACAGGGTCACACTAAGTTTCTCAGGGCCTCACTAAGTTGCTGAGGCTAGCCTAGAACTTGAAACCCTCCTGCTTCAGCGTCCAAGTCCCTGGGATTACAGGCATACCCAGCAAAATTAGGTAGTTTTGTAGAATATTTACTCTTGGTAAAATGGTGACATTATCTCCCTTCTTGGTACATTATGGTCATCTTAACTATATACTTTAAGAGGAAAAAAAAAAAACTTGGCGGTTACCATAGAAACTACCAGGGCCGATTAGTGCCTCCATGATTTGAGCAGTTATACCTGTTGGGCCACTTAAATCTAAACTTACAGGTTCCTGTTTAACAGGGAAGGGGGAATTGTCTACATTTGTTTTAAAGAATGGCTAATACACTGATGTGGTGATACAAATTGTGGTGGATACAAAAACACACACACACACACACACCACTACCACCACCACTGCCAAAGTGATCTGTGAAAATTAGGTGGCTTCCAGTTGCTGACTTCGTTTCATTCTGTAAGGATTACCTTTCCCTATTCAGGATGCCTTTAATGTTCATTTTCACCTGTAGCAAGAACACTGGGTTAATGTAATTTTGTTAGTCTCAAGGGGAAAGATGTTTGGTTTCGTTTGGTTTTACTGGGCTGAATCAGGGAGTGTAAAGGTCTGAGATTTACGCCAAACAATCTTCTAGTAACATTCCCTTTTACCAGCATCTAAAGCAGTCTTTCGCAAGTAGTTTTCATCTGCAGAATATAATTAATTCTCATTCATGCAAAGGCACTGAGCCTTGGTTTTTGTTTTTGTTTTAAATCAAATATACCTCAAGGAAGCATGGGTTATAACACAAGGAAAGCCCCTTCCAATTCCTGAGGAAAATTCAACTAACATATTCAGAATTAATATTCAGACCTCCTCTTTTCACACTTGGTACATTATTTTTTAAGTATTTTTTAGTTGTAGATGGACACAGTATCTTTATTTATTTATCTTTATGTGGTGCTGATGATCGAACCCAGGGCCTCACACATGCTAGACGAGTGCCCTACCACTGAGCCACAACCCCAGCCCCTTGGTACATTATTGACAACAAAATAAGCCTTAACAGGTGCGCAGTTCTCTCTTGCTGTATAGCCTGTCATTTTTTTTTAAAATATATTTTTAGTTATAGATGGACACAATGTCTTTATTTGGTTTATTTATTTTTATGTGGTGCTGAAGATCGAACCCAGTGCCTCACACGTGGGAGGCTAGCGCTTTGCCACTGAGCCACAAACCCAGCCCCTAGCCTGTCATTTTAATAAATATATTATGCTTGTGAATATTCTGAGGCCCTCACGAAATAGCCATGGTTTGTGTTTAAGACACTGACTTTCTCTTTACCTGATCTAACTCAACTGCTCAACAGAAGTGGCAGAACTGTCTACATATCAAGGACTTCTTTAGGGACAAATTCTGCTAAGTTCTATGAATGCTAATTATATTTTCAGAAATCCAAATTTTGAAAAGAAGAAAGATTAGAGTGGCCAAAGTTATGCTCATAAACATGGGCATATACATGCTCCTGCAGGATAAAACACAGTTTTAAGTGGAAAAAAAGAAGCCTACAATGCAATGATACCAGAAGTGAACTATAAAACCTTCAGTATTCCTTTGGAACTAGATTTTCCAGGATCACTCGCCACTGTAAATATCTAATTGGTGTTAGCAACTTTCTTACGACTGCTTTTTAAGAAAAGCTCCATTTCATATTTGGGGTTTGATATTAACCATGTTATCACCATTTAGTGCTAGTGATATTAAATGAAAGACAAGGGCTTATCAGGTAGTCTTTCCCCAAGCTTAGAGGAAAGCACAAAACAAAAACAGCACCTGCTGGGGATGAGGGCATCATTTTCCAGGTATGGAGTAGCCAAAAAGAGGCAGCTCTGACACCTCTTCTTTTCAAATTCTATTTCAAGTCTACATGATGATAAGATAGGAAACTACAGCTGTGTACCCTGGTGGACTTCTGCGATCCACTTCTAGCCCCAAATGAGGAACTTGGCTTTGACTTGACCAATATCCTCTTGCAACCCTAAGTCCTTGCTCGGCGACTTGCCGTTAAGCTTCCAATTTAATACTAATATTCGGAAATACACTGGCCGACAAATATATATGTAGTAGATATACATACATAGCACAATAGAAAGAGGACAACATGCAATCCTGGGCGGGGAGCCATACAGAAAACACACCCTTCAAGTTCAAATCCCAGCAAGGCACCCTGAGCGGCCACCAGGGAGAGGGAGGGGCAGGAGCGGAGAACAGAGGCTAAAGCAGACACCAGCCAAAACAAACATCACTTCCAGGACAGGACAAACTTTGGGCAAGGGCGGCGGTAGAACCCCAGGAATGACCGGGGGAGGGGAGGGAGTGTCAGACGGTCTCAAGAGAAGAAGACAGGGAGTGGACCCAGCACTGGCCAAGCTAAGCTATGGAGGAGGCTGGTGTCCCCAGAGCACAAGGGCGTTGCCGCCATCCCCAGCTACAGCGTCGCCTCTCTGACACCTGGCCGAGGACTCAGATGCCTGGGGACAACCGTGTCACGCAAAACGTCCCACAGACACTATCCCAGAGACCCGCAAAGAAAGGGGGCGCAAGGACCTACCTGGTGCAGCGTTTCAGCAGGGAGCTGAGATGCCCGAAACAGGTCGGCCACTGGACCAGCGGCCGCAGTGGCCGCGCCAAGGGCGACCCTGGCGGATTCAGGGGGCCCGGGACCCGCGCCCCCGCTTGCGGCGCCCGCGCAGCGCGCGAAAAGCTCGGAGTAGCACTGCTGCTCGCCCTCGCTCAGCAGCAGAGGCGGCCCAGAGCCGCAGCCTCCGCCTGCCGCCGCCTCCATAGGGCCTTCAAGAGGACCCGGCGGAGTACTGTCACCGGCTGAGGTGCCACTGCCACTGCCACCACCGCCTCCGCCTCGGCCTCTACTGCCGCCGCCCCCACGCCCCGCAGCTGCCGCGCGGCCGCTTCCTCCCGGCGCGCGCCGGCCCCGCCCCCGGGCTTGAATGTTGTGCCTCCGCCGCGCGGCACATGGAGACAGGCGCGGCACCAACCAATCACATCCTGGGATCACACCCAGGCCCCTCCCAACGCCAGGTAACTAACTCTGTGCACCGCCCTCCTGCTGCGGGTCACCTGCTCTGTGGGCTAAACCAGGCTGGGAGGTCGGGTTCCTGCGCTGCTCCTAGCCCACCCTTCCCCAGAGGGACATCTGTGGCTCTCTCTACTGGGTGGGAAGGGAGCACCTAGCACTGGAGAACAGGACTTTTTGTGGAGCGGGGAAAGCTGTGATGTTTTCTCCACAAAAGGCTGGAACAGGTGTGGTGCTCATGCCACGCAGTGCCCTTCCCAGAAAAGGGAGGAGGCATGAGAACTTAAGATTTCCCTTCTACCATAAGAGTTCTGCCTGAAAAGTTGGAGGACAAAGATGTGCATACCAATTGGGTCCCAGAAACTCCCCATAACGTTCAAGATGGTTATGTGGTTAGAGCACTTTCGAAGATATGGTTCAATCCTGAAATTGAGCCTTAATAAGGAATACCATCTCTCTTAAATAGTAGAGTGACAGGAGAAAAAAAAGACACTTTCTGCAAATCCCTTTAGTCCAATCCCTGCTTTTGCAAATGAGGAAACTGTGTTGTACTCACCTTCATTCACCCAACACTCCTTGAGTATCTACTATATAGCAGATTTATATACTAGGGCCTGAAAATACAGACTTCAGTCCTCTCCATCCAAAAGCATTTCTTTTGGTAAGAAAACAGACCTGTTAAAAAAAGAAAAAAGAAAAAAAAAAAACAGAAGCATGGTGCCATTTACCTATAGTCCCAACTACTGGGGAGGTTGAGGCTGAAGGATCATTTGAGCCCAGAACTTGCAGTCCAACTGGACTATAAAACAAACCACCCAGGCTGGGATCATGGCTCAGTGGTACAGTGCTTGCCTTGTAATGTGAGACACTGATTCGATCCTCAGCACCACATTTTAAAAAATGAATAATAAAATAAAGGTATTGTGTCCATCTACAACTTAAAAAAAAAAAAAAAGCGGGGCACGGTGGCACACGCCTGTCATCCCAGCACTTGGGAGGCTGAAGCAGGAGGATCGTGAGTTCAAAGCCAGCCTCAGCAATGGTGAGGCACTTAGCAACTCAGTGAGACCCTGTCTCTAATAAAATACCAAAAAAGGTGGGTGGGGGCTGGGGATATGGCCAAGTGTCCCTGAGTTCAATCCCTGGTGCTAAAAAAAAAAAAAAAAAAAAAAAAACCCTCTTGAAAAAAAAATTTGTTTTTTTGGTACTGGGATTGAACCCAGGGGGGGCTTGCCCACTGAGCTATACCCCCAGCCCTTTTTATCTTTTGAGATAGGGTCTCAATAAATTGCTTAGGGCTTCACTAAGTCTCTGAAACTGGCTTTGAACCTAATCCTCCGGCTTCAGCCTCATAATCTCAGTCTCTATGATTATAGGCATGCAGCACCACACCCTGCCCTCAAAATAAATTGGGGGCGTGGGTACCAAGGATTGAACTCAGGGGCACTTGACCACTGAGCCACATCCCCAGCCCTATTTTGTATTTTATTTAGAGACAGGGTCTCACTGAGTTGCTAAATGTCTCACTTTTGCTGAGGCTGGCTGTGAATTTGCCATCCTCCTGCCTCAGCCTCCCAAGCTGCTGGGATTACAGGTGTGCACAACCATGCCCAGCTAAAAGAACTTTTTTTAAATACAAAATTTACCTAAGTTCACAACAAAAGTCAACATTAGAACCCACATCATTACACAGGCCATATGCCTCCTCCATCCCCATAGGTCCTTTTTCTAAAGAATGCACACAATATTTTTCAAAAGGACCTTCTCCCACATGGCTATTGCTCTAGCCACTGGGGTCATATGTAAGCTGCCTGTCATGGCCAGCCACGGCGCCACGGGAGGAAAACTCGGAGGCAGAGTAAAGCTATTACTACTTTTACTTCTACTTTCTTAGAGAGAGCTTAGAGAGAGAAAGAAAGATTTTTCTTCTTCTTAGAAAGAGCTTAGAGAGAAAGATTAGAGATAGCTTTTTCTTCTTCTTCTTAGAGCTTAGAGAGAAAGATAGAGCTTTTTCTTCTTCATCTTCTTAGAGCTTAGAGAGAAAGAGAGAGAGCTTGAAAGAGAGATATTTCTTCTTTAGAGAGAGAGAGAGAGAGCTTAGCTTTTAGAGCTTCTTTCTTCTTTGTACTTTCTTCCTCGGGAGCCTCAGCTTGACTCTGACCACGAATTACTTCTTCTATCTGGTTTCTCTTCTGTAACCGCTCTGCCTACGTTCTGGCCGCTCTGATTCTTTTCTTCTTCTCCGACCCGAACACTTCTTCCGACCGAGCGACTGCATGACTGACCGAATGAATTCATTCTTCTCCTGACTCCGACCGCTTTCACCCGGTTATATACCTTTAGCTTTGCGGGTGCCTCACGTGCATTTACAGGTGCGTCACATACATACTTATTATCAGGTGGAACTTATGGCTTCCAGCTGACCGCAATAGCCATCTCCCTAATTGGGGCTCCTTCAGTCATATATTTTCTTTCATGTGTGAAAACTAGAGAGGAAAAAGGAAAAGAAAGGTGGAGGAACCTCATGAGAAAAGAGATGGGGGAATACTGGGGAATGATATTGGCAGAATTATATTGTTTCTCTATGTACATGTGCAAGTATGTAACAAATCCCACAGTTATTATTGATAGATAGGCTTGGGCCAATGGGCCACCTCCCCCCATAGAAATTTCCATGAGAAGCAACCATGTTTCATTTTCCCGGGGCAGGAGCCAATGGGCTTAAAGGTCGCCCTGTTCCCCAGGCAGGAGCCAATAGTGTTAAAGGTCGCTCTTGTAAGCTCCCCCACCAAAATCCCTACTTAAGCTCCTGCCTTCCTGGAGCTCAGACTCAACAGCTCCTCCCTGCTGAGAGGAGGCAGCCACTGTGACAGCTCCAGACCCATCGCCTTTAGTCCAAGGGCAGCTGCCTTAGCCGACAGCTCCAGAGACCACAGCCGGCACGACCAGGCACCCATCTTCCATCAGAGCTCACACACTCCCCTCTCTCTGACTCCTCTCTCCCGCCAGAGCTTGCACACTCCCCTCTCCCTGACTCCTTTCTCCCTGTACTACTTCTACCTTTGACCAGCCATAAAGGCTGGTGAATAAATGTCTTGGCTGCACAGTTGTCTCTGGTGTGATTTTTGCCCTTCAATTATTACTATAATGCACCAATTAAAAAAAAAAAGGAAAAATTTTTAAAAGACAATTTCCAGAAAAGAAGCCATTGGGAAAAAAACTGGAAATTCTAGCATCAAGCCTGCCTATTTGCATCTCTTTTCCAAAAATTATATTTCTAAATGCCATTTTACTGGGAAGAATTGCACAACTCATCAAGCCTTGGTGGTAAACCCTAATTTGTACGATGAAAAGTCAGTCCAGGGTGAAGTACTAATATAAAATACATGTTAGAATATTTGATAAAGAGATATATAAAATTTCCAACCAAAATTGTTTTATTTTAATAAAAGCAGAAAACAAAACATCTCAAGAAATAAGGACTGGGGTTGTGACTCAGTGGTAGAGTGTTTGTCTATCGTGTGTGAGGCCCTGGGTTTGAGTCTCAACACTGCATACAAATAAATGAATAAAATAAAGGTTCATCAACATCTAAAAAGTTTTTTAAAAAAGAAATAAAATTGACAGTTTCAAATATATTTTGGTATTATGGTCAATTAAAATAAAAACCTAGGGCTGGGTGTGGTGGTACATGTCTATAATCCCAGAGACTACAGAAGCTGAGACAGGAGGATCCCGAGTTCAAAACCAGCCTTAGCAATTTAGTGAGGCCCTAAGCAACTTAGTGAGAACCTGTATCAAATTTAAAAAATTAAAAAGGACTGGTGATGTGACTCAGTGGGTAAGCAGCCCTGGGTTCAATCCCCAGTAGGAGTGTGGGGGTGGTAAGCAAAAAAAACTAACTTAGTTGGAGAATTTACACTTCAAAATCTCATCATCTTTGTATTTTCCATAGCTGTAATACTTTCTTTTTAACATTTTAACAAATGTTAAAAAGCAACCCACTCTATGTGACAGATGCCAAACCTTATTTTCCCCTGTGATTGCTGCAAGAATATATGTGAGGTATAACAACCCTTAACAGTCAGCCGGGCGCGGTGGCACACGCCTGTAATCCCAGCACTTTGGGAGGCTGAGGCAGGAGGATCGTGAGTTCAAAGCCAACCTCAGCAATGGCGAGGCACTTAGCAACTCAGTAAGACCCTGTCTCTAAATAAAAAATACAAAAAAAGGGCTGGGGATGTGGCCCAGTGGTCGAGTGCCCCTGAGTTCAATCCCCAGTACCACTAAATAAATAAATAAATAAATAACCCTTAACAGTCATACAGTGAGGGCAGGGGGAAGCTACAAAGACTTTCAAAGCACTTAGGTATAAATCATCTCATTTAAACCTCACAGTAACTCTTTAAGCCAGACTGAAGACATTTTTACCTCCATTTTGCAGATAAAAAATTGATTCAGAGATGGTGTTATTTGGACAACTGGACAATAGATTTGTAATCGATCTTCTCAATTACACAATTCAGTTTAATAAGTTTGACAGATATATATAAGTACCAGAATTTACAATAATGGGTGGAAAGTCTCACATCTGTGCCTATCTATCCATTAGTGAGAAAATAAATGTTTATTGGTAGACTAGAAAGGTTTTACTGTGTCCCTGCTGAAGTACTGTGAAAAAAAAATTTAAATACAAGATGTGGTGCTTTCAAGGAGTCTTCATCCTCACTAAAAAAGACAAAACTAACAACAAATAAAAGTAAATAAGACACTATATAACTAACTGCTAAATTCTATATCCTAGGCTAACTGCTGTGGGATTTTAGAAAAGAGAAAAGCCATGAGCCAGAGCTCACCAAGGAAAGCCTGATGAGGGGTGATCAAGATGGGTGTTGACTGAGTTTGGGTGGGATTGGGGAGATGAAAAGACAGGACACACAGAGAGGATCATGGGAGAAGGAGGAGCCCCAGAGACATAACAAAGGAAATGATAAATGAGGGACAACAAACTGAGTCAGGCAGAAGGGCAGCCTCTGACAATTTCCAGGATGCAAGAGAGAAGCTACTCAATGAAGAAGAGGGGCACAGCCACAAGAAGTCCAATAGTAGTAATGCTTAAACACAGAACACAGCAGGAAAAAAATGGCATTTATAAAAATGTTCTGGATTGGGGTTGTAGCTCAGTGGTAGATCACTTGTCTAGCATGTATGAGGCACTGGGTTCGATTCTCAGCACTGCATATAAATAAATAAATAAAGGTCTATTAAAAACTAAAAAAAAAATTTATAAAATATTCTGCGGGGTATGGTGACACACGCCTGTAATCCCAGCAGCTTGGAAGCCTTAGGCAGGAGAATCATGAGTTCAAAGTCAGCCTCAGCAATTTATCGAGGCCCTAAGAAACTCAGTGAGACCCTGTCTCTAAATAAAATATTAAAAAAGGGCTGGGGATGTGGCTCAGTGGTTAAGTACCACTGGGTTCAATCCCCAGTACAGAAAAAATAATGTTCTAATATCTAAGGAATGCCAAGTACTGCTCTTCATTTCTACAACAGTTTTCTAAAGAGAAGAAATAATTAAGAGACTCGAAAATAAACACAGATAAGAATGTACAAACTAGAAACACTCATAGCCCTTCAGGCTGACAGTAAACAAGAATCTTTTAGAAGAGAATTTCTGTGTACTTTTTGCAGTTGTATATTTGCAAACTTGTTTGGGCTCCATCATGACCAGACAAGCAGATATTTTAAGAAACAGTCAAAGAGAAGCATTTTTTTTTCTTCCATACTGGGGATTGATCCCAGGGGCACTTGACCCCTGAGCCACATCCCCAGCCTTTTTTTTCCTTCTTTTTTTATTGAAAGTGTTGTATTTATAATAGTAGTAGGCATTATAATTCATAATAAACATGTAGAGCATCTTTTTACATAACACTGTTTGTATACAATGTATATCGTACCATTCAAATCTTCAATCATGCATTTAAGACAATGACATCCATCTTATTCATCCACCTTTTCTTTTTTCCCCTCCATCCCCCCTTGCTCCCTTCCTTCCCCTGCCTCCCCTTTGACCATTCTAGTGTTCCTCTAACACCATTGTGAATCAGCCTCCTTATATCAGAGAAAACATTCAGTATTTGGATATTTGAGATTGACTACCTTCACGTAGCATTATATTCTCCAACTTCATCCATTTACCTGCAAATGCCATTATTTTATTCTCTTTTATTGCTGAGTAATATTTCATTGTGCATATATACCACATTTTCTTTATCCACTCATCTACTGAGGAACATCTAGGTTGGTTCCACAACCTAGCTATTGTGAATTGTGCTGCTATAAACATTGAAGTGGCTGTGTCACTGTAATATGCTGTTTTTAAGTCCTTTGGGAAGAGACCCAGGAGTGGGATGGCCGGTCATAGGGTGGTTCCATTCCCAGTATTCCAAGAAATCTCCATACTGCTTTCCATAATGGTTACACCATTTTGCAGTCCCACCAGCAATGTATGAGTGTGCCTTTTTCCCCACATCCTCTCCAACATTTATTGTTGTTTGTGTTCTTATAAGCTGCCATTCTGACTAGAGTGAAATGAAATCTTAGAGTAGTTTGGATTTGCATTTCTCTAATTGCCAGCGATGTTGAGCATTTTTTCATGTATTTGTTGATTAATTGTGTATCTTCTTCTGAGAAGTGTATTTTCAATTCCTTAGCCCATTTATTGATTGGGTTATTTGTTGTTTTTTTTTTTTTTTTTTGGTGTTAAGTTTTTTGAGTTCTTTATATATTCTAGAAATTAGTGCTCTATCTTATGTGCATGTATTAAATATTTGTTCCCAATTAGTTGGCTCTCTATTCACCTCACTGATTGTTTCTTTTGCTGAGAAGTTTTTTAGTTTGAATCTATCCCATTCATTAATTCTTGATATTAATTCTTGCACTACAGGATTCTTATTAAGGAACTTGGGGCCTAATCCAACATGTTGGAAGTTGG
This sequence comes from Tamias sibiricus, assembly GCA_025594165.1. Classification (NCBI taxonomy): domain Eukaryota; kingdom Metazoa; phylum Chordata; class Mammalia; order Rodentia; family Sciuridae; genus Tamias; species Tamias sibiricus. The sequence continues at coordinate 18,563,207 of CM046667.1, read as the reverse complement.
AGCTTACTTTCTCTTCTATTAGGCATATTGGCTCTGGTCTAATTCTTAGGTCCTTGATCCACTTTGAATTGAATTTTGTGCATGGTGAGAGATAAGGGTTTAATTTCTTTTTTTTTTTTTTTTGGTACTGGTGATTGAACTCAGGGGCACTCGACCACTGGGCCATATCCCCAGCCCTTTTTTGTATTTTATTAGAGACAGGGTCTCACTGAGTTGCTTAGGCTGGCTTTGAACTTGCGATCCTCCTGCCTCAGCCTCCCAAGTGCTGGGATTACAGGCGTACGCCACCATGCCTGGCTAATTTCATTTTGTTGCATGTGGATTTCCAGTTTTCCCAGCACCATTTGTTGAAGAGGATATCCTTTCTCTGCTGTACATTTTTGGCTCCTTTGTCTAACATAAAATAGCTGAAATTATATGTATTAGTCTCTGTGTCCTCAATTCTGTACCATTGGTCTACCAGTCTGTTTTGGTTCCAATACCATGCTGTCTTTGTTACTATTGCTCTGTAGTATAATTTAAAGTCTGGTATGTTGATGCCACCTGCTTCACTTTTCTTGCTAAGGATTGCTTTGGCTATTCTGGGTCTCTTATTTTTCCAGATGAATTTCATGACTGCTTTTTCTATTTCTTTGAGGAATGTCACTGGGATTTTGATTGGAATTGCATTAAATCTGTATAATGCTTTTGGTAGTACGGACATTTTGACAATATTAATTCTGCCTATCCAAGAACAAGGTAGGTCTTTCCATCTTCTGAGGTCTTCTATAATTTCTTTCTTTAGTGTTCTATAGTTTTTGTTGTAGAGGTCTTTCACCTCTTTCGTTAAGTTGATTTACAGGTATTTTTTTTTTTTTTTTTGATGCTATTGTAAATGATCCCCAGCCCTTTTTATATTTTATTTTAAGGCAGGGTCTCGTAAATTGCTTACAGCCTCACTAAGTTGCTAACAGGGACTTGAACTAGTGATCCTCCTGCCTCAGCCTCCTGAGCCACTGGGATTATAGGCGTGCTCCAGGCTGGGCTTCAGAATTTTTGTGTGTGATATTAAAATAATACAGATTATATCTCAAACAGTGATGAAAATTAAGGGACTGATCCATGCAAATACTAAGTAGTCACCTATTTAAATGATTTCAACTTTTTTTAATTTTGCTAGTAGTGAAGAAAGTTAGCTATTGTAGCTGGGTGTGGTGATACATGCCTGTAAATCCAGTGATTTAGGAGGTTGAGACCAGCCTTTGCAAATTAGTGAGGCCCTAAACAACTCAAAGGACCCTATCTCAAGATAAAATAATAAAAAGGGCTGGGGATGTGTCTTAGTGGTAAAGCACACCTGGGTTCAAAATGCAGTGGTGGGTGGGGGGATTTTTCCTTTTTTTTTTTTTCCTTTTTTTTTTTTTTTTTTTGGTACCAGGGATTGAACACAAAGGTACTTAACCACTGAGCCACATGCCCAGCCCTTTTTTTATTTTGTTTAGAGACAGGGTCTGCTAAATTTCTGATGCTGGTTTTGAACTCTTGATCTTCCCCTCTTAGCCTCCTGCTGGGATTACAAGAATGGGCCACCAGGCTGGGCTGACACTTTTTTTTTCTTTTCTTTTCTTTTTTTTTTTTGGTGCCAGGGATTGAACTCAGGGGCACTCAACCACTGGGCCACATCCCCAGCCCTTTTTTGTATTTTATTAGAGGCAGGGTCTCACTGAGTTGCTAAGTGCCTCGCCATTGCTGAGGCTGGCTTTGAACTCTCGATCCTCCTGCCTCAGCCTCCCGAGTGCTGGGATTACAGGTGTGCGCCACCATGCTGACTCATTGTGCTGTTTTTAAGTGCCTGTAATACTCATGGACCATCAGAGCTTTAGTTTTAGACCTTTTTTTCTATCTTTTAAAGAACCATGAAAAATTCTTACCCCCATTACTCATCACTTCAGTCATTGCAGAGTCAATCAAGGATTATGATTGATTAAATTGGTAGAATTCTGAAAATAAAGTTTTCTGAAACTGTTCATGTATCTGAAAAGCAGGACATTCATGGGATGAGTCAGGTAAGCTAACTGCTATAACAAATAACCCCAAAATCTCAGTGGATTAACATGATAACTCTTTCTTGGTCACAACAAGGGTTTGTGGAGGAAGTGGTTCTCTTTGAATTTATTCAGGATCACTAATTACTGGTACTTCCATCCCCTAGGACCTCACCGTCCTTCACTAGATCCTCTGCATCTAGCATTTGGAAACAGAATGCAAGAGTGAACTCAGCAGAGCAGGAAAGGGAGGATGTAGAAGACTTTGCACAGGATGATTTATGGGCCAGACCCTAAGAAGGGACAAATCAATTCTCCCTACTTTCCATTTGGTAGAAACAAGTCACATGACTGTACTAAACTGCATGGGAGGCTAGGAAATGTAGTCAAGCCGCATACTCAAGAAGAAATGAGTTTGGAGACTTTCTAACCAGATTCTGCCCTAATTACCATGAGAACATTTCAGACCTAGCCAGGCTGAGTAGCACACACCTATAATCCTAGCAACTCAGGAGGCTGAGGCAGGAGAATCACAACTTGAAAGCCAGCCTCAGCAGCTTAGCAAGACCCTAAGCAACCTAGAAAGACCCTGTCTCCAAATAAAACATAAAAAGGGGCTGAGGATGTGGCTCAGTGGTTAAACTGCCATGAGTTCAACCCCCCCATAGTAAAAACAAAAACTGGAAATTTCAGCTGGGCTCGGTGGCGCACGCCTGTCATCCCAGCACTTGGGAGGCTAAGGCAGGAGGATCGCGAGTTCAAAGCCAGCCTCAGCCATGGCAAGGCACTTAGCAACTCAGGGAGACCCTGTCTCTAATAAAATACAAAAAAAATGGCTGGGGATGTGGCCCAGTGGTCGAGTGCCCCTGAGTCCAATCACCAGTACAAAAAAAAAAAAAAAAAAAAAAAAAAAAAAAAAAAAAAAAACCTGGAAATTTCAGACTTAGAATAGACACTGTTAGTTCAGTGCCAAGATTTCCCTTCATCAAGATACGCACCCTTCAGTGAGTGCTGCATGCTAATGCCTCATAGCTGGTCCCGTCTTTGGACACTTGACCTCAGACAAACTAGAGCTGCTTCCAGGCCTAAAAGGTCAGCCCCTTGCTTTAAACTGGGACCAACACTGTGGTACCATTCATGCTCCACTGAGATCATATTGAGGCAGATCTCCACCTGAAACCACTTCTTAAAAAAATCTTGTTTCATATTTTTAGTTGTTAATGGACATTTACTTTATTTGCTTATTTATATGTGGTATTGGGAATCAAACCCAGTGCCTAACATGTAGAAGGCAAGCGCTCTACCGCTGAGCTACACCTCCAGCCCTGAAACCACTTCTTTTGCTTAGTTCTTTTCTCCACTCCTATCCTGCTTCCTTCCTGCCCGTTCTTCTGAGAGCTCTCCCCGATTGAGTTCTCCCAGATTAAGCTCTCACACAAAAATCCCCATCTCGCTGGGTGTGGGGGTGCATGCCTGTAATCTCATCATCTCAGTGGCTCGGGAGGCTGAGGCAGGAGGATCACAAGTTCAAAGCCAGCCTCAGCAACAGTGAGGTGCTAACAACTCAGTGAGACCCTATCTCTAAATAAAATACAAAATGGGGCTGGGGATGTGGCTCACTGGTTGAGTGCCCCTGAGTTCAGTCCCTGGTACCAAAAAATGTTGGCTCTCTGGAGTTTCTGCTCCAGAGAGCCAAGATTTTACTATGTACTATGACCCCATCTCACAGAAAAAGCTTGTGCAGCCCAAGCCAATCTGTAAATATTTAAGCACTCTCTGTACAGTCTAGATAATCTTATACTCAATAAACAAAAACTGTTATCCCAGCACTGTAAACAGAATCCTTTTATGGTGAATATAGATTATGGCCTCCTTCTTGATTTTTGTTTCCTACCCTCTTCTTCTTTGACCAAGTGGATACGGTTGCTGGGTCATCTGGGATTCGATTCTCAGCCTTGCAAGGGCAGAAATGCATTTATCACTTCTTTGGATGTGTCACACCCCACAGGAGAGTGCAGGTACATGAATCACAATACCAGTTAACTGATTTACATCCACAGTGATGCCTGCTCTGTGAACCATGTTCATATGGCATTCCTCTTCCTGGTGCATAAGTTCTCTCTGGAGAAGAATTTTAAATGAGAAATGTGTTTCTTAAATTCATATCAATAGTAATAAAGGAACCAAATAAGGACAATGAGACCAAAACACCCTTTTTTATGGTCAAGGATATTTCAAAGTAGTGCTTTTAGGAAAAAAATCATATCTTTTTTTTTTTTTGGTACCAGGGATTGAACTCAGGGGCACTCAACCACTGGGCCACATCCCCAGCCCTTTTTTATATTTTATTAGAGATGGGTCTCACTGAGTTGCTAAGTGCCTCGCCATTTCTGAGGCTGGCTTTCAACTCGCAATCCTCCTGCCTCAGCCTCCCGAGTGCTGGGATTACAGGTGTGTACCACCACGCCCAGCTAGGAGCATATCTTAATTATCTGATGCTCAATAAGCTATTGTTGACTTAAAGGAGGAAACAGAATTAATAGAAAGTACTAGAATCAGTGATTTCCATGATTTCCTTTCAGAAAAGGTGTCTGTTTTCCTATGCCACTAATTCCCCTTCTAGTTGAAACCTGAAAACTTTCATGACATGATTTAACTTTCAACTTCATATCTTATTTTTAATTTTTTTTTATTTTTATTTGCTTTAGTTGTGCACAATGCATTTTATTCAATGTGTTTTATTTGTACGTGGTGCTGAGGATCGAACCCGGGTCACCCACATGCTAGGTGAGTGTTCTACCGCTGAGCCACAATCCCAGCCCTCTTATTTTGAATTTTAGCGATTTCTTTTATTATCTTCTCTAGGAGTTCCAGCCAGTTCCAGCCAGTCACTGAAAACTTAAATTTTAGTTTATCTGCCTCTTGATAACTTAATAGTTTCCAAAATAACAATGTAGATTTGGTTGTGTCTCAGAAATATTCCTCTATACATCTACTCTCATTTACAGGTTATATCAGAATCTGATGGAAAAGATCGGTTTTACATTTAGGCAGCTGTTCTAGCAGCATGACTTCAAGGTGCTCAAGATATGGAACTGTATTAGCTATCTATTGCTGCATGCATAATAGCAGCTTGAACAACAAATATTCATTATATCACAGTTTCTGAGCCTCAGGAATTCAGGAGTGATTTAGCTGGGTGATTCTGGCTCACTGTCTTTCATGATGCTGTAGTAAAGCTGTTGATTAGGGCTACAGTCATCTAAAGACCTGACTGGGGCTGGGGGCGCCATTTCCAAGATGGCTTACTGACATGGCTGTTAGCATTTCCGCCTTATGTGGGCCTCTCCACAGAACTGCCCAAGTAACTTCATGACATGGTATCTGGCTTCTGAACCCAGAGTTAATGATCCATAGTCTCAGAACTCACTTCTGCTACATTTTATTTGTTAAAATCGACTAAGTACAACTCACACTCATGGGAAGGGAATTGAACTCTGTCTCTTGAAAGGAATGTCAAGGAATTTATGGACACATTTTAAACCACCACATGACTCTTCGCATGACTGGTTTCTAATTTCTTCTTCTTTACAGAGTCCCTCTCAATTTGGCAAAGTGCTTTCTAATATGGTTTTGAGTTCAAATTGATGCCAATCTATTTATAACTTTACAATGAGGAGAGACCGGATTTTTAAAAAATTCTCAGGCTTTTTTTTGTTGTTTGTTTGTTTGTTTGTTTTTGGCAGTGCTGGAAATCAAACCCAGGGGCTCATATACACCAATAAAATATTCTACAGTACCCCATCTGCATTATTTGTTTTTATTAACTTTTTGCAGTAATTTAAAATTTATAAAAAATTACAAAAATTCTATAAAGAATTCCTGCATATGGTTAACCCAAAATTCCCAAATGTTACCACATATGCTTTATCATATTCTTGGTTTCTCACCCTCTGTCTCTCTCTTCATGAATATTTTTGAGTCATTTGAGCATAAGTTTCAGGGGCTGGGGATGTAGCTCAGTGATAAAGTGCTTGCCTAACATGTGTGAGGCCCTGGGTTCAATCACCAACACCACAAAAGGAAAAAATAAAAGAGAAAGAAAGAATAAATTACATAGTATGCCTTTACTCCCAGAGTATGTATTTCTTAAACAAAAGGATCTTCTCTTGTATAACTACCATATGACTATTAAAATCAGGAAAGTAACTATCATTAATATACAAACTTTTGCCAGGTGTGGTGGTGCCTGTGATCCCAGCAGCTCAGGAGGCTGAGGCAGGAGGAACTGGAGTTCAAAGCCAGCTTCAGCAACTTAGTGAAGCACTATGCAACTCAGTGAGAACCTCTCTATAAATTAAATACAAAAAATAGCTGGGGATGTGGCCCAGTAGTTGATGAGTGCCCCTGAGTTCAATCCCTGGTACAGAAAAAAATACACACACACACACACACACACACACACACACACACATACATATATATACTTTACATAATTTTTATTATTTTATGACAATAATGTCCTTTAGTGTAAAATGAAAAAAAAATTTTATTCCTCAATAGGGATTAAATATAGGATCACATAATTGTCCTATCTCTTTAGTCTCTTTTAGTAGAGAGCAGTGTCTCAGTATTTCTTTGTCTTTCATGACCTTGACATTCTTGAAGTCTACAAACAAGTCGTTGATTACAATATTATCATTTATCACAGATTGGGAGCAGATAATATTTAATTTGCTTACAAACCTTTGTTTTCATTCCTATGTAAGCTTTGAAAATCTTTCTGAAGAGTATATAAAAATAAGTACTATTAAATATTTTTAAAGTCTATCAAGGGCCTATGAACAAACTACAAATTTAAAAAAAAAATTATAGTTGTAGATGGACAGCATGCCTTTATTTTATTTATTTGTTTGTTTGTTTGTTTTTGGTACCAGGGATTGAACTCAGGGGCACTCGACCACTGGGCCACATCCCCAGCCCTTTTTTGTATTTTATTAGAGACAGGGTCTCACTGAGTTGCTAAGTGCCTTGCCATTGCTGAGGCTGGCTTTGAACTTGCAATCCTTCTGCCTCAGCCTCCCAAGTGCTGGGATTACAGGTGTGCACCACCGCGCCTAGCTTATTTATTTTTTAATGTGGTGTTGAGGATCGAATCCAGTGCCTCACACATGCTAGGCAAGTGCTCTGCTACTGAGCTACAGTGAGAGCCCCCAACTGCCATTTGAGAACAGGTAAATGAAGGGAAAGGATCAAACATTGATATTGCCTTCCCTACCTATCTGTACTATAGGGAAATAAATATAGATGTGTTCTAGGAAATAAATACAGAAAAGATAGAATTTAAATATCACTATTTGGCAAGGCTTAGTGAACAATTAGATTCAAATATTAATCATCAGTGGCTACTAACATCACAAAGAAATCCAGTCCTTATATGCTTTATAGCCAGACATAGCCAACACTACCTATGAAGGGCAATTGCCAAAAAAAGTAAACCTAAATGTCATCAAGTAGCTATAAATCAGCACTATACGAGAAATATAATACAAGTTACATATGTAATTTTAAACCATCTAGTAACTACATTAAAGTCAATTAAAGCTGGGCATTTTGGTGCATGCCTGCAATCCCAGTGGTTCAAGAAGCCCAGGCAAGAGGATCACAAGATCAAAGCCAGCCTCAGCAATTTAGCAAGTCCCTGAGCAACTTAGGGAGACCTTGTCTCTAAACAAAATATTGACTAAAGTGCTGGGTGGGGCTCAGTGGTTTAAGGACCCCTGGGTTCAATCCCCAGTACTAAAATAAATTTTTAAAAAGCAAATAAAAAAATACAAAATCAATTTTACTACTCTATTTACTGAATCTAACATATCCAAAATACCATTATATCAACATTTTCAATATAAAAATTATTAATGAAAGCTGGGGTTGTGGCTCAGAGGTAGAGCGCTTGCCTGGCATGCGTGAGGCACTGGGTTCGATCCTCAACACCACATAATCAAAATAAAGGTATTGTGTCAACCTACAACTAAACAATAAATGTTTTTAAAAAATTATTAATGAGATAGTGTATATACCTTTATTTATATTAAGTCTTTGAAATCTGGTGTGTATTTTATATTTAGAACACACCTCTATTTGGACTAGTCACATCTCAGGTGCTTAATAACCACATAGGACCAGTGTCTACCATATAGAATAGTGCAGGTCTAGCCAGGACTATTAAAGTGAAGGAAATACAAGACAGGAATGTATTGGACATCACCACAGAGAAACAGTCAAAGCCAGACAGTGGGATTCTCTAAGAGACAATTTGATTTCTTTCTTTCTTTCTTTCTTTTTTTTTTTTTTTTTTTTTTTTTTTTACAGTACCGGGGATTGAACTCAGGGGCACAGGACCACTGGGCCACATCCCCAGCCCATTTTTGTGTTTTATTAGAGACAGGGTCTCACTGAGTTGCTAAGTGCCTTGCCATTGCTGAGGCTGGCTTTAAACTTGCCATCCTCCTGCCTCAGCCTCCCAAGTGCTGGGATCACAGGTGTGTGCCACCGCACCTGGCCCTGACAATTTGATTTCTTCAACAACTTGCAAGCAGGGAAAAGGAGATGGAAGGGGGAAATATATACAAAAAAAGATCTTAAGATAGATATGTAAGCCGGGCGCGGTGGCGCACGCCTGTCATCCCAGCACTTTGGGAGGCTGAGGCAGGAGGATCGCGAGTTCAAAGCCAGCCTCAGCAATGGCGAGGCACTTAGTAACTCAGTGAGACCCTGTCTCTAATAAAATACAAAAAAGGGCTGGGGATGTGGCCCAGTGGTTGAGTGCCCCTGAGTTCAATTCCCGGTACAAAAAAAAAAAAAAAAAAAAAAAAAAGATATGTAAATTCATGATCTGTGATCAGAGAGAAAGGAAAGTGCTTTAAAGAAGATGCAAATTCTACATTTCAGATGTTCCCATATTTTGGGTGGGGGAGGGATACCAAGTGCAACCTGAGGGTGTACTGAAATTCACTTCTTAATTTGGGAGTTAGTCACTTCCTAGATCTTCCAGCCACATTTCCTTCTGTGGTGCTGAAGAAAAATAACCCTATCTCCCTAATACTGTTAAGGAGGGGAAGAGAGGAGGGATAAAATGTCCCTTTTTTAAATTAATTTAGTTATTTTAATTAGGCATATATTGACAGCAAAATGCATTTTGATTCATTGTACACAATCGCAGCACAACTTTTCATTTCTCTGGTTGTACACAATGTAGCTTCACACCATATGTGCAGTCATACATGTACCTAGGGTAATGATGACCATCTCATTCCACCATCTTTCCTGCCCCCATATCCCCTTCCTTTGTCTCCCTCCCCTTTGCCCCATCAAATCTCCTCCATTTTTCAAATGTCCCCCCAATTATGGATCAGTATCCACTTATAATATGAGAGAAAACATTCAGCCTTAGGTTTTTGGGGATTGACTTACTTTGCTTAGCGTGATATTCTCCAGTTCCATCCATTTACCTGCAAATGCCATAATTTTATTTTCTTAATGCTGAGTAATATTCCATTGTGTATATATACCACAGTTTCTATATCCATTCATCTATTGAAGATCATCTAAGTTGCTTCCACAGTTTAGCTATTGTGAATTGAGCTGCTATAAACATTGATGTGGCTGTGTCCTTATAGTATGCTGTTTTTAAGTCCTTTGGGTATAGACCGAGGAGTGGGATACCTGGGTCAAATGGTGGTTCCATTCCAAGTTTTCTGAGGAATTCCATGCTGCTTTCCATATTGGCTGCACCTATTTTCAGTCCCACCAGCAATGTATGAGTGTGCCTTTCCCCCTACATCCTTGCCAACATTTATTGTTTCCTGTATTTTTTTTGGGGGGGGGGTACCAGGGATTGAACTCAGGGGCACTTGACCACTGGGCCACATCCCCAGCCTTTTTTTGTATTTTATTAGAGACAGGGTCTCACTGAGTTGCTAAGTGCCTCACCATTGCTGAGGCTGGCTTTGAACTCGTGATCCTCTTGCCTCAGCCTCCCAAAGTGCTGGGATTACAGGCATGTGCCACCAGGCCCACATTTTCTGATAACTGCCATTCTGACTGGCATGAGATGAAATCTTTTTTTTTTTAATGAGATGAAATCTTAAGAGTAGTTTTGATTTGCATTTCTCTAATTGCTAGAGATGTTGAACAGTTTTTCATATATTTGTTGATTGAATGTATATGTTCCTCTGAGAAGTGTCTGTTCAGCTCCTTAGCCCATTTATTGATTGGGTTGTTTGGTTTTTTGGTGTTAAGATTTTTGAGTTCTTGGACTGGGGTTGTGGCTCAGCGGCAGAGCGCTCGCCTCGCATGTGCGTGGCCGGGGTTCGATCCTCAGAACCACGTAAACATAAATGCATTGCATTGTGTACAACTAAATAAATAAATATTTAAAAAAAAAGATTTCTGAGTTATTTATATATCCTAGAGATTAGTGCTCTATCTGATGTGTGTGTGGCAAAATTTTTTTCCTATTCTGTAGGCTCTCTATTCACCTGTTTCTTTTGCCCAAAAAGGTAATTTTTTAAATATTTATTTATTTGTTTTGGTTGTACACAATGCCTTTATTCTTTGTGTGGTGCTGAGGATCAAACCCGGGCCGCACACATGCTAGGCAAGCACTCTACCGCTGAGCCACAATCCCAGCCCCCAAAAAGGTAATTTTTGTATGTGAATATTAACAAAAAAATTGGGGGAGGTACTAGAGGTTGAACCCATGGGTGCTTAACCACTGAGCAACACCTACAGCCCACACCCTTTTTCCTTTTTTTTTTTTTAATGAGACAGGGACTTGTTTAGGGGCTTGCTAAATTGCTGAGGCTGGCCTCAAAATTGCAAGGCCTTGTGCCTCAGCCTCAGAGCCCCTTGGATAACAGGGTTCCACAACCACAACTTGATGTTACCACAGGTTTTTTTTTTTTTTTTTTTTTTTTTTTTTGGTACCAGGGATTGAACCCAGGATCTTGTAACCACTGAGCCACATCCCCAGCCTTTTTTAAAATTTTTTTTAGTTGTGGATGGACACAATTATTTATTCTTTTAAATGTGGTGCTGAGGATTGAACCCAGTGCCCAACACATGCTAGGCAAGCACTCTACCACTGAGCAACAACTACAGCCCTTATGTTTTATTTTGAGACAGGGTCTCCCTAAATCTTTGGGGCCTTGCTAAGTCACTGAGGTTGGCCACCAACTTGCAATCCTCCATGCCTGGCTGTTACCACAATTTTAAAAATAAATGATATGGGGCTGGGGCTGGGGCTCAGTGGTAGAGCACTTGACTAGCAAGTGTGACGCCCTGGGTACAATCCTCAGCACCACATAGAAATAAATAAATAAAATAAAGGTATTATGAAAAAATATTTTTAAAAAAATAAGTAAATGATGTGATCGAAAGGAAAAAATCTGCTGGGGTGCAGTGGCCTGTAATCCCAGCAAGTAGGGAGGCTAAGGCAGGAGGATCACAAGCTCAAGGTGATCCTCAGCACAGCAACTGAATGAGACCTTGTCTCAAAATAAAAAAGTGTGGAGAATGTTGCTCAGTGGAGGAGCACCCCTGGATTCTGTCCCTGGTACCAAAAAAAAAAAAAAAAAGGAAAACATAAATAGCGTTAGCCAAGCATAGTGCTGCATACCTCTAATCTCAGCTACTGGGTAGACTGTCAAGGGGAATCTCATGTTCAAGGCCAAATTCAGCAATTTAGGGAGACCCTGTCACAAAATAAAGATTAAAAGGGCTGGGGTGAAACTCAGTGCTTGAGGACCTAAGTTCAACCCCCAGTAAAGTCGGAAAAGGAAATGGGGATCTAAAAGGAGCATAGGAGAGGAGCACATGGTTATAGATGGATCAATGAGTTTGAGCTGATAATTAATGAAGGTGGGTAATAGGTACATGTATCACAGGAGAAGAGATGTCTCTGGAGAAGGGTCTAAGGAGTTCCCAGAGGAGTGGGGGAATTAAACTCTGGACCAGCAGGATTCTTGGCATACATCATGGAAAAGAATTTCAGCAAGAGCCCGACAAAGGCATAGACAGAGGTGTATTTAGGAAGGCTGTCTGGAGTATGAGAAGCAGGGCTGAATTGAGCTGGAGGGTCCAATATTTATAGAAGTGCTGTTTCAGGGACTGGACTAGAGGTGGATTCAGGGCGGAGCTACACAATTTGGGGCCAATTTTCCCCGTGCTTGAGTATTTCCCTTATTTTACAAGGACATGGGCCAAGGGCATGTTGCTCAAAATTTACAACTATACTTTCTATATCTCAATGGCTTATGGGTGTTTCTTTTAAGATCAAGTCTCTCGGGCGGGGGTTGTGGTTCAGCGGTAGAGTACTCGACTTGCATGTGCTCGGCCTGGGTTCGATCCTCAGCAAAACGTAAACATAAATGCATTGCATTGTGTACAACTAAAGCAAATAAATAAATACTTTTAAAAAAAAAGATCATCTCTCTCTCTCTCTCTCTCTCTCTCTCTCTCTCTCTCTATCCTAAATCCCTATCTCACATAGAGGTTCAGTGCTTTGTTCTCCTTTTGTATCGTTCTCTTTTGTGTATGTCTAAAGTTTCCCATAACAAAAAAAAATTAAAACAAAGTCTATCACATGACGGAAATGTGAATATGGACTAAGCTCTCTGTGATGTTAAAGGATGTTGTTTGTTTTTAATGTACAATGGCATAGTATTTATGGAAAAAAATAAGTTAGTCACCCACCAACTGCCACCAAGGACTTCCCTAATGCTAAACACCTGCTCCAGTTAGTCCTCTTAAGCAGGAAACAGCTTAGAGATAACTTCACCCATTTTTTTCTCCTTTTATTTTCTTTTTGTGGTGCAGGGATTGAACCCAGGACCTTGTGCACACGAGGGAAGATTCTTTTTCTTTTTTTTTTTTTTTTAAATATTTATTTATTTACTTTAGTTGTACACAATGCAATGCATTTATGTTTACGTGGTGCTGAGGATCGAACCCGGGCCGCGCACGTGCGAGGCGAGCGCTCTGCCGCTGAGCCACAATCCCAACCGACGAGGGAAGAATTCTACCAACTGAGCTATATCCCCAGGGACAGTGTGACAGTGATCCACTTCATTCTTTGAACATAGCCCTTGAGACTCTCCCACAGAGGCCTAGTTTTTAAAAAATTAGTTTTTTTTTTTTTTTCCCCCGCTTCTCCTCCTCCTCCCTAACCTCTAGGAAACAGGATTACCCTTCCTCCCAATCAGAGGCCAGGTTATCAGTCCTTGAGCACATTCCCATCACAGCAAGGAGAAAATTCAGACTTCAGGGACCCCAGCAGAAAATCTTCCAAATTAACAAGTGAATCACCACCCCAGCCAGGAATGTGCAAATTGATGAATCTCTTTAAAAATGCTTTGTTCCCCTGCCGCAGGCAGAAACACAGCCTCAGGGCACAGTACTCCCAGAGTTATCTTTGCTAGTAAAGCAATAAAAGTTCCTTTTTTTCTTTCCTTTTTTTGGTTTTTTTAAATATTTATTTATTTGCTTTAGTTGTACACAATGCAATGCATTTATGTTTACGTGGTGCTGAGGGTCGAACCCGGGCTGCACGTGCTAGGCGAGCGCTCAACCGCAGAGCCACAACCCCAGCCTGTTTTGGTTTGTTTTTGTTTTTTATTTTTTTTAACGTGGTATTGAGGATCTAGCCCAGTGCCTCACACATGCTAGCGCTCTACCACTGAGCTACAACCCCAGCCCTTTTCCCCCTTTTCTCAAAAAACAAAAGAAAAAACAACCTTACCATTTATCAATACATTCTGTGTTATTTACAGGTGAAATGACAGGATATCCTGAATTTGCACTAAAATTCTCAAGCACACACACGCACACACGGGCACACACATAAGATTTAGATTTAGAAAATGGTGTCGACTCTTTTAGCCCAGTTTTCGGGACAAGAGAGACAATATTATACCACTCTGAAAACTCTCAAGTTTTTTTTTGTTGTTGTTGTTGTTGTTTGTTTGTTTTTGGTACCGGGGATTGAACTCAGGGACACTCGACCACTGGGCCACATCCCCAGCCCTGTTCTGTATTTTTATTACAGACAGGGTCTCACTGAGTTGCTAAGTGCCTCGCCATTGCTGAGGCTGGCTTTGAACTCGCGATCCTCCTGCCTCAGCCTCCCAAGTACTGGGATTACAGGCATGCGCCACTGTGCCCAGCTTTATGTTTTTTGCATTTGAAACTTTCCATAATAAGAAATATTTTAAATCTATCAACCCTTATCAACACCCCTTTTGCAGTCACATTCATTCACTCCAATATGTAAGGCCTCACTGTGACTGCTATATATAAGTGATTTTGAACTTTAACATTTTTAACATGAAGCAGAAATTAAACAAAGTAACAGTATTGGGCTGGGGTTGTGGCTTAGCGGTGGAGCGCTCGCCTAGCATGTGCACGCCCTGGGTTCGATCCTCAGCACCACGTACAAATGAACACATTGTGTACATCTAAAGCAAATAGATAAAATATTAAAAAAAAAAAAAAAAAAGTAACAGTATTAAGGCATGCCTTATTCTTTGAAAATAGTGAAATATCCAGCAACTAATCAAGTTTTTTTGTTGTTGTGACTACATAAGCAAGTTCAGCATATATGCTTGATGATGCCTGCTTTCCTTTTCTGCTGGAAGAAATAGACATGTATGTTATTTTTTAAAAAATATTTATTTATTTGCTTTAGTTGTATACAATGTGTGTTTTTAGTTTTACGTGGTGCTGAGAATCGAACCCGGGCCGCGCACGTGCTAGGCGAGCGCTCTACCGCTGAGCCACAATCCCAGCCCCTATTTTTTAAGAGGATGTTTATTTCACATTTGGCATATTATCTTCATGAGACCCCCGCCTCTTAACTCAAGTGGGAGCCAGGAACAGGAGCACAGGCTAAGAAGCTCGATTTTTTTTTTTTAAGCTTCACATCATCTTAGGGGAAGATGTTTGCAAACAGTTCCCATATTACTACACATGCCAATTCATGAACTGTGAAAACAATAACACAATTTTAAAAAACAAGTGTTGGCCGGGTGCGGTGGCGCACGCTTGTAATCCCAGCACTTGGGAGGCTGAGGCAGGAGGATGGCGAGTTCAAAGCCAGCCTCAGCAATGGCGAGGCACTTATCAACTCAGTGAGACCCTGTCTCTAATAAAATACAAAAAAGGCTGGGGATGTGGCCCAGTGGTCCAGTGCCCCTGAGTTCAATCCCCGGTACCAAAAAATAAATAAATAAAAAATAAAAAACAAGAGTTGTTCATCTCTGTAATTATTTCCATTTTGGAACCAGAGAAAAAAGACTATACACAATGAGGCTTTAATTCAATGCCTTGTGCAATAGAAAAGTTGGAAACATTTTTGAGTTCATGAAACTCATTCTCTATTTTGACCCAAACCAGCTGTTTCCTTTAAGCCAACAGAGATTTAAGAGAAAATTCTGGAGCCAGATCCTACCTAGCAATGCCCTGACATAACATCTGATCCTTTAGGAAAACAGTATTACAATGCTTACTCAAGCACATGACATCCCTACAGATTGTTCATAACAATTAGCTTAAAATGCATATTTAGTTAAGTGTATGAAAGTTCATCGAGGCCTTTTTCATATGTACAGACCATGAGGCTTACCTGTGGGAACATTCCATCCAACTCCTTTGTCCCAGGGTTAAGGAAAATTCAGTCCTTGTCCCTGATGCTAGTTCAATAAGGAGGACACAGTTTTGATAAAAAGGGAAGAGTTTTATTGCTTTCCATAGCAAAGGAGAAGCACAGGGGACTCCTGTCCCAGAAGCTGTGATTCTGCCCATCATGAGGAACAGGGGGTTTTAAAAGAGGTGATTCAAAGGCTCCATTCCACGTGTTCTCTGTTGGAGTTGTAATACACTTGTTAATTTGGGACTAAATCTTTTGGGAGATCTTCGGGTGCCATCCCCCAAGTCTGAATTACCGGGTTCCTGCGGAAGGTGTATGCTCCAGGAGGGTTACTGTGCCTTGCATGAGGAAGAAAGGTAATCGCGTTTCCCCTGAGATTAGGGAGGAGCAGGGAGAGAGGAAGAGAAACAAGTCTATTTAAAAATAAATTACGGGCTGGGGTTGTGGCTCAGCGGCAGAACAGAGCGCGGCCCGGGTTTGATCCTCAGCACCAGGTAAACATAAATGCATTGCATTGTGTACAACTAAAGTAAATAAATAAATATTAAAAAATGCAATTTCTCTAAAATAAATAAATAAATAAATTGCAGGCCGGGGGCGGTGGCGCACGCCTGCCTGTAATCCCAGCACTGCTGAGGCAGGAGGATCATGAGTTCAAAGCCAGCCTCAGCAATGGTGAGGCACTTAGCAACTCAGTGAGACCCTACCCTGTCTCTAATAAAATACAAAAAAGGGCTGGGGATGTGGCCCAGTGGTCTGGTCGAGTGCCCCTGAGTTCAATCCCTGGTACCAAAAAAAATAAATAAATAAATAAATAAGTTGTGGGCTTGGATTGTGGCTCAGTGGCAGAGCATTTGCCTGGCACGTGTGAAGCACTGGGTTTGATCCTCAGCACCACATAAAGATAAATAAACAAGGGGCTGAGATGTGGCTCAGAGGTAGGGCTCCCGCTTAGCACGTGCGCAACCCGGGTTCGATCCTCAGCACCATGTAAAAATAAATGCATTTGTGTACAACTGAAGCAAATAAATAAATATTTTAAAAAGATAAATAAACAAAATAAAGGTATTAAAAATAAATAAGTTGGGCTGGGGTTGTGGCTCAGTGGTAGAGTGCTTGCCTAGCACGTGCGCGGCCCAGGTTCGATCCTCAGCACCATGTAGAAATAAACGCATTGTGTACAACTAAAACAAATAAGTAAATGTTTAAAAAAATAAAAATTAGGGGCTGGGATTGTGGCTCAGCGGTAGAGCGCTCGCCTAGCATGTGTGCGGCCCGGGTTCGATCCTCAGCACCACGTACAAATAAACGCATTGTGTACAACTAAAGCAAATAAATAAATATTTTTTAAAAATAAAGAAAAATAAATAAATAAATAAATAAATAAAAATTGAAAAAATAAGTTTCAGTGGCAGAGCAGCAAGGGCTATAATTGTTGGATTCCGGGCAGGGAGGTAGAAGGCCACACCTCCCCAGGTACTTTGTGAAAAAACTACATTTCCCAGGGACCTCAGCCTGGCCAGCAGGTGTCCTGGCCACTACCTCCTGACCTCCGGCAGCCTATAGAGACACTCGCCCCCAGGGGTCTCCCTGACCACCACTCTGCTATTTAAGCCAGCCCCAGACTGAAACCTCTCTCTGTTCACACCTGTCCCTGTTCCCATTCGTCCCTTTTTCCCCTTCTTCTTCCTTCCTGTTCTCCCTTCCCTACCCCCCATTCCCTTCCCTTCCTTTCCCTACCCTTCTCCACGTGGCACCCCAATAAACCCTTTTATTTCACTAACACGGTGTTCCTGGCTAAGTTAACTTTGTTCAGCATTTTCTAACAATTATCAAAGCATATAGTGGACCACTGTTACAACTAAGTAATGGAAGATGAGAATGAAACTTGATGAGAGTTTCAGGAAGGGTTAAAACTCAAAGGCTAAAGGACACAGTCACTGACTTTGGTACTTTTTTCTTTTTCTTTTTTTTTTTTTTGTATCAGAGCCATATCCCTAGCCTGTGTGTGTGTGTGTGTGTGTGTGTGTGTGTGTGTGCACGCACGCGCATGTGCGCGCTTTTATTTAGAGAGAGGGTCTTGCTGATATGCTTAGGGCCTCACTGAGGCTGGCTTTGAACTCATGATCCTCCAGCCTCAGCCTCCCTGGTAACTGGGATTACAAGTGTGCTCCACTACAGCAGCCTTGATACTTTTTCAATGCTTTTTTTTTTTTTTTTAATTTTTTTTTAGTTATCAATGGAACTTAATTTATTTATTTACATGTAGTGCTGATAATTGAACCCAGTGCCTCACATATGCCAGGCAGGCGATCTACCACTGAGCCACAACCCCAGCCCCTCAATGCCTGTTTTTTTTTATATTTATTTATTTGCTTTAGTTGTACACAATGCAATGCATTTATGTTTACGTGGTGCTGAGGATCGAACCCGGGCCGCCCACGTGCGAGGCGAGTGCTCTGCCGCTGAGCCACAACCCCAGCCCCTCAATGCCTGTTTAATATAGATTTTGATCAATATTCACAGGTACAAAAACCAAAACCAGGTAAGCCCCAACACTAGCCACTCCAAAAAGGATTGTCCTGCTATCAGTTCCCGTTCCCCATTGCTGGAGGTCTCTCTCTTTTCTTTTCAGTTAAATAAATCCTACTCCCTTTACTATTCCTTCCCTTATTGTCTATAGATTTTATTCTTCACTTTTGTGAGATAAGAACCCAGAAAGAAATTGGTGAAGCAGAGAATCAGGTTTCTTCTCAAAACTTCCATTTCAGCATGACCCATTAGGAGGGCTATAATCGAAAACAAAGACCAGGGCTGGGGTTGTGGCTCAGAGGTAGAGTGCTCAGCTAGCATGTGCAAAGCCTGTGGTTCCATCCTCAGCATCACGAAAATAATAAATGCATTGTGTACAACTAAGGCAAATAAATAGTTTTGAAAAAAGAAAGAAAGACAATGACAAGAGTCAGGAGGATGCACAGAAACTGGAACTCACAAAGAGAATGTAAAATGGTGCACCCACTTAGTGCAGCAGTTCCTCAAAATTTAAACATGGAGGTCGGGGGAGGTGGCACGTGCCTGTAATCCCAGCTACCAGAGATTCTGAGGCAGGAGGATCATGAGTTCAAAGCCAGACTCAGCAATTTAGCAAGGCCCTCAGTAACTCAGCAAGACCCAGTCTCTAAATAAAATATTAAAAGAGGCTGGGGATGTGGCTCAGTGGTTAAGTACCCCTGGGTTCAATCCCTAGTGCCAAAAAAAGAAAAAGTTAAACGTAGAGTTACCATGTGACCCAGAATTCCACTCCTAGGTATATACCCAAGAGAGATAAAAACACACATTTACGTAAAACTTTTCCACAAAAATTCATAGCAGCATTGTTCATAACCACAACACAAATATCCTCCAATTGACCAATGGATAAACAAAATCTGGTAAATCAATGCAATGGGGTATTATTCAATGAAGTATTGATACATGCTACAGTGTGTATAAACATTGAAAACATTATGCTTGGGCTGGGGTTGTGGCTCAGCGGCAGAGCGCTTGCCTCGCACGTGCGCGGCCCAGGTTCGACCCTCAGCACCACGTAAACATAAATGCATTGCATTGTGTACAACTAAAGTAAATAAATAAATATTAAAAAAAAAGAAAACATTATGCTATGTGAGATAAATCAGACACAAAGGCCACATATTGTATGAATTTATTTATAAGAAATGTCTATTTGGGGCTGGGGTTGTGGCTCAGCAGTAGAGCGCTCACTTAGCGCGTGCGCAGCCCAGGTTTGATCCTTAGCACCACATAAAAATAAACGCATTGCATACAACTAAAGCAAATAAATAAATATTTTAAAAAAAGAAATGTCCAGTTGGGCATGGTGGCGCACACTTCCAATCCCAAAGACTCTGGAGGTGGAGGCAGGAAGATTGCAAATTTGAAGCCAACCTCAACAACTTAGTGAGGCCCTAAGCAACATAATGAGACCCTGTCTCCGAAGAAAAAATTAAAAGGGCTGGGGATATGGCTCAGTGGTAAATCACCTCTGGGTTCAATCCCCAGTACAAAAAAAGAAAAGAATGGTGGGACTGCAAAATGGTGCAACCACTATGGAAAGCAGTATGGAGATTTCTTGGAAAACTGGGAATGGAACCACCCTATGACCCAGCCATCCCACTCCTGGGTCTATTCCCAAAGGACTCTAAAAAAGCATATTACAGTGACACAGCCACTTCAATGTTTATAGCAGCACAATTCACAATAGCTAGGTTGTGGAACCAACCTAGATGTCCCTTGGTAGATGAGTGGATAAAGAAAATGTGGTATATATACACAATGGAATTTTACTCAGCAATAAAAGAGAATAAAATAATGACATTTGCAGGTAAATGGATGAAGTTTGGAGAATATAATGCTAAGTGAAATTAGTCAATCTCAAAAATCCAAATGCCGAATGTTTTCTCTGATATAAGAAGGCTAGTTCACAGTGTTGTTGGATGGGGGTACATAGGAGGATTAGAGGAACACTAGAATGGTCAAAGGGGAGGGAGGGGAAGGGAGGGAGCAAGCGGGGAAGGAGGGGGAGAAAAAAAAAAGAAAGAAAAGGTGGTTGAATGAGACGGATATCGTTATCCTAAATGCATGGTTGAAGACCTGAATGGTACGAATATACTTTGTATACAAATATACAAACAGTTGTATGTAAAAAGATTCTATATACGTGCACTATGAATTGTAATTATTATAAATAAAAAATAAATTTACAAAAAAAGAAAAGAAAGAAACGTCCAGAATAAGCAAATCCAGAGGGGTAGGTTTGGAAGAAATGGAGAGTGACTGCTAATATGTACATGGTTTCTTTTTGGGGTGATGAAAATGTTCTAGTAATGGCTGCACAACTTTGTGAATATTCTAAAACCCGCTGAATTATACACTTTAAAATGGGGAATTTCACCAGGCAGGGTGGCGCACGCCTGTAATCCCAGTGGATCTGGAGGCTGAGGGAGGAGGATTGCGAGTTCAAAGCCAGCCTCAGCAAAAGCAAGGTGCTATGCAACTCAGTAAGACCTTGTCTCTAAATAAAATACAAAATAGGGCTGGGGATGTGGCTCAGTGGTTTAGTGCCCCTGAGTTCAATCCCTGGCATCCAAAACATAAAATAAAATGGGGAATTCTATGATAAATATTAACAAAAATGTTTTTAAGTGCTTACTGTGTCACTACCTCATCCCTATATATTTCCTTGTAGAAGCAAGTGAAAACATTGTGTAATGAGTAAGATAACAGTCTAGTTCCTCTCCATTGCCTAAGTCATGCTTGGAATTTAACTCTCCAGACATACCAATCTATGCTGATCCAAACAGGCAACACTTCACACCGGGTGTTGCCAGACTCTCCACACTTCATTACACTGTGCAAATGCCATGTTCATCTTGGAATATGTTGATTAAAAGCAAACATATGGACTCTGCAGTGAGTTTACTGGAATTGAACTTTCTCTTTTCTTTTATTTTCTTTCTTTCTTCTTCTTCTTTTTTTTTTTTTTTTGGTACCAGGGATTGAACTCAGGGGCACTCGACCACTGGGCCACATCCCCAGCCCTTTTTTGTATTTTATTTAGAGACAGGGTCTCACTGAGTTGCTAAGGGCCTCACCGTTGCTGAGGCTGGCTTTGAACTCGTGATCCTCCTGCCTCAGCCTCCCAAAGTGCTGGGATTACAGGCATGCGCCTACGTGCCCGGCTTCAAATGGTGCCCTTTCTAAATATTGCCTCTCCTTACTTCTTTCAGGATCCCCAACAGAATTCCATGGATCCATGGATCCACAGAGTGGGACTGACTAAAAGATCAGTCTTTGTCCCTAATGCCAATCTAATAAGGAGCACAAAGTTTTGAGAAAAAGGAAAATCTTTTATGGCTTTGCTAGCCAAAGAGAAAAATAGGGGACTTCTGTCTCAGAGGCTGTAATTCTCCCAATTAGGGGGAACAGAGGGTTTTTAAAGAGGTGATTGAGGTGATTCAAATGCTATATTCCAAGTATAACCTGTACTGGGAGGGGTGTTGAATTTCACTTACTAATTTGGGAAAGGGAGAAAAGGAAAAAGCATCCATATTTGGGGGGGGTACCAGATTGAACTCAGGGGCACTCGACCACTGAGCCACATCCTCAGCCCTCTTTTGTATTTTATATAGAGACAGGGTCTCACTGTGTTGCTTAGCACCTCACAGTTGCTGAGAATGGCTTTGAACTCGCCTGTCTCAGCCTCCAGGGCTGCTGGGATTGCAAGCAAGTACCACCACACCTGGCAAAAAAAATGTCCATTTTCAATAGAACTTTATAGTTATATATATAGTAGTTGGGGTCATACTGACAGATTCATATATGCATGGAATTGATTTCAGTTCATGATCCCCACCCCCAAACATGTCCATTTAAAAAATAAGCCTCAGTGCAGAGCAGCAAGGATTATATTCAAAGCATGAAGTGGAGCACTGTTACAGGACCACATGAGGCAGCTCCATCTGGATATCCAGTTGGAGAGGGCACTTCTGCAACCTTTCCCCAGGTTTCCTGACAGCCATTTATCTTTCCTACTTTGTGCTGGGGAAACAGTTTAATAACACAGCTCTTATACTCAGTTATCCACTTGACACAGTGGATATTTCAGATCTGTTTCTGAAAATGTCTGAATAAACCTGATTTTTATAAAAATGAGTGAAATTTGCACAAATTCAGGACAGAATTAAATAATAGATTGTAGCCAGGCGCGGTGGCACATGCCTGTAATCCCAGCAGTTCTGGAGGCTGAGGCAGGAGGATTGTGAGGTCAAAGCCAGCCTCAGCAATGGCGAGGCACTTAGCAACTCAGTGAGACCCTATCTCTAAATAAAATACAAAATAGGGCTGGGGATGTGGCTCAGTGGTCGAGTGCCCCTGAGTTCAATTCCTGGTACCAAAAGACTCCACATATATATGTATATGTGTGTCATTGTTAAATATACATATATATGTATATATGTGTACATATATACACACATACACACACACACACACACACACACACACACACATATATATATATATATATCTGATGTATTAAACAATCTTTTTTTGAGGGGGGTACTGGGGATCGAATTCAGGGGCACTCAACCACTGAGCCACATCTCCAACCCTGTTTTGTATTTTATTTAGAGACAGGGTCTCACTGAGTTACTTAGTCCCTTGCTTTTGCTAAGGCTGGCTTTGAACTTGTGATCCTCCTCCTGCCTCAGCCTCCTGAGCCTCTGGGATTACAAGCATGCACCACTGCGCCCACCCTGCTAAACAATCCTTTGGAGCTAAGTTAGCACCATGACTAATGTAGCCATTGCTGTTAGTCATCTTCAGACAAGTTTAAAAAAAACAATTTATTATGTATTATTTTATTAAATGACTAATTGCCTCTATTTCTTTGTTTTATATCTAGTTTACTCAAAGCCCAGCAGACATAGAGATCCTGTCCAATGGACATAGACACATTTATTCATATCTGTGTATTTATTTATATCTGTAATTCATCAGAGAAGAACTTCCCAAGCCCAGAAAATGGGTAGGTTCAAATTTTTAATTTTTTAATTTTTTTTGTGGCACCCAGGGCCTTGGGCATGAGAGGCAAGCACTCTACCAACTGAGCTCTATCCACAGCCCCCAATTTTTAAAAATTTTTTTAAATATTTATTTATATGCTTTTGTTGTACACAATGCCTTTTTTTTTTTTTTTTTTTTTTTTTTTTTTTTTGGTACCGGGGATTGAACTCAGGGGCACTCGACCACTGGGCCACATCACCAGCCCTTTTTAGAGACAGGGTCTCACTGAGTTGCTAAGTGCCTCGCCATTGCTGAGGCTGGCTTTGAACTCGCAATCCTCCTGGTCTCAGCCTCCCAAAGTGCTGGGATTACAGGCGTGCGCCACCATGCCCGGCTGCCTTTATTTTTATGTGGTGCTGAGGATCGAACCCGGGCCTCACATGTGCTAGGCGAGAGCTCTACCACTGAGCCACAACCCCAGCCCCCACAGCCCCAAATTTTAAAGATTAAAAGGTAATTTAGAGCATTATTTTTAGAGTTTCAAAACCACACATCCAAACTTTACTAAGGGTAACTCTCAATATATTTTGTTTTGTTTTCATTTGTTCGTTTTATTTTGTTTTGTTTTGAGACAGGGTCTTACTGTGTTGTGCAAGCTGGGCCCAAACTCTTGTTTTTTGGGGGGGGGTATTGGAGATTGAACCCAGGGGCACTGAACCACTGAGACAGGGTCATGTTAAATTGCTTAGGGCCTCACTGAGTTGCTAAGGCTGGCTTTGAACTTCCAATCTTCCTATTTCAGCCTCCCAAGTCACTATCATTATAGGTCTGTGCCATTGCACCCAGCCAATAAAACTGCTTTTAAACATACTTCTCACTCAACCTGTGGACTGCTGATATTTTAGAAAAATCATACTGTTGATGCTAATGGTTCTCCCTCTTACTGTCAAGATTTTACTGTCCCCAACCACCCTTTCAGTCTCCCTCCAATAAGTATCCCCTGGGAAGTGTTGGCCAAGTGCAGTCCTCAGACTATTAGTGACACGTGGAGTTTACAAAAAGGGTCCACACAGCTCAGGGGTCTGAAGAAAAATGAAGCAATTATATTCACGTATGTTTAATAAATAGGAAACCTAAGATAAATTATGATTTTTACAGAAACTTCGTTATATCCTCAACCATTGTGACAATCTGAAAGCTTGTGCGTTCCTGATAAAGACTTGATTAGTCAGTTCCTTTCCTTAATATTAAGTTGCTAAAGTGCATTTGATCTTGGTTAATATAATTTATGTCATTTGCATATTATACTTGCATTTCTCCAATTTGTAGTTTTTATTGTAAACCATAGTGGTTCATTATATTTCCAATTTGTAAAATGGATTAGCAGTTCATTAAAGTATAAGAGCAGTTAAGAAAAGGTTATCAAGGCAGGCACAGTGGCGCACGCCTGCAATCTCAGTGGCTCAGGAGGCTGAGGCATAAGGCTGAGGCAAGTTCAAAGCCAGCCTCAGCAACTTAGTAAGGCCCTAAGCAACATAGAAGACCCTGTCTTGAAAGAAAAATTAAAAAGGGTTGAGGATGTGGCTCAGTGGTAATGTGCCCCAGGTTCAATCCCCAGTATCAAAAAAAAGGAAAGGAAAATGTTATAAAAATACTGCAGTACAGCCGGGCGCGGTGGCGCACGCCTGTAATCCCAGCACTTTGGGAGGCTGAGTCAGGAGGATCGTGAGTTCAAAGCCAGCCTCAGCAATGGCGAGGCACTTAGCAACTCAGTGAGACCCTGTCTCTAATAAAATACAAAAAAGGGCTGGGGATGTGGCCTAGTGGTCGAGTGCCGCTGAGTTCAATCCCTGGTACCAAAAAAAAAAAAAAAAAAAAAAAAAATACTGCAGTACAGGGGCTGGGGTTGTGGCTCAGCGGCAGAGTGCTTGCCTCACACGTGCGCGGCCCGGGTTCGATCCTCAGCACCACGTAAACATAAATGCATTGTATTGTGTACAACTAAAGTACATAAATAAATATTAAAAAAAATACTGCAGTACAGAGTAAGTTCATAAATACAAATAGTACATAAGAAATCAGTGTGAATATGAGTGTGACTGTGTGTTACTGGTATAAGAGAGTATGTAGGAATGATAGGCACAGGAAAAAGAATAGGAGTAAAGAACACAATAATTATATGAAAATTAGATGTTCTTTGTCTGTAGACCCCCTGTCTTTCGCCTTTCTGAAACTGTCACTTAGCGGCAGGAAAACACCAGAGCCTTTTTTGTTTTATTTTATTTATTCTAATTTGTTATATATGACAGCAGAATGAAATTCAATTCATATTACATAAATAGAGCACAATTTTTCACATTTCTGGTTGTACAAAAAGTAGAGTCACACCATTTGTGTTTTCATACATGTACTTAGGGTAATGATGTCCATCTTATTCCACCATCTTTCCTACCTCCATGCCCCCTCACTTCCCCTCCCTCCCCTTTGCCCTATCTAAAGTTCGTCTATTCCTCCCACGCTGCACCCCCATCTCCATTATGAATCCTTATATCAGAAAAAACATTCGGCATTTGGTTTTTTGGAATTGGCTTACTTCACTTAGCATTATATTCTCCAGCTCCATCCATTTATCGGCAAATGCCATGGTCTTATTCTCTTTTATTTTTATTTTATTTATTTATTTTTGGTACCAGGGATTGAATTCAGGGGCACTCGACCACTGGGCCACATCCCAGCCCTTTTTTGTATTTTATTAGAGACAGGGTCTCACTGAGTTTTCTACATGCCTTGCCATTGCTGAGGCTGGCTTTGAACTCGCAATCCTCCTGCCTCAGCCTCCCAAGTGCTGGGATTACAGGCATGCGCCACCATGCCCAGCCTTATCTCTTTTAATGTGGAGTAATATTCCAATGAGTATATGTTGCTGCCTGAAGTGATTGCCGCTTGGAGCAACAACGCCACGGGAATAAGTTCAGAGGCGGACTGGAAACAAACAGGCTCTTTATTCTGCTAGCTTCTCTCTCTGGCTCCAACAACAACTCCAACACCAACCACACTCCTCCAACAACCACCACCACAAAATGGCACCGATCCAAACTGCAATGTCCCGGCCAAATCCCGCAAGATCATGCAAATGACGCAGACCCAATCTGCAATGTCCCAGGCCAAGTCTCGAGAGACCATGGAAGGTGGCAATGCTTGAACATCTCTATGGCTCACAGCCAACCACAATCTTAGCCATCTCCTTAATTAGGGCTCCTACAAGTATATATACCACATTTTCTTTTTTCCATTCATCTATTGAAGGAAATCTACGTTACTTCCACAATTTAGCTATTGTGAATTGTGCTGCTATAAGCATTGATGTGGCTGCATCCCTGTAACATGCTGTTTTTAAGTCCTTTGGATATAAACCGAAGAGTGGGATAGCTGGGTCAAATGGTGGTTCCAGTCCCAGTTTTCCAAGTTATCTCCATACTGCTTTCCATATTGGCTGCACCAATCTGCAGTCCCACCAGCAATGTATGAGTGTGCCTTTTTCCCCACATCCTCCCCAACACTTATTCTTGTTTGTATTGTTAGCTGCCATTCTGACTGGAATGAGACGAAATCTTAGAGTAGTTTTGATTTGCATTTCTCTAATTGCTAGAGATGTTGAACATTTTTTCATATATGTGTTGATTGATTGTATATCATCTTCTGAGAAGTGTCTGTTCAGTTCCTTGGCCCATTTAGTGATCGGGTTATTTGCTTTTTTCTTTCTTTTTTTTTTTTTTTGGTGTTAATATGTTTGAGTTCTTTACATATCCTAGAGATTAGTGCTATATCTGATGTGTGTGTGGCAAAAATTTGTTCCCATTCTGTAGGCTCTTTGTTCACTTCACTGATTGTTTCTTTTGCTGAGAAGAAACTTTTTTAGTTTGAATCCATCCCATTTATTGATTTTTATTCTTGCACTATAAGAGTCTTATTAAGGAAGTTGGAGCCTAATCTGACATGATGGAGGTTTGGGCCTACTATTTCTTCTATTAGGCGCAGGGTCTCTGGTTTAATTCCTAGGTCCTTAATCCACTTTGATTTGAGTTTTGTGCATGGTGAGAGATAGGGGCTTAATTTCATTTTGCTGCATATGGGTTTCCAGTTCTCCCAGCACCAACATCAGAACCTTTTAATTCCTTTAAAAAATAAAGGACAATGACCTTTCTGGTGAACCAATTGAGATTTTTCCAGAATAAGCTGGAAATTGTGCTTTCCAGGATGCTAAAGTTTCAAGTTGTACCACTGCCAAGAAGTTTGTAAAGTAACTCACAAAGTTAACAGAAACATGCTAGGAAGGAAAATGAAAGTTTGTTGGCAAAAATTCTTTTATCAAATGACAGTGTGCATATCACCTAATGTCAATAGCATTCTGTACAAACATGTACTCATTATGGTGTTTATGTGAATAGATATTTCACATTATCGCTGCTATATGTTTGCTCTTGGTCTATGTAATAAGCCAAAGTAATTTCTTCTTTAGGTTAAAATTATTGTGGAGCCACTTCTGGCATAGCACCATTGTAAGGCATTTTGAGGTGAGTCAGATTGGTGGCAAGTGACAGAAAAATAATTGCAACTGCCTCAAGTCACATAGCATGTATTGGCTTACACAGCTTCATTTGCCTAAGTAAAATCATTACAAGTGGTTTTGTCTCCATCTCTCCTGTCTTCTGCCATGTTAGCTTCATTTTCAAACTCTGCAGAGTATATCCCATTTGTTCCAATCCCATAAATTCTCAGGTTAAAATCCAACATGCCAGTCTTCTCCTAGCACCAACTAAGGTCTACTTGAATTTGTTGGTTAATTATTTTTTAAAATATTTATTTGTTTTAGTTGCGCACAATGTCTTTATTTTTATGTGGTGCTGAGGATCAAACCTGGGCTGCGTACTCACTTATTCTGGAAAAATCTCACTCTACCACTGAGCCACAACCCCAGCCCCTTATTAGCTAATTCTAACTGGGTCACATGCCTATCTGTGAATCAGATTCTGTGGCCAAGGGAAACCAATGCTTTGACTGGCCACACCTGAGTTACCATCCATCCCTTGAGCTAGGGATGAATTCCACTCTCCCCAAAGCACACAACATGATATGCAAGAAGAGCTGGTGTTCCAAAGGAAAATCAAAGAATCTTACCAAGCAAAGGTTGAATGGTGATGGGAGACAGGGATAATGATAGGTGCCAGCTATAGCATGAGAAAAAAATGACAAAATTTTTCACACTCCTTTATTCACTCAGGACAGCTGGATGTCAGCAATATGCATCTTGATTCAATGTGGAAGTAATCTGGCTAAATTGCCACCATTCAGTGCATATTTCTTCAGTATCCTATGGAAAGTTATAGGCATCATGTAGAAGATGGCTTTTCCATGTTGAATACATTAAAACTATAAAAAAGAAAAAAAGATGCTCATGCAAACGTGACACTGATAATGCCAGTAAAGACCACATCTGTACATTCCAGTGCTTGCTACTTCTCAAGGTACAATTCAGCAATTCAGTTAATACATTGAACAGCCTAAATTTATCACTCAATTTCCAAAATGCCATGATTCTAATGTTCAGCATAAAATATTGGGCATAAATAATTTTAAAACATATATTTTAAAGAAGATCAAATTGAAGTACAAATGGTTCAATCACCAGGAGTTTGACCCTCTCTGAACCTTGGATGAATTTCTTCCTTTGATGGAAAAACAAATCACTGCTGCATTGGGGAGTATATTTTAAAATTACATCCAGTTCCAGTTAAACAAAGCAGATTGATCTCAAACATATACGGGCCCCTCTGCAAACCCCACTAGAAAGGACATTTTTAAGGCATAAACTCACAAAGAAACAGAAAGCCCCCCAAAATATGACAGCAAATGAGATAATGACAAATTTTGAAAAATTTTCAAAGCTATAAAGTAGATGGCCACGTGCCAAATGTCATAATGAAGCAGAAAAAGCTAAGTGCCTGCCAGGTGGGAAGCTAATAAGAAGCAAGATGATTCATGTCACAGAACTCCAGAAAGGCTTAGGAATTGGAGGGAGAGAGCCCTCTGAAGGTAAGGTGAGGGGTGGAGCCAAAACCAGACTTCATGAACATTATTTTAGTTTTTAATTTATTTTTATTTATAATAATTACAATTCATCGTGCACATATATAGCATCTTTTTACATACAACTGTTTGTATACAAAGTATATTCATACCATTCAGGTCTTCAATCATGCATTTAGGCTAATGATATCAGTCTCATTCAACCAACCACCTTATTTTAAAGGAACAGCAAGATCCCAGATCTTCATCCTGCCCCCACATAGTCCTAAATATAGAATAAACGTGAGCAAGAAAATGTAGTTAATTAGCAAAGAAACCTGCAGCATAGCAAAGCTGATTTAAAAATCATTCAAGAAACAAATTTATAGCTGGGCATGGTGGTATGCAGCACCAATGTCCTAGCTACTTGAGAGGCCAAGGCAGAAGGATCTTTTGAGTCCAAGAGTTCGGGGGCCTGTAAGCTGCCTGCTACCGAAAACCGGGAGGAAAAACTCTCGGAGGCAGAGTATAGCTTTTGCTACTTTTACTTCTACTTTCTTAGAGCTTAGAGAGGGAAAGAAAGATCTTCTGTGTCTTGTCTTAGAAAGAAAGATAGAATAGAGCTAGAGCTTCTAGAGTAGAGTAAAGAAAGATAGAGCTTAGCTTAGAGAAAGATTAGAACTTCTTTCTTCTCTCTTCTGTCTTCTGTCTTCCTCAGGAGCCTCGGCCTAACTCTGACCAGTCATTTCTCTTTCTGTCTTTCTATCTGGTTTCTCTTCTGTAACCGCTCTGCCTACGTTCTGGCCTCTCTGATTCTGACTGACCGAGTGACTGCCCGACGGACCGAATTCTCCGTTCTCCTAACTCGGACCGCTTTCACCCGGTTATATACCTTCAGGTTTGCGGGTGCCTACAGGTGCGTCACATACATATCAGGTGGAACTTATGGCTTCCAGCTAGCTACAACAGCCCTTCCTAATTAGGGCTCCTTCATATTCCTTCCCTTTAGTTTAAAAAGGTGCTTTAATTCTATTTTCTCTATTTTATTTTCTCTATTTTCTTTTATTTTCTTGTCCCTACCTAGCTTTTCACCTTTTTATTTTTGAAAGGGTGGATATTTGAGCCCTTTTTGAGAAGGTGCTGTGGCTTTAAGGAAGCCTACTGCTGAGGAGCAGCTAACACACTTAGTTAAGCACAACTGCATAAGCGGCTTTGACTTTTTTTTTTTTTCTTGTCTCTTCTTTATTTTTTTTTTTTTTTTTTTTTTTTTTTTTTTTTTTGTGGTACCGGGGATTGAACTCAGGGGCACTCAACCACTGGGTCACATCCCCAGACCTTTTTTGTATTTTATTTAGAGACAGGGTCTCACCGAGTTGCTAAGTGCCTCCCCATTGCTGAGGGTGGCTTTGAACTCGCGATCCTCCTGCCTCAGCCTCCCAAAGTGCTGGGATTACAGGCGTGCGCCACCGCGCCCGGCTGTCTCTTCTTTATTTTTATGGCTTTTTTCTTTATGGCTTTCTTGCCAAAGCTCAATGGCTTTTTTTCTGCATGGTTTTTACCATGCTATTTAATTCTCTATTTTCTTTTAAGCTCATGGCTTTTTTCTTTATACTAAAGCTCAAGGCTTTTTCTCTATATTTTTTATGGCTTTTGGCCGGCTACTCTGCTTCGGCTTTTGGCCGGCTCGCTTCGGCTTTTTTTTTTTTTTCGGCTTTTGGCCGGCTACTCTGCTTCGGCTTAATTCTTAACTGGCCTCAACTGAGTCAGAGGCTATGCTCTCTTGTTTCTACTCTTTTTGCTGGTCTCAACTGAGTCTGAGGCTATGCTTTTTCATTGCTCTTATTTCTTAGCTTTTCTTCTCTGCCTGCCGAGCCCCCGGACGGACCACCATTTGTAAGCTGCCTGCTACCGAAAACCGGGAGGAAAAACTCTCGGAGGCAGAGTATAGCTTTTGCTACTTTTACTTCTACTTTCTTAGAGCTTAGAGAGGGAAAGAAAGATCTTCTTGTCTTGTCTTAGAAAGAAAGATAGAATAGAGCTAGAGCTTCTAGAGTAGAGTAAAGAAAGATAGAGCTTAGCTTAGAGAAAGATTAGAACTTCTTTCTTCTCTCTTCTGTCTTCTGTCTTCCTCAGGAGCCTCGGCCTAACTCTGACCAGTCATTTCTCTTCTGTCTTCTATCTGGTTTCTCTTCTGTAACCGCTCTGCCTACGTTCTGGCCTCTCTGATTCTGACTGACCGAGTGACTGCCCGACGGACCGAATTCTCCGTTCTCCTAACTCGGACCGCTTTCACCCGGTTATATACCTTCAGGTTTGCGGGTGCCTACAGGTGCGTCACATACATATCAGGTGGAACTTATGGCTTCCAGCTAGCTACAACAGCCCTTCCTAATTAGGGCTCCTTCATATTCCTTCCCTTTAGTTTAAAAAGGTGCTTTAATTCTATTTTCTCTATTTTATTTTCTCTATTTTCTTTTATTTTCTTGTCCCTACCTAGCTTTTCACCTTTTATTTTTGAAAAGGGTGGATATTTGAGCCCTTTTTGAGAAGGTGCTGTGGCTTTAAGGAAGCCTACTGCTGAGGAGCAGCTAACACACTTAGTTAAGCACAACTGCATAAGCGGCTTTGACTTTTTTTTTTTTTCTTGTCTCTTCTTTATTTTTTTTTTTTTTTTTTTTTTTTTTTTTTTTTTTTGTGGTACCGGGGATTGAACTCAGGGGCACTCAACCACTGGGTCACATCCCCAGACCTTTTTTGTATTTTATTTAGAGACAGGGTCTCACCGAGTTGCTAAGTGCCTCCCCATTGCTGAGGGTGGCTTTGAACTCGCGATCCTCCTGCCTCAGCCTCCCAAAGTGCTGGGATTACAGGCGTGCGCCACCGCGCCCGGCTGTCTCTTCTTTATTTTTTATGGCTTTTTTCTTTATGGCTTTCTTGCCAAAGCTCAATGGCTTTTTTTTTCTGCATGGTTTTTACCATGCTATTTAATTCTCTATTTTCTTTTAAGCTCATGGCTTTTTTCTTTATACTAAAGCTCAAGGCTTTTTCTCTATATTTTTTATGGCTTTTGGCCGGCTACTCTGCTTCGGCTTTTGGCCGGCTCGCTTCGGCTTTTTTTCGGCTTTTGGCCGGCTACTCTGCTTCGGCTTAATTCTTAACTGGCCTCAACTGAGTCAGAGGCTATGCTCTCTTGTTTCTACTCTTTTTGCTGGTCTCAACTGAGTCTGAGGCTATGCTTTTTCATTGCTCTTATTTCTTAGCTTTTCTTCTCTGCCTGCCGAGCCCCGGACGGACCACCATTTGTAAGCTGCCTGGTACCGTAAACCGGGATAAAAACTCTCGGGGGCAGAGTATAGCTTTTGCTACTTTTACTTCTACTTTCTTAGAGCTTAGAGAGGGAAAGAAAGATCTTCTTGTCTTGTCTTAGAAAGAAAGATAGAATAGAGCTAGAGCTTCTAGAGTAGAGTAAAGAAAGATAGAGCTTAGCTTAGAGAAAGATTAGAACTTCTTTCTTCTCTCTTCTGTCTTCTGTCTTCCTCAGGAGCCTCGGCCTAACTCTGACCAGTCATTTCTCTTCTGTCTTCTATCTGGTTTCTCTTCTGTAACCGCTCTGCCTACGTTCTGGCCGCTCTGATTCTGACCGACCGAGTGACTGCCCGACGGACCGAATTCTCCGTTCTCCTAACTCGGACCGCTTTCACCCGGTTATATACCTTCAGGTTTGCGGGTGCCTACAGGTGCGTCACATACATATCAGATGGAACTTATGGCTTCCAGCTAGCTACAACAGCCCTTCCTAATTAGGGCTCCTTCAGGGGCCAGCCTGGGTTACTTAGTAAGAGACTCCCCGTGCTGGGGTTATGGCTCAGCGGTAGAGCGCTCTCCCAGCACGTGAGCGGCCCAGGTTCAATCCTCAGTACCAAGTAAAAATAAAGGCATTGTGTACAACTAAAACAAATAAATAAATATAAAAAAAGAGACGCCCACCTCTTAAAAAGGATAAGGGTGAAATTTGTACATTCGAGCAGGAAAAACATGCCACAATAAGTTTAAGTTAGCAACAAAACTGTTAACATCTTACAGGACAATAAAACCATAACTTGTGGAGTTATCCTTTCTACTAGACATCTCTATTGAGCAAAAATTTATAAGTTAAGATGTACTGGGTCAGGCCCCAAATGGCTGTAGTGAGGCTCCCTCACTGAGACTTTGGGGCTATGGTATGTTTTTAGTGTATAGCCAGGGCTAGGAACCAACTATGTTATGGTTAGTCAAGGCCAGAAACACAATGATTCAAGGTCATAAACATTAACTTGTAAGCATGCACCCCCCTTCCCGTTATGTAACCTGCTGGCAATGTGCCTTCTTTGTTTGGCCTGCATATAAAAAAGGCTTATTTAAATGGGCTAAGGTGGCCCTGCTAAAATGGAAATGGGTGGGGCCTGAAGCTGAAGTTGGGGGAGGACTAATGCCTGTGGTCATCAGTGAATAAAACCTCTCTACTATCCTAACTGTGCCCAGCATCTTCTTCTTTTTTTAAAATATTTATTTATTTGCTTTAGTTGTACACAATGCATTTCATTTTTATGTGGTGCTGAGGATCAAACCCGGGCCGCACACGTGCTAGGCGAGTGCTCTACCGCTTGAGCCACATCCCAGGCCCCCCAGCATCTTCTTCCACCTGCCGAACCCTGAATCTGTTTCCTGGGTCAGAGCCCCCACATGACAACATGTAAGTCTACAGAGTATGAACCTTAATTAACAGAAACTAGTATGTCAAATAAGGGTACATTTTCCTAGAGAATGAAATACTCGCCGGGCGCGGTGGCGCACGCCTGTAATCCCAGCACTTTGGGAGGCTGAGGCAGGAGGATCGTGAGTTCAAAGCCAGCCTCAGCAATGGCGAGGCACTTAGCAACTCAGTGAGACCCTGTCTCTAATAAAATACAAAAAAGGGCTGGGGATATGGCCCAGTGGTCGAGTGCCCCCTGAGTTCAATCCCTGGTACCAAAAAAAAAAAAAAAAAAAAAAAAAAAACTCAACACCAAAAAGCAAATAACCCAATCAATAAACTGGCAAAGGAGTTGAATAGACACTTCACAGAAGAAGAGATACAATCGGTCAACAAATATACGAGAAAATTCAAAATCACTAGCAATTAGAGAAATGCAAATTAAAACTATACTGAGATTTCATCTTACTCCATTCAGAATGACAACTATCAAGAATACAAGTATGGGGCTGGGGGGTTGTGGCTCAGCGGCAGAGCGCTTGCCTCTCATGTGCGCGGCCCGGGTTCGATCCTCAGCACCACGTAAACATAAATGCATTGCATTGTGTACAACTAAAGTAAATAAAAATAGATATTAAAAAAAAAAAAAAGAATACAAGTATGAAGGGCTGGGGATATAGCTCAGTTGGTAGAGTGCTTGCGTAGTATGCACAAGGCCCTGGGTTAAATCACCAGCACCACACACATACACACAAAAGAATACAAGTAAAAATAAATGTTGGCAAGGATATGGGGGAAAAGTTTTACTCATACTGAAAATTGGTGCAACCACTCTGGAAAGCAGTATGGAGATTCCTCAGAATACTTGGAATGGAACCACCATTTGACCCAGTTATCCCACTCCTTGGCATACATCCAGAGGACTTAAAATCAACATACTAGGGGCTGGGATTGTGGCTCAGTGGTAGAGCGCTCACCTAGCACGTGCGCGGCCCGGGTTCAATCCTCAGCACCACGTACAAATAAATGCATTGTGTACAACTAAAGCAAATAAATAAATATTTTAAAAAAATCAACATACTATAATGACACAGCCACATCAATGTTTATAGCAGCTCAATTCACAATAGTTAAGCTATGGAATCAATCTAGATGCCCTTCAGCAGATGAATGCATAAAGAAAATGTGGTGTATATACACAATGGAATATTACTCAGCCATAAAAAGAAGGAAATTATGGCATTTGATGGTAAATGGATGGAACTACAGACTATCACACTAAATGAAATAAGCCAATACCCCCAAAACCAAAGGATGCATGTTCTCTCTGATATGCAGATGCTGACTCATAGTAGGTGAGGGGTATTGGGGAGTTATTCACTGGATTAGACAGGGTGGAGTTGGGGGAAGGGAAGGGGCATGGGAATGGGGAAGACAGTAGAATGAATGAGACATAACTTTCCTATGTTCACATATGAACACATGACCAGTGTAACTCTACATCTCTACAACCACAAAAGTGGGAAGTTATACTCCATGTATGTATGATGTGTCAAAATACATTATACTGTCATGTGTAACTAAGAATAACAAACTTTTTAAAAAGGCAGATTCATACCTAAGAGATTCTGACCATATTCTCAGGAAACATGCTTTAGTGCAGAAATAGAATTGGTGAATGGTCACAAAGGACAGATGGGTTTCACTACTGCCCATGTGGCTCCCTGACTCTGCCTGAAAGTCATCCAGATTCTCTTCTTTACATACACCTCCAGGGCCTCAAAGTCACACTATTACCAAAAGCTCAGTCCTTGTCCCCGATGCCAATTCAGTAACAAGGACAAGATTTTGAGAAAAACAAGTTTTATCACCTTGTTCCTGTCCCTGAGGCTTTGATTCTGCCCATCAGAGTATACAGTTTTTTGGTTTTGTTTTTGGTTTTTGATTCTGGGGATTGAATCCAGGGGCACTTAACCACTGAGCCACATCCCTAGCCCTTTAATTTTTTTTTTTTTTTTTTTTTGAGACAGGGTCTCACTAAGTTGCTGAGTCTGGCTTTGAACTTGAATCTTCCTGGGGCTGGGGTTGTGGCTCAGTGGTGGAGCACTTGCCTAGCATGTATGAGGCACTGGGTTCGATCCTCAGCACTGCATATAAATGCATAAAATAAAGGCCCATCTACAACTAAAAAAATATTTTTAAAAAAAGAACTTGGATCTTCCTGCCTCAGTCTTCTGAGCCTATAATCCCAGTGACTCGGGAGGCTGAGGCAGGAGGATCGCAAGTACAAAGCCAGACTCAACAATTTAGTGAGGTGCCAAGCAACTTAGTGAGACCCTTTATCTAAATAAAAAATAAAAAGGGGGGCTGGTGATATAGCTCAGTCGGTAGAGTGCTTGCCTTGCATGCACAAGGCCCTGAGTTCAATCCCCAGCACTGCCATAAATAAATAAATAAATAAAATAAAAAGGGCTGGGATGTAGCTCAGTGGTTAAACACCACTGAGTTCAATCCCTAGTACCAAAAAAAAATAAAAAATAAATAAATAAAAATTTAAAAGGAATTTTCAGACAGAATGGAAGATTATTCAGGAAGCACAACATCATGGGAGTTAACAGAACAATTTTTTTAAAATATTTATTTATTTGCTTTAGTTGTACACAATGCAATGCATTTATGTTTACGTGGTGCTGAGGATCGAACCCGGGCCGCGCACATGATAGGCGAGCGCTCTGCCGCTGAGCCACAACCCCAGCCCAACAGAACAATTTTTAAAAGGAGGAAATGATTAATATTGTCAAATACTGCATGTAGATAAGGAGCAAAAACCATGCTGTACTTTTTGGCAGGTAGGGGTTCATTTGTTTGGAGAGAAACTGCAGCCACTTGGGATTGAACATTTCCTCCATGTTCTCCTTCTATAGTAGTTTCCATAATTCATCCATGGTTTGTCACTGCAGATACAAGGAGAAGCCCACTCTCTGCATGTCAAGGATAATGGTTATTATTATTGTTTACTTGCTGATTCCAAGAAGTCTATATTAGTAGAACCTCGCTTCAAGTTGTATTTAGTGTTGTTCTGTTTTGTTATTTGCTTCCACATCTTTTTTTTTTTTTTTTTTTTTTTTTTTGTACCAGGATTGAACCAGGGGCACGTAACCACTGAGCCCCATCCCCAGCCCATTTTTTGTATTTTATTTAGAGACAGGGTCTCACTGGGTTTCTTAGAGCCTCACTAAATTGCTGAGGCTGGCTTTGAACATGCCCTGAGCCTCCCAAGCCGCTGGGATAATAGGCATGTGCCATGGTGCCCAGCTTCATGGTACCGGGGATTGAACTCAGGGGCACTCGACCTCTGGGCCACATCCCCAGCCCTTTTTTGTATTTTTTATTTAGAGACAGGGTCTCACTGAGTTGCTAAGTGCCTCGCCATTGCTGAGGCTGGCTTTGAATCGCGATCCTCCTGCCTCAGCCAAAGTGCTGGTGCGCCACCGCGCCCGGCGTCAGCTTCACTTTTTATATAGCAATACAACCATTGACTTTGTCAAAGACCCCCACAAAGTCTTCCAGAGCCGCTGTTTAATGACACAAAGATTGGGTCACTGAACTTGCTCAGTAAGGGAGAGGCCTGATTTTAAAAAGTCTCCAAAATGACTTAAAAGAGAAAGTTAGGGGGACTGGGGATATAGCTGAGTTGGTATAGTGCTTGCCTAGCATGCACAAATCCCTGGGTTCAAACCCCAGCGTCACCAAAAAAAAAAAAAAAAAAAAAAAGAGAGAGAGAGAGAGAAAGAGAGAAAGTTAAAGGGCTTAGCTCAGACTAGGGCTGGGCTAGGCAGCAATGAACACGTGTCTGAATTTGTAAACCATACAAGTTGCTAAACCTTGCAACACATGGGTTGAATAGGCTGGTGCCAAAACTATTTGGGCTTAAGCAGTTTTTGTTGCAAGTTTGTGGTCTACCTTTCTGGGACAGTTATGTTATCCATTATAGAAAATTATGCTATAAATATATTCTAATATAACATTGAAAGGATATGCAGCTGTCATTTTGTCAATTCCTAAGTTTTATGTATTTTTTTCTTGAAAATAAGAGCTACACATTAGTGGTCTGGGAGCAACATGATATGGTGCAGGGACAATAAATAGGTTTCAACCATTGATCCAACTCAGTGCCAACTGACATCACAGTACCATCAATAAAAAGGATTTTGAGGCGCTCTCAGAGTCTTAAAGAAAGAATCCCAGGATGTATTGCAACATTCCGTTGTGTGCTTCCTGTTCTACAGAAACAAGAAAGCTAAAAACAGCATTTCCTATATTCTTCTGAAACTAGGGTTCAGATATGTTTGGGGTCTGCCAACCAAATGCCCTCAAACCAGCATGATATGAAGCATCTCTTGATAGTGTTCCCAAAACCGGAGCTGTATTGGTTGTGCCTTTGGAGCATGGCTGTGCCTGTCTTCCTTGAACTCCATGAACCAAACCAAAACCCTGGCATCAAATTCCATTTATTTATTTATTTTGGGTACTGGGGATTGAACTCAGGGGCACTCAAGAATTGAGCCACATCCCCAGCCCAATTTTGTATTTTATTAAAGACAAGGTCTCCCTGAGTTGCTTAGCGCCTCGCCATTGCTGAGGCTGGCTTTGAACTTGCAATCCTCCTGTCTCAGTCCTGAGCCACTGGGATTACAGGTGGGCATCACCATGCTTAGCCAAATCCCCTTTCTTACATAGGTAATTACTCTTTTTTTTAATATTTATTTGCTTTAGTTGTACACAATGCGTTTATTTTTAAGTGGTGCTGAGGCTCGAACACGAGCTGCGCACATGCTAGGCGAGTGCTCTACCACTGAGCCACAACCCCAGCCCCAGATAATTATTCTTATAATCAAGAGTCCTACAGCCAGGAGCCGTGGTGCACACCTATATGCCCAGTGATTTGTGAGGCTGAGGTAGGAGGATTGTAAGTTCAAGGCCAACCTCAGCAATTTTTTCAAGGACCTAAGCAACTTAGTGAGACTCTGTCTCAAAACTAAAAACAAAAACAAAAAAAGGCTGGGATGTGGCTCAGTGGCTGAGTACCCCTGGGTTCAATCCCCAGAACCCAAAACAAAATGAGTCCCGAATGATAAATCAGTTTGCACACAAAATTTTGCATGCAATTTTAGGCCCTCACAAAACGCATCCATGAACTCTGGATTAAACAGGCTCTACTTTAAGAATATACTAATTTATCAGGGAGCGGTGGTGCACGCCTGTAATCCCAGCACTTAGGAGGCTGAGGCAGGAGGATCCTGAGTTCAAAGCCAGCCTCATCAATGTTGAAGCACTTAACAACTCAGTGAGAACCTGTCTCTAATAAAAAATACAAAAAAAGGGCTGGGGATGTGGCTCAGTGGTCAAGTGCCCCTGAGTTCAATCCCTGTTACCAAAATAAATAAATAATAAAAAAAGAGCAGGGGCCGGGCGCGGTGGCGCATGCCTGTAATCCCAGCACTTTGGGAGGCTGAGGCAGGAGGATCACGAGTTCAAAGCCAGCCTCAGCAATGGCGAGGCACTTAGCAACTCAGTGAGACCCTGTCTCTAATAAAATACAAAAAAGGGCTGGGGATGTGGCCCAGTGGTCGAGTGCCCCTGAGTTCAATCCCCGGTACCAAAAAAAAAAAAAAAAAAAAAAAGAGCAGGGGATTTAGCTTAGTGGTAGAGCACTTACCTAGCATGCACAGGGCCCTGTGTTCCATCATTACTACTGCAATAATAATAATAATAATAATAATAATAATAGCATAATTCTATTTAGCTGAAGTTCAAGAAGGGGCAAAACTAATTTGCAGTGATAGAACTCATGATAGTAGTTACCTCTGGGGTGAGCACCAATATTGCCTGAGAAGGGAATATGAGGGAACCTTCTGGGGTTGCTGAAAATGTTGTATAACTTGATCCAAGTGATCTTTATAGGTTTACATATGTAAAACAATCATTGGGCTGTACACATCAATTAATGTATTTTGTACACTTTACTATGGTTTGGGGTATCTTTTTTTTTTTCTTTAACTTTTTAGTTGTAGATGGACATAGTACCTTTATTTTATTTTTATGTGGTGCTGAGGATTGAACCCAGTGCCTCACACATGCTAGGCAAGCGCTCTACCACTGAGCCACAATCACAGCCCCTGTGTGGGGTATCTATTACAGCATAACAGACCACCAAAAACCTTGTTGACTTGAACCAATTACAACCACTTATAATTACTCACAATTCTATGGGCCAACTGAGCAGTCCATCCCCCAGAGGTTTCTGTCATGGTAGCTGTGTTGGAGTCATCTGGAGGCTCACCTGGGCTGCATGCTGGGCCTCACTCTTTCTCCATGTAGTCTCAGGACCTGTTGTCACCACATGGCCTCTCCAGTAGTAATATGTAGCAGCCACACAAAGCAAGCCACGCAGATGTCCCTTTAAGGGAGAACCTGCTCTGAAGAATTTAGTTACCTGACAGCCTCTAGGTGTTGTCTTTGGAATCCACTATAGCCTTTACTAAGGCCATATTCTCTCTGGCCTTCATATAGCCATTTATTTAACACAGTGGGGACACTAGAGCTGAACAATTCCTGCCCATTAAGGGACTTCTCTGATGGGCAGTTTTTTTCTCTGAAGCTCCCCATCAGCCTGGCCAAGAATTTTTCAGAGCTGCTACCTACTGAAGCCAGATTTAAAAGATAGGTAGTTAGTGTAGTTAGGTAAATGGGGTCTAATATTGAGTCTAATAAAGAAAATGGAGTCTGTCTGAGCCCAGGAAACCAGAACAACACCTGGGAAATTAAAATGTTAGTGTTCCCAAGGCCCCGGGCCCATCGCAAAGAACTATTAATGAAGCACCTCCCAGCAAGAAAGGGAGGTGCTAATCAAATCACCCCAGGCCCTTCCTGCCCAGATCACTGCCCCCCCCCATGGGCCCACCTGTCTTCCACCTTTTGGCCTCCCACCTGCATCTCCCACCACCTGAAGGATAGAGGGAGATAAGCAAAATAAAGGACAGGAATGTAGGTAGACAAAAGAAGACCTCCCGTTCCCACGGATTCCGCCTGCCTTTCGGGTCCCCTTTTCCCAGGGGTGGGGGGTGTCTTTTCTGCTATCCTTTAATAAAGCCTTTTACTTTTCACTCTTCACTTGCCTTGGCATGCTTCTCTGGTGTTGTACTTCAGCATTCGGGGAAGCAAGGACTCATCACAGAATGATGGTATCACTAACCAACCCTCCTTTCTTCCCTCTCACCCTTGGCAAGTGTCAAATCCACAACAGGATCTGAAGTCTTTCCCAGGCAACACCTATTTTCTCTCTCCTTTTTGTCCTTCACTAGCATTGCCCTTAATAAATCTCTCACACATATAATTTGGTCTTAGTGTTTGCTTTTTGGAACATCCAAACTCATGGGGCCCCCCAAAACAAATATTCCAAAAGAAAGGAAGCAAAACCCACCAGTGGTCATAAAGGCCAGGCCCAGAACTGACCCAGGGCCACTTCTGCTATATTCTATTGTCAAGTCACAAGTCAGCCTGTGGGAGGGGACTACCAGAGCATGAGTATTTGTGTCTGTCTGTGATGCTGGGGATGGAACCCGGGGCTTCAGGCACACTAGGCAAGCACTCCGTCACTGAGCTATAAACCCAGCCCACCGTGAATACTGAGGTCATCTTTAGAGACTAGCTACCAAAACTGTACATATGTTATACCTCAATTTTAAAAGTTTTTCTTAAAAAAATAAATAAATAAAGGCCTAAAGCCGGGCGTGGTAGCACACGCCTGTAATCCCAGCACTTGGGAGGCTGAGGCAGGAGGATTGCGAGTTCAAAGCCAGCCTCAGCAATGGCGAGGCACTTAGCAACTCAGTGAGACCCTGTCTCTAATAAAATACAAAAAAGGGCTGGGGATGTGGCCCAGTGGTTGATCGCCCCTGAGTTCAATCCCTGGTACAAAATAAATAAATAATAAAAATAAAGACCTTGGGCTGGGGTTGTGGCTCAGTGGTAGAGCACTTGCCTAGCATGTGTGAGGCACTGGGTTCGATTCTCAGAACCACATATAAATAAATAAAATAAAGGTCCATTGACAACTAAAAAAATATTTTAAACAAATAGAGGCCTTGAAGTCAAGGTGGAGATGAATGTACTATGGAAGTCAACACCAGAGTGGAACTTCTGGAGAATACCACCTGCGTTTGTGCCATGTGCCTGCATTAAAAAAGAGATTGGGGCCGGGTGTGGTGGCACACGCCTGTAATCCCAGCACTTTGGGAGGCTGAGGCAGGAGGATCATGAGTTCAAAGCCAGCCTCAGCAATGGCGAGGCACTTAGCAACTCAGTGAGACCCTGTCTCTAATAAAAATACAAAAAGGGCTAGGGATGTGACCCAGTGGTCGAGTGCCCCTGAGTTCAATCCCTGGTACCACACACACAAAAAAAAGATATTGGGGGGTGCTTAGGAAATAGCTCAGTTGGTAGAGTTCTTGCCTTGGGTGCACAAGGTCCTGAGTTCAATCCTCATGCACCACAAAAAAAAAAAAAAAAAAAAAAAAGAGAGAGAGATTGGCAAGTAACACTGCTCATGTTTGGCTTTATATTCGGGCTCAGCTGTGAACTATATGAACTTTATTCACCAGGGCCATTCATCTGTCAGCTCAGCCTTGTATACCTTTGGGTGATTGGGGAAGCATACACAAAGACAGGTTAAGACAAGCATTGGCTGATTTCCACTGATTTCACCTGTAAGATCTTGTCATGAAATTTTTCAGTTTAATCATTATTTGAGTTTAATATAAACAGTAATCTGATCTAATTAAGTAATTACACAGCATCATATTTGGCTGTTAGAAAAGTCAAACACTATCTTTCTTTAAAGAAAACAAGTTATTAGGGCACAAAAGAAACAATTGTGTTTTTTTTTTTTCCTTTTCTTTTATTTATTTATTTATTTTGTTACCGGGGATTAAACTCAGGGGCACTCGACCACTGGGCCACATCCCCAG
Organism: Tamias sibiricus; assembly: GCA_025594165.1. NCBI lineage: Eukaryota > Metazoa > Chordata > Mammalia > Rodentia > Sciuridae > Tamias > Tamias sibiricus. The sequence goes on along the minus strand of CM046667.1, from coordinate 18,520,088 downwards.
CCCTTTTTTGTATTTTATTAGAGACAGGGTCTCACTGAGTTGCTAAGTGCCTCGCCATTGCTGAGGCTGGCTTTGAACTCGTGATCCTCCTGCCTCAGCCTCCCAAGTGCTGGGATTACAGGTGTGTGCCACCATGCCAGCCTTCTTTTTATTTTCATATTGTGCCTCACTAACAAATGCTTATACTCACAGGTCCAAGGAAAAGCTAAGACAAAAGAATAAAAAATAAAAGTTGAGCTGGGTGTGGTGACACACACCTGTAATCCCAGCGGCTCAGGAGGCTGAAGCAGGAGGATCATAAGCTCAAAGCCAACCTCAGCAAAAGTGAGGCACCAAGCAACTCAGTGAGACCCTTTCTCTAAATAAAATACGAAATAGGGCTGGGGATGTAGCTCAGTAGTCGAGTGCCCCTGAGTTCAATCCCTGGTACCAAAAAAAAAAAAATTGAGGCAGGCCAGGCATGGTGGTGCATGCCATCCCAGTGCCACTGGAGGCTAAGGCAGGAGGATTGCAAGTCCAAGGCCAGACTCAGCAATTTAGCAAAGCCCCAAGTAACTTAGTAGGAATGTTTCAAAATAAAAAAATAAGGAGCTCAGCCGGGCGCGGTGGCGCACGCCTGTAATCCCAGCACTTTGGGAGGCTGAGGCAGGAGGATCCCGAGTTCAAAGCCAGCCTCAACAATGGTGAGACACTTAGCAACTCAGTGAGACCCTGTCTCTAATAAAATGCAAAAAAGGCCGGGGATGTGACCCAGTGGTCGAGTGCCCGTGAGTTCAATCCCTAGTACCACAAAAAAATAAATAAATAAATAAAAATAAGGAGGTCAGTGGGATGTTGCTCAGTGGTTAGGCTCTCCTGAGTTCAATCCCCAGTACCAAAGGGGGAAAAAAAAGAAAAAGAAGGTTTTTCATCAAAATCTTTAGTTTTGCTTGTTCTAGAATTTCATTTACGGGCTGGGGAGTTAGTTCAGGAATAAAGCACTTGCCTCGCATGGCCCAAGATATGGGTTCAATCCCCAGCACCACAAAAAAAAAAAAAAAAAAAAAAAGTTCTATATAGACTTTCATTTACATGATATCCAAGAGAATGGCTCCAACATAATGTTTCTGAGAGTCATTTATGTTGTTGCATGTGTCCATTTTTTTTCCTTTTTTATTACTCAACAGTATTCCACTGTACAATACACCCCAATTCAATTATCTTTTCTCTGCTGATGGATATTTGGGTTGTTTCCAACTGGGGTTCTTATGAGGAAAGTTACTATTGAACACTTTTGTATGGTTTTTGGGTATGTGTGGACAAATGTTTTCATGACTCATAAGGAAATACCTAGGCATGAGATTTGTGGCTACTTGGGCAGATGTATATGTAACTTGATAAGGAACTGACTAAAAGTTTTTCAAAGTTGTACTATTTTACATTCCTACCACCAATTCAAGACAATTATCCCACATTCTTGACATTGTTGGTTTTTAAAATTTTCAGTTACTATAGTATTACCCTAATTGAGCTTTAATTCCCTTTCCATGATAACTAATGATGTTGAGCACCTTTACATGTGCTGATTGGACATTCCTAATTTCTCGAAAGTCTCTTTTGAGACTTGTCTGCTTTTGATGACTTCAATATGCTATTTTTACAGTCTGCTTTAATCTCCTTTAAAGAAGCTGTTATCCAAGTTTGCTGCCTCACACAGTTCCATGATGAAACAGAACAATTCTAGCAGTATGCATAGCCAAAATAACTTTTTATACTGGTCCAGTTTCATGTTTAAAATTAAATGCCCTTGGCCGGGCACAGTGGCACACGCCTGTAATCCCAGTGGCTTGGAGGCTGAGAGAGGAGGTCACAAGTTCAAAGCCAGCCTCAGCAAAAACAAGGTGCTAGGGGGCTGAGGTTGTGACTCAGTGGTAAAGTGCTCACCTAGCACATATGGGGCACTGGGTTCTATCCTCAGTACCACATAAAAATAAACAAAATAAAGGTATTGTGTACATCTATAACTAAAAAAAAAAAAAAGGAAAAGAAAAGAAATTAAAAAAAAAAAAAAAAGAGAGAGGTGCTAAGCTGGGCGCAGTGGTGCACACCTGTAATCCCAGCACTTGGGAGACCGAGGCAGGAGGATCACGAGTTCAAAGCCAGCCTCAGCAAAGGTGAGGCACTTAGCAACTCAGTGAGACTCTGTCTCTAATAAAATACAAAAAAGGGCTGGGGATGTGGCCCAGTGGTCGAGTGCCCCTGAGTTTAATCCCCAGTACCAAAAAAAAAAAAAAAAAAAAAAAAGCGAGGGGCTAAACAACTCAGTGAGACCCTGTCTCTAAACAAAATACAAAAAATAGAGCTGGGGATGTGGCTCAGTGGTTGAGTGCCCCTGAGTTCAATCCCTAGTACCACCCTCTCCCCACCCCCAAAAAAATTAAATGCCCTTGCTCAAATAAATTTTGGGCATTACCTTCCCAAAGTAAAATGCTGACTCCAACTTTAGTGTATAAACAGTTTTGCCACAAGCATGACAACTAGAGGCTATGATCTATTATAAATAAATTATATGTTTCAAAAACCAATATATTTGCTTTTAAATGAACTCTGGCCTGGGGGAACACTGCAAATCATAGCTATTTCAATTCCCACATAATGGGGTTGAGGTAACAAGTGTGTGTGTGTGTGTGTGTGTGTGTGTGTGTGTGTGTGTGTGTGTGTGTGTTTGTATTTGTGTATAAATCAATGAGTCTTTCAAATCTTTAGAATGGATGTCATGAAATAAACTATACAATTTCATTAAAGAATGAGCAAGAAAACTTCATTTTGCCTACTACCAAGTATTTCAGTAAAGAATAATATATATATATATATATATATATATATATTTTTTTTTTTTTTTTTTTGCAGTACAGAGATTGAACCCATGGATGTTCTACCATTGGATCCACATCCCCAGTTCTTTTTTTTTTTAATTTTGAGATAGGTATAGATAAGTTGCTTAGACTGGCCTCAAAATTGGGATCCTCCTGCTTCAATCTCCCAAGTAGCTGAGATTACAGACATGCACTATCATAGGCAACAAGGATCAAAACCTTACAGAAAGGAAGTCTTGGATTTCTGAGTTAAGATTATAGCAATTGAACTTTTTTCTTTTGTACCAGAGATTGAACTCAGGGGCACTGGACCACTGGGCCACATCTCCAGCACTTTTGTATTTTATTAGAGACAGGGTCTCACTGAGTTGCTAAGTGCCTCGCCATTGCTGAGGCTGCCTCAGCCTCCCAAGTGCTGGGATTACAGGCGTGGGCCACCACACCACCAGCCATCTCAAACCTTAAAATGTGCTGGGTGTGGTGGCACATGCCTGGAATTCCAGAGGCTCGGGAGGCTGAGGTAGGAAAACCATAAGTTCAAACGCAACCTCAGGAACTTAGAGATGTGCTAAGCAACTTAGTGAGACCCTGTCACAAAATAAAACATAAAAAGGGCTGGGGGTGTGGCTCAGTGGTTAAGTTGCCCTGGGTTTGAGCCCCTGTAAAAACAAAACAAAACAACAACAAAAACCTTAAACTGCATAGGAATCACGATCATGTTAAACTGCAAATTCTAATTCAGTAGATCTAGGGTGGAGCCTTAGAGTCTCCATTTTAATAAACTCTCAAGGAATACCTATTCTGCTTGCTCACATATCCCACTTTAGAAGCAATAGATTATAAAATAATCATCATCACCATTTCTATTGACATTCAAATGTAATTTATTATTCCATATTTTTAAGTACATAAATATTACATTATGGCTGGAGAAAATCTTTGTCTACCTACAGTGCAATGTCTTCACCTCCTTTACCCTCCCATGTTCTGTTTATTGATAGACACCCATTTTATTTTAGGCAGCAATAAAATGTGAGATATTCTGCTTCTTTTTTTAATTATTTATTTATTTGCTTCAGTTGTACACAATGTGTTTTTTTTTTTTTTTTTTTTTTTTTGTTTTGGTACCGGGGATTGAACTCAGCGGCACTCGACCACTGGGCCACATCCCCAGCCCTTTTTTGTATTTTATTAGAGACAGGGTCTCACTGAGTTGCTAAGTGCCTCACCATTGCTGAGGCTGGCTTTGAACTCGCGATCCTCCTCACTCAGCCTCCCAAAGTGCTGGGATTACAGGATGTGTTTGTTTTTACGTGGTGCTGAGGATCGAGCCCGGACCGCGCACGTGCTAGGCCAGCGCTCTACCGCTGAGCCACAACCCCAGCCCATATTCTGCTTCTTTTTGCTAAGTGTCCACTGTCCCAAAGTTCTAGGCATCTAACAATGGCCCTGTGACCCAACACTGGCCAATGGGATTGAAGGGAAGAAGTCTGCTAGGATGCTTCTGGGAAAGCTTTTTATTATTTTCCTGGTAAGAAAGACTGTGATGCGGGCTGGGATTGTGGCTCAGTGGTAGAGCACTCGCCTAGCACGTGCGCGGCCCGGGTTCGATCCTCAGCACCACGTACAAATAAATGCATTGTGTACAACTAAAGCAAATAAGTAAATAAGTAAATATTAAAAAAAGAAAGAACGAAAGACTGTGATGCAAGCAACACTTATTCCCCCCAACTCAAATTTAATCTCAACAACCAAGCGCTTCATTGACACTGGTTGTACTAATTTCCTAGAGCTGCCATAACAAATTACCACAAATCTGGTAACAAACAAACAAACAATAAAAAAAAAAACACAGAAATTTATTCTCTCACAATTCTGGAAACCAGAAATTTGAAATCAATGTGTTGTCAGGGTGGTTTTCTTTCTCCTAGTTTGTGGTGGTTTGCTGGCAATCCTGGGCATTCATTGGCTTATAAACATATCATTCTAATCTTTGCCTCCAACTTCATATGGTCTTCTTTTGTGTGTGTCTTCTCCTTTTCTGTCTTCTAAAAGGACATGGCTCTCATTGGATTTAGAATCCATGCTATCCCAGTGTTTTAGTCAGCTTTTTAGCCAGTGTGACCAAAAGACCTGACAAGAACAATTTTAGAGGAGGAAAAGTTTATTTGGGGCTCACTGTTTTAGAGGTCTCAGTCCATAGATGGCCGACTCCATTGCTCTAGGCCCAAGGTGAGACAGAATATCAAAGCAGAAGAGTATGGAGGAGGAAACAGCTCAGAATATGGCAACCAGGAAGCAGAAAAAAATAGAGACTCCCTTCACCACAGACATAACATATACCCCAAAGTCATTCCCCTAGTGACCCAACTCCTCCAGCCACACCCTATTGGCCTGTAGTTATCACCTAGTTAATCCGTTAGGGGATTCATTCACTGATTAGGTTAAAACTCTCATAAACCAATCATTTCACCTCTAAGTTTTCTTGCACTGTATGACGCATGAGCTTTTGGAAGATACCTCATATTTAAACCATAACAGCCAGTATGATCTCATTTTTAGATTTCCATCTTAATTACATCTAACAAGGGCAGGGCCAGGTGGCACATGCCTGCAATCCCAGTGGATCAAGAGGCTGAAGGAGGAGGACTGCAAGTTCAAAGTCAGCCTCAGCAACTTTGCAATGCTCCAAGCAACTTATCAAAACCCTGTCTCTAAATAAAATTTTTTAAAAGTCTCGGATGAGGCTCAGTAGTTAAATACTCCTGGGTCCAATCCCTAGTACAAAAAAACCAAAAATTTTAAAAGGCCCTTATTCCAAATAAGGTCATATTTTGAGGGTCCAGACAGACATATATTTGGGGGGGGGGTCCCATTTAACCCATTACAAAGGCCTAATAAGACTTTTTGAAGGGAGAACATCCTTTAGCTCACACCTGACCCCTGAAGCTTGTGAAATCCGGGACATTTAGGAAAGGGCTTCTTTTCAGTCCACCATGGTCACTATTCAAACTCTTATGTCCCTATGACAGCAAGTAGTTCCCCTGGTCAATCTCCTTTTTTCATTGCCCAGCTGAGCTTTGGGGATCTTCACAGGGCTGCATATACTATGATCTGTCCTCAAATATTCCATGGCCTTCTTATCAGAGAAGAAAGTCCTTACCAATGCTGCCTCTTACCCTTTGGTCTTCCCAACAGCCTGGTGACATGATTTTTTTTTTTTTGGGGGTACCAGGGATTGAACTCAGGGGCACTCGGCCACTGGGCCACATCCCCAGCCCTTTTTTGTATTTTATTAGAGACAGGGTCTCACTGAGTTGCTAAGTGCCTCGCCATTGCTGAGGCTGGCTTTGAACTCACGATCCTCCTGCCTCAGCCTCCCACGTGCTGGGATTACAGGCATGAGCCACCACGCCTGGCTATGGTGACATGATTTGTAGGTCCAGTTCAAAATGAAAATACAGGGCTCCTTATTTAAAAATTATGAAGAATTTCAAGAGGGAAAATACTTTGTGTAGAACTAGTGACTTGAAAAATTGTGCTCTATATGTGTAATATGAAATGGATTGCACTCTGCAAACATGTACAACAAGTTAGAATAAATAAATAATTTAATTTAAAAAAGAATTTCAAGAGGGTAACAGGGAAGCATTAAATGAAGCATGGGGCCCTATGCAACCTCATGAATGACTTGCTCACAAAACCATCCTTTCTTCTCAAACCCCAAGCGGTCAACTGTCCCTTCTGGGTTGAGACAAATCCATCCCCTTCACTCCCTATCCCTCTGGAAAATGAATACAACATAGAAACCTTCACCTCCCTTTGGGGCTGTTATAGTTTAAATCTGAAATGTCCCCCAAAGCATCCTAGAAAACATTTCACCTAGGAAATGTGTTTACAGGTGAGGTTTTTGGGAAGTGATTGGATAATGAGGGCTCTGACTTCATCACTAGATTAGTTCACTGATGGCTAAATTGAGTATTAGAAGGTGGAACCTACTTAGGAAAAGTAAGTCACCGGGGACATGCCCTGGAAGGGTCTATCTTCTCCCCATCCCTTTCGTCTCTCTCTTTCTCATTCCTTCTCCCGCCCCCCTCTCCTTTCTGGCTGCAATGAGCTGACAGCTTTCCTCTGCCATGCCCTTCCACCATGATGATTCTGCCTTGGAACCAGCTGACCATGGACTGAAAGCCCTGAAGCTGCAGACCAAAATAAATCTTTCTTCCTCTAAGTTGTTCTCGTCATGTATTTTGGTCACAGGGATGAAAACTAACACAGGGACCTAAAGGTTGAAACTCAGAATGTAGAGCCTGGCTGGCCATAATGAGAGACAAGGAAAAAGGCTTCCTAATCGTATTTCTGATGAGGCCACAGCATAAAAATCAGATAAAATAAAAGTAAGCACATTTAAAATCTGTCCATAACTCACTCCATTACAAAAGAATGTTGTCATTTATTTTAAAAACAAAAGGCCACCCTCACAGGTTCTGAGGATTCTAGAAAATATGAGGATAGGTCTAGAAGTAAAAACACACACGCGCGTACACACACACACACACAGAAAAAGAAACAAGCACTAAAATATCACATTACTTTTTATTCTTACTCCAATTTAAATGCCATTATTTTAAGTTCTCAGATGTTCTATGGAATGGGGAAGCTACTGACCAAATTCTTCTGGCTTATGTTTTAAAAACTGACACCAAAAAATATGTTAGCTTTGCAAAGCCAACCGCAAGCTGACATACAAAAAGAAATGAGAACTAAGCAATTTAGGTTGTTAAAAATAGAAATTAGAACTAGTAACAGTATCACCCTGCTTCCTGGTTTTTTCAAATTTATTTCTTTTAGAAATACAAATATGAAAACTATTTAGGCTGTTTAATTTTTTCAAGATGACTGATTTTCTTAATTTAAGTATTGTAATAACTCTTTATTTGGCGGGAAAGTAACCAGGGATTGAACCCAGAGGTGTATAGCCACTGAGCCACATCAACAGTTTTTTTTTATTTTATGATTTTTTTTTTTTTTTTGGTACTGGGGATTGTACTCAGGGGCACTCAACCACTGAGCCGCATCCCCAGCCCTATTTTGTATTTTATTTAGGGACAGGGTCTCACTGAGTTGCTTATTGCCTCACCATTGCTGAGGCTGGCTTTGAACTCGCAATTCTCCTGTCTCAGCCTCCAAAGCCACTGGGATTACAGGCATGCGCCATGGTGCCCAGCCTTTTTGTTTTTTGTCTTTTTGAGACAGGGTCTTGCTAAGTTGCTGAGGCTGGCTTTGAACTTGCCATCCTCCTGCCTCAGCCTCCCGAGTTGCTGGGATTACAGGTATTGCCACAGGGCATGGCTAATAAATCTTTTTTTTTTTTTTTTTTTTTTTTTTTTGGTGGTGGTGCTGCTGCGGATTGGAGGCAAGCACTCTACTGACTGAGCTATATCCCCAGCCCCCCGGCTAATAAATCTTAATAGGTGCCCATTCTAAAGGAAATTGACAAAGTTTTAATTTTTCCACCTAATGATTTCTACATTTAATTCTTTTTTTCATTTATTTATTTTTGGATACCAGAGATTTAACCTGGGGTAATTTACCACTGAAACACATCCCAGCCCTTTTAATTTTATTATTTAGAGATAGGGTTTTACTAAGTTGCTGAGGGCCTTGCTACATTGCTGAGGCTGGCATCAATCTTGTGATCCTCCTGCCTCAACCTCCTGAGTTGCTGAGATTATAGGCATGTGCCACCACACCTGGATCACATTTAATATTTCATATCAAGCTTGATGTTCTTTTTTTTTTTTTTTTTTTTTTTGGTACTGGGGATTGAACTCAGGGCACTCAACCATTGAGCCACATCCCCAGCCCTTTTCCGTATTTTATTTAGAGACAGGGTCTTGCTGAGTTGCTTAGCACCTGGATAAACTGCTGAGGCTGGCTTTGAACTTGAGATCCTCTTGCCTCAGCTTCCAGAGCCAATGGGATTACAGGCATGCACCACCACGCCCTGTTTCAATGTTCTTTCTGTTAGAGCTTCAGAGCTAATATATTTCTGTTTTCAACATAATAACAGGGTTTTTAAAAATTTTTATAGTAGATGGACACAATACCTTTATTTTATTATTATTTTTGGAAGTGGTGGTGCTGGGGATTGAACTCAGGGCCTTGTGCATGCGAGGAAAGCGCTCTACCAACTGAGCTAGATCCCCAGCCCCCCTTTATTTTATTTTTATGTGGTGCTGAAGATAGAACCCAGTGCCTCACATGTGGTAGGCAAGCGCTCTACAGCCCCAGCCCAATAGCAGGTTTTTTTCCAACAAAGTTTACTATATAGTTTTCAGAATTTTAAGTTTGTTGTTTTTCAAAGTAAATAAAACAAAATATATGTGATGTGAAAATGTTACACATATAATCCTACAATTATGTATAACTCACTGAAATAAAAGTAAACTTCGCCCCATGAGAAAATGCAGATATAAGCACATATATGAAAAAAAATGTTTCTCAAGTTCATGAGTCATTAAATTATTTCATGGAAAGATGTACAAATAGTAAGTATGTATTAAAAATGCCTGATTTCTCTAGAGACATAAAAAATGTATATTAGCCGGGCATGATGATGCACATCTGTAATCCCAGTTTCTTGGGAGGCTGAGGCAGAAAGATTGCAAGTTAAAGGTCACATTGGGCAAATGACCAAGACTCTGTCTCAAAATAAAATTAAAATGAAAGGGCTGGGTATGGTGGCACATGCTTGTAATCTCAGCTGCTCAGGAGACTGAGGCAGGAGAATCATGAGTTCAAAGCCAGCCCTAGCAACTTAGTGAGTCCCAGTCTATAAATAAAATATAAAAAAGGGCCAGGGGTGTGACTCAGTGGTTAAGCGACCTGGGGTTCAATTTCCAGTACCAAAAGAGAAAAGAAAAGGAAGGGCTAGGAATGTAGCTCAGTCTGCATAAGACCAGTCCCTGCCACTCATGAGGCTGAGGCAGGAAGATCACTTGAGCCCAGGAATTTAAGACTAGCATAAGCAATATAATGAGACCCATCTCAAAAAAAAAAAAAATGGGGATTGGGGGAGTGTATCTCAGTGGTAGAACACTTGCGTAGCATGCTAAGGCCCTGAGTTTGATACCCAGGCTGCAAAAAAGAAAAACAATGTATTATGATAAATTATCCTAATATTAACCATCTAACAATTACCAAATGCCATACTCTAGAAATATAAGAAATATACACTCAGTAACTATGGGGATCTTAGCATCTACAAAAAGGGAGAAGGGTGTGTTAGCAAATGAGTACTAATATTATTTAGGTAAAAATCAGAAATCTGTATGCAGTTCTACATTCTAAAGAAGAGAATGTTCAGCTGGTTGCGGTGGTGCACACCTGTAATCCCAGTGACTCAGGAGGCTGAGGCAGGAGGATCATAAGTTCAAATACAGCCTCAGCAACTTAGCAAGACCCTGTCTCAAAATAAAAAATAAAAAGGGCTGGGGATGTGACTCAGTGGTTCAGTGTCCCTGGGTTCAATTCCTGGTACAAAAAATAATTAAAGAAAGGAAGAAGAAGGGAATGTTTATTCTATCCAAACAGTAGGGTGGGCTTCCTTCAGGAGGTAAACCTTGTTCTGTCTTGAAATATGTAAAAAATAATCAATGGTTGTTTGGTCTTTTGGACTTAGGATAGTTTACTATATTCCAAGTAAAGCAGCAGGAGCAGCCAGAATGCAGTGAAATGATAAGGTGCAAAAAGCTTAGTATTCCTGGGGTCTATGCTTTTGAGGTTGGGGAAGTAGTATAGTGAGATAGTATGTGTCAGACAGTCATTTGTAAGAGCTAAGGACTTTGAACTTTATTTCATAGGGACTCATATATCTCATAAGTCATGGACTAGTCATTTCTATTTACTTCCTACCCTGGATCATCCTGATTCAGAGAAGATATTGTGATCAATGATTACTATGACAGATTATTTGAAAATGGTTCGTATCATTCATTTCCCTCTATTCATGCCTTGGGTAGTCATTCCCCTTTACTATGACTCTAGGCTTGGTCATGTGACTTGCTTTGGACAATGGGACAATAATAAATAGGAGACTTGAGAAGTGCTTTCATGTTGAGGTTGTGCCTGGGACCCATGTAACCATCACCATGTAACCTAGTCACTTTCATCACCCCAGCCAACAGCCAGCACCTATGCCAAATATGTGAGTGGTGCATGCTAAACCAATCATTTCTATTAATGCATACTCATTAGGGAAAAGCAGAAAGATAGAAAGAAGGAAAGATTTTATCCATAATCTTACTATCTAATTATAATCATCATAAGCTTTTTTAGTTTTAGTTTATTTCCAATTTTTTTCTCTGCAAAAACTTGTTTTCATTATGGTTTTAATCCTATATGGATATGTTTACATCTTACTTTTCGATTTGTATTAAACAAGCATATTTTCTCATATGTTATTCTTTAAATATTCCATGTTTAATGGCTGGATAATAGTCCATCCAGCAAATGAAATATAATTTCTTTGCTGTTGTGGAGCAATGAGGTGTATGATTCAATAAACCTTCATGAGCATAAAGCTCATTCTAAATTAGGATTATTTCCTTATAATATTCCCAACAAGCAGAGTAACTGGATCAAAAGGCATTAATATCTTGGGATTGGGGATTTAGTTCAGTGGCAGAGCACTTGCCTAGCACGTAAAAGGCCCTGAGTATGGTCTTCTTCAAGCCTGAAAAAAGAAAGGTATGAATATCTTTCAGGATCAATACATATTGGCAACTTTCATACAGGATTTCCTCCCTCCCTCCCTCCCTCCCTCCCTCCCTCCCTCCCTCCCTACCTCCCTTCCTTCCTTCCTTCCTTCCTGTGATTGAACTCAGGCCTGCTTAACCACTGAGCTACAACCCCAGCACTTTTTATTTTTTATTTTGAGACAAAATCTTGCTAAGTTGCTTCAGCCTTGCTAAGTTGCTGAGGTTGGCTTTGAACTTGCCATCCTCCTGCCTCAGCCTCCCAAAATGATGGGATTACAGGCATGTACCACTGCACCCAACTTGTTTTGTTCTGTTTTAGTAGTATTAGGGATTGAACCCAGTGGTGCTTTACCACTGAGCTACATCCATAACACTTTTTTTTTTTTTTTTTTTTATTTTGAGACAGGGTCTTGTTAAGTTGCTGAGGCTGGCCTCGAACTTGTGATCCTCCTGCCTCAGCCTCCCAAGTTGCTGGGATTACAGGTGTGCACCACCACACATGACCCTGTGGGTTTTCTGATGCTATTCATTTTGTTTTGTTTTTCATCTTGTTAATTTGTAAAATAAGTAAATTCTGGTTCCCATTTCAATTGCTGCTCCAATATTAATGAGGTTGAAGAATTGGTAAGTCACATTTTCTCAGTTCCTACAGGAGTACTAGGCCAGTTGATCTCTTGTATATTTTCTTATATGTCTTTCTTCCTATAATCTACACAATAGATGCTTCAAATCTTGTATACAAGCCGGGCGTGGTGGTGCATGCCTGTAATCCCAGCACTTGGGAGGCTGAGGCAGGAGGATCATGAGTTCAAAGCCAGCCTCAGCAATGGCGAGGCACTAAGCAACTCAGTGAGACCCTGTCTCTAATAAAATACAAAAAAGGGCTTGGGACGTGGTTCAGTGGTTGAGTGCCCCTGAGTTCAATCCCTGGTACCAAAAAAAAAAAAAAAAAAATCTTGTATACAGTAAGTGCCTAGAAATAGCTATCTATTTGATTCTGTGTTTTCACAGCAATTTACAAATATTGAGAAAACATCAAGGGCCAGGCATGGTGGTGCACACCTATAACCCAGTGGCTCGGGAGGCTGAGGCAGGAGGATTGCGAGTTTAAAGCCCGCCTCAACAAAAAGTGAGGCGCTAAGTAACTCAGTGAGACCCTGTCTCTAAATAAAATACAAAATAGTGCTGGGGATGTGGCTCAGTGGGCGGGTGCCCCTGAGTTCAATCCCTGGTATGCAAACAAAACCAAAAACAAAAAGGAGAAAACATTAGTTGTGCATATCCAAGAATGGGCCTATCCACAAGAATTTTATTGCTAGGAGGCCCAAACTCCCCCCATACTACCCCTTGCCAGGAAATCTACACCACAATATTTTTCTAATTTATAGATAAATACCCCAACTGTTGGCTTTTTTTTTTTTTTTTTTTTTTTTAAGAATTTTGCTCAAGAGTTCCACAGATATATAAATATCAGACAATGTAAATGGACTCTTGGGCAGGGAGGAGGGTAGTTCTGGGTTCATAAACAAAAAATCAAATGTAGTAGCAAGAATGGAAAAAATGTCATTACCAGATTTTTCTTATACAATTATCTCAAAAAAAAAAAAAAAAAAAAAAAAAAAAAAAACACCTTCCCACAACTTTACTGCCACCACACTATCTGAAACTCATTTGTACTTACCTGGATTACTACAATGTCTTCTCAATTCCATCTGATCTCCTTTACAGTCAATGCTCCTGAAGACTTCAAAAATCTTCCTTTCTCTTTTATTCATTTGACAGAGAAGGAAACTTGCATAGGTGACATGGTCAGCCTCCTCTGATACATTTTTAGTTACACACCACACCCTAAGTGGGAAAAATGTAAATGCATAAGCCCAAATCAACCCATTCCCTGTCCATAGGATTTGAGCCTTACCCATGCCTAAATAGGAAAAGAACCTTGGTCATTGTCTAGGTAACCTTTAACAGTCTCCCTCACGAGCTCAATTCCCAGCCTACAAGATGGAGGAAAGAAAACCTTCCTTATGTTTGTTCATTCCATAAATCTTGAGTATCTGCTATGGGACAGGAAATGTGCTATGTACTAAGGACAGGACAGTGAGGAGGACATAAATGGCCCTAGTATTTGGGCACTTACATTGTAGCCAGATATACTGACAAAAGTAAATAAACAAATGAAGAGAAAATTCATATGGTATGATAAGTGCTAGAAAGAAAACAGTAGTCTAGAAAGTAATGGGGAGGAACAGTTGACAAAGGCCTCCCTGAGAAAAATAACATTTAAACCGAGACTTGAAAGAAGAAAAGGGAAGGGGCTGGGTATATAGAGAGGCTGAAAAAGAACAATAAATTCAAAGGCCCTGAGGTGGAACAAAAAATCAGCAAATTGAGTGAACTGAAAGAAGACTAGAACGTTCTTGGTGCACAGTGAGAAAGAGGAAGTTTAACATGAAATGTATCTGAGATGTAAGCAGGACTCCAATCATGCAAGGCCTTAGAGACTATGGTTCATAGAACCATAGAGATTTTGGATTTTATTCACGGTAAATAGGAAAGCACTGATGAGTTAAATAAAGGAGGAGAAATCATTAAATATTCCTTGATGTTTTGTGAGAAATGAATTGCAATGGTCAAGGGTGGTGGTGGAAAGTCCGGGTAGGAAATTGTGGCTCTAGTCAGGTGAAAGATTACAGTGATTGGGATTGGGATGGTGGCCATGAAGATGTAAAGAACTGAAGGGACATAAGATACATTTTAAAGGTAAAAGCAAAAGTAATTGCTTTGGTGCGGTGGTGCATGCCTGTAATCTCAGAGGATTGGGAGGCTGAGGCAGAAGAATTCTGAGTTCAAAACGAGACACAGCAGGAAGGCCCTAAGCAACTCATTGAGACCCTGTTTCTAAATACATTCTTTAAAAAAGGGCTGAGGATATGGCTCAGAGGTTAAGTTCTCCTGGGTTCGATCTCTAGTACCAAAAAAAAAAAATTGCTTTAAAAAAATCTACTTTCACTGAATAGAAATAGACTGATTTGTTTCTTGAATAATTTCAAAACAATATTTAAATATATCATTAAATATCCATAGACCAAATTACAATAAGATAGGTAAAATTAGCTGGGCACGGTAGCGCACGCCTGTAATCCCAGCACTTGGGAGGCTGAGGCAGGAGGATTGAAAGTTCAAAGCCAGCCTCAGCAATGGTGAGGCACTTAGCAACTCAGTGAGACCCTGTATTTAATAAAATACAAAAAGGGGTTGAGGATGTGGCCCAGTGGTTGAGTGCCCCTGAGTTCAATCCCCAGTACCCACAAAAAAAAAAAAAAAAAAAGAGGTAAATTTTTTCTAAAAGATAAATTATACTGATGATATTTCTTAAATAATAAAAATCATTAAATATCTCTAGATTAAAATGGCAAAAAGATAGGTTAAAACATTCCAGAAATAAAAAGTAATTTATCGGGCTGGGGTTGTGGCTCAGCGGCGGAGCGCTCGCCTCACACATGCGCGGCCCGGGTTCGATCCTCAGCACCACGTAAACATAAATGCATTGCATTGTGTACAACTAAAGTAAATGAATAAATATATTTTTAAAAAAAAGTAATTTATCCTGTCATTTGTGATTTAAATTTACAGAAATTACTCTAAAAGACTTAGATGAAATTTATAATTGGATGATTGATGACTCCCAGAATGTCTAATCTGGAAAAATAAACTTTTTTTTTTTTTTTTTTTTGGTACTGGGGATTGAACTCAGGGCACTCAACCACTGGGCCACATCCCCAACCCTTTTTTTGTATTTTATTAGAGACAGGGTCTCACTGAGTTGCTAAGTGCCTCGCCATTGCTGAGGCTGGCTTTGAACTCATGATCCTCCTACCTCAGCCTCCCAAGTGCTGGAATTACAGGCGTGCACCACTGCACCGGCTGGAAAAATAAACTTTTCTTTTTTTAATATTTATTTATTTGCTTTAGTTGTACACAACTCGTTTACTTGTATGCGGTGCTGAGGATCGAACCCGGGCCGTGCACGTGCTAGGTGAGCGCTCTACCACTGAGCCACAACTCCAGCCCTGGAAAAATAAACTTTTAAAAAGAAAATTACTGCCGGGCGCGGTGGCGCACGCCTGTAATCCCAGCACTTGGGAGGCTGAGGCAGGAGGATCGCGAGTTCAAAGCCAGCCTCAGCAATGGCGAGGCACTTAGCAACTCAGTGAGACCCTGTCTCTAAATAAAATACAAAAAAGGGCTGGGGATGTGACCCAGAGGACGAGTGCCCCTGAGTTCAATCCCTGGTACCACAAAAAAAAAAAAAAAAGAAAAAGAAAATTGCTTATGGATTGAATGTAGAAGGTAGAATTGAGGATGACTCACCCAAGGTTTTGGTTGAGTAATTAGTTGATTGACACTGCTTTTTACTGGGATAAGGGCAAGTGAGCAGGGCACAGGGTAAAGGCTGTGCACAGGGATTAAAGTTTCAGTTCTGGACATGTTAAGTTTGAGATGGACTTAGTCTTCTTGGCTCTGGATAAGGCAAACATAAGGTGGTTCTTTTTTTTTTTTTTTTTTTTTTTTTTTTTTTTTTTTTGTGGTGCCGGGGATTGAACTCAGGGGCACTCAAGCACTGGGCCACATCCCCAGCCCTTTTTTGTGTTTTATTAGAGACAGGGTCTCACTGAGTTGCTAAGTGCCTGGCCATTGCTGAGGCTGGCTTTGAACTCGCGATCCTCCTGCCTCAGCCTCCCAAAGTGCTGGGATTACAGGCGTGCACCACCACGCCTGGCCAAGGTGGTTCTTTATGAAAATAAACGTGGCCTAAATTGGCACAACAACAAATTGAGAACTAAACTGGGCATGGTGGCGCATGCCTGTAATCCCAGCACCTGGGAGGCTGAGGCAGGAGGATCGCGAATTCAAAGCCAGCCTCAGCAATGGCGAGGCACTTAGAAACTCTGTGAGACCCTGTCTCTAATAAAGTATAAAAAAGGGCAGGGGATGTGGCTCAGTGGTCGAGTGTCCCTGAGTTCAATCCCCGGTACCAAACAAACAAACAAACAAATTGAGAACTAATAACAGTGGAGGAAAAGAGTGGAATTTGTAAAAGACCTCCCCAAAATAAAATCACCTGGAACTTGTGTTTGAAACTTGCAAATAATTACACTATGAGGTAGGCACAGGATTATATTTTTTATTTTTTTAATATTTATTTATTTATTTTAGTTGTACACAATGCAGTGCATTTATGTTTACGTAGTACTGAGGATTGAACCCGGGCCGCGCACATGCGAGGCGAGCAATCGGCTGCTGAGCCACAACCCCAGCCCCTAGGCACAGGATTATTACTCTATTGTAATAGATAAGTAAACAAAACTAGTAGAAACTTTAAAAATTTATCCTAAACGACAACAGGTAATTAAGAAAGAAGCTAGGATTATATAAATTGCATAATTTATAATGAATGTGGAAAGATTACCTTATTTTTCTATGACTTTGTCTCCCAGCTCTGAATTGCTTCTTCTATGTTCTGGCTGAAGTCAGGGCTCCGCATCTACATTTTTGCTTTGCCAGCTGCTCGCTGTTAGGCTCTGCCAGCAGAGGGAGCTATATAGAGGCTGTAAATATGGAGAAGAAATTCACTCTTCCTCCTCTGCTTCCTACACCTTGGCCCCCGGTAGTTTCTTCCCAGAGAGAAAAATCCCCCCACCCGTTCCCTGAGATCTGGGTCCCAGACCCCTTCTCTAAGTTCTGAAGTTTTAATTAGTACAACCTTTACTTTCTGTTCACTAAGCCATGACTATTTATTTATTTATTTATTTATTTATTTATTTATTTATTTGATTGATTGATTGAACTCAGGGGCACTCGACCACTGGGCCACATCCCCAGCCCTTTTTTGTATTTTATTAGAGACAGGGTCTCACTGAGTTACTAAGTGCCTCGCCATTGCTGAGGCTGACTTTGAACTCTCGATCCTCCTTCTTCAGCCTCCCAAGTGCTTGGATTACAGGCATGTGCCATCGTGCCCGGCAGCCAAAACAATTTAGCATTCTTGTTTTATCCTTTCAGATTTAAAAGATTTTTGGATGATACTGGGGACTGAACCCAGGGGTGCTTTACCACTGGTGCTTTACCACCCCCAGCCCTTTTTATTTTTTATTTTGAGACAGGGTCTCTCTAAATTTCCCTGGTTGCCTGTAACTTGCGATCTTCCTGCCTCAGCCTCCCAAGTACTTGGGATTACAGGCATGCACTACCTGACTTGACTTCCTACTTAAAAGATTCTTTATATTAAACTCTGCCTGGAGAACTGGCTGAGCTGGTACAGTCAGTGTGCCTTGTGGAGGGGCCGCTGGCCTCCCCAACCAAGAAGCTGCTCTCCTGTGAGATGGCCTGCAATGAGAAGCTGGGCAAGTCAGTGGTGGCCAAAGTGAAAATTCCAGAAGGCACCATTCACACACTGGACATGCTTACTGTGAAGGTTGGTGAGCCCAAAAGGGTATCCACCTGAAGACATCTTTAATCTGGTGGGCAAGAAGTTTCTGGTCACTACTGAAGAAGATGATACCAATTGGAAGAATCAGTGGAAAATCATGGCAAAAAAATCAAATCTTAAGCCGGGCGTGGTGGCGCACGCCTGTAATCCCAGCACTTTGGGAGGCTGAGGCAGGAGGATCGCGAGTTCAAAGCCAGCCTCAGCAATGGTGAGGCACTTAGCAACTCAGTGAGACCCTGTCTCTAAATAAAATACAAAAAAGGTCTGGGGATGTGACCCAGTGGTCGAGTGCCCCTGAGTTCAATCCCTGGTACCACAAAAAAAAAAAAAAAAAAAAAAAATCAAATCTTAAAATAAAGTGCCATTCTCTGAAGTCTTAAAAAAAGATTGTTTATATTAAATTATGTTTAAATGATGAATGTGTCATCTGTCTGATGACACCATGGCTGACACAAGCCTGAAAAGTGGAAAATACCAGACAATGCAACTTATGAATATAGATGCTAAATTCTAAATAAAATTTCATAAGCATAGCAGCAAAAACGGTTAAGGCACAGCCTGTGGCCATGACACAAACCATCCTAGTGGAGTAGGCCTAATTCATGAAATCATTCATTTATTCACTAATTTAATATATTCTTATGCAAGATACAGCCAGGAATAGGTAGGGCAAAGGTGATCAAAATCAGAGTCTTAGCCAGGCTCGGTAGCACACTCCTGTTATCTAAGCAGCTCCAGAGGCTGAGGCAGGAGGATTGAAAGTTCAAAGCTAGCCTCAGCAAAAGTGAGGCGCTAAGCAACTCAGTGAGACCCTGTCTCCAAAAAATACAAAAAAGGGTTGGGGATGTGGCTCAGTGGTTGATCGCCCCTGAGTTCAATCCCCAGCACCCCCCACCCCCCAAAAAAGAACTGGTATCTTTTCCTATAGGAGCTTACCATCTGAAAGGGAAATCTGACATTGCTTAAATAGTCACATGAGCAAATACTCCATGACAGCATTTAATAGGGTATGTGACATGGTCAGGGAAAGCTTAACTGAAGGAGTAACATTTGAACTGAGATGTACAGCATGCAGAGATAGCTGCCCAGGCAGAGAAAAGTGAAGAGAGGAAGTCATTTGCTAGGAGAGAGCATATGTTAATAGGGGAAAGTGGAAGAGCCAAAGTGCCAAGAGTGGAAAGAGTGAAAGAGAGTAATCTGGAAGAGTCTGGAGAGGTAGGAAGGGGCCATGTCATGCCACAATCTGTGGGGCATGTCGAGGACTTTTACTTTCACTTGAAGCTATAGTAATCAAGGCAGTGTGGCATTGATATGAAGATAGACATATAAATCAATGGAACAGAATTGAGACTCCAGAAGTAAATCCAAACATCTTTGGCCAATTGATTTCTTTCTTTCTTTTTTTTTTTTTTTTTTTTGTACCGGGGATTGAACTCAGGAGCACTGGACCACTGGGTCACATCCCCAGCCCTTTTTTGTATTTTATTAGAGGTAGGGTCTCACTGAGTTGCTAAGTGCCTCACATTGCTGAGGCTGGCTTTGAACTCGCGATCCCCCTGTCTCAGCCTCCCAAGTGCGTGGATTACAGGCGTGCGCCACCACATCCAGCTATGGTCAGTTGATTTCTGACAAGGATGCCAATACCAACAAATGGGGAAAGAATGGTCTCCATAATAAATGGTGCTGTGATGAATGGACATACCCTTACAAAAGACTGAAGCCAGAGCCGGGCGCGGTGGCGCACGCCTGTCATCCCAGCACTTTGGGAGGCTGAGCAGGAGGATCATGAGTTCAAAGCCAGCCTCAGCAATGGCGAGGCACTTAGCAACTCAGTGAGACCCTGTCTCTAATAAAATACAAAAAAGGGCTGGGGATGTGGCCCAGTGGTCTAGTGCCGCTGAGTTCAATCCCCGGTACCAAAAAAAAAAAAAAAAAAAAAAAAAGACTGAAGCCAGGCCCTCACCTCACACCATATAAAAAAATTAACACAAAATGGATCATGGACCTAAATGCTAAAGCTACAACTTTATAACTTACAAGAAAACATAGGGGCTGGGGTTGTGGCTCAGTGGTAGAGCACTCGCCTAGCACATGTGCGGCCAGGATTCGATCCTCAGCACCACGGCAAATAAAGGCATTGTGTACAACTAAAGCAAATAAATAAATATTTTTTTAAAAAAAAAAGAACAAGGGGTTGGGATTGTGGCTCAACGGTAGAGCGCTCGCCTAGCATGCACACTGCCCGGGTTCGATCCTCAGCACCACGTGCTGTGCAAATAAACTCAAATGCATTCAAATGCATTGTATCCAACTAAAGCAAATAAATAAATATTTAAAAAAAATAAATAAAACATAAAAAAAGAACAACTTTGAGGAGGAAGTGTTTATTTTTTTATTTTTGGTACTGGGATTTGAACTCAGTGGTGTTTAATCACTGAGCCCCATCCTCAGCCCTTTTTTGTATTTTATTTAGAGACAGGGTCTCACTGAGTTGCTCAGGGCTTTGCTAAATTGCTGAGGCAGGCTTTAAACTTGTGATACACCTGCCTCAGCCTCCTGAGCTGCTGGAATTACAAGTGTGTGCCACAACACCTAACGGAAAAGTTTATTTTGGCTTTTGGTTTCAGAGGTTCAGTTCAGGCTCAGCCAACATTATTACTCAGCCTGAGGTGAAGCAGAACATCACGGTGGAAAGGTGTGGCCTAGTAAAGCTGCATAGTTCTTTCTGGGAAGCAGAGAGGGTTCAAGGTGCTAGGGACAAAATACAAACCCCCAAAGTCATGTCCCCATTGGCCTACTTCCTCCAGTCACACCCTACCTGTAGTGACCACCCAGTACAGTAGTCCTTTCAAATTATTATTTTTTTAATATTTATTTATTTACTTTAGTTGTACACAATGCAATGCATTTATGTTTATGTGGTGCTGAGGGTCGAACCCGGGCAGCGCACGTACGAGGCGAGCGCTCTGCCGCTGAGCCACAACCCCAGCCCCTTTCAAATTATTAATCTATCAAATGAATTAGGTTACAGCTCTCATAATCTAATCACTTCACCTCAGAGCATTGCTACATTGTATATGTGCTTTTAGGGGACACCTAAAACTCATACCATAACCCTGTCTCAAAAATAAAAAGGCCTGGGGATATAGCTCAGTGGTAGAGCTCCCCTATGTTTAATCCCCAGTACCACAAAAAATGGAGGAGGGGTAGGAGGTTGTCAGTGGTTAAGTGCCACTGGGTCTAATCCCCAGTACTGAAAGAAAAAAAAAAATGGAAAAATTGCTATGGATAAAAAAAAAAAGGATGACATCATGTTTTGGCAAGAATGTGAAGAAATTGGAACCCTCATACTTTGCTAGTGGGAATATAAAATGGTGCAGCTGCTTTGGAAAATGGTTTTCACTGTTTCCTTTTAAATGAAACAAAAATTTACCATTCAACCTAGTAATTTCACTCCTAGATACATTCCCAAAGTAAAACAAAACATGTCACCAACTGGTGAATGGATAGACCAAATGCAGTGTTTTGAAGTACCATTCACTAAGGAAAGCTGTGTAAATGTTTGGTTCTTTCCCTTTATTTACCAGCTTTAAAAATAATCATTTGGGGGGCTGGGGTTGTAGCTTAGTGGCAGAGCACTCGCCTAGCATGTGCGAGGCCCTGGGTTTGATCCTCGGCACCACATAAAAATAAATAAATAAAATAAAGGTATTGTGTCCAAGTACAACTAAAAAAAAAAAAATTAAAAAAAATGGTGGTTGAATGAGATGGATATCACTATCCTAAATGCATGATTAAAGATCTGAACGGTACTTATATACTTTGTATACAAGCAGTTGTATGTAAAAAGATGATATACTTGTGCATTATGAATAAGTAAATAAATAATCAAAAAAAACGCACTGTGTACAACTAAAGCAAATAAATAAAATATTAAAAAAAAAATAATCAAGCCGGGCGCGGTGGCGCACGCCTGTAATCCCAGCACTTTGGGAGGCTGAGGCAGGAGGATCGCGAGTTCAAAGCCAGCCTCAGCAATGGCGAGGCACTTAGCAACTCAGTGAGACCCTGTCTCTAAATAAAATACAAAAAAGGGCTGGGGATATGACCCAGTGGTCGAATGCCCCTGAGTTCAATCCCCGGTACCACAAAAAAAAAAAAAAAAAAAAAAAAATCATTTGGTTTCCTAACATCCATCAAAATGACCCATGAATTTTTCAAAAACATTTTTTTCTGGTACTAGGGATTGAACCCAAGGGGCATTTAACTACTGAGCCATGGGCTGGGTTCAATCCCCAGCTCCACAATCCACAAACAATAACAACAACGACAAAAAAAAAAAAAAAAAAAACCTACTGAGCCACATCCCCAGCTCTTTTATTTTAAGACAGGGTCTCATTAAATTGTCGAGTGCCTAAGTTGTTAAGGCTGACTTTGAACTCCAGATCCTCCTGCCTCGGCTTCCTGAGCTGCTGGGATTACAGGCTTGCACCACCACACCCAGCTCAACTAATTTTGAGTAATCACCATGACTTCATTAATTGAAGCATATCTAATGTGTTTAACTCCTAGTCTTAAACACTTTTAAATTAATAAATATTCATATAAAATGCTAAAATGAAAAAAAAAATCACCCATACTCCTATGCACCAGAGGTAACCACTGTTAACATTTTGGTTTGTTTCCTCCTAGTCTCTTCTAAACATTTTAGCATTTCGTCAACACATATATGAACAACTACCATGCACATGTACTCTAATATATTTTTAGAAAAAAGCTAAAAATGTACTAGAGAAAGAACTAAAAGCCAGTGTCTGATCTTTCAAGACCTCAGAATAGGGTGTCCTCTTATTTTACTTCACAAAAATATACAATCATTTTTTTATGAATACTGTGCTTCAGGAATGTGCAGTCTAGGAAGAAGAAGGTATGAATAAAAATAAATAAATAAATTTCAAGGTAAAAAATAACAAGTACTAGGGAAAGAAAATTCTATGGAAGAGGAAGGAGATGTGATCTTTGCTGACTATATCACCTTCCCAAGATGCTGCCTTCCCAGGCTGAGTCATCTCTATTCTACAACATCTTATAAGATGTTACTATGATTATCTAAAAAAGGAAAGGACTCTAGATCAGCTCTTTTACTTGACCATACATTAGAATCATCTGGGGTGCATTTCATGATCTTATGCTGCACCATGGACCAATTAAGTCAAAATCTGGGAGCAAAGATTCAAGTATCAGCATTTTTGAAACTTCCCCAGGTTTATGTTATATGCATATACGAATATGGCATAATGAATTCTATTATTGTGTATAATTATAATGCACCAATACAAAATAAATATAAAGCCTGGCATGGTGGCGCACACCTGTAATCCAGCATTTGGGAGGCTGAGGCAGGAGGATTGTGAGTTCAAAGCCAGCCTCAGCAATGGCGAGGCACTTAGCAACTCAGTGAGACCCTGTCTCTAATAAAATACAAAAAAGGGCTGGGGATGTGGCCCAGTGGTCGAGTGCCCCTGAGTTCAATCTAAAAAAATAAAAAATAATAAAAAAATATGTATGTATGTACATGAAAAGATGCACCAAACTTAATAGCAAAGAATTTCAGAAGATTGCCATGGCAACAGCAATAGGATTTGCTATAATGAGATTCACTGGCTTCTTTGTGTAATTGATCCCTATCCTTATCAATAACATCATCTGTGTTGGCTGAATACTTTTTGGAAGCATGTGTTTCATCCTGGGAACTATTGAGCAAGAGAGCGTTTGAGAAGCTCATGGAGCAAAAATTGGCCTATAAAAAAAAAATCCCGAGCTGGGGTTGTGGCTCAGCGGTAGAGGGTTTGTCTCGCACATGTGAGGCACTGGGTTCGATCCTCAGCACCACGTAAAAATAAATAAACAAACAAAAAAATCCCCATGTGGTTCCAACAAGCAGCCATGGTTCAGAGTCAACAGACTTTGATTCTATTCAAAATCCTATGCTAGAGCCTGGCATGGTGGTGCATGCCTGTAATCCCGGCGGCTCAGGAGGCTGAGACAGGAGGATAAGCAATGGTGAGGTGCAAAGCAACCCAGTGACACCCTGTCTCTAAACAAAAAATATAAATTGGTTTTTGGAATGTGGCTCAATCCCTGGTACACCCCCCAAAAAGTACTATGCTAAATTCTAGCACTATAAAAACACATAAATTGTGTGCCTGTATATGGAGGTACTTTTTTTTATTAATAAAATGCTCCTCTTACATGAAGTAATTTTTCCTTGAAAATGTCTGTCCGTTCAAGCAATTAAACAGGTTGTTTGTCATTTGAATTTATAACTGTTTGTACCTTATTAATTGCCTACTCCATCAGAGCTAGTATACTTGAGATGCAAATGGAACTGCAAGTTCAAAGCTATCCAAAAGTTAATGATTTATTCTCCTCTTGTTATTGTAGAAAGATGACTATTTGATAACACTCATGTTTATTTCAAAAATAGGGGCTGGGGTTGTGGCTCAGCGGCAGAGCGCTCACCTTGTACGTGCGCGGCCCGGGTTTGATCCTCAGCACCATGTAAACATAAATGCATTACATTGTGTACAACTAAAGTAAATAAATAAATATTTTTTAAAAATTAAAAAAAAAAGGAGAGGGGGCCAGGGCTGTGGCTCAGTGGCAGAGCGCTTACCTAGCATGCATGAGGCACTGGGTTCAATCCTCAGAACCACATAAAATAAACAAATAAAAAGATTTTTAAAATCCTACGTTTAAGGAAAGGTAAAGGAGATATCTGCTGTAAAGATTCCAATTTCCAGGGGCTGGGGTTGTGGCTCAGCGGCAGAGCGCTCGCCTAGCACGTGCGCGGCCCTGGTTCGAATCTCAGCACCACGTAAAAACACATTTGTGTACAACTAAAAGCAAATAAATAAATATTTAAAAAAAAAAAAAGATTCCAATTTCCAGCTGGGCGCAGTGGCGCACGCCTGTAATCTCAGCACTTGGGAGGCTGAGACAGGAGGATCATGAGTTCAAAGCCAAGCCTCAGGAATGGTGAGGCACTTAGCAACTCAGACCCTGTCTCTAATAAAATACAAAAAGGCTGGGGATGTGGCCCAGGGGTTGAGTGCCCCTGAGTTCAATCTCCGGTACCAAAAAAAAAAAAAAAAAAAAAAAAAATTCTAATTTCCATTTCCTTTATCTAGAATTCTAAAATTATAGTTACCTTTCTCAAAGTTTTTGTGAAATAATTTCAAACTTATAGAAAAGTTAGAAGTATAGTAGAAACAATTCCCACATACCCCCTTTACT
The DNA here is from genome assembly GCA_025594165.1 of Tamias sibiricus. NCBI lineage: Eukaryota > Metazoa > Chordata > Mammalia > Rodentia > Sciuridae > Tamias > Tamias sibiricus. The sequence goes on along the minus strand of CM046667.1, from coordinate 18,494,682 downwards.
CAAATTCATTTAACATTTTGCCACATTTGCTTTATTATTCCCTCAGATAGATAGATGTAGATAGCCACAGAGAGTATAGATCTAAGAGTATGTTTATCATGTCCCTTTACTTCCTAAATACTTCAGAGTGTACTTTCCAAAAATAAGATCCTTTTCTTACATAACCACAGTTCAATTACAAGAATCAGGAAATTTAATGTTGATATCATACTATTTAAAATCTACAGTTCATAGTCAACATTTTCCAACTATGCCAATAATGTCCTTTCCAGAACTTTTTTCCAAGGCTGGACCCAATCCAGGAGTACACATGGCATTTGGTTGTCATGTCTCTTCAATGTCCTTTCATCTGAAACAGTTTCTCAACCTTTCTGACCTTTCTTGACATTGATGGTTGTGAGGAATATGAGCCAGTTGTCCTACAGAAGGTCCTTTAATATGGATTTGTATAATATTTTCTTATGATCAGACCGAGTTGTGTTCTTCTTGGGATGTCACACCAGGAGGTTCTTTTTTTTTTTTTTTGGTGGTACCGGGGATTGAACTCAGGGGCACTCGACCACTGGGCTACATCCCCAGCCCTTTTTTTTTTGTATATTATTAGAGCCAGGGTCTCACTGAGTTGCTCAGTGCCTCGCCTTTGCTGAGGCTGGCTTTGAACTCGCGATCCTCCTGCCTCAGCCTCCCAAAGTGCTGGGATTACAGGCGTGTGCCACCGCGCCCAGCTACCAGGAGGTTCTTGAAGTCAGAAGAAAATTCCTGGTGCCTTAGCTTTGTCTGCCCCACCCTACTAGAAATGTAAAGCCACATGGATAGGCTTTTTTGTCAGTTTTGTTCACTTCTGGATCCCCAGTACCTAGAACATACCTGGTAGGTACACAGAGCTCAGGAAATGCGTACATGTGTCTGTGTGAGACAGAACCAGCCAGCCAGACAGAAACAGAGGGTCAGAAACAGACAGAAACAAAGACAGACAGATAAGGGTGAGATCTGATAAGGTTGAGAAGTAGGTTGGAACTAGTTTCTCTCTGTGAATAAGCTTTTTAGTTTGATTCCATACGATTTATTCTTTTTTTTAAAGTTTATTTATTTGTTTTAGTTGTACACAATGCCTTTATTTTTATGTGGTGCTGAGGATTTAACCCAGGCCGCGCACATGCTAGGCGAGTGCTCTACCCCTGAGCCACAACCCCAGCCCATTATCGTGTTTATTCTTGATTTTACTTCTTGTACCTGGCTAAATTTTTTATATGTACTTAAAGAGGGCCCACAAACTGCATAAACTTCAGGGGCACTTGACCACTGAGCCATATTCCCAAGCCTGTTTTGTATTTTATTTAGAGACCAGGTCTCACTGAGTTGCTTAGCACCTATATTTTGCTAAGGCTGGCTTTGAACTCATGATCCTCCAGCCTCAGCCTCCCAAGCTGCTGGGATTACAGGTGTGGGCCACCATGGCTGGCTCATCCTCTGTTCTTTAATATCAAGATGGAGAAGTTGAATTTAACCCTGGAAACAACTAGGAACCATAATAGGATTCTGGTAGAAGAATGAAATAATCCGATCTGTACTAAGTGGTGGTGTGTTGGATGAAATATAGTCCTATCAACGCTTGACAGCTGACTGAAATTTTCAGAAATTATACAAGGCTCTTTATGTTATGTCCATAGCTTGAAATCAGCCATTGTGGAACTACTTTTTTTAACCCATAGGTGCTGTTCCACTGAGCTATATCCCCAGCCCTTTTTATTTTTTATTTTGAGACAGGGCCTTGCTAAATTGCCCAGGCTGGCCTCAAACTTGCCATCCTCATGACTCAACCTCCCAAATTGCTAGGATTTCAGGCATGCAACACCATTCCTGGCTCATCGTGGGAGTATTTATACCACCCACAGAAAATGGCCAAGGCTACAAATCAGGCCTCCCCAACACAACACAGGTGCCAAGTGATTACCTTTGTCATAAAGGTTCATGAGAAAATATCCCTGGAATGAATTTTCTTTTCTTTTTTTTTCTGGGGATTGAACTCAGGGGCACTTAACCACTGAACCACATCCCCAACCCTTTTTATATTTTATTTAGAGACAGGATCTTGCTGAGTTGCTCAGGGCCTTGCTAAATTGCTGAGGCTGGCTTTGAACTCATGATCTTCCTAACTCAAACCTCGAGCTGCTGGGATTACAGGGCCACTGCACCCAGTGAATTTACTCTTAAGTGTAATAGATGGAGATGGGGGTTAGAAGGTATCATACAAGAGAAGGTGCTTAAAAGCTTTGAGTAGCTGGGCGCAGTGCCCACGCCTGTAATCCTAGCAGCCAGAAGGCAGAGACAGGAGGATAATGAGTTCAAAGCCAGCCTCACCAAAAGCAAGGTTCTGGGCTAGGGATATAGCTCAGTTGGTCGAATTCTTCTCTCACAAGCACAAGGCCCTGGGTTCAATTCCCAGCACCACAAAACCAAATAAACAAACAAAAGCAAGGTGCTAAGCAACTCAGTGAGACCCTGTTTCTAAATAAAATGCAAAATAGGGCTGGGGATGTGGCTCAGTGGTTGAGTGCCCCTGAGTTCAATCCCCAATACCCCCCCCAAAAAAAGTCTTTGAACACCTGAAGAAGAGAAATAAAAAGGATTAGAATGTTCAAGACAAAACTACACCCACCCCTCAACTTTGCCTGAAATGAATCTTGATGACCATTAAAAATTCTTTTTTTAAGTATTTATTTATTTGTTTTAGTTGTACACAATGCCTTTATTTTTACATGGTGCTGAGAATCGAACCCCAGCCGCGCACGTGTTAGGCAAGTACTCTACCACTGAGCCACAACCCCAGCCCACCATCAATAATTCTATATGGGTGATAGTGGTGGGGGGAGGGCTGAGTTTGTGTGTTGCATGCCATGCTTTGACCATTGGGGGAAGCACTGATTATGGCATATGCAACTTAATATTCTAAATTGGATTTAGAATTACAATAAAAGGTCATTGTCTTTGCCTCTGGGAAAATTAAAAATGTATATTAAATAAGTATAAATATATATTTTTCACTGATATTCTTGTATGTGTGTGTATGGATGCACACGTGCACATGGGTGCACACAGACTGATAACATACAAGGCCTTATACATTCTAAGCATGCACTCCACCACTGAGCTACATCCCGGCTCCTCCACTAACATTCTTAAACTCCACAGACCATATTATCCATCTGGTGTAAGGTATCATGGTTATAAGATACACTTTAGGTGTAAGGTACCATGGTTATAAGATACACCATTTTATGCATATATGAAACTAAGAAAAATGCTGCTAACTATACTGTGACATGCTATTGGCTATCAGATGAAACCTGAATTCAGAGATGTTAAAATGTGAAAAAAGTGAATCTCAGTATCAGTGAATTATGAAATAGCTCTTGGACATCTCTTTGGATAAAAGGATCTTTGAGAAATGGGGAAATTATAGTCCTGGAAAGGCAAACCATCTACTTAAGGGCATAGACCTAGTTAATGACAGAATTGGAAGTGGAACCCAGTTATCCCCTGCCTAGATCAGAGCTAATGTTGATTAGAGAATTTCATATATGAGGGACAGCCACAGGGTTGGTCTGTAAGTTCCTTTCGACTCTGAGAATATGATGTGCTAAAATGTATAAACCCCTTTCTGATAGATCAGAAAATGCTATATAGAATAGCAGAATAATGCATCTGATAAAAAGGTCCCCAAATCAAGCACTGGCTTCCATTATAGATTTCCAGGGCCTATAATAGTGCCTAGGTGATATATTTATTAGCAATGTCAGTTCTCAATAAATGTTAGATGATTATATCGGGCTTAATGACAACCAGTGACTTCGGGCCAGTTATTTCTCTCTGAGTCTGCTTCTTGGTTTACAAAGTGGACATACTAATAACCATCATTCAAGTGCATCATGCATTAAACAAGATGGGTATGTAAGTACGCCAGGCACAGAAACTGGCCAATAGTGTGTACATCAATGTTAGCGTCTCCTTCATGTCTTAAGTTATTGCTATTATTCGTTTAGATGCCAAATTGGTAAAGCCTTTCAGAAAAACCATCTTGCTATAGATTACAAAGTTCTAAGATTTGTGCAGTCCAATATGGTATCCACTAGTCATATGTAGCTATTTAAATCTGTAATTAAATTAACTGAAATTAAAAATTTAGGGCTGGAGGTGTAGTTCAGTGGTAGGGAGCTTGCCTAGCATGAGTGAGGATCTGGGTTCCACCCCTATCATGGAAAAAAATTTATTTCCTCAGACACAGTAGCTACATTTCAAGAGCTTAATATTCAGGATGGGGTTCAGGATGGGGTTGTAGCTCTGTGGTAGAGCGCTTGCCCAGCACTGGGTTCGATTCTCAGCACCACATATAAATAAAGTACATTGACAACTAAAAATAAATGTTAAAAAAAAGAACTTGATATTCATGCATGGCTGTGGCTAGTGATTGATATGCTGGGAAACAAAGGTACAGAACATTTCCATCATCACAGGAAGGTTCAATGGACAATGCTGCTCTAAACTAAGAAGAGTTTAACACTGCCCTTGTTTATTTTTTTCTCCAGCTCGAGTATGTCCCAACATTTTATGCCAAACAAACATCACTTGACTAACGTATTTGTGCGCCCTCCTGTGGCGAGAGGTGGGAACGAGTCTTCGTTTACTGGGGTGAAGCTGTACATTTATAAAAGGGACATCTTAGAAATCTTTAACAATCTCACCACTGGAAAGAAAGGTGACATGATATAGTGTATGCATACTGACGGCTCTAGAGATTACTAAGGAAAATCTGTTTGAGCAGGTTGTACCATGTAATCAAATTATTTCTAAATCTCAGTATTTTCTAAATTTCCCGTTTAAACAAATGTGGAACTATATGGCTGTTTAAAAGTGTGGAGAGACAAGAAGGATTATTCAATGAATGACCCACGGTACCTCGTAGGTAGCTGGCAAGAAACAAGCGGGGACCTACGGTTCCCCTTATGGAGAGTAGGAAGGCTAAACTGAGACTCCACTTCCCGCTGGATGAAGGGGAGCCCGGTTTCTGGGCGCCAGGCGTCTGGGCCTTACAGGCACTCCCTTACAGCTGACACCTAAACTCAGCCTGCCTGCTTTCTGAGCCCCAAAGTTTATGCCCCACCTCCCCCATCCTGTTCTCACGCTTGCGCAATAAAAATGGAGACCCGTGGCACAAGGCGGGGCTTCCCGCGGAGCAGTGGGCGCTTGTGTGCTGTTGTTGCCAAGCCCCTAGGCCACAGGACGCTGGAGCCTGGGAGGCCGGGCGACAGCTGACGCCTCTGCCTGGGATTCCAGCCCCACTAATGACCCCCTGATATCGGAGAGCTTAACCTCGTTGTAGAGGTTTATTTTCTGAAGACAACATCAATATGTCATTTACACACACACACACACACACACACACACACGTGCACGCGCGAAAAATCCAAAAACACAGAGAAGTACAAAGAAAATAAAGATCACACATAATCCTGGCACCAAAAGAGAAATCACTTAACTAATATAGCTAAATATAAGGCCCTATTAAACATAGTGATATTTCTGCCTACGCTAGTTTACTCAGCTTCAAAAGACAGCAAGCCGGGCGCGGTGGCGCACGCCTGTAATCCCAGCACTTTGGGAGGCTGAGGCAGGAGAATCGCGAGTTCAAAGCCAGCCTCAGCAATGGCGAGGCACTTAGCAACTCAGTGAGACCCTGTCTCTAATAAAAACACAAAAAGGGCTGGGGATGTGGCCCAGTGGTCGAGTGCCCCTGAGTTCAATCCCCAGTACCACAAAAAAAAAAAAAAAAAAAAAAAAAAAAAAAAGACAGCAATCAGTGGACATGGCCAAAGAGAAGCCTCCTCCTGGGGTCTGGGCGTGTGGTCAGGTGCAGCTTCCGGGTCCTTTCATCAAGCAGGACTTGCTTAGTGCAACAGCTGGATTGATCCAGATGCAGAGCCATCCCTTAGGTTGAGCACCTACATGTGTACTAAGCTCAGTACATTGTCTCTGGGAGGAAGTTCCAAGTCACATCCCTCCTAATACAGCTGAAATTCATCAGTCGGGGGTTTCACAATGAATGTTTTTGGAAACCAGGTACACGCTGAACCACTAGTGCTCCAAATTTATCTGAGCTCACTGCATTCCAGGGAGCAATTACAGTATTGCTTTTTCTTTCTTTCTCTTTTTTTCTCTACTGAGCTATAATTCACATAGTATACATTTCACCTATTTAAAGTGTAAAAGTGACTAGCTTTTAGTACATTCAAAATCTAATTTCAGGGGTTGGGTTGTGGCTCAGAGGCAGAGTGCTCTCCTAGCACGTGCGAAGTCCTGGGTTCCATCTTCAGCACCACATAATAAAATAAAGGTATTGTGTCCAACTACAACTAAAAAATATTTTTTTAAAAATCTAATTTTAGAACAGTTACATTCCCCCTAAAAGAAACTTGGACAAATCACCGGTCACTACCCATTTTCCCCAAAACCTCCTGACCCAGTCAATCACTTATCTACTTTGTGTCTCTGGATTTGACCCATTCTGGCCATTTCATATAAATGGAATCATAAGGTGCTCTTTTTGTGCCTGGCTTCTTTTGTTTAGTATAATGTTTTCAAGATTCATCCATGTTGTAGCATGTATTGGTACTTTCTTTTTTCTTTTTTTTAAATATTTTTATTTATTTGCTTAATTGTACACAATGCGTTTTATTCAATAATGCATTTTATTTGTACGTGGTGCTGAGGATCGAACCCGGGTCGCCCACGTGCTAGGCGAGTGCTCTACCGCTGAGCCACAATCCCAGCCCCTGGTACTTTCTTTTTATCACAAAATAATATTCCATTGTATGGATATACCACCTTTTATTTATCCATTTATCAACTAATAGACACTTGGATTGTTTACAATTCTTAGAAATTGGGAACACTGCTGCTATAAACATTAATTTATAACTTTTTGTGTGAATTTATGTTTTTGTTTGTTTGTTTGTTTGTTTGGTGGTACCAGGGATTGAACTCAGTGGCACTTGACCACTGGGCCACATCCCCAGCCCTTTTTTGTATTTTGTTAGAGACAGGGTCTCATTGAGTTGCTAAGTGCCTCGCCATTGCTGAGGCTGGCTTTGAACTCGCGCTCCTCCTGCCTCAGCCTCCCAAGTGCTAGGATTACAGGCGTGCGCCACTGCGCCGGCTTTATGTTTTAATTTCTCTTGGGAGTATTCTAATAGTGGAATTGTGCTCAAAACTTACAGGAATTGCTAAACTGTTTTCCAATTCTGCTAACCCATTTTAAATTCCCATCAGCAATGTATGAGGGTTCCAGTTTTTCCACATTCTCACCAAAATTTATTATTGTCTGTATTTTTAATATATTTTTAGTTTTAGTTGGACACAATACCTTTATTTTATTTATTTATTTTTTAAAGGAGAGTATACAAATCACATTTTCCCTCATGTCTTTTTTTAATATTTATTCATTTGCTTTTAGTTGTACACAATGCATTTGTTTATACATGGTGCTGAGGATTGAACCCAGTGCCTCACACATGCTAGGCAATCACTCTACCAATGAGCCACAAACCCAGCCCTGAGTTAAATCTTTATATAATTTTTTTTTTTTTTTTTTTTTTGTACTGGGGATTGAACTCAGCGGCACTAGACAACTGGGCCACATCCCCAGCCCTTTTTTGTATTTTATTAGAGACAGGGTCTCACTGAGTTGCTAAGTGCCTCGCCATTGCTGAGGCTGGCTTTGAACTCGCGATCCTCCTGACTCAGCCTCCCAAAGTGCTGGGATTACAGGCGTGCGCCACCGCGGCTGGCTTTTATATAATTTTTTATACCAGTCTCACAATAAATTGCCCTAACCTCAAATTTGCAATCTTCCTGCCTCAGCCTCCTGAGTAGCTGGGATTACAGGTGTGAGCCATCACACCTGGTTCACATAGTCATTTTAATTTCACAGTCATTTTTATTTTTATTGGTCACAAAGTACATCCCATGAATAATTTACAAATTATGCAACCTCGGGGCTCGGGTTGTAGCTCAGCGGTAGAGCACTCGCCTAGCATGTGCTAGGCTGGGTTCGATCTTCAGCACCACATAAAAATAAACACATTATGTACAACTAAAACAAATAAATAAATATTTAAAAAATAAATTATGCAACCAATACCCTATAAATACACATTCCGGCTATTCAGAATTTTCAACAATTTTTAAAAAATATTTTAAGTTGTTGATAGACTTTTATTTATTTATACACAGTGCTGAGAATCAAACCCAGTGCCTCACACATGCCAGGCAAGTGTGCTACCGCTGAGCCCCAGCCCCAGCCCCAGCCCCAGCCCCTTCCATTATTTTTTATAAAACATAACTTTTAGAAAATACAACATCAGCTCCTTAGGGTAAATAGCTACATCATGCTAGATTTTCTTTCCTTCTTTCTTTCTCGCTCTCTTTCTTTCTTTACTATAAGTTATACATGTGAAAAAATCTTTTCAAACAGCTTGGAATAAGCCTTTATCATTCAATCCCACGCCCCAGAAACAGTCTATGGTATACTGGTTTTAAATTTTTATATTGATGCAGAAGTGAAATGGCAAAAATGTCCTGTTAGTGCATTTTTATTTTACATGTGATAAATTTGGTCTATTTGCTGCATATTTCATCTGGACCTCTTCAAGCCATATTTTTCAAACCACCAGTCTTGGCTCATTGGTGGAATCAAATTAAAGGGTCGTCATGGCAGCACTTTTAAAAAATGAAATAGAAAAAATCAGATCAGAGTGTATTAACATAAGGAAAAGTACTGCTTTGTGAGAATTTTTTTTCAGTATCAGATAGATAGGATAGATAGACAAATGTAAAATGTGTGTTTATTGTGGTTTGCAACCAAGAAAACAATTTAAAACCAACTACTACAAACAATCTAAATAAATAAATGTGTATATATATATGTATGTGTATATATATATATATATATCTATATATATATATATATCTCCTTTCTATAAAGGGAGTGAATTGGTACATGGGGAAATCTCTTCTTTCTTGATTAAAATAGAAAAATTTATATAACAAGCAAAAATACCTTATGTTAACAGTCACTCTGAGATAAGCAATACTAATTCTTTTTTTTTAAATAATTATTTTTTAGTTGTGGTTGGACACAGTACCTTTATTTTATTTATTTTTATGAGGTGCTGAGGATCGAACCCAGGGCCTTGCACATGCTAGACAAGCGCTCTACCACTGAGTCACAACCCCAGCCCAATAATAATTCTTATATAGTAATAAATAGCATTTAATGTAAATTTAAGGTCAGGGTTCCATCCGAACAAGTTGCCCTGACTCCTCAGTAATTGATTTTTTAAAAAATATTTATTTATTTGCTTTTAGTTGTACACATGCCTTTATTTTTACGTGGTGCTGAGGATCTAACCGGGCTGCACACATGCTAGGCGAGCGCTCTACCACTGAGCCACAACCCCAGTTCCTTGGTAATTGATTTAATAAGAATCAACCACAAGGGGTTGTAGCTCAGTTGGTAGAGCATTTGCCTTGCATGTGTGAAGCACTGGGTTCGATCCTCAGCACCATATAAAAACAAACAAATAAAATAAAGGTATTGTGTCTGTCTACAACTAAAAACATATTTTAAAAAAGAATCAACCACAAGCTGGGTATGATGGTGCATGCCTGTAATCCCAGCAGCTGGGGAGGCTGAGGCAGGAGGATTGTGAGTTCAAAGCCAGCCTCAGCAACTTAGTGAGACCCTGTCTCTAATAAAATACTAAAAGGAGCTGGGGATGTGGCTGAGTGGTTAAGTGCCCCTGTGTTCAATTCCTGGTACAAAAAAAAAAAAAAAGAATCAACCACAATGCTTTTTCATATTTACAACTTTTAAAGGACATTATAGTATACATTAAGGTATTTGCTGATGTGTTTCAATCTAGTTGTCTTATACCTCTTTATTCACTCAGTTTTACACATTAAACATCATCACCAAACATTTATGACTGGCAGAGTGGCAGGGGTCGAGGGCATAGCTCAGTGGTAGAATGTATGCTTAATATGTGCAAGGCCCTGGGTTCAATCCCCAGCACAGCACAAATGAACAAACAAAAAAAATTTATTATTATGACTATCTGTAGGAAATATTGGGCATGGTGGCTTATTAAAATGTTGTACATTCCCTCAGCAACAGGAAGTTAGAGTGGCAGAGTTTATATGGCCATGATGCTCTTGAGTAACTTTTTATTTCATATCAGGATAACACAACAAGGTCCCTGTGACCAATTTATATTATTATTTAAATTTGTGTGTTCAGTTAAGACTAAATTATTGAGCTGTTCAGTTACAAGATATGGCTAATGATTTCAGTAAAATTGTAATATAATTAAGATTTCCCCCAGAGTTAGCATATTTACTCTAACTTGAAATCATATTTTCTGGGCCACTGAAGCCCAAATCATAGATGAATATGCAAAACGACTTTCAAACTAACATGAACAGAAACCATTTGATAGACATAAGAAACAGCTTTTCCCCAAAGTTTTACTTTTAAGAGCACCAAAAAGATTTGCTAAAGATAAAATGTTTTAAAATTTTGATTGAGCCTATTCTTTGCCAGAACACCCACAGCCAAATGATGCTAGCTTGGCCGATCTATCAATGAAATCATTAAAAGCCACATGGCAGGGACATAGAAAAATAATAAGGGATTAAAAGACAATTTTAGCTGGGGCAATAGCTCAGTGGCAGAGCACTAAACTTGCATGTGTGAGGCATTGGGCTCCATCCTTAGCACCACGTAAAAATGAAACAAATAGAATAAAGGCATTCTGTCCATCTACTACTGTAAATTTAAAAAAAAAAAAAAAAAGACAATTTAGAGCCGGGCGCGGTGGCGCACGCCTGTAATCCCAGCACTTTGGGAGGCTGAGGCAGGAGGATCACGAGTTTGAAGCCAGCCTCAGCAATGGCGAGGCACTTAGCAACTCAGTGAGACCCTGTCTCTAATAAAATACAAAAAAAGGGCTGGGGATGTGGCCCAGTGGTTGAGTGCCCCTGAGTTCAATCCCTGGTACCAAAAAAAAGACAAGACAATTTAGTGCCTACTTTATAAGGACAGGATTTCATTCCGAGATTAGCCTCCCAAATTACTGGGATTACAGGGGGGTGCCACCATGCCTGGCTTGGAGCATCTGTTCTTTTTTTTTTAATATTTATTTATTTGCTTTAGCTGTACACAATCCGTTTTTTTGTTTTTTTTTTTTTTTTTTTTTTTTTTTTTTTTTAATGTGGTGCTGAGGATTGAACCGGGCTGTGCACATGCTAGGCGAGCTCTACTGCTGAGCCACAACCCTAGGGCCCCCCCCCTAGCATCTTTTCATATGCTTATTAGCCATTTCTATCTTCTTTAATAAGGTGTCTGTATCTTTTTGTTTTGGTTTGTTTTTGTTCTTGGTGCTGGGACTCTAACCCAGAGCCTTATGCATGGTAAACATTCTACCACTGAGCTATATCCCAGCCCTTCCTTTGCCCATATTTTAAGAATATTACTTTTATGTGGTGCTGAGATTGAACCCAGGGTCCCTGGGATAGCTAGGCGAGTGAGCTACTGCTGAGCCACAACCCCAGCCCCACCTTTTGCCCATTTTTAAATAGAGTTGTTTGTTTTCTTATTGAGTTATAAGAGTTGCTTTTATATTTTGAACACCAGTCCTTTATTAGATAAGCGTTTTCCAAATATTTTTCCCAGTCTGTAGCTTTTTGACTCATTCTCTTAACAATGTCTTTTGCAAAGCAGAAGTTGTTAACTTTGATGGAATCAAATTTATCAATTTTTTTTTTTTTTTTTTGTGGTATCGGGGATTGAACTCAGGGGCACTTGACCACTGGGCCATATCCCCAGCCCTTTTTTGTATTTTATTTGGAGACAGGGTCTCACTGAGTTGCTAAGTGCCTCGCCATTGCTGAGGCTGGCTTTGAACTCGCGATCCTCCTGCCTCAGCCTCCCAAAGTGCTGGGATTACAGGCATTTGCTACCGCGCCTGGCTTATCAATTTTTTCATGGATTGTGCTTTTGTGTTGTCTCTAAGAAGTCATCATCAAACCCAAAGTCATTTAGATTTTCTCCTATGTTATCTTCTAGTAGGAATTTCATACTTTTTGGGGGTTTACATTCAGGTCTTTTATCCCTTTTGAGTTAATTTTGGTGAAAGGTGTAAGGCCCACATAAAAATTCAACTCTTTAGAACTTGCCTAGCATATGGAGGCTCTGGGCTGGATCCCTAGCAGTGCCAAAAAAAAGTCAACTCTTTGTATGTAAATATCCAATCTTTCCAGCATGATTTGTTGAAAAAGAGTTCCTTCATTCATTCATTGAGTTGTCTTTGCTTGCTTTTGTCAAAGAGAGTCAGTTTTTTGTGTGTGTGTGTGTTTTGAGCCCGGGGCCTTTTGCATGAGGACAAAGCACTCTACCAACAGAGCTATATCCCCAGCCCCAAAGAGGGAGAGATTTTTAGCAACACATCCAGGTGTTCTTTTCATGTCAGTTCTTTCAGTTTAGTGTTTAAGGAAATTATCTCTGGAGTCAGATGACCTGGTTGTTTAAGCATTTCAGAGACAAGCTGTGAGACTGTGGGCAAGTTTCTAAGCCTCTCTAAACCTCAGTTCCCTCAATTGCATAATAGGTTTGATAATAATAATGATTAATAATGATCATATGGCTATCATGAGACAAATTAGTATACGTAAAGCATTTGGTACATAGTAAGTGTTTGATAAATGTTAGCTCCCAAGTAGCTAGGACTATAGCCATGTGCCACAGCACCCAGATTAAAGCATGTACTTTACCATGGAACTACATCCCCAGCCCTGAACACTTTTATTTTCAGTATTAAGGATTGAACCAAGGGGCTCCCACATGCTAGGTGAGTACTTTAACACTTAGCTATACCCCCACCCCTTTTTTATACTGACACAAGGTCTTGTTAAATTGCCCAGGCTGGCCTTGAACTTGTAATTGTCCTGCTTCAGCCTGTAGCTGGGATTACAGACGCGGGCCACCACATCTGGCCATACACACCATTTTTTCAGGGTGGGGGGGATCGGGATTGAACTCAGGGGCACTCAACCACTGAGCCACATCCCCAGACTTATTTTGTATTTTATTTAGAGACAGGGTCTCCCTGAGTTGCTTAGCACCTCACTTTTGCTGAGGCTGGCTTTGAACCTGTGATCTTCCTGCCTCAGCCTGGCATAACAGGCATGCACTACCACTCCTGGCTTAATCTTAATTGTTACTTAAAAATTTTGAGGTGATTATAGGTTCACATGCAGTTTCAAAAAACATTATAGAGAAAGCCTGTGTATGCTTTCGACAGTTTCTCACAAAGGTAACATCTTGCAAAACTATAGTATCATATAAAAATATTACAACCAGGTTATCAATACTAATACAATCCATTCATCTGATTCTGATTTCCCATTTTATTTGTACTCATTTGTGTGGGAGTGCTATACAATTTTACGACTTGTGTAGGTTCATGTATCTACCACCACAGGTCAAGATACTGAACAGTTCCAATACTATAAACAGAAGGATTTTTCAATTTTCCCTTTTATAACTACACCCACCTTACCACACTGTCCCAGCCAAACCCCAAAATCTGGCAGTACTAGTCTGTCCTCCATTTCTAAACTTTTTGTCATTTCAGAACTGTTACATGGCCAGGCGCAGTGGCACACACCTGTAATCCCAATGGCTCTGGAGGCTGAAGCAGAAGGATCACAAGTTCAAAGACAGCCTCAGCAACTTAGTGCAACCCTGTCTCAAAATAAAATATAAAGAAAAGGGACTGGGATGTGGCTCAGTGGTTAAGCACCCCTGGGTTCAATCCTGGCACCAAAAAAAAAAAAGTTGTATGAATGGAATTATAAGCCTTTGGAATAGGTTTTTTTTTTTCTTACTTAGCATAATTCCCTGGAGTTTCATCCAAGTTGTTGTGTATCAAACAACAAAAAAGTTCCATTCTTTTAATTGCTGAGTAGTATTTGTGGCATATATATATATATATCACAGTTTGTTTAAACATTCACCAGTTGAAGGACAAGTTGATTTCACTTTTGGGCTATTACAAATAAAGCTGATGTGAACATTCATAGATGTATTTTTCTTTTATATATATATATATATATTATTTATTTGCTTTAGTTGTACACAATGCGTTTATTTGTATGTGGTGCTGAGGCTCGAACCCGGGGTGAGCGCATGCTAGGCGAGCACTCTACCACTGAGCCGCAACACCAGCCCTCTTTTTTTTTTTTTCTTTTTGTACCAGGGATTGAACTCAGGGGCACTCGACCACTGGGCCACATCCCCAGCCCTTTTTTTGTATCTTATTAGAGACAGGGTCTCACTGAGTTGCTAAGTGCCTCGCCATTGCTGAAGCTGGCTTTGAACTTGCAATCCTCCTGCCTCAGCCTCCCAAGTGCTGGGATTACAGGCATGCGCTACCACGCCCGGCTCATAGATGTATTTTTCACTAACATTTTGTTTTGCTCCTAGTATAATTTTCCTTCTGATAGATTATTCTCATATGATTGGTAATTTTGCAAATTAAAAAAAAAATTTAGATGTAAGTGGACACAATACCTTTATTTTATTTATTAAATGTGGTACTGAGGATCAAGCCCAAGGCCTCACATTTGCTGGGCAAGCATTCTACTGCTGAGCCGCAACTCCAGCCCAATTTTGCAAATTTTTCAAATAAAATCTGTTGGCTTAATAGATCTATACATTGGAAATATGTACAATTTCCCTTAAGAGATTTTGAAGTATTTTTAAATTATATAATAAATGTCTAGTCTCTTCTAATTCTTTTATTTTTATTTTTGCAGTGCTTGGAATTGAACTCAGGTCTCACAGTGCTCTCCCACTGAGCTACATCCTTAGCCCACTTCTACCTTATTCCTAAAAGCAATTCTCAGTAGGGATTTGTAAGTGACCTTACAATTACAGATCCTTTAATGACTATGATAGCTTTACATCAATGGCTGTTTCCTCTTTGTAATAATCACACTGAACACTTTTGCTGTATGACCTGTACCTCATAAATATGTATCGGGAGACAAATTTTCCAATCAATATACCCAATATGCCATCACTAAGGGCCAGAGAACATGTTGTAGGTTTGAATTCTGTGCCTTTAGGTCTTTGAGCGGAGTACAATAACGATGTAATTTACATTCGGCCACAGATACATTTAAATTTTCCAATTTACTAGGGAATTCTATTTTCAAAAACCCTCACTGAGGGCTGGGGATGTGGCTCAGTGGCTAAGCACCCTGGGCTTAATCCCCAGTACCAAAATTAAAAAAAAAAAAAAGCAAAAGACAAAATGCTTTTCAAAAACCATTACTGGCCAGGCGTGGTGGAGCATGCCCGTAATCCCTGCACTTGGGAGGCTGAGGCAGGAGGATTGTGAGTTCAAAGCCAGCCTCAGCAATGGCGAGGCACTCACCAACTCAGTGAGACCCTGTCTCTAAATAAAATGCAAAAAAAAGGGCTGGGGATGTGGCCCAGTGGTTGAGTGCCCCTGAGTTCAATCCCCAGTACCACAAAAAGAAAAAAAAAAAAACCATTACTGATCTTCTTAGAAGTGAAGCTTGCTCTTGTGCTGGTTATTTACTTGCTGTCTTTTAGTCTATGCTGATCTTTTCTATTCCATTCTGTGATGCTAAGGGTCACAAACTGCTTTTCCCAAACTTCCATGCAGAGAGTCTTCTTTCATGTCCTGTAAATGGAAGGTTTTGTTGGGAGACTGGAAGAAGAGAGAAGAGACTACTTGTTGCTGACTTCCCCAACAGCCCTTGCCCTCATGGCTCCAGCCTCCACTTTTTTGCAGCCTTCCCAGCATCACCATACCGTGTCCCCACAGAACCATCAGCCATCAGCACCAACGAGCTGTAACTTCCTTGGTGGTCTGAGCTTGAGCCTAACAGTACGTGCCTCAGACATGTGATCAGTGGCTATGGGGAGTGCCTCCAAAAGATTTACACATGCCAACCAACCAGGTGAGGTAGCTGCTTGTAGTTAGTATTATTTTGAGGGGTACAGGTGATACTGCTGGTCATGGGTGATGAGTTCTGCTCCCCCAAGGGTTGAAGTTTGAACATTAGAGAAGCACGCTGAGGCAAGCATATAAAGCAGAACTTAAAAGGGCTAACATAGACTTCTCCCAGGAGGGAGAAGGGGGCCATTGCTGGTATCCTTGTATCTCAAGAAGAGAGGCAGGTCTGCCTTTTTTATCTAAGCTTCCTTTGTTCTCCTGCTCTCTTTCATCTTATCTCTGTCCTTCCTGCCCACAAATGCTCAGTGGGATGGCCAAAAGGTAAGAAGCAGATGGGCTGAAGGGGGAAGGGCAGGATGGTATAGCACCCGGCAAGTTAATTAACAACTCTATAGCTCCCTGTAGGGAGGGGCTATTCCTAGGACAGGTTACCTTGGCAACAGGTTGGGGCAGGGACATATTCTTGATTAGTGTGGAGGAAGGGCTCTGAAGGAATTAACATTTCAATCCCCCAGGGGACAGTCTCCCACTTCTTGTGACTCATTCAAAAGTGGCTTTCTTGACCAAACCTGACTCAATTTACCTATCTATACCTACTGCCTAATGCTGGCTTCACAGTAAGCAGTAACAAATGTCAAATATCTGAGTTACCTATCTCTTCTTTCACCTTTCTAATACCTAGGTACCAAATTCCTCACTCTCTTTGAAATACTTAGCATGGTTTCTGTTTCCCAGAGTAGCATAGCTTTTTTTATACAACTGCACACAAAATTCTGCAATTTTAAAAAAATTTTATATTTTTTCATACTGGGGATTGAACTCTGATCTCTTTACCACTGAGTTATATCTCCAGCCTGTCTATCTATCTATCTATCTATCTACCTATCTAGGTATTTGAGATAGGGCTTCACTAAATTTCTGAGGCTAGCCAAGAATTTGTGATCTTCCCGCCTGAACATACCGAATTGCTGGGATTATAGGCATGCACCATCAGGCCTGCCTGCAAATATTTTTAGTATCTTATCTATATCCTCTCCAACTACAAGGGTCACATCCCTTATTCAAGACAATCTGTGGTTGAGTTAATGACTTGAGCAGAAGAGGATAGGGCTAGGCAAATATCAGAGTTATTTGATAAAAAGCAACAAAGAGACTTAAGCAAACTTAAGCAAAAGATGGCATCTTTATTTATTTATTTATTTTTGGTACTGGGGGTTGAACTCAGGGGCACTGGACCACATCCCCAGCCCTTTTTTGTATTTTATTAGAGACAGGGTCTCACTGAGTTGCTAAGTGCCTCTCCATTGCTGAGGCTGGCTTTGAACTCACGATCCTCCTGCCTCAGCCTCCCAAGTGCTGGGATTACAGGCGTGTGCCACCACTCCTGACTCAAAATATGGCATCTTTGTAAGGATGCAATGAGTTTACAGAATCAAAGGAGCCAATTTGGAAAGTGTGGGAACCTGAATCATTCCAGGGATCTAGGAAGCAGGAAACAGTGGACTGCACCTCTAGGGTGCTTCCCCAGCATACTTCTATGGAATGCATATTCCAGGAAAGGTGTGGCCTGCTGGGGTCAGGTGCCTACCCTTTGGCTGGCAGAGAGCAGGACATCCTGATGGACAGTCCTCCCAAACTGTAACTGGTTGAAAAATAGTTCACCCAAAAGAAATGTAACATGTTGTTTCCTGGAGAAAGAAAAATTGGATGGTGACCAGTTATGATAACAAACTTTCATTATAATGAACTTTAGAAGAGCTCTACAGTTATAAATAAGAATGCATCAGGGCCTGGCACAGTGGGTGCAGGCTTGTAATCCCATATACCTGGGAAGCTGAGGTAGGAGGATTGCATGTTCAAAGACAGCCTGGGCAATTTAGTGAGACTCTGTCTCAAAATAATAAATAAAAAGGGCTGAGGGTCTAGCTTGATGGTAGAGTGCCCCTGGGTTCAATCCTCAGTAATGCAAAAAAAGAATGAAAAGAATGCATTGGCCTGGGGGTGGCGCTCTCAGCAGTAGAATGCTTGCCTATCATAAACAGAAGGTCTGGGTTTAATTCCCCATACCCCACAAAAAAAAAAAAAGAGAAAAAACAATGCACTGTACACAATATACTTAGGGTAGAAGGCTCACAGCAATGATTTTTTTTTAAATTTTTTTTTAAATTTTATTTATTTACTTTAGTTGTACACAATGCAATGAATTTATGTTTACGTGGTGCTGAGGATCGAACCCGGGCGCGCACGCACGTGTGAGGCAAGCGCTCTGCCGTGGAGCCACAACCCCAGCCCACAGCAATGTTTTTAAAAGGTTCTATAGTTAGGAAAAATAAGCTTTAATGACCTATTGCACAGAATAGTGACTAAAATAAATAATAATGTATCTTATATTTCAAAATTGCTACAAGAACCGGACACAGTGGGGTATGCCTGTAATCCCAGCAGCTCAGGAGGCTGAGACAGGAAAATTGCAAGTTCAAAGCCAGCCTCAGCAACTGCAAGGCACTAAGAAACTCAGTGAGACCCTGTCTCTAAATAAAATACAAAATAGGGCTAGGGCCGGTGTAAGCTGCCTGGTACCGTAAACCAGGATAAAAACTCTCGGGGGCAGAGTTAAGCTTTTACTACTTTTACTTCTACTTTCTTAGAGCTTAGAGAGGGAAAGAAAGATTTTTAGAGAGAAAGATTAAAGCGAGCTTTTCTTCTTGTAGCTTAGAGTTAGAGTCTTAGAAAGAAAGATAGAGCAAGATCTTAGAAAGAAAGATAGAGCTTAGCTTAGAGTAAGATTAGAGCTTCTTTCTTCTCTCTTCTTTCTTCCTTCTTCTTTCTTCTGTCTTCTGTCTTCTGTCTTCCTTGGGAGCCTCGGCCTAACTCTGACCAGTCATTACTTCTTCTATCTGGTTTCTCTTCTGTAACCGCTCTGCCTACGTTCTGGCCGCTCTGATTCTTCTGACCGACCGAGTGACTACCCGACTGACCGAATGAATTTGTTCTCCTAACTCGGACCGCTTTCACCCGGTTATATACCTACAGGTTTGCGGGTGCCTACAGGTGCGTCACATACATATCAGGTGGAACTTATGGCTTCCAGCTAGCTACAACAGCCCTTCCTAATTAGGGCTCCTTCAGGCCGGGTGTTGTGTGTATGCCTGTAATGCCAGCGCTTGGGAGGCTGAGGCAGGAGGGTCGCAAGTTCAAAGCCGGCCTCAGCAATGGTGAGGCACTTAGCAACTCAGTGAGACCCTGTTTCTAATAAAATGCAAAAAAAGGGCTGGGGATGTGGCCCAGTGGTCAAGTGCCCCTGAGTTCAATCCCCAGTAACAAAACAAAACAAAAACAAACAAAAAAACAGAACAAAAAAAGCTGGAAGAGTAGATTTTAAATGTTTTCATCACAAAAAAGGTAAGTAACTGATGTGATGGATTTGTTAACTACCTTGATTTAATCATTCTACAGTATAAACATATCAAAGCACCATGTTGTACTCCATGAATATATAAAATTATTATTTGTTAGTTAAAAATAAAATTAAGGGGGGCTGGGGTTGTGGCTCAGCGGTAAAGCACTCGCCTAGCGTGCGCGGCCCGGGTTCGAGCCTCAGCACCACGTAAACATAAATGCATTGCATTGTGTACAACTAAAGCAAATAAATAAATATTTAATAAATAAATAAATAAATAAATAAAATTAAGGAAGGTTTGTTTCAGAACCGGGGATTGAACTCGGGAGTACCCTACCACTGAGCTACATCCCAATCCCTTTTTATTTTTTATTTTGACACAGAGTCTCACTGAGTTACTGAAGGTGGCTTTGAACTTGCCATCCTCTTGCCTCAGTAGCTGGGATTACAGGTGTGCATCACTGTGCCCACAGCAAAAAGAGGTTTTACATATAAAGCAATCTCATCACTGCTTCTGGGTTGGGCCAAGCCCAGGAGGAGTTTCTTATTCATTAGATTTCATTTGACAAATATTTATTTACTACGCCCCAGTGACTCTAAGTCTAAGCCCCAGTGATTCTAGCCTAGGTCATTTCCTTTATTCACTGTCACCAACGTGAAGCTTGTGTGGCTTAACATTAACAGCTAGCACGAAGCGGTAAGTTGGCCTTTTAAAATCCTGAGGGACACTTCACAAAAGTTAAATATTAATGCATTTATAAATATAAAACAATTATTTCACTTTACTTTATATCACAATAGTAAATGAAAAAGTAAGTTCAAACAAGTACAGTGTATTTTCTATTATAATAATTTTCCTTGCACGTTACATTAAACAGTATTTAAGAACTTAGAATTCTATCACACTAAGACAACTCTTCTCATTTTATTACTCCTCTACCATTTCCTTGTATATTTTTTCTAAAATGTATGGCCATTTCTGTAGGGCAAATGAACCATGCTGGGACCGCCATGTAGTAAAGGGGGTTTATTAATCAGCCGAGGGACATGTCAAGGGGGAAGGGAAAACCAGCAGAAGGAGAGGAGACAGAGCGATGAAAAGAAAAGAAGAAAAAAGGGGCGGGTTTCAGTCTGAGAAGGCTTAAGTAGCAAACCGGTGATCAGAGGGACGCCCCCAGAGGGTCCCCCAACTTCATAGGCTGTGTGGGGGGGTGGTGGAAAGGGGAAACCATGTGTCGAATTTGGCTCAGTAAGGCACCTGAGGTGTGGCCAGTGGCATAGCCAGCTTGAGGTGCTTGGGACGTGTGTCTTGTCTTAAGGTACCTGGGAGGTGTGGCCTGTCTGCCCGGAATCTAACAATTTCAGTTTAAAAAGGTAATGTGTGTCCATTGGATAAAAATTTTAAATAGGGCAATATATGAAGAAATAATCTTTTTCCATATATTAGTACAAAGAGACAATGGCTATTAACAGTTTAATAAACTTTCATTTTCTCCTAATGATTTTGATGAAAACAATTTGATCAGAAACAAAACTGGTATTTTTTGGGGGGGAGGAGGTGGGTACCAAGTATTGAACTCAGGGGCACTCAACCACTGAGCCACATCCCCAGCCCTATTTTGTATTTTATTTAGAGACAGGGTCTCACTGAGTTGTTTAGCACCTTGCTGTTGCTGAAACTGGCTTTGAACTTGCATCCTCCTGTCTCAGCCTCCTGAGCTTCTGGGATTACACCACCCCCAGCTTAAACTGGTATTTTTTTTTTTTTTTTTTTTTTTGGTACTGGGGATTGAACTCAGGGGCACTCAATCCCTGGGCCACATCCCCAGCCCTTTTTGTATTTTATTAGAGATAGGGTCTCACTGAGTTGCTAAGTGCCTCGCCATTGCTGAGGCTGGCTTTGAACTCTCGATCCTCCTGCCTCAGCCTCCCAAGTGCTGGGATTACAGGCCTGCGCCACTGCGCCACTGCACCCGGCTCAAACTAGTATTCTTTATCTTGTTCTTTTGTGTGTATGATTTGCAGATTTTCTGTAATGAACTTTGTCTTTCTTTCTTTCTTTCTTTCTTTCTTTCTTTTTGGTACGGGATTGAACTCAGGGGCACTTGTCCACTGGGCCACATCCCCAGCCCTTTTTTGTATTTTATTAGAGACAGGGTCTCACTGAGTTGCTAAGTGCCTTGCCATTGCTGAGGCTGGCTTTGAACTCACGATCCTCCTGCCTCAGCCTCCCAAGTGCTGGGATTACAGGCGTGCGCCACTGCGCCCGGCTGAACTTTGTTTTTCTAGAAAAACAAACATTAAAGAAATGTATCAGCCGGGCCTGGTGGTACATGCCTATAATCCAAGTGGCTCAGGAGGCTGAGGCAGGAGGATCACAACTTCAAAGGCAGCCTCAGCAATTTAGCAATGCCCTAAGCAATGTAGTGAGACCCTGTCTCTAAACAAAATATTTAAAAAGGGCTAGGAATGTTGTTTGTGGTTAAGCACCCCTGGGCTCAATTCCCAGTACCAAAAAGAAAAAAAGAAAAAGAAAGAAATGTATCGAATAGCAGGATCTCTGGATGTCTTGTTCATCCAGATGTCTCCAGTTCCCAGAAAACTGCTTGGCACACAACAGATACTCTAGAAAAATCTTTTTTGAATGCCTAAGATTTTTGCCCCAGAGCTGGTGAGACATGGTTGCTAATGAACAGTCAATGTGCAGCTATGTACCAGTATTCTTTCTTTCTCTTGTTCCTTTTAGTAGTTTGTTCTAACACATATACTATCTTAATACAAGACTGAATTCAAATTCCACTTCTAATACTCACTTGCTATGTGACCATAGCAAGAAACGTCACCACCTTGCCTCAGCTTCCTCATCTGATAATCACTGGTCCAGGCACTTTGGGTACAACAAAACTAAAATCTTGCCTGAAAACATTTGCAGTCCAGTATAGAGGGAAAGCCTAGGAACATACACTTGTCAGGTGGTGGTAAATGTTATGAAAAACAAAACAAAAATAACAAAATAAAGGGGATGGAAAGCAATTACCTGAGAGGCAGATGAGGACATGTTGCTATCTTATAAAGGGTGATGGAGGAGAACTAAAGGTTTTAAAAATATCCTAACATTTTTCAAACTTCAAGTTGTAACAAAATGCAATCATGAAATCAGTTTAGAGAGTGGTCTGTATTTTTTTTAAATGAAATAAAATACCAGAGTGCATCACATATATTAAAGATCAGCACTTCTTTGTATAACTTGTTTCAGTTTATCTGCACTGTGCACTAATCTGCAAAACACCATCAGGCTTGGAGCAAGTGGTAGGTAGGTAGTGCTATAGCAACCTTGAGGTACCTCAACAGGGCCTATCTTGGTTAAGATAATCCATGCCTCTTATGCACACATATTTGTGCCTTACTTGATTAGCAGACTTAGCAGAGTACAGGAGAGACAAAGAGACAAGCACAGAAAAGGTGTCAAAAAAAAAAAAAAAAAAAGAGACCACAGCTGAAGAGAGAAATGTAAACAAAACTGAACCATTAAGTAATCCAAGAGAGAGATTTCTTATTTATTTTTACACTAAAAAGCACCTGATGGAGGCTGTAGCTGTAGCTCAGTGGCAGAGTGCTTGCCTAGCATGTGTGAGGCACTGGGTTCAATCCTGAGCACCATATAAAAGTAAACAAAATAAAGGCATTCTGTCCATCTACAACTATAAAAAAATTTTTTAAAAGCAACTATGGGGAAAAAACTAAAAGTTATAGAAACAAAATTGAAAAACTCAATAACAAAAAATCCAAAGCTAACTAAACATTCTGTACATGGTATTTTCAGATTAAGTGTACAGATAGTACATGAGTATTCTCATACATTCCCCAAATAGCTGGGCGTGGTGGTGCATGCCTGTATTCCCAGTGGCTCAGGAGGCTGTGGCAGGAGGATTGCAAGTTCAAAGCTGGCCCCAGCAATTTAGCTTTCCCCTGAGCAACTTAGTGTGATCCAGATAGATAAAATGTAAAAGGGGCTGTGGCTCGTTGTTAAGCGCCCCTGGGTTCAATCCCTGGTATCCAGGCCCCCTCCCCCCAAAAAAAAGAAATTCCCCAAATATCTGCTCTATACATACTTTCTTCTTTGGCCTTAAGTGAGGTAGACAGTATAAGAGTTTAAAGCCATATTGTCTGGGAAGATTTCTTTCTTCTCAGTCCTTTAAACGTTTAATATGTTTTGGAAATCTTGTATACCTATCATAAATGAGTAAACTATATTAAAAGGAGACAGGAAATCATCTCTCAGGTCTTCTCTTGCTGAGCACATTAAGTTCTCTTTGAAGCAGAACTGGAAGACAATTATTCTAGAACAAGGTGGACAAACTGCAGAATTTCGGCTAAATCTAACCCATGTGCTTTTGTATGGCCCTCAAGCTGAGAATGATTTGTACATTTTCGAGTGGTTGAAAAAAATCAAGAGAATATTTTGTGATCCGTGAAAAGTATATGAAGCTCAAATTTCAGTCTCTATACTTTTTTTTGGAACAGGGCCAGGTTTTTCACATTATCTATGGCTGCCTTTGCGCTACAACACAGCGGAATCAACTAGTTGCCCTCCAAACCTAAAATATTTCCTATCCGGTACCTTTTATAAAGTTCACCAACCAGTGTTCTAGAATATGAGGACTGTACCCTGAAACACTCTTGTAACTCTTTTCCCTCTGCAGCCACCCCCTCAGCGTTAGTCACTAACAGGATTTCAGGACCTAACATGGAGGGAGGGCGTTAGAATAATAAATTGTACTGAAGGAGAAACCAGAGACACAAGACAGTAAGGCTTTTTTTGTTAGGGAACGTTACTAGTTCTGCCACTAAGGGAAGGCCTAGGTTTGTTTCCCGATCAGAAAAGTGGGCATCATAGCGGCATCTGCACAGCTGCTTTTAAAAAGCATGAAGGCACTTGGAAAAGTATCAAGGCAGCAAATGTTCCAGGGGTGCTTTTCCAAGGGGAGCCTCTGGATCTGGATGCAAATTGCGGCTCCCTTTCCACGTAGGCATCTCCGCCGCCTCCCACCACCTCATCCCCTATGGTCTGACCCTCATTTTCTTCTACTCCCCTTTTGGCCTTGCTGCCCCCTTTTTCTCCAACCCCCCTCTCGCCCCCTTAGGAGCTAAGCTTCTGGGCAGATCAACCATCAGGGTCAGCCCAACCTCGCCCTTTCCAGCTTGGGGTGGGGTCGCCCTGGGACCCTTGCAGGTGACAAGAATGACTCAGCAGGGACCGGGGCCGGGGCCGACAGGAACACTAGTGCAGGAACAAAATCCCTGAAACAAAAAGGCCGCAAACCAACATTTTAAGGACCCAAACGTGAGAACAAACGAAAACGTAATTTAAAGTCAGCTTCAGGCTATCAGCGGCCTGGAGGCCTGTACCACCATAGGCCTCACGTTGAGCCTAACGAGGGCGGCCTGGCGGCCAAAGGCAAAAAACTCCTACGGCCTCTCCAAAAGGTCCCCTTTGCCTCAGACAAACACGGCCTTGGTCTGACTGGGCCCCAGGAAAGGCCGGTCGTCCGGATGGGAACGTTTGCGGGGTGCAGAGAATTGCATGTCGGTGATTATTGGGAAGATTTTGAGGGCACAGTAATCTCTCGAGAATAGGAACCATTTTACTCTTTCGCTCTGAGATTTTGCTTGGCTAAGCGGCTGCAGCCTCCCTGCCCCCTCGCACTCCCACCGCTGCAGTTGCTGCTTCAAGCAACCACGCCCCGCGGGCCCCAGGGCTCACCAGCCCAGGGATAGCTGCCCCCGCGCAGCCCTCCCGCCGCGCCTCCATTCGCCCCACCCCCGCGCACCCCCACCCGCCCCCGCGACCGGCCCTGGGAGCGCCGGGAGAGTCCTTGCGCCTGCGCCTTGCCAACTTCCTGCCGCGAAGCGCCCCACCTACCTCCGAAAGCCCTCCTCTGAATGACGTGTGAAACCCGCCCGCCGCACATCATTGGTGGAGGCGGCCGAGCCGTTGGCTCCCAGGCCCGCCTCTCCGCCGCCTCTCATTTTTCCCAGGGCGGATGCGCCTGCGCTCAGCTGCCTGGGCGGGCTGGGAGGCGCGGGTTGAAAAGTCTCGTTCCAAGTTTGGAGAGAGAGAGAGAAGAGCGCCTCAGACCTCGGTACCCGCGAGCGGGGAAGAGGCGGGAGAGAGGGACGCAGCGTCTGGGGAGCACCCAGGCTGCAAGACAGAGCTCAGTCTTCCAGAGCTAGGAGTGCGTGACGCGCCTGGGAAAAGCAGGAGCGCCAGCAATCGGCTGCTCTTGGCTAGCGAGAGGAGTCCGAGGAGGCAACGAGGGGCGAACGACCCGACGCAAGATGGCGAGTAAAGAGAGTAAGAGGCCCTGCGGGGCGGCGCGCGCCGTGGCTGCGGGGGGCGGCGGGCGCCAGAGGCCGCGGCACGCGCCGGCGAAAGGCGCGAATTGGCGTGAGGAGCAGGGGGCGGGGCCGGGCGCGAGACTGGGCGCGCGCCTCGAGGGGCCTGCGCGGGACGGGTCCGCCTCACGGAGGGCTCCGAGCACTTCCGGAGCCGGGCACGGGGACGAAGACTAGGCCCCCCCTCTTTCCGCCTCCCCCCCCCAGGCTTCGCTCCCTTCGGCGCCCTCGGCCTCGAGGCGGAGGCGGTCACCGCTGGGAAAAGAGCACGGCAGCTCCTTCCGCGCGTGCTCGTAGTCCGTCTTGGGGTCGCGGCCCTTGTCCGGGGGGTTGTGGAGCCCGCCGGCCTATGGCTGCCAGCGGTGGCGTCGTGTGAGCTGCGGCCTCTCTTGGCGGGGGATCCAGGAAGCGGGCCTATGGGTTTCTGCTACACGTGGATTTGTCGTTCCGAGTGGGTTGTGGAGCCCCCTGTGCATACAGGTCGTCATCTTAGAACAGGTATGAATAGCTGCAACATGCTAAACAATCTCTCAGTCCGTGCAATTAATGACCCAATTTGGTGTATGCCACAGGAATTGATCTCGAAAGTGGAAAAAAATGATCTTCCTGATTAGTATTCTCTCCACATTTTCAAAGAGCAGTTAGTTGTTCGTGTCCACATTATAGGTAAAAGGAAGAAGACAAGGTGTGGCCATCTCGAGGTGACCTCCAGTATCTTGTGTATGGATTTGACTTCCGTCCCTCTCAGCCACTTAATCGTGTGGGCTTTCTCCAAATTTCAGTGTTTGAAGATACTGTGGAGGAGCGTGTCATCAATGAAGAATATAAAATCTGGAAGAAGAATACACCGTTTCTGTATGACCTGGTTATGACCCATGCTCTTCAGTGGCCCAGTCTTACCGTTCAGTGGCTTCCTGAAGTGACTAAGTAAGGGTTTCTGGCAACTTTTGTTTCGCATAAATTTAACTGTCGTTTTGAATTTCCTAGTTTTGTCATTTTTTACATAGAACACAAGCATGCCCTTCAATAAGGTGGCGGGTGGTTTTTATTTTCAAAACTCGGTGATTTATTAGATGATTTCTAGCATAAAATGTGGTGTGCTAATGGGAGAGAAAACCTGTTGAGATTCAGATGTTTGTAGGAAAATACCGAATATGATTGACATTACTTGGACTTAAGTGATCACCATCTCCCTGGACCCCAGACCAATGCATTTCTTTAAAACTATTGAAAAATAGCGTACATAATGAAAAGGGTTAGGGGTGTAGCTCAGTGGTAGAGCGCTTGCTTGGCATGCAAGCTATGGGGGGAAAATAGCATAAAGTGCACAAATTATAAGCATATGGCTTCCTAAATTTTTGCAAAACGAACACAAGTGTAAATGACACCTAAGGTGAATACGTTTTAATTGGCAAAGGGAAAAAATTGACAGCAGTTAACCAAAAGAAAATGTGTCTTCGGTTTATAGCGTGGAATAGTGTGAGATTGCTGTTAAAATTCATAGTTTTTCAGTTCTAAAATATCTCTGATAGTAATTGGTGACATTTATTGAACACTTAGAACTGGACCAGACACATCTGAGGATATGTTCTGTTATTTGGTTTAATTTGCATAACAGTACATTTTTCTTGGGGGGGGGTACTGGGAATTGAACTCAGGGCAGGGGCATTCAACCACTGAGCCACATCCCCAGCCGAGTTTTGTATTTTATTAGAGACAGGGTCTCACTGAGTTGCTTAGCTCCTTGCTGAATTGCTGAGGCTGGCTTAGAATTGGCAATCCTCCTGCCTCCGCTTGTCTAGCCACTGGGATTGCAGCCACCACGTTCCTCCTGATGTATGTACATTTTAACCTCGATTTACCAATGAGGAAAGTGGCTGAGCGGTTAAGTACCATACCCCAAATCTTAACAGTTAGTGCGTGGTTGCTCAGGCTTTCAAACCTGGGTTTACAAAACCTTGGTTTACACATCTGAGCCTAAAAACCTCCGGTTAACAATCTGGGCTTGACCAATCCAAACCGGTTGGCTCCAGAATTGAGGCAATGCTAGCATTTGACTATCTTTCTCATAGACTTGCAAATTTTCTAGTAGAAACTTGGCTACATACCTTTAAAAGTGTATTGAATTGCGGGGTGTGGTGGCACACCCCTGTTATCCCTGCAACTCCTGAGGCTGGAGAGGACTAAAAGTTTGATTGAGGCCAGGGGCTGGGGTTGTGGCTCAGCTGTAGAGCCCTTGCCTAGCACGTGTGCGGCCTGGGTTCAATGCTCAGCACCACGGAAACATAAATGCATTGCATTGTGTACAACTAAAGTAAATAAATAAATATTTAAAAAATAGATAAATAAAATAAAGGCATTGTTTCCAATACAACTAAAAAAAAGTTTGAGGCCAGCCTAAATAATTTAGCTAGACCCTGGCTCAAAATAAAAAACAAAGGGCTGGACTGTATCTCAGTGGTAAAGGGCCAGTATAGAAAAAAAGTATTGAATTTGGCATTGGGGGTGTGGCTCAGTGGTAGAGTGCTGGCCTAGCATGTGGGAGGCTGGGGATTCTATCCCCAGTGCTGCGGGTGGGGGGCACTATTGGTTTGCATATTGTGAACCTGTAATTTAAGGGGGATTAAATCAGACTCTAATTCAAGAGAGGATTTTGTGGCAAGTTACAAAAATAAGAGTAAGCTAGTTTTATATAAAATTACTCTTATAATGTCCAGATTCTATATGCAAATGTTGACTTACATACAGATGGGGCTTCCATTGGGGTTTTGAAAAATTTAAATGTACATATACAAATGTGGGAAGACTCTTGATCTAAATAATGGAAATTTCTAGTCACTGATATTTTCGTGCTGGGCATCATACCCTGGGCCTTGTGCATGCCATGCTCTGCAGCTCTGCTATACCCCCAGAACTGAGCATTGACTTCTACAACTGCTTGTTTGCTTGCTTGCGGTTTTTCCCCCCCTTGGGGTGCCAGGGATTGAATTCAGGCGTGCTTAACCACTAAGTCACATTCTAAGCCCTTTTTATTTATTTATTTTTAATTTTGAGACAGGGTCTCCCTAAGTTGCTTAGGGCCTTGCTAAGTTCCTGGGCCTGGCTTTGAACTTTGGATCCTCCTGCCTCAGCCTCCCAAGCCTTACAGGCCAGTGACACCATGCCTGGCTTTACAGATTTAAAAATAGATTGAAGCCCATTGCAGTGGCTTGTAATCCTAGCTACCTGGGAGGTGGAGGCATGAGGATTCCAACTCCAAGGCCAGCAATTTAGTGAGATCCTATCTCAAAAAAGAAAAGAGCTGGGGATGTAGTTCAGTGACAGAGTGCCCCTGAGTTCAGTCCCTAGTTGGGGTGGGGTGGGGAAGACTGAGTATCTGATACTCAGGGGTATTCAGGTTCTGGTTTGGAGGTTTGTGTGTGTTTGCTTCTTTTTGTCTTCCTGTTAAAGTAGATTTAAAATTTGCTAGCAACTTAATTTATCTTTTTTTAAAATCTTTTTGATCTATTGTACCATAATAGGGGGGAAAAAAACAGGGGCTTTGAGGTCAGGCATCTGGGTTTGAATTCTGCCCCTACTTATTACCTTTATGAACTAGGGCAAGTTGTTCAGTCTATCTGTGAGTTGTCTGATCTGTAAATAAAGGTATTGGTAGTACTGACTGCTTACACTAGAAAGAATCAAAATCTTCTATGTTAAAGTGCCTTCCACAGCATAAGAACACATTGAGTGGTGACTGTTGATTCTCCCACTTCTTCTGTTCAGAAAAATTTGTAAGAGTTGAAATTAATTACTTGGATTTCAGTGAAAGGTATTTACTGAATTTTTAAAAATGTGACCTAAATATGTTTTACTTAAAAAAGTTTTTAACAATAATGCAGGCCACGTATTCTTTATCTGAAATGCTTGGAACCAAAAATGTTTGATTTTGGAATATTTGCATATACTTAATGTATTACCCTGGGTGGGATCAAATCTGAACGTGAGATTGATTTGTATTTTATATACATGGAGCTGAAGGTAATTTTTCTGACAATAATTTTATACAATTTTTTGGTACCTGAGATTGAACTCAAGGGATCTCAACCACTGAGCCACATCCCCAGCCCTATTTTGTATTTTATTTAGAAATGGGTCTCACTGAGTTGCTTAGCACCTCTTTTTTTACCTGAGGCTGGTTTTGAACTCAATCCTCTTGCTTCAGCCTCCAGAGCCATGGGTATTACAGGAGTGCGCCAACATGCCTGGCTATACTTTATTTTATTTTATTTCATTTTATTTTATTTTGGGGGTACCAGAGATTGAACTCAGGGGCACTCCACCACTGAGCCACATCCCCGGCCCTTTTTTTGTATTTTATTTAGAGACAGGGTCTCCCTGAGTTGCTTAGATTTGAACTCATAATCCTCCTGCCTCAGCCTCCTTATTCAGTGATTGCAGGTGTGTACCAGTGTGCCCAGCATTGTTTTCAACTTTTTTCAAAATATTTTTTTTAGTTGTAGGTGGGCATAATACCTTTATTATTATGTGGTGCTGAGGATTGAACTCACCTCACGTGCTAGGAAAGCGCTCTACCACTGAGCTACAACCCCAGTCCTGTTTTCAACTTTTTTTTTTTTTTTTTTTTTTTTTTTTTTTTTGGTACCGAGGATTGAACGCTGGGGCACTCGACCACTGGGCCACATCCCAGCCCTTTTAGTATTTTATTAGAGACAGGGTCTCACTGAGTTGCTAAGTGCCTCGCCATTGCTGAGGCTGGCTTTGAACTCATGATCCTCCTGCCTCAGCCTCCCAAGTGCTGGGATTACAGGTGTGCGCCACTGCGCCCACCTCTGTTTTCAACTTTTTTTTATCTATCCTGCCAGCATGTAGAAGTGCATAGATTTATCTTAATCTTTTTTTTTTTAATGTACAGGGGATTAAACTCAGGGGCACTTGACCACTGAGGTAGGTCCCCAACCCTATTTTGTATTTTATTTAGAGACAGGGTCTCACTGAGTTGCTTAGTGTACCTCACTTTTGCTTAGGCTGGCTTTGAACTCTGAATTCTCCAGTCTCAGCCTCTTGAGCCTGGCTCTTAATCTTTTTTTTTTTTTTTTTTTAATGGTAGCAAGCAAGTTGTTTACTTGACTTTTTAGTAAGTGAATATTGGAAAGACTTATTCCTATCAACATGCTTAGCTATACCCCCCACTTTTTTGGTAGGGTAGTGGAGATTGAACCCAGGGGCACTTAACCATTCAGCTACATCCCCAGCCCTTTCTATGTTTGATTTTGAGACAGGGTCTCTCTAAGTTGCTGAGGCTGGCTTTGAACTCACAATCTTCTGCCTCAGCCTCTTGATATGCTGGAATTACAGGCGTGTGCCACCATGCCTGGCTATTCTCCCTTCATGGGGGGGGGGGGAGGGCCGCGGTACTGGGGATTAAATTCAGGCATTCAACCACCAAGCCATATCCCCAGCCCTGTTTTGTATTTTATTTAGAGACAGGGTCTTACTGAGCCTCGCTTTTGTTGAGGCTGACTCTGAACTCACCATGTGCCTGCCTCAGCCTCCCAAGCTTCTGGGATTATAGGCATGCACCAAAGCACT
Organism: Tamias sibiricus; assembly: GCA_025594165.1. Classification (NCBI taxonomy): domain Eukaryota; kingdom Metazoa; phylum Chordata; class Mammalia; order Rodentia; family Sciuridae; genus Tamias; species Tamias sibiricus. Next base: position 18,463,191 of record CM046667.1, on the reverse strand, counting down.
GGGCTACTCCCTTCTTCTTAAGGGCACCAAGAATTCTGTTTATGGATGTAGTTTTTGTAACTAGTTCCTTATTGATAGGTGTGTAGGTTGTTTTCAGTCTTTTGCTTCTCAAACAATGCTGCTGAGAATAATTTTGTAAAAAAGCACATTTTTCTGATTATTGGGTAAACTTCCTAGTAGCAGTTACTGGGTCAAAGGATTCTAGTACTGAAGATGGATAAGATCTTTTGCCATTAGTGCTTCTGCAACCTTTAAGGTATGTTCAGTATTAGAGGAAAATAATATCATTTTGATTAGTTTAGGAACGTCTGCTGTGTTTTAATAATAGAAGTGAAAGGGTTTGTAGTAAAAAGAAAAATTACGTATAATTAAGTCAGGAGAAACTAGAATAATTGATTGAGTAAAGAGGAATTTTTAAAATCCTTCAGACCACTTGGGACAGTGCTCCTTAGATTCAGTGATAAACTAGCCTGTCTACCTGTCACTTTTGCCTGTTGGTCTTAGTTTTCCTGCTTAACCTCACAAAAAGCAAGACGCTTTTTGTTATTTTCTTTCCTCACCCAATAAGTCATTTATGTCAGCCCTAACATTGCTCTGTGGTGCCTCCTTTCAAACATTCCTATTTCTTTTCAAATGTTTCTTAGGAATTCCTTGTAAAGGTTTCATTTTGTCCAAGTCCTCCTAAAGTACTTTGTTTAGAGCCTGATTTTCTAAGTGTGTTTTGCCAGTTAAATATAAGTGGGCTTATGTACATTACCATCCTCCCCATATAATGACTATCTAAGATGAAATTAATTACCTTTGTTGATAGTCACATCATATTCTTGGCCCACTGTGCGTGCATCAACTAAGTTCCATGTTGTTTGCCCTCCCCCCTAAACAGATTGGTATTGCTTAGCTATGGTTACCCGTTTTGTTTTTGGTGGGGGGTATGTGTGTGTGTTTTACCATAAGCCACATCTTTTTTTTTTTTTTTAAATATTTATTTATTTACTTTAGTTGTACACAATGCAATGTATCCATATTTACGTGGTGCTGAGGATTGAACCCAGGCCGCGCACGTGCGAGGCGGGCGCTCTGCCGCTGAGCCACAACCCCAGCCCCCATAAGCCACATCTTAACTTGGTAAAATTATGTTTTATAGTTCTTAACCTATTACTAACTTATAAGCCTAGACATAATCTCCAAACCTTTTTCTTTAAACTGTTTCCTTGTACAATTAAAATTTAGGGGGCTGGGATTGTGGCTTAGCGGTAGAGGGATCGCCTAGCACATGCGCGGCCCAGGGTCGATCCTCAGCACCACGTAAAAATAAACACATTGTGTACAACTAAAGCAAATAAATAAATTAAAAAAAATTTAGGACAGTAACTGGCTTGTCTAGTATTGGGGCCTAGAACCATACTTCTCAGTCTTCCTTACTGAGGTGGAACCATGGAGCACAATTGACAGTTGCTATTCTAGATAATACAGATGGAAATGTATTATTGGTAGATACCAATGGAAAAAAATCACTGCTTGGACCAAGGTGCCAAGAGGCACTGGCAAGTTCTTCATCTTTGAGTTTCCATAGAATGAGATAACAAAAACCTCTTGGTGAAACTGATAAAAACTATAAGCATCATAAACACAAATGCAGATTTTTTGACATCATACTATTTTCATTTTTCACCTAATTTTTAGGTGAAGAAAGCAATTGTATGTTGCTAATTTTTAGGTTTACTCAGGATTTACACCCAGTTTTACTGACTCAACACTCTATTTTTTCTATTTTGCTTTGTTTCTTATTGGGAAATCAAAAACATTTAATACATTAAAATAGGACTGTGGACAGACGATATATTATAGGTGGGAAATCAGGATATATGAGTATGGGGATCAGTGATGGACTACTATGTAGATTTTCTTTTTTCTTTCTTTCTTTCTTTTTTGTACCGGGGATTGAACTCAGGGGCACTCGACCACTGGGCCACATCCCCAGCCCTTTTTTGTATTTTTATTAGAGACAGGGTCTCACTGAGTTGCCTCGCCATTGCCGAGGCCGGCTTTGAACTGGCGATCCTCCTGCCTCAGCCTCCCAAGTTCTGGGATTACAGGTCTGTACCACCATGCCCGACTAGATGTTTATTTTTTTAATGGAGTATTTTTTTACCTTTATTCTATTTATGTGGTGCTGAGGATCGAACCCAGGGCCTCACACATGTGAGATGAGTGCTCTACCGCTGAGCCCTAGCCCTAGCCCCTGTAGATGTTTATTGATGTTTCCTGAATTGAGACTGCCTTCCCCAAAATGCTGCCCTAAAAAAGGTGGTGTTCACCTTGACATTTGAGGAAAAGAATGATGACTCTATAAGAAAGACGCAAGCCCAATAGTGGTGCTTGCCTGTAATCCCAGCAACTCAGGAGGCTGAGGCAGGAGGATTGCAAGTTTGAGGCCAGCCTTAGCAATTTAAGCCAGTCCTTAAGCATCTTATGGAGACCCTGTCTCAAAATAAGAAAAAAAGAAAAAAAAAAAAAGCCCTCTGCTTGTTGTGGTTAGAATATTTCTTGCCAGGTGTGGTGGCACACACCTGTAATCCCAGTGGCTAGGGAGGTTGAGACAGGAGGAACAAAGCCAGCCTCAGCAAAAAGCGAGGCACCTAACAACTCAGTGTAGACCTGTCTTTAAATAAAATACAAAAATAGGGCTGGGGATGTGACTCAGTGGGCGAGTGCCCCTGAGTTCAATCCCTAGTACTCAAAAAGACTATTTCTTTACATTTGCAAATGTGAGGATTGTAAACTTGATGAAGAGGGGAAGGAAGTACTTATTGGATGTTCATTAAATAAATTTTAATATATTTTGTGGGAACTAGACTGAATTTGTTAGCAAGTGAAGATTTCCTGTAGGATTAGTGTGATTAATTTTCTTTCTTGAACAGACCGGAAGGAAAAGATTATGCCCTTCATTGGCTTGTGTTGGGGACTCATACGTCTGATGAACAGAATCATCTGGTGGTGGCTCGAGTTCATATTCCAAATGATGATGCACAATTTGATGCTTCCCATTGTGACAGTGACAAGGGTGGTAGGTATAACATATTCCAATATTGGTGTCAAAGAGAGTGTATCTTTCAAAACATGCTGTTAAAAATTTGTACTATCAGATTTTTTCTCAGCATTGTAATTTATAGGACTTTATCCTACACAACGTAATAAGCCAGATGTTGGTTAGCGGGAAATTGGTTAAATACATTATTAAATTAAATTAATATAATTAATTAAATACGTTATTAAATTATTAAATACATTGAAATAATATTCAATAATTAACAAGAGTAAGAAAAATTTATATGCACTGGTACAAAATGTTGTCTACAATAATAAAATGAATAACTGCTAAATGTAATTATAATACTATGTTTTGGTGAAAGTAATATGTGTTGATATGCATAGAAAAAAGTCAGGCATATATACCAAAGAGTTATGAGTGTTGTTATTTTTGTAGGGGAAGAGACACAGTAGTGGTAGGTTTAATTTGGGAATCTGTTTACCTTTTTTTTTTTTTAAGGAACGATTTATTTTTGTTGTTTGTTGTGGGGTTCAAACCCAGGGGTCAACCATACTAGGCACATGCTCTAACTTAGCCATAGCCCCTAACTTTTTTTTTTTTTTTTAAATAACACTTCCCTGTTTTGGTATTCCCACAACCACCTTAAGTTTGATAATTTTGCTGCAAGTACTCAGAAACCTCAATAGCACATTATACTTACTGTTGAATTTTGTTACTGCTGAATTTTGTTACGGTAAAGAATACAGAACAAAAGCAGCAGGAACAAGATATGCATTGGTGAGTTCAAGGAGGTCTGGCACAAGTCTCATCCAAGGCCACACAGGATATGTTTTCTTTTTGGCAGCAAACTATAGGGACATGTGTGGAATATCTCTGTCCGAGGAAGGCTATTTAGGTCTCAGTCTGAGGCTTTCTTGGAGGGCTGGTTGCATACGCATATCCTGCTGGCAGCCAGCCATTACAACTAAAGGTCAGGACCCCGAGAATGAAAGCAAGTGCATATCATCAATCTTGACATTTGTGCAAAGTGTCCCTGACAAACTGGTACATCATGGTTCATTGCTCCAGGTATACACTAAAAAAATCGTCAATCTATCAATTACATAGAGAACATTCTGACGTCCATGTTCCAAGGAGTTGGCCAAGGGTCAGTAATGGTCCTGATTGTCCCTCAGAGGTGTCCCTCAGGTGTGATGGCTAAGTAACCAAACCTGCTGGGTTAATTCTTTGATGCCTCAGGCTTTTTATGATATTAACATTTTAAAAATATTTGCTTTATGACTTTTTTATTGAGCATAAAGTATTACGTTATCTAGTATATTGAAATTGCTGGGTTGTGTGGCATATTCATTGTCAACTTAAAAGACTTTGTTCTTTTAAGTTTTTTTTTTTTTAAATATTTATTTATTTGCTTTAGTTGTACCAATGCGTTTATTTGTACGTGGTGCTGAGGATCGAACCCGGGCCGCACAGGTGCAAGGCAAGCGCTCTACCGCTGAGCCACAATCCCAGCCCTCTTTAAGTTTTTACTCAGTGATTTACCCAGGTTGTCTGTCTCACAATTTATAATTAATTCTCCTACAACCTCTGATGCATTATTTTGTAAACATGGCTAAAATCAGAAGCTTTAATGTACCTTTTACCCATGAAATACTTACTGGACTTTCAGTTTAATCATTTGTTTCAGCAAGGCATGGTGGCACATACTTGTAATTGCAGCTTCTCAGGAGGCCAAGGCAAGAGGATTTTAATTCCAAGGCCAGCCTGGGTAACCTAGAGAGATCTTGTCTCAAAAAAAAAAAGGTCTGGAGGTGAAGCTTAATGGTAGAGATTTAGCATGTGTTAAACCCTGGGTTCAGGCCCTAGTAATGTTAAAAAAAAACTGCATTACATGCGGACCTATTCAATTATTAAAGTTATATTTCCAGTTACTACATTTTAACAAATGGCAAATAATTCAATTAATATTCTTATTTTCAATCATTGTATTTTTAAATGGATATTATGATCATTGATGTTTTTTTCAAACATTTTTCTGTTGAAGAAAACGAAGCTCTATATTAAAAGTAAAACAAACACCTAAATTTATTTTATTTTTATACATATATTTTTTAGACAGTCTTGCTCTGTAGCCCAGGCTGATCTTGAACACATGAGCTCAGGGGATCCTCCTGCCTCAGCTTCCTGAGTAGCTAGGACTACAGATATGTGCCGTTGTGTCCAGCTCTAATTTTTTTTCAAAGGAGAGCTGTTCAGGTTGTTTTAAATAAAAGGAATTGGGAGCCAGGCATGGTGGCACACAACTGTAATCCCAGCAGCTAAAGAGTCTGAGACAGGAGGATCACCAAGTATAAGGCCAACCTCAGCAACTTAGGCCCTAAGCAACTTAGGCTCCATCTCAAAATAAAAAACAGAAAGGGCTGGGGATGTAGCTCAGTGAATGGGGGAAAAAAAGGAATTGGGAAACCTGAATGTCTTTATAGCAGAAAAGTTAAAGCCACTGGAGTCTATGGGGTTGGGATGTTGAAAGTCAGGAAGGAGGGACACCTTTGGAGCAGAGTCAAAGGAGGTAGGGATGGGGCCGTTTGGTGTTTTTTTTTTTTTTTTTTTTTTTTTTTTTTTTTGTGGTACCAGGGATTGAACTCAGGGACACTCGACCACTGAGCCATATCCCCGGCCCTTTTTTGTATTTTATTAGAGACAGGGTCTCACTGAGTTGCTAAGTGCCTCGCCATTGCTGAGGCTGGCTTTGAACTCGCGATCCTCCTGCCTCAGCCTCCCAAAGTGCTGGGATTACAGGCGTGCGCCACCGTGCCTGGCCTGGTGTGTTTTAATGGAGTTTCAAACTCTTAGACTCAAGCAATTCTGCCTCAGTTTCTTAGTAGCTCGATTATGGGTATGTACCACCCTATCTGTAAGTAGAAGGGGGGATAGTCAGGAAGGTTGAAGAACACTTCTTCCATTGACAGGATGGAAGGTGAAAGTGCTGAGGGAAATGTTTGAGAGTAGTGGGTGGAAGAGCTTTCGAGTAGTTGTATGGAATGGATTATGGTTTTCAGCCCCACTGTGAAATAGCAAGCTGTGTTTGCCTCAGAGACAAATTCTGATATTAATATGTAGGAGCCAATGTTTATAAAGCATTCTCACATATACGAAGAGCTGGCTAGCCAGGCACAGTGGTGCACACCAGAAATCCCAACTACTTATAAGCCTGAGGCAGAAGGATTGCAAGTTCAAGGCCAGCCTGGGTAATTTAGTAAGGCCCTGTCTCAAAATTAAATGTAAAAACAAGGACTGGAAAGCTGGGCGCGGTGGCGCACGCCTGTAATCCCAGCACTTTGGGAGGCTGAGGCAGGAGGGTTGCGAGTTCAAAGCCAGCCTCAGCAATGGTGAGGCACTTAGCAACTCAGTGAGACCCTGTCTCTAAATAAAAAATACAAAAAAGGTCTGGGGATGTGACCCAGTGGTCGAGTGCCCCTGAGTTCAATCCCCAGTACCACAAAAACAAAAAAAAACAAAAAAAAACAAGGACTGGAAATGTAGCTCTGAGGCAGAACAGTCCTGGGTTCAATCCCCAGTACCAATGGGAAAAAAAGGAGAGAGAACTAGCTATAACTGAGAAATGGCTTACTCCTTTTGATTATTTCCCAGGCCCTTGTCTCACTTTTATTCCCCCTTGGGGTACCAGGGATTGAATTCAGGAGCACTCGCCCACTGAGCTACATCCCCAGCCCTATTTTGCATTTTATTTAGAGTCAGGGTCTCACTGAGTTGCTTAGTGCCTCACTTTTGCTGAAGCTGGGTTTGAACTCTCAATCCTCCTGTCTTAGCCTCCCAAGCCACTGGGATTACAGCCATGCAGCACCGCGCCCAGCTGCTGTTCTCACTTCTTAACTGAATGATTCCATTAGGCATTTGAGTTAGTAGTCCTTGACCCAAAACACAGGGTGAGCTAAAAAGGAATCTGCAAAGAAGCAGCAGTACCAGTCACAATGAAATAATAAGATTGTAATATAAAGCTTGCTAACTTTTGAAGTGTCAGCACAGAATTCAAGTTTTTATCTAGGAGCACAAAAAAAGAAAATGTTCTCGTTTGCTTTATCTGCCTAGATGTCCTCTACTTGTATTCTTTCTTCTAATATCTTGCTACTTTTCAGAAGTTATCTTATTTTTTATGCAGCTTTGTTACTTTACAAGGCCTTTTTCATGACTATAACACTGTAGTCCTGTTTATATACTAGATGGAGAGGTTTAACTGCTTTTTAAATTTTTTAAAGATTTATTTATTTATTTATTTTTAGTGCCAGGGATGGAACTCAGGGGCACTCAACCACTGGGCCACATTCCCAGCCCTTTTTTGTATTTTTTAAAAATATTTATTTATTTGCTTTAGTTGTACACAATGCCTTTATTTTTACATGGTGCTGAGGATGGAACCCGGGCTGCACACGCAGCCAGGCGAGGGCTCTACGACTAAGCCACAATCCCGGCCCCCTTTTTTGTATTTTATTAGAGACAGGGTCTCACTTAGTTGCTTAGCGCCTCACTTTTGCTGAAGCTGGGTTTGAACTCTCAATCCTCCTGTCTTAGCCTCCCAAGCCACTGGGATTACAGGCATGTACCACCGAGCCCAGCTGCCATTCTCACTTCTTAACTGAATGATTCCATTAGGCATTTGAGTTAGTGGTCTTTGACCCAAAACACAGGGTGAGCTAAAAAGGAATCTGCAAAGAAGCAGCAGTACCAATCACAATGAAATAACAAGATTGTAATATAAAGCTTGCTAACTTTTGAAGTGTCAGCACAGAATTCAAGTTTTTATCTAGGAGCACAAAAAAGAAAATGTTCTTGTTTGCTTTATCTGCCTAGATGTCCTCTACTTGTATTCTTTCTGCTAATATCTTGCTACTTTTCAGAAGTTATCTTATTTTTTATGCAGCTTTGTTACTTTACAAGGCCTTTTTCATGACTATAACACTGTAGTCTGTTTATATACTAGATGGAGAGGTTTAACTGCTTTTTAAATTTTTTAAAGATTTATTTATTTATTTATTTTTAGTGCCAGGGATGGAACTCAGGGGCACTCAACCACTGGGCCACATTCCCAGCCCTTTTTTGTATTTTTTAAAAATATTTATTTATTTGCTTTAGTTGTACACAATGCCTTTATTTTTACGTGGTGCTGAGGATGGAACCTGGGCTGCACCCGTGCTAGGCGAGCGCTCTACCACTAAGCCACAATCCCAGCCCCCTTTTTTGTATTTTATTAGAGACAGGGTCTCACTGAGTTGCTAAGTGCCTCACCACTGCTGAGGCTGGCTTTGAACTCATGATCCTCCTGCCTCAGCCTCCCAAGTGCTGCAATTACAGGCATGCACAACCGTGCCTGGCTTTAGCTTTATTTATTTATTTATTTATTTATTTTTTAAAATATTTATTTATTTACTTTAGTTGTATACAATGCAATGCACCCATGTTTACGTGGTGCTGAGGATCGAACCCGGGCCGCGCACGTGCGAGGCGAGCGCTTTGCCGCTGAGCCACAACCCCAGTCCCTAGCTTTATTTTTTATGTGGTGCTGAGGATCGAACCCAGTGCCTCATACATGCTAGGCAAGCGCTCTGCCATGGAGCCACAACCTGAACCCTACCCCCTTGTTTTAATTCTGGCACTGCACATGTAGCTGAACCATGTATAGGTATGTGTCTTGGGGCAGGTGGGAGTTAGTATGGGTTTCTTTTTTTTATATATAAGTCACTTTTTTATACGTTCATTTTATTTATGTGGTGCTGAGGATCATACCCAGGGCCTCACACATGTGAGATGAGCAAGTACTCTAACGCTGAGCCATAGACCCAGCCCCTAGCATGGGTTTCTGATGTGAGAATTTTTCTGACATTAGATTGAATGAGTGTTTACATTCAGGGTAAAACATTTCCTGTTTTCTTTTTTGATTTAGTGCATTTTTTTTGTTGTTGTTGTTTTACGTGGTGCTGAGGATCAAACCCAGGCCACACACATGCTAGGAGAGCGCTCTACTGCTGAGCCACAACCCCAGCTTTTTTTTTTTTTTTTTTTTTTTTTTGTATTTTATTAGAGACAGGGTCTCACTGAGTTGCTAAGTGCCTCACCATTGCTGAGGCTGGCTTTGAACTCGCGATCCTCCTGCCTCAGCCTCCCAAGTGCTGGGATGACAGGCGTGTGCCACCGCACCCCGACAACCCCAGCTTTTTTTATTTAGTGCATTGTTATATGAAATATTGGGGTTCATTTCTATATTTGTAAGTGCCTATAATAGTTTGCTCCATTTGAGTTCTGTTTTGACAAATTGACAGTTCCAAATGAGTTAAATTTGAATTAAAACAACTGTTGGCCTGTTTATTATGTAGTTATTTAGAATTTTTGTGAATAACCATGTAGACTTCACAATTGAAAGAGGATAGTTTTAATTGTTTTAAATCCAAGGTGGATAGCTATATAAGGTAGCTATTGATATTTTTCCAGTGCAAATGAACTTTGAGAATAAATTCAAGTAGCAGATGGATGCATATTTTTGGGTTTTCTCTGTCTCATCAGTTTGCATTGTAGTATTCTGTCATGGTAAAATCTGTTGGGTTGATTAAACAGAGACCTGTGAGTTTTAATCCTAAGTAAATGTGTTTATTTCTTTCTTTGCACATTAGAATTTGGTGGCTTTGGTTCTGTGACCGGAAAAATTGAATGTGAAATTAAAATTAATCATGAAGGAGAAGTAAACCGTGCTCGTTACATGCCACAGAACCCTCACATCATTGCTACAAAAACACCATCTTCTGATGTGTTGGTTTTTGACTACACAAAACATCCTGCTAAACCAGGTAAGTAATAATAAGATCAGGCCATTACTACTTGAGCATTTTTCTTGATTCAAAATGATAATGTTTTTAAGATCAAAGTAACATGCTCTATAGTATTTATAAGGTCAAAAATTGTTTGGAAGGTCCCATAACCACCTTCAAGTTTGGTAATTTGCCAAAAGGACCTAATAGCAAGTTATAAGGTTTATTATGACACAGGATCCAGAGCAAGGCAGAAAGAAAAAGATATACATGATGTGAAAGTTCAGCGATCAAGGGTTTCTGAGTCCTTCCTCTCTGGAGCTACATACAATATGATTTTTCTTAGCAGCAAACCACAATAGCATGTGTTTAATGACGGTGCCTAGGGAAGGCTGTTTTGAGTCTCAGGGTCTGAGACTGGAGGTCTGGTCACATAGGCACATCATGTTCTGTGACTGGCCATAGTAATGAAAATTTAGGACCCCAACAGTAAAGCCCGATACATCATGAATTCTTGCTCTAAACAGTCCTACAAGTCTTGACAAGTCACTACAACACGCCGTACTGCTCTGGGTATACACAACTCCATCACATTGACATAAAGAACTCGACGAAGGTCACATTCTCAGGAGTTAGCCAAGGGTCATTCATGGTTGCAGGCTACCCTAGAGACATTCGAGGACTGAGTAACCAGACCTGCTCTGTTAGAAGTATTTCTAAAAATTGACTCAGATGGTGGGGGTGGGGGTGGGGGTTGTCACTACATAAATTTATGGGCTAGGTACACTACTTCTCAGTATTTCCATGTTGGAGATAATAGTATCAGGTAAGAAACTAGCCATTTAATTAACTGTCATGAGGCTCAGTTTGCATAGAATATTTAATAGGAAGCAGAAAGTAACAACTTTTCAAAGCAATTCTGGGTCAGACCAAGTCCTTGTTTATGTGGAATTGCTATTATGGCTCACGCAGCAAAGGAGTGAGAATTTGTTCGCACCAGTTCTAATAAATAGATAATAACTTAATGTATTTTTTTTTGTAGACCCAAGTGGAGAATGTAATCCTGATCTTAGGTTAAGAGGTCACCAAAAGGAAGGATATGGTCTATCCTGGAATTCAAATTTGAGTGGACATCTCCTAAGTGCATCTGATGACCATGTGAGAAATATATTTTTCATAATCTGCTTATATACAGAGAGTTAGTGTCAAAAGACCACTTTACACTGAAGGATCACTTTTTGGGGGGACAGGTGGAGCTGGGTGTGAGGGACCACCTTTTTTTAATATTTATTTTTTGGTTGTAGACACAATATCTTTATGTTATTTAATTTTTATGTGGTGCTGAGGATTGAATCCAGAGCTGTGCATGTGCTAGGCAAGCGCTCTACTGCTGAGCCACAACCCCAGCCTAGGATCACCTTATTATAAATAAAAAGTGTTCTAAAATAACACTTACTATAATATTTCCTAGGTTTTTTTTTTTGTATTGGGGATTGAACTCGGGGGCACTCAACCACTGGGCCACATCCCCAGCCCTTTTTTTGTATTTTATTTAGAGACAGGGTCTCACTTGAGTTTGTAAGTGCCTCATCATTGCTGAGGCTGGCTTTGAACTCGGGATCCTCCTGCCTCAGCCTTCCAAGTGCTGGGATTACAGGTGTGCTCCACTGCACTTGGCATTTACCTAGGTTTTGAAGTGTTGGTTTTCAGACAAGAGCCTTAGGACTTCATAATCCAACCACCAGGTGGGCGCGGTGGCGCACGCCTGTAATCCCAGCACTTGGGAGGCTGAGGCAGGATGATCGTGTGTTCAAAGCCAGCCTCAGCAATGGCGAGGCACTTAGCAACTCAGTGAGACCCTGTCTCTAATAAAATACAAAAAAGGGCTGGGGATGTGGCCCCTGAGTGCCCCTGAGTTCAGTCCCCGGTACCAAAAAAGAAAAATGGAGAATCACCTCAGTCAGGATTTCTTTTCTTTTTTCTTTCTTTTTTTTTTTTTTTTTTTTTTTTTTTTTTTTTTTTTTTTTGGTACCGGGGATTGAACACAGGGGTATTAGACCACTGGGCTACATCCCCAGCCTTTTTTTGTATGTTTATTAGAGACTGGGTTTCACTGAGTTGCTAAGTGCCTTGCCTTTGCTGAGGCTGGCTTTGAACATGCGATCCTCCTGCCTCAGCCTCCCAAGTTCTGGAATTACAGGCGTGTGCCACCATGTTCAGCAGTCAAGATTCTTTAGTTGCAAGCAGCCAAAACCAACTGTGGCGTTTTCAGCAGGAAAGGATTCATCAGAAGGGCATTGGGTAGGGTGCTCACGGAATTGCTCTAATAGCTAGAAAATGAGGTTTAGAAAACCGCCATGAAAGAGAGGAGAGGCCAGATCCATACTCTAAATCAGGCCAGTAAGATCTCAATTTTGTCACCCTGGAAAGTGGCAGTTGATTTCCTCAAACACATATCATCAAAACAGTGTCTTCATTGCTGTTCAAAGCCCCTGGGGGACTGATGGAACCTGTGTCACATTCCTAAAACCTAGCTTTGGAAGCCAGAGAAATAAGAACCTGCCTTGGTTTTCTGGAAGTAAGTTCTCTGCTTCCCTCTTAAGTGTATGTGAGACAGTTCCTCAAATAGGGAAAGTGAGCCAAGTCAGTAATGTAATAACTAGCACATTTTAAAGATACTGGACTATTTTTAGTAATAATGATAGTTGTTAATTTCCAAGGGCTCCCCAAGTACCTCTCATAGTGTTACTCTTCCCAGGTTAAGGATTAAACCCAGGGTTGCTTAACCACTGAGCCACATCCCCAGTCTTTTCTATTATTTTATTTTGTGACAGGGTTTAGGTTGCCTAGGGCCTGGGTAAGTTGCTGAGGGTGTTTTTGAATTTGGAGTCCTCCTGCCTCAGTCTCCCAGATCTCTGGGATTACAAGTGTAAGAAATATTTTGTGGGGCTTGTGTTGTAGCTCAGTGGTAGAGCACTTACCTCGCATATATGAGGCACTGGGTTCAATCCTCAGCACCACATAAAGATAAATAAATAAAGATATTGTGTCCATCTACAATTAACAAATATTATTAAAAAAGAATTTTTTTTTTACTTGGAAAATAGCTGTGACTGAGAAACAGCTCAGCAACCCCTTCATATTAGAAAGTGGATTAAGGAGTTAGGGGCATAGCACAGTGGTAGAGGACTTACCTAGCATGCATGATTCTCAGCACTGCAAACCAAAACAATAAAAGTGGTTTAAAAAGTGATAATGAAGAGAGGCACTTAGCAACTCGGTGAGACCCTGTCTCTAATAAAATACAAAATAGGGCTGGGGATGTGGTCCAGTGGTTGAGTGCCCCCTGAGTTCAATCCCCGGTACCCCCCAAAAAAAGATGATTATGAAATTAAAATTAAAAATAAATAAAATGAAATAAAAAGAAGATAAGGATGCAGTAGCATGCACCAGTAATTCCAGAGACCTTGGAGGCTGAGGAATGAGGATCTTCATTTCAAGGCCAGCCTCAGCAACTTAGTAAGGCCGTAAGCAACTTAGATCCTTTCGATAAATAAAAATTTTTAAAAGGGGCTGGGATGGGCAAACACAGTGGCGTACGCCTTTACTCCCAGCATCTTGGGAGGCTGAGGCAGGAGGATCTTGAGTTCAAAGCCAGCCTCAGCAATTTAGCAAGGCCCTAAGTAACTTGGTACGATCCTGTCTCTAAAAATACATATATATAAAAAGGGCTGGGTATGTGGCTCAGTGGTTAAGCACCCCTGGGTTCAATCCCCAGTGCTGAGATAGCGCAGGAATGAGAGTGCATGCGTGCACAATAGCAACAAGGCCTACAGAGCTAGGTAGTACACACCTGTAATCCCAATAATCACAGTTACATGGGAGGCTGAAGCAAGAAGAGAATCACAGGTTGAATGTTAGTTTTGCTAACCAAGCAAGACCTTATCTAAAAAAAAAGGGGGTAGACATGGCTCAGAGGTAGGACATCCCTGGGTTCAGTACCCAGTATAATAAAAAGAATGAGAAAAAGAGAGATGAAGCCAGTATTATTGTCAATAGAATTGTACTTTAAAGGAATTACTTCTTGGGTCTGGGTCTTTGTATGATAGTACTTGCCTAGGAGATGCTGAGTTGCTAGTTCCCCAGCACTGCAGAAAGAAAGAAAAATTACTTCCTATTTTAAACCATCAAATGTGAATCATTTTCTTATAGCCTTTTTTGTTTGTTTGTTTGTTTTTTTGGTACCAGGGATTGAACTCAGGGGCACTCAACCACTGGGCCACTTCCCCAGCCCTTTTTTTGTATTTTATTAGAGAACGGGTCTCACTGAGTTGTTAAGTGGCTTGCTATTGCTGAGGTTGGCTTTGAACTTTGGATCCTCCTGCCTCATCCTCCCAAGTGCTGGGTGACAGGCATATGCCACCACGCCCAGCTCTAAAATATTTTTTTAAAATATTTATTTATTTACTTTAGTTGTACACAATGCAATGCATTTATGTTTACGTGGTGCTGAGGATCGAACCCGGGCCGCCCACGTGCGAGGTGAGCGCTCTGCTGCTGAGCCACAACCCCAGCCCCTAAAATCTTTTTTATAAAAGCTGAATACAGCCGGGCACGGTGGCGCATGCCTGTAATCCCAGCACTTTGGAGGCTGAGGTAGGAGGATCACAAGTTCAAAGCTAGCCTCAGCAATGGCGAGGTACTTAGCAACTCAGTGAGACCCTGTCTCTAAATAAAATACAAAAACGGGCTGGGGATGTGACCCAGTAGTCGAGTGCCCCTGAGTTCAATCCCCGGTACCACAGAAAAACAAAAAAAAAAAAAAAAAAAAAAAACCAAAAAAAAAACAAAACAAAAAAAAAAAAACTGAGTACATTGCTCTTAATTCTTTGTGATGTAATGTCAAGAGAAAACCTTGATCATGAAGCCACAGAATTTGGGGGCTGCTGTGATCTTTAAGGCCTGAAGAAGGCCCCATGACTTCTCCTTGGACTCTACTAATGTTTGGATGAGCACACTTCGGAGATCTGTCTGTAAGCCTCAAGTTTTTGAGGTTTCTGGCCCAGGATCATTCCACTGTCACACCTCTTGATGTCTATGGATGTTTCTGCCATTAAGTGAGAAACTTGTCCAAAAAGCTTTATTTTTTAAAAAATATTTTTATTTATTTTCTTTTACTTGTACACAATGTGTTTTATTCAATGCGTTTTTTATTTGTACGTGGTGCTGAGGATCGAACCCGGGTCGCCCATGTGCTAGGCGAGCGCTCTACCGCTGAGCCACAATCCCAGCCCCAAAAGGCTTTATTTTTTGAGAGGCATGTTTTAGTTTTAATTCCCAATGTTCCAATCCCAGTAGGAATTTATAAAATGTGCACTCCTTCCTGTTCAATAGAACCATGCACCTGGCTCTGATTTGTTGTGTCATCTCCATGAATTGTAAATACTTGAATGTTTGAATGTACATAGATAGAAACTACCATTTAAGTATCCATCCTTGCCTGCTCCCATACTGTGCACCCCACCCCCACAGTCTAATTTCCTTTCACTCAAACTCACATGGAGTCTGCACCAACTCATCTGTTTGTTGATATTACCTCTCCCTCATGTGCATTTCTAACTTTTATTTAGTAAATTTTGGTCTTAGTCAAGATTTTTAAAGAAGATGTTAACCTTTAAAATCAATGTCTTACAGCTTTTTATTTCCCCTTTCTCCCTCAGACTGTCTGCCTGTGGGATATAAATGCAGGACCAAAGGAAGGCAAAATTGTGGATGCTAAAGCGATCTTTACTGGCCACTCAGCTGTTGTAGAGGATGTGGCCTGGCATCTCCTGCATGAGTCATTGTTTGGATCGGTCGCTGATGATCAGAAACTTATGATGTAAGATGGAAAATTAATTGGGACCTTGATAAGTGATCTGAATGACCATTAGTGATTGTGGTAGACTGTGGATTGGGTCTTAAAAAAAAAAAACAAAAAAAAGCTTTAGGTGAGGTATAATAGATAGTCAATGAACTACATGTAATATAATTGTCTTTTTACATAAGGTTTGCTCTTCAATATGAATAAATAGCTTATTGTTTAAAAATGAAAAATAATGCGAAGGAAAATGCTTGGTAGTATTAGTACTACCAAAAATTATATTAAAATTGGGACCCAGAATTACTTCAGTTGGATGTTAGAGGAGGGAGTGATTCTGTCAGGGTTGTGGCCACAGGGCTGAATTCAGCCACCTAAAATTCCTTTTTTTTTTTGGGGGGGGGGCACAGTATTGGAATTTGAACCCAGGGACTCACACATGATAGCAAAGTGCTTTTACCATTGAGCTCTATCCCCAGTCCTAGAATACTTATTGTCTCACAAACTGCTGAGACAAATATATACTGAAATTTGACAAGGCCAGTTGTAGGTATCAAATTGTTATTCTCTATAGTCTTATTTTGTATATGTTTGAAATAGTAATTGAGACAGGATTCTAATAAAAGAAGATCCAGAAATAATAGCTCTAGGTTTAGAATGTGTGGTCATAATCCAGATTGCCAGCTCTGTGTAATGGTGTCTTTGCTTAGGAGTGAGCAGATCTTACAGCAGAGTGGAATGGCTTTGACTGGATCTGCCATGAATGTGTGAGAGGTTTGGGAGGCTCAGCATCCTCCTTGGGTGCTTTATGTCTTATATCTTTGCGTTTTAGATGGGATACCAGGTCCAATACCACTTCTAAACCGAGCCACTTGGTGGATGCGCATACTGCCGAGGTCAACTGCCTCTCATTCAATCCCTACAGCGAGTTCATTCTAGCAACCGGCTCTGCGGATAAGGTTTTAAAGTTCTTGTGTATTTGGTGTTTACACAACTCAGTTGTTCTGTCCTTTAATCAGATATTTGAAAGGTCTTATTTATGTAAAGCGCAGAAATGAATTTACTTTATTTTTTATTTTTTTAGACTGTAGCTTTGTGGGACCTGCGTAACTTAAAGTTAAAACTCCATACCTTTGAATCTCATAAGGATGAAATTTTCCAGGTATGTGATGGTTTTCTGGTGTCTGTATATCAAGTTTTAGTAACTTTGTAACAAAATCTTATATGGTGGACATGAGATACTTTTTGTTTTCAAAGCCACTATAGAATATGCAGTGGGAAATAACTTGGAGCTTTTTTAGAGGCCTTTAGTTCAGAAGTAGAAGAAAAAGGCTTGCAAGCAGGATTGTTTAAAAAAGTGAAATCTGGGTGTGGTTGTTGAGTGCCCCTGAATCCAATCCCCATTACCAGAAGAAAAAAAAAGTAAAATCTAAGGATTTTCAGTTATGCAGTACCAGTATGGCAGGTCCAATAGTGAACAAATGTCATATATGTGGTTTAACATAGAGATTTGCGTAGGTTAGCATACACTTCATCAAAAAGTTTTAAAGGCTTCTGGGGTGCTTATGGAACTGAAATTTATTGGGGCCCCCCTAGCTGTGTTCTCAGTACTAGAGAAAGGCTGGGACAGGAGGCAAGGGCTGTAGTCCAAGAAGTGGAAACATCATGAGATGGGAAAATACTGTGGATTAGAACAATAGCCTCAAAACCAGGAACAGAGTGTCCTTTAAATACATTTTCAAAATATCTATATTTGTTAGGTCCACTGGTCTCCACATAATGAAACTATTCTGGCTTCAAGTGGTACTGATCGCCGCCTGAATGTGTGGGATTTAAGGTAATTCAGAATCCGGTGACAGGATACTGCATGACTGTGCTGATGTGGCAGGTTACAAAGTAACTTTTAAGTACTTACCTGGTCTTTGTTCTATAAAATAGAAGCAAAATCAGCAATGTATGATAAAATAAATTCCTGTGGGTTATATTCGATATCAGCCATGAAGTGGTATGTTTTTGCATCCAGATAACTTTTTTAAATATTTATTTATTTGTTTTAGTTGTACACAATGCGTTTATTTTTACGTGGTGCTGAGGATTGAACCCGGGCCGCACACGTGCTAGGCGAGCGCTCTCCCACTGAGACACAATCCCAGCCCCTCAGATAACTTTTATTTTTTTTTCATATATATTTATTTGTTTTAGTTGCACACAGTGCCTTTATTCTTACGTGGTGGTGAGGATCGGACCCGGGCCACGCACGTGCTAGGCGAGCGCTCTGCCGTTGAGCCACAACCCCAGCCCATAACTTTTATTTTCATGTAGTGCTGAGGATCGAACCCAGCGCCTTGTGTGTGCTAGGCAAGTTGTCTACCGCTGAGCCACAACCCAAGCCCATGCATCCAGATAACTTTATAAAACATTCTTACTATAGAAATGAATAAATGTGATAGATGATCATTTCTCATTTGATTTCACCATACACCAGCAAGGCTGTTCTTAAGTGTTGTGACATTTTGCTCTTCTGTGCTTTTTATTGACTCATTCCACAGATACGAGCTCCTGGTGTAGTTTTATAACCACTTGGGGAGACCTTTATGAAGGAGACAGGGACAAACCATGCTATCCAGAAAGCTTATGTTCTCGTGGGGCTCATTGTATAGTTTCTCCAGTTCTTAAGGTTTCTTGGCTTCAGGATTGCTTTTATAAGAAATTTAGGCTGAACTCCATGTATGTATAATGTCAAAATACACTTGACTGTCACATGTATCTAAAAAGAACAAATGAAATTTTAAAAAAACAAAGGATATAGCTCAGTTAATAGAGTGCTTGCCTTTCAATGCACAAGGCCCTGGGTTCAACCCCCAGCACCACAAAAAAAATTTTTTTTAGGCTGAGGTTTTTGAGTCATTTAGTAAGTTCATTATATACCTCTCTATAAGATGTTGCCATCTTAAAATTAAATCATAAAGTTACCAAAAAAATACTAAGCATACTGCTTTGAAGTGGACTGGAGCCAGGCGCAGTGGCACATGCTTGTAATCCCAGCTACTTGGGAGGCTGAGGCAGGAGGATCACAAGCTCCAAAGACAGCCTCAGCAATGGTGAGGCATTAAACAACTCAGACCCTGTCTCTAAATAAAAAGGGCTAGGGATGTGGCCCAGTGGTCAAGTGCCCCTGAGTTCAATCCCTGGTACCAAAAACACAAGACTGGGCTGGGGTTGTGGCTCAGAGGTAGAGAGCTCACCTAGCATGCATGAGGCACTGGATTCGATCCTCAGCACCACATAAAAATAAAATAAAGGGCTGGGCGCGGTGGCGCACGCCTGTAATCCCAGCACTTTGGGAGGCTGAGGCAGGAGGATCGCGAGTTCAAAGCCAGCCTCAGCAATGGCGAGGCACTTAGCAACTCAGTGAGACCCTGTCTCTAATAAAATACAAAAAAGGGCTGGGGATGTGGCCCAGTGGTCAAGTGCCCCTGAGTTCAATCCCCGGTACCACCAAAAAAAAATAAATAAATAAATAAAACAAAATAAAATAAAGGTATTGTGTCCACCTACAACTAAAAAATAAATATTTAAAAAAATAAAACAAAGACTGCCTTAATTACAGACACAGTGTACCCATTTTTCAGTATATGGAAGACATTGTGAATGAAATACTTGTATGTAAAAGTTAAAACGTCTAATGTGGGGCTGGGGTTGTGGCTCAGTGGCAGCGCTCGCCTCGCACATGTGCGGCCAGAGTTCGATCCTCAGCACCACGTAAACATAAATACATTGCATTGTGTACAACTAAATAAATAAATAAAACATTTAAAAAAAAAATCTAATGTTCAGGGTTCTTATGGGACAAACTCAAACTATGATAGATGGTTGAATGTGTAGAAAATCCAAGACATTTGAATGTATTCCTTTGTTTCAAGACTGTTTTACCAGTAAAATTAAAAACCTAAAACCATAGTGGTTATATGAAGTTGTACAGCAATGATTGGAAGTCTGATGCCCTGGCAACTAAATTGTCTTTGAAGGTATCAGTGATTTGCAGGCATTGTATGTAATTTTTTCTTATGATTTGTTTAATATTGAAATTAGGTAAAATTTTCTAATAAATTGGTGTTAGCAACTCTATTCCTGACAGGAGACAAATGGAATTATCTAGCATTTTCACACATTTAGGTTAATTTAGTTTTATGGAAAGGGGAAAACAGTCTCACTTGGAAAGCTGTGTTTTTTGGCTGACTTGGGGTTTTTGTGGTGGTGGTTGTACTGGTTTTGGGGGAGTTTGTTTTTTGCAGTTATTTCTAACAAAGACCTGTCTTTGGGCTAGATAAAAGATAGGGAGGGATGATAATGACAGTAACTTTTTAAGAGTGACTTCACTGTTGGGATAATCCTTATTCTAAAAAATTTATGTGTTTTTGTTTTTATTTTTTGCAGTAGTGAGGATTGAACCCAGTGGTAGCCTACCATTGAGCTCCAACTCAAGCCCGTTTTATGGTTTATTCTTAGGCATGGTCTTGATAAGTTGCTGAGGCTGGCCTTGAACTTGGTGATTCTTCTGCTTGAGCTTCTCAAGTGTTGGAATTATAGGCGAATACCACTGTGCTCAGTAAATTGAAATTTTTATGAGAAGAAAAATACCTTAAAAACCTTTTGGACTGGGGCTGGGGTTGTGGCTCAGTGGCGGAGCGCTCGCCTTGCACGTGTGCGGCCCGGGTTCGATCCTCAGCACCATGTAAACATAAATGCATTGCATTGTGTACAACTAAAGTAAATAAATAAATGTTTAAAAAAAAAAAAAAAAAACCTTTTGGACTATGGGTGTAGCTTAGAGGTAGAGTGCTTGCTTAGCATGCACAAGACCCTGGATTCAATCCCCAGTAACAATTTTACACCATTTTATATGTTTCATAACGTTTTTTTGCTGATATCTTTAGACACACCTAAATTGCTGATGTATAATTGTATTTCACTCTTGGAATGCAAAAAGTGCTAAGAATTCTGGCCATCCAGGCATTCTCTTGTAATAGGAGCACCTTGGGAAGCTGAGGCAGGAGGATCACAAGTTCAAAGCCAACCTCAGCAATTTAGCAAGGCCCTGTCTCAAAATAAATAAAAAGGGCTGGAGATGTAACTCAGTGCTAAAGCACCCATGGCTTCGATCCCCATGTCAAAAGAATAATAAAGGTTTTGAGACCGTAAAGGATGCACATTCTTTGTAGATTTTTAAAATGGGTTTCCCCTTTTAATTCTAATGTAGAGTCAATGTTTATTTTGAACAGTTCCTCATCCTGCAGCTTCAATTATGAACAGCTCTTACCATTTCTCGAAAGTAAACTTTCTACCCTCCCACCAAATCATTAATATAAAATCCCTAATTGAGAGAGAGTGAGTAGTGTTAGTGCATGCTTTAAGATGAACTTTCTGGGCTGATAACTGGTTTCATGTATTTTATGCTGAAATTTTTTTTCAATAATGAAAGCATTATGTTCTTTCTTAATAGTAAAATTGGAGAAGAACAATCAGCAGAAGATGCAGAAGATGGGCCTCCAGAACTCCTGGTATGCATTAGCTTTCTTACACAAAATTAAATGTTATATGCAGATTGGATTATTTGTCTTCGATTCATTTATCTCAATGAGTCACAATTTCAAATTATAGCAATTTCTCATTGGTTTAAGGTATATTTTCTAAAAGTTTTTTGGGAGGGGTGATATCCCTGCTTTCCAGTTAGAAATACTTAATACTTTCTAACAGTATGGAAAAATTTTTAATGACCTAATTTTTAAGTTCAAGTCATTTTCCTATGACGTATTGCCATACTTAGCCGTGGTACTTTGTCCTTGCTCTGAATTCAACATTTGTCTCCTCCAGTCATTTGGCAGATAATCATTCATCACTCTGTAGTGCATGTTTTATTTAGCTCTTATGCCAGTACTAATTTTTGGGATACCTGTGCTTCAAGTTCTAAAAGGTAAAGAACAGTAAGCCTGACACACTTTTATAAAATGCTCACTTAAGTCCTAACTTATACCAGTATCTCTAGCCCCTTTTCCTCCTTAACTAGCTGGTCCCTGTGCCCTGGGGTTCTGGGCAGAAATGAGCAAAGCACTGGAATAAGCCTCAGGCGAACCAGTATATTTAGTGTTTGTACCACTGCTGTATAAAAGAAGAGTATTTCTCAATAAACAAATTCCCTGGCCTGATGCTAGCATCTAAAAGTGACTTATTCTGAAACATCTGTTTTTAAGGTATTGTCTTGAAAGAGCATTGCTCCCATTTTTTTTTTTTTTCCAGTACCAGGGATTGAACTCGGGCACTCTACCACTGGGCCACATCCCCAGCCCTTTTTTGTATTTTATTAGAGACAGGGTCTCACTGAGCTGCTAAGTGTCTCACCATTGCTGAGGCTGGCTTTGAACTCCGGATCATTCTGCCTCAGCCTCCCAAGTGCTGGGATTACAGGCGTGCACCACTGTGCCCGGCTACTCCCAATTATTTTTGTCTAGCTATTTTCACTTATTTATTTGTTTTGGTAACAACTCTATTGAGATAATTCACATACCATACAATTCACATCTATAATGTATACTATTCACTGGTTTTTAGTATATTCAGAGTTATATAACTATCAATGCAGATCAATTCTAGACCGTTTTTGTCCCTGAAGAAACAAAGCACTGTAACTGTCACCCTCCCAGTTCTTCCTTCCTGGCCGTGCTCACACACCCCCAATCTGGTTTTTGTTTGTATAATTTCGGCTACATAAATGGAATATAGTCTTTTGTGACTGATTACTTAGCATGATATTTTCAAGGTTTCTAGCTATTTTTTTGATGCTGAGAGAAAAGTGTATTACTTTGTGTATTATGGCTTTGCAGCAATTTCGTGTACCCCTTGAGTATTTTGAAAAGCTCTTTACCATTCCACTTTCGTGGATAAAATGAATTGGTAAGACAGTAACATTGGATATAACCTAATCGGCATACAGAGATATCATTGTCAAAGTAGTCAACTTAGAGTTTATCAGAGAAGACTTGACTTCCTAGTTCAAAACACTGTATTTGTATTTTTATCATTGCAAAGAACTGTTTCCTGTGAATCTTGTTACATAGACAGTAAAAGGACACATTGCTTTCCTATAAGGTTGTCTTACAGGAAATAAGACTTTGCCCCATTCAGCATTTTTTTTGTGTGTGTACCAGGGATTGAACTCTGGGGCACTAGACCACTGGGCCACATCCCCAGCCCTTTGTTGTATTTTATTAGAGACAGGGTCTCACTGAGTTGCTAAGTGCCTCGCCATTGCTGAGACTGGCTTTGAACTTGTGATCCTCCTGCCTCAGCCTCCCAAGTGCTGGGATTATAGGCATGCGCCACTGCACCTGGCCCCATTCAGCATTTTGTAGCAAAGCTGTCGTAGTTTCGACCTTGTGAGGGACTCTGGAGTTGGAAAGTGC
Source organism: Tamias sibiricus (assembly GCA_025594165.1). Lineage (NCBI taxonomy): Eukaryota > Metazoa > Chordata > Mammalia > Rodentia > Sciuridae > Tamias > Tamias sibiricus. The sequence continues at coordinate 18,440,001 of CM046667.1, read as the reverse complement.
CAAGAGTTTCTCCCCTTTAGCCCAGTGTACCTCGGGAAGATTGAGAGGGGTGAGAGATATGCCTTTATTTTAGTAAAGGAGAAGGGAGACAGAGGGAGCTGGAGAAGAATCTGGATACTCTTCAGGTAGGCTACTATAGGAAAGAGTATGTGACCTGGCACACTGGAAATATATCACCTTAGACATTTGCACCTAATTCTGTATGCTGGATTTATGTTCATTGTATTTGGTATGGAAAGAACATAGAGGTGAAGCATCCTGTCTACATCTTAGATTTGTACACTGCGCTGAGCCACTTTGCAAAATACAGCTTACAAGGCCTGTGCTGCCTACCTTCTAAACTGTGGGTCAATGCCCCTCCAAATTGTAAAGCTGGTGTTTTATGTTGTTGTGATTGTTCAGTGGTGCTGCTGATTGATCCGAGGGCCTTGTGCATGTTAGGCAAGTTCTCTACACTGAGCTACATCTCCAGTGAGACTTATTATGCTTTAAAAATTATTTGAGAATTCAAGTATTAGAATCAAAAGGAGAATGTATGAAATGACAACACTTTCTTATTCTTATCAACAGTTCATTCATGGAGGACACACTGCCAAGATTTCGGATTTCAGTTGGAACCCCAATGAGCCTTGGGTCATTTGTTCTGTGTCTGAGGATAATATCATGCAGATATGGCAAATGGTGAGCTGAAATGTTTGTTTTCCCTAGTGATATACTGTAATAGAAATACTTCATATATTAAGGGCATATTGTACTCATAGGAAGCAAACAGTTTGAAGAACTTTTTCCACTTTTTTTTTTTTTTTTTTTTGGTACCAGGGATTGAACTCAGGGGCACTCGACCACTGGGCCACATCCCAAGCCCTTTTTTGTATTTTCCTAGAGACAGGGTCTCACTGAGTTGCTAAGTGCCTCACCATTGCTGAGGCTGGCTTTGAACTCTCGATCCTCCTGCCTCAGCCTCCCAAGTGCTGGGATCACAGGCATGCACCACCATGCCCGGGTAACTTTTTCCACTTTAACAATGATCTTGGTTCCATAGTGGCCCAGAGATTTCAAGAGAAATCTCTGCATGTCTGTATAAACACAGATGCAAACGCATATAGCATTTGCTGCTTTGCATGTGTTATAGGCATCAAGGATGTCAGAGGGAAATATTGAGGTATTTGAACTATACACTCTTTGACAAGTATTAAATATTTGCCATTTCTAAGGTGGTAAGTTGTTAACCAAGCCTTTTATAAAACATCAGGGTCATCACTTAAGTGATGCTTAAAAGTGCTTTTAGAGAACACCTTTCATGAACAATGACTAAATAGTGCATGAGTGGCTAGTTGTGTATATGGAATTACCTACTGGCAGACAGTTTTTTAAGAATATTTGGCCTGCCTTTTCCTTATCAGTCTTTGGAAAATGCAAAAATGGAACTAATCAACAAATGACTGTGAAGATGTGTCGTTTAATTTCCAACACCAAAACACATTGACAGTGAATCCTAAAATTGGGATTGATGGATTAAATTCTATTTTTATATGATTTTGTGAAACCCTTGGGGAGTTTCACCTGTGAATTTATTTGATTGTTATTCCCAGGCTGAAAATATTTACAATGACGAAGAGTCAGATGTCACAACATCGGAACTGGAGGGACAAGGATCTTAAACCCAAAGTATGAGAGATGTTTCTGTTGAATGTAATGCTACATGAATGCTTGATTTATCAAGCACCAAAACGGCATTGTATAGTAGGAAATGTTAAGTGGATGGCTTATGGCGTTCTTTACCTTCTGATTTCTGATTCTAGCACTTTCAAGTGAGCTGTTGCGTACTGTATCATACTGTAGCTGTTAGGGAAGAAAAGAATGTTGCTTAAGAAAGAATATCGCCATTGTTTTAAAATACAAGTAGCAGGGTACTGCCTTTGATTCAACTGTTTTAAGTCCTCATTTTCTCAAACTAAGTGCTTGCTGTTCCTGAATATGCAAGAATAACTTTTACACTTTTTCCTTCCAACACTTCTTGATTGGCTTTGCAGAAATAAAGTTTTAAAATAAAAATTGTGTTTTTTTTTAAAAGCTGGGGGTGGGTTCATGTGTATGCATGTACCTCCTTCTTGAGTAGAAATGAGTAAAATTGTACTTTTGGGATGCTCTATAGAATGAAGGCCATATGGGTAACAAAATACACAGAAGCTGTTAAATTTATCATACATATTTACTTAATCTATACAGAATCGAGTAGATAAAATCAGATTCACATTAGTGAAAAATCTCTACAAAATGTCTTTGAAAAGCAAAACAAGACTGCCTCTTAACAATTCGTATCCTCATGAAAGACGTGGGCTGTAAAAATAAAGCAGTGTGTTTAGCACAAACTAGAAGATATCTGCATCATATTTTTCACAGTTATTTCCATCTACAGTCTGAAAGAGGTAGATTTTTCTGCAACACCTGAGAATTGAATTGTGTGATAACCAGGTGTAATAAAGGCAGTTGCATACATAACTAAAATACTGGTCTCAAGACCAAGAACCTACAAGTCTGAGGATGATTAATGGTCCATTATCCAAGACCCAAGTTTTCGATACACCTTAGGGTCTACTGCCACTATAAATAATATACATCAAGATTCCATGATGGTGCAACAAATGCAATTTAAGTGAATTCAACATTTAAACCTTTTCTGGGCCAGCCTAGTAGCATTACAGTGTTCTAGAATATGATAGATACAGGGCGTGCTACAAAGCCACAACACTGGGCTGGTGAGGTGATCACTTTAGGGGAGGGTGTCCTCGGAGGGTCCCATTTGTTTTTATTCACAGGGTAATGGAAAGATTCTGAATGCATCACGGACAGAATCCATATCCTTTAAACATAATGATAGCATCTAGCTAATACATGTAAGCCAAAAGCAGCAGGCCAAGTACTGTTAATCACATTGCTTTATAAAGCCCTTGAAGATATGCAACAGGTCCAAGATTTACAGTCTTCCACACAGGACAAGCACCACAAAGAAACGTGGTGGGCTACACACATGGCTTGATAAAATGTTAAGAGCTATACATTCAGCAGAGTTCTTGTGAAATGTGATCATTAGTACTAATTTTAAGATAGATTATATTTTGATATATATCTTCATTTCCCCTGGGGGGAGGGGAATGAGTCCAGTATTTCACTTAGTAGCTGAAGGGGATATTTATAAGAGGCTGTTGTAGGGTGTTATTTGTACTTCCAACTCATTTTGACAGTAATTAGATAACCTACTTGGTAGATTTCTTCCACTATGGCCCCTTGATGAGCATAACTGATGGTAGAGGCTTCGATATAATTCTCTACTCCAGGCACTGTTTCCTATCTGTTGGACAATTTTCAATTCTTTAAACCCAGTTTAGACCATGAATATGACAGGACTTTACAAGTAAAACTTAAGAAAAAACCCTTTTAACTGGACAAAACAGTTTATTCAGTCCAGTAAGCAATTTAACAAGTGTCAGTTTGATAGTTTCACTCAGTGGAATGTGCTAACAGCAGTTCCAGTAGAACCTTTTTATTTCATAAAGTATTTCAATGCAAATTACACCAGTCAAGACTTGCATCAGTGCAGCCCAATCAGTCATTTGCATAACTGAACCACATTCAACATTGAAGAAAACAAAGGGAAGTTAAAGAACTAAAGCAAAAGTTATGTGCTTGAGCTCATAATTTCCCCCATTCCAAGTGTAGATACCTTAATACTGTTGTTTTTTTTCTTTGGGAAAAAAATGACAGTAACAAAGAAAGGAACAAGAAATGGGGGTAAGCATAAGTTACAATCCTGGCTATGTAACACTCTGCCAAGTTTTCCCAAGGTAAAAATGCTGGTTCCAGTGTTTGTTTTAGAAATAGAATGGTGTTAGTTACTGTTGATCCATCTTTTTAAATTGCCTTTTAAAAAGACCTAGAGTATTTGCTGGTGGGACTCCTATAAAACTGAACAACAACTTTCACATAGCCAGAAGGTAGTGAATAAACTTTTATGTAGTAAAAGGACCACGTTAATTTACCCTCCTTGTCTTAGATCAATAAGGGCCTGCAAACGTGACCAGCAGTTTTCAAATAATTTTTCTGAATTAGTGGAGAATATGTACCTAAATCCCAAATCAAATAGAAACCACCATGCTCTATAGTGAACAGCAAGTGGTCCAAATTTCCATGCATGGGTTCTACCCCAAAATCAAAGCAGTATGACTTTTTAGTCACGTATACATTAAACCTGTTTGTCCGATGCTTTGCCTACACATTCTACTTTGTTCACAAATGACATCTTTATGTACATATTCTGCCAAAACCTAGAAGTAAAGGCTCATGACCATCTCAGTTTGTCAAACAATATAAATATTATTAAAAAGCTAATTTGAATCAAGTATGCTATGCTTATTTCTGACCCAACACTAGTGATTTATTTTTTTACTTGGCATTTAAATGGGCTATTAGACAAAACTAGTCATCTTGATATTTTTTTAGTAGCATTAATGGGGGCCAAGATTTTTAAAGTAGTATTGTTTTCACATCAAGGAACCATTATCCAAACAGTTCCTTTGTAACGGTTGGCCCCGTCTTGAGTGAAATTTTAATTAGAAAAATTATGTGCAAGAAGCAGGGAAGAGAAAGGACAAGGCAATGAACACATGCATTCCAAATGAAGGGGGAAAATGAGGCAGATGTGCAACACAGCTGAGGGAAATTTATAGAATAAAACTATTCAAAACTGCTAAGCAGCCTCCTGTACCACATAAGTCCAGTAGTTCTAAGAAAATACAGATATGGTAGAAAAAGTAAGAAAATTTTCACCACAAAACCAATAGTTACTACTAACAGAGAAAGTTATACACAAAATATATCTCTCAATACAGTAATCACACTTCACTTTAGTCAACTGACTCAATGCCTGGAGCAGAGCCTCGGGAAGAGGGCTTTTGTGCAGAGCTTCTCTCACTTGCCACCTTGGCCTCGGCTTCCAGGCGCACTTCTGGGATTTTTGAGGAAGTGTTCTCCTGGTGAGAATCAAGGGTGGTGCAGGGCTGCGGCACAGGTGGTACCAAGTCCCCGTCTGCAGCTCTGACAGAGACCTGCTCTTTCAGGACTTCCACCTTCTCATTGAGCTCATTCCTTTCCGTCTGAAGAGCCCTACACAGCTTCTCTAAGCGTTCCAGTTTTATTTGAAAGGCCTTGTACTCTTTATCACGGACAGTTTTCTGTAAGGAAAAAAAAAAAGATGAGAGTTCCATAAACTCATTAAATACAAATCAGGATACTGTACACACACCAAAAATGAGCTAAGCCACACTGGAAACTGCCTATTTTATCACCTATTAAATATGTTCAGTTTCTTCAGGTACTGACATTCTAGCTAGCTAACTTCACTGAATACATATCTAAGTACATGAATGATATTTAGCAATACTGTTGTAAGATGATAGACTCCCTCTTTGTCACATTTTAAAATAGACAATCTACTTTCTAAAACATTGATGAACTGATAAAAGAAATTTATGATATTCATCACAAAGACTAGCAAAAACTTAGGAGTCCAAACAGAAAATGCCTCATTTCTACTGATAAGACTTTTGTATACATTCTATTTCTTCAGTCTAACGCTCTCCCAGCTGAGCTATTTCAGCCAACTCAACATTCTATTTCTTGTGAAATGTTTTAAACTAGTTAAGTTTCTAAAATGTGAAATTTAGTGATTGCAAGCAATACACATTACCTTACAAAACTGGCAAGAAGTACTTTGTTACTTTTCTGAAAAGACTATATCAAGGCAGAAAGAGGCCCTTGGTGTTTTGCTTGCAGGCTCTCTGCTGTCGTTTCCCAAAGTGTAGGGCCCAGTCTCTGGACTGGCATCAGCATTGCCCAGATGCTTGTTAGAGAAACAGGTGTCCTGACCCACCCCAGACCTAGTGGGACAGGACCTCTGGATGGGGTCTAGCAATCCTGTTTTATAGCAGGGGTTTGTGCAGGCTCGAGCTTAAGAAATCACTGCTACAGAAGAAAGCAAAGTCTAGACACTTTGGAGCTATCTCTTGACACAAGCCTTGGTGAATTAAAAGGGTGGTAAGAAGCTCAATCTCTCACTCAGGGCCCCATATCTGTCCCCCACTGTCAGGAAAGACATCACAGAGTCTTTCCAACTACAGTGTCCCAATATATGTCCCATGCCTTGCTATGGTGAATGCCTGTAATCCCATGGGCCTGGGAGGCTGAGGCAGGAGGATCGCGAGTTCAAAGCCAGCCTCAGCAATTTAGTGAGGCCCTAAGCAACTCAGTGAGACCCTGTCTTCTAAATAAAATATTAAAAGGGACTGGGGGTGTTGCTCAGTGGTTAAGCACCTCTGGATTCATTCATCCCCAGTACAAAAATCAAAAAACCTTAGTCATGGGGCTGGGGTTGTGGCTCAGCGGTAGAGCGCTCGCCTAGCACGTGCGCGGCCCGGGTTCGATCCTCAGCACCACGTAAACATAAATGCATTGCATTGTGTACAACTAAAGCAAATAAATAAATATTTTAATAATAATAAAAAAAAACCTTAGTCATAGGAAACCACCTCACCTCTTCAGCCATTTGCAGAAGTGCTTTATTATTGTTTTCCCATTTGGTACGCCATATTATTGTTTCTTTTTCCAGTTTTTTAATTTTCTTTGTCATCTGTGAATCAACACAATTGCAAATTTAAATTCTGAATTCAAGAAATATTTTAATATCACTCCCTCCCCCATCACTGCATCTGCCTCAGCCAGCAGACAGCTGTGTGTGCCTTTATAGAAATAGCTGTCAGTAGCAGAGCTGACCTCAGAAGCTCCTAGATGGAAACAAAGTGGGGGTTTTACATGAGGAAAACAAACTTAATCTCCTAAATTTCAGAGGCAGCAGTGAACTGAGGAAGTTGTTGAGCACCATGCTTTGAACTCTCAGTTCAGTACAACTTCCAATCCACCTCAGGAAAGTAAGAGATATGACTTCTTTTTCCCCCAAGATATGGGTGGGTGGGTGAGGGGGTCCGTGTTTGTGGGTTTCCTGCCTTTAAATCAGTTCTTCAGATTCTTGGAAGGACAGATTTTTCAGCCCCTCAAGAGATTTAAGCATGGGTGCTCTACTATAATATACAATATCACATCATTTCAGAACTATAGTCAGCACAATTTAAGTAAGATTCCAGCGAAAACCAAAATAGTTCATCCTTACACTCTGGTCATCCTCACAACTCACAAGAATGTTTTACTTCAAGCTGGGTGTGGTGGCGCACGCCTGTCATCCCAGCATTTGGGAGGATGAGGCAGGAGGATCGCAAGTTCAAAGCCAGCCTCAGCAATGGCGAGGCACTTAGCAACTCAGTGAGACCCTGTCTCTAATAAAATACAAAAAAGGGCTGGGTATGTGGCCCAGTGGTCAAGTGCCCCTTAGTTCAATCCCCGGTACCAAAAACAAAAACAAAACAAAGGGCTGGGGTTGTGGCTCAGAGGCAGAGCGCTCGCCTCGCACGTGTGCGGCCCGGGTTCGATCCTCAGCACCACGTAAACATAAATGCATTGCATTGTGTACAACTATAGTAAATAAATAAATATTTAAAAAAAAAAAAACAAAAAAAAAAAAAAAAAAAAAAAAAACAAGAATGTTTTACTTCAGATTTTGCTGAATAAAGTAGGTCTGAAAATTAGAGGAATATTCTTAAACCTCTGCTACAAAAACTTGATATTCAGAAACAGAGAATGAGATTTATATTTTCCTTTCAATATCACCACATTCTTAATATTCCATTACCTACTACTGACTGCACACCAGCTCAAATCCAAGTAGGGCACTGAGCCAGGTGTTGTTAAGGGAAACAAGGATAAGACAGTCAGTGTGCTATGCCTTAGGTCATGACCCACAAAACAGTAACACAAGGCAAACTGGGACAAAGGCCATGGAAAGAGCTCATGGAAGATCTGGGTTAAGCACCGACTCACAGGATTCCCTATAGTGCCAGTAACAATTCCAGAGTATTCTCCAGAAGGATAGCAAATTTGGGGAGTCTCTATCTTGAACTCTGTTCCACCTCAAGAGTGAACACATGCTAGAGCCCAAATAATACTTCCACTGTGCCTGACAGGTCTGCCTCGATTACAGCATCAACTGAAAGGACTGGCAGGCAGAACTCATCTGCTCATGGAATTCTCCAGATTACTAGGTCTAAAAATATCTCAAGATGGTAATGTGAGCACTGTTAAGCTCAGGGTTACTGAGCACATGTTAATGCCAAACACTGTCTGAAATATTCTATTTTATGAAGGGCAGGGTTATTTTTTTTTAACCATTTTTAAAGTGAAGGAATAGAAAGGCAAAGGGTCAACTTGTCCACGGTTACACATTTCATGATGCAACAGGAACATTAAGCCAGAGCACACCCACTGAACTCCTATGTAAGATCAAATAATCCTCATGACTAGCACCTGTTGAATGCTTACAAAATGCCATGTATCACTGTACTTCTTTTAATATTTATTCTAGTTGTACACAATGCCTTTATTTTTACATGGTGCTGATGATCAAACCCAGGCTGTGCACGTGCTAGGCGAGGGCTTTACCACTGAGCCACAACCCCAGCCCCGTATCATTGTACTTCTAAACAACAATTTTAAAATCCCCCAATATAGGAGTTGGAGATGTAACTCAGTGGTAGAGCACTTGCCTAGCATGTGCGACGCACTGGATTCAAACCATAGCACCCCCAAAATTTTTTTAAAAAAATATTTATTTATTTATTTACTCTATTTGTACACAATGAATGAATTTATGTTTACGTGGTGCTGAGGATCGAACCCGGGCCGCGCACGTGCGAGGCGAGCGCTCCACCGCTGAGCCACAACCCCAGCCCCCCAAAAATTTTTAAAAAAAAAATTAAGCCCCCCAAATTTAGCCAAATATAGTAGTGTGCACCAGTAGCACCAGCTACCCAGGAGGCTGAGGCAGCAGGACTGTTTGAGTTCAGGAATTCAAAGCTGCCTGGGCAACATGGCAAGATCCTACCTTAAAAAAAGAAAAGTAACAACAAAAACCTTCCCAATTTAAGGGGAACTAGCCAAGTAAAATGAGAATGGGGGGGGTATATATGGACATACTTAAATATACAGATCCTTAGCTTAATATCAAGAGTCTCTCTTTCCTTAATGCAGGCAGGAAAATGCAACAGAAGCCAAAGAATTGGTTTGGTCAGAGAAAGAATTAAAGTTAAGATAACAAGAGAATCTTAAAAGAATAGAAACACTGATGTGTGTGTGTGTGTGCGCGCGTGTGCATTCTGAAACAAACCAAACTACATAATTTCTTTTCTGGACATAGATGTCTTTAAATAATTTCTAAGGAACAGAACTTTGTGCAAGGACTGGGGAGTGAGCCTCTAAAGTGATAAAAACAAAGACCCCCACCTTATTTCTACTGACAAATTGTCTTTAATAGAGAAATTCATTGTAACAAAGAATTCCAAGAGTGGAGAGATTATTAGCTTCTTAGGGTACCATTGAGTGCAAAAGAACCAAATATGCAACTGGAAAACCAGATAAGATAAAATAAAGAGAGTACCACTGGGCAAGGTGATACACGCCTGTAATCCCAGCAACTTGGGAGTCTGAGGCAGGAGGATTACAAGTTCAAAGCCTCAGCAATTTGGCAAGGCCCTAAACAACTCAGTGAGTCCCTGTCTCTAAATAAAATACAAAATAGGGCTGGGGATGTGGCTCAATGGTCAAGGGTCCCCAAGTTCAAACCCCGGTACCTCTCCCCAAAAAGAGTACCATAGTAACACAAACCCACCAAAGTAGTAGTATTCATGCTTCAACGAGCTCATATAAATTCCATTTGATATAATAGTCTATTAAAAATACACAAATATGGGCTGGGATTGTGGCTCAGCGGTAGAGCGCTTGCCTAGCACGTGCGCGGCCCAGGTTCGATCCTCAGCACCACGAAGATAAAGGCATTGTGTACAACTAAAACAAATAAATTAATATTTTTAAAAATATATACTTTGTATACAAACAGGGTTATGTAAAAAGAGGCTCTATGTGTATTATGAATTGTAATGCATTCTACTATTACAAATACAACTTTGAATAAAAATAAAAAATTATATATATGTGTGTATATATATATATATATACACACACACACAAATACCTTTTCCATTTCCTGTCTGAAAGTTGTAAACAGTTCATTGCTTTTTGCCATAGTAGTCTGGAATTCTTCAAACTTGTCCATATAAAGAGAAAGCTACAGAAAAAAAAAAATAAAATCAGGTAAATATGGTTCTAGGTAAGAAATACAAATCCTCAAACTCGTAAAAAAATGTGGTTAAATGTCAATCCTTGGGAACCAGACATAGACAGCTAAAGCTCTAACAACTCTCAGAAATGCATTAAAACTCAAGAAATTGTGTTGACAGTATTATAATGTATTTAAAATACAGAAACATTTACTACCTCCATCTCATCAATGATAAAACCTGAAGAATGTCATGTACTGTAAACTTCATACACTTATAATGCTTTATGAACCACCTCCTCTCCTGACATTTGAAAACTGTTCTTGAGAAAATAGTGTTCTCTTGGAATACCACCTACAGAGCCGAGCACGGTGGCACATGCCTGTAATCCTAGCACTTGGGAGGCTGAGGCAGGAGGATCGCCAGTTCAAAGCCAGCCTCAGCAATGGCAAAGCACTTAGCAACTCAGTGAGACCCTGTCTCTAAATAAAATACAAAAAAGGGCTGGGGATGTGGCCCAGTGGTTGAGTGCCTCTGAGTTCAATCCCCAGTACCAAAAAAAAAAAAAAAAAAAAAAAAAAAGAATACCACCTACATAGTTTATAGCTTGCTCTCAAAGATCTCTCTTTGCTGAATGCATACAGAAAAATGCAACAGAAATCCAAGAATTGGTTTGGTTGGTGAGAAAGAATTCAGTAGGAATATAGTTAGGAGAAAAAGAACACCCAAGGTTGAAATACCAATTTTTTAACTCCTACCTTCAAAGAATTTATACTCAAGCTGAGAAAAAGCAAGGAAGCAAGCAGAATGTAAAATGCAGTCACCTTTTTCTCCCCCTAGAATGAGCATTCAGAGCAACGGGAAGGAAAGGCACACAGTAAAGGTCAGAAAGAAAAGGAAGACTTCGTGTGGAGGAAGCCTGGGTGAGGCCTCAAGGGTGCACTGAAGGACTTGCTTTAGACCAGGAGAGAACTCAAGACTGTCTAATGTCACTGCATTATTTTCAGGATGAGGAAACAGACCCAGAGGAATAGTGTTTTAATGAAGATCACAAAATACATATAAGAAAAGCAGGGAAATCAAAAAGTTCATCAGAGGACAAGAAATCTCATAAGCAGCACTGTATCAGGAATACTAAATAGCACCACCTCACAGGATGTGGGGGGCAGGCAGTAGAATATGATGGAACCCAGCCTGCCCACAGTTACCCAGTGGGGTGGGCCTTATGGGAAGCACTTGAAAGCAGGAGCTGCTGGATGTGGGAGGCAGCAGCAGACTGAATGAAAACTTGGTTCAAGTACCACTAAAGCTACAAAAGGAAGACAGGCAAACCAGGTGTGTAAAAAGGCAAGTCCAGCCTGGCACCATGGCGCACGCCTGTAATCCTAGCATTTGGGAGGCTGAGTCAAGAGGATTACGAGTTCAAAGCCAGCCTCAGCAATGGCGAAGCACTTAGCAACTCAGTGAGACCCTGTCTCTAATAAAATACAAAAAAGGGCTGGGGATGTAGCCCAGTGGTCGAATGCCCCTGAGTTCAATCCCCGGAACCAAAAAAAAAAAAAAAAAAGTAAAATCTGGAGATTTATCAATGTTCCTTTAGTGGGAAAACAGAATGACACACATGGGAGCAGACTAAGAAAGGAACACAGGTATGTGGAATCTTGCAAAGGGGACACAAGATAGGGTGGCCAACCATCCCAGGTGATCTGAGATAGTGGGTATAGATCAGGAAATAATGGGACATGGGTTTTCAGGACTAAAAACTAGGCCAGTCCTTAGTAAATTGGGATGAGCTGGTAAGCCTAATTGAGGAGGAAACTTCCAAGGACATGTGAAATCTTCCTCAGTTTCGGCAGCTCTGGCTAGGAACAAGCAAACGACCTTAGAGGAGATTCAAGGTATGTATGAAACAAACCATAGATTTTTCTTACAAATTCTATCCCCCGCTGTCAAGTTACCTGCTGTTTCAGTTGTACTTCTTGCTGTTTCATTTGTTCATATTTGTGCCTCGATTCTGTTGCTTCTTTTAATAACTAGAAAATAGAAACATTCTGGCAAAACACTAATAGTAATTACAAATATAATTACAAATGTCAGATGACTGTACCAGTCAGGTCTCATCCTTGTTCTCAAGTATTATTATAAACCAACAAGGAACATTCTCTTCAATTAGTTGCCATTTACCTATATCTTCCATTCATTACACTTGTTATCACTTAGGGTATAAATAAAATATAATAAACTTTTTACTGCACGAGTAGAAAAAGTACCCCAAGCCGGCAAGGTGGCACATGCCTGTAATCCCAGCATCTTGGGAGGCTGAGGCAGGAGGATTCAGAGTTCAAAGCCAGCCTCAGCAATTTAGCGAGTCGCTAAGTAACTCAGTGAGACCCTGTCTCTAAATAAAATACAAAATAGGACTGGGGATGTGGCTCAGTGCCCCCGATTTCAATCCCAAGTGCCAAAAAAAAAATAAAATAAAAAAAGTACCCTGGAGGCCTGAAAAGATTTACAAAACTCCAGGTTGAACTTACTTTTAGGTGAAAATAATTACATCTAATATTAGCACAAAACACAACTAGAAGTCTTAATTCTCAAGATTGAGAAAGCCTCTCTAATTTCAAGAGGTCAGATGAGACCTGATAAAAGAGAGTGGAGTACAACAATGAAATCTGAGACCTAGTTTTTAAGCATATTTTTAATGTACAGGGGAGGTGAGAACAAGACCTTTAATTTATATATTTGAGTTTTCAAGACAATTATATAGTTAAATTACACAATACTCAGTTGTGAAATTCAGTCCATGAAGTGAAATGCCACAGTCCAAAGAAGCCTTGAAAAGTCCTATTGAATCAACCAGACAGTACATGCTTGTAATATCTGTAGAATTTTACACTCCAAAGCTGGGCGCGGTGGCACACGCCTGTCATCCCAGCACTTGGGAGGCTGAGGCAGGAGGATCGTGAGTTCAAAGCCAACCTTAGCAATGGCGAGGCATTTAGCAACTCAGTGAGACCCTGTCTCTAATAAAATACAAAATAGGGCTGGGGATGTGGCCCAGTGGTCGAGTGCCCCTAAATTCAATCCCCGGTACCAAAAAAAAAAACCAAAAAACACACTCCAACTTTGGAAATGATAAACATTTCTTCAACATAGCATTTTGGATATGCACTGTCAGTTAATGTGGAAAAACCAAGAGCCATATTAAAAATGTGTCTGTAAACCCTAGACTTGTGCTTATTAGCATTCTGTACTGATGTCATGATGTCATGACAGGAAGGTCTTCATAACACACTTACCTTGGGGCCTAGGCTGCTTGAGTGAATGCTGAATGAAGAGTCCACATTACTATGATCATTCCTCACTTTTATTACATATTTCATTGAAATTGCATATGATCAATATATACCCAATGAGATGCCACTGTACTCATAAATATTGACAGGCTATAATAATGTGAGCATACACTCAGAATAATGCTAAGTCTATACTACTAAAATCTTACAAAAAAAATCATATGAGGGGCTGGGGTTGTGGCTCAGCGCTCGCCTAGCACATGCGTGGCCCGCACGTGCATGGCCCAGGTTCGATCCTCAGCACCACGTACAAATAAACGCATTGTGTACAACTAAAGCAAATAAATATTTTTTAAAAAATCATATGAGTAGGTAAATAAATGGTTTCTCTAGATTCAAACTGCTTATTTAAAAACAAAATGTGGGGGCTGGGGCTATGGCTCAGCGGTAGAGCTCATGTCTTGCACGTGTGAGGCCCTGGGTTTGGTCCTCAGCACCACATAAATAAAAATAAAGGTCTAAAAAATTTTTGTAAATAAATAATTAATTAAAAAATAAAAACAAAATGTGACTGTAGACAGAAGACCTGTTTGATTTTAATAGAATTACAAATTTTAATGTGTTGCTGGGTGTGGTGGTACACACCTGTAATCCCACCATTTGGGAGGCTGAGGCAGGAGGATCGTGAATTGAAAGCAGGCCTCAGCAATGGCGAGGTACTTAGCAACTCAGTGAGACCCTGTCTCTAATAAAATATAAAAAAAAGGCTGGGGATATGGCCCAGTGGCCGAGTGCCCTGAGTTCTATCCCTGGTACCAAAAAAAAAAAAAAAATTACCACAATTCTTGAACCTGATAAGAAATGAAATAAATATTTTTAAGTACAGAAAAATCAAACAAGTACAGGTCTTTCCAATATCTTGGTCAGATATCTCTAGTATGTTTTAGGTATAAAAAGTGAAAAACAAAACTGGGCGTGGTGGCGCACGCCTGTAATCCCAGCACTTTGGGAGGCTGAGGCAGGAGGATCGCGAGTTCAAAGCCAACCTCAGCAATGGCGAGGCACTTAGCAATTCAGTGAGACACTGTCTCTAAATAAAATACAAAAAAGGTCTGGGGATGTAACCCAGTGGTTGAGTGCCCCTGAGTTCAATCCCCGGTACCACAAAAAAAAAAAAAAGTGAAAAACAAGTCAGGAGTGTTGGCCAATGCTTGTAATCCCACCTACTCCGAAGGTTGAGGCAAGACAATTACAAGTAGGAGGCCAACCTCAGCAACTTAGTGAGACCCATGCTCAAAATAAAAAAAATTAAAAGGGCTGGAGATGTGGCTCAGTGATACAGCTCTTGCCTAGCATGCATGAGGCCCTGTGTTAGAACCTCAGTAACACACACACACACACACACACACACACACACACACACAAAACCCAACTTCAATCGCCCAAGTACAACATTAAATGCAATGTTAAGTTTAAATGTTTTAAATGGCTTTGGTTACAATTTTGCCAATGACATTTTTTTTTTGTTTTAAGAAACAGAACTTACAAACTCTCTCTCTCTCTGATGCTTTTCATCAGCTTCTTTTATCAGTTGTGTTGTTTGCTGAAGTTTGGCGTCCACAAGCTGTTGTTGCAGCTCCTTGTGTTTGAATACTTTATCAATATGCTACAGGAAAAGTAAAATTCCTTCCATCACTTCATGAAGAAATGAACACAAGGGGGAGGACCTGTAACACCAGTTACAACACCCTGCTCTCCTGCTCACATGACCACAGAGGTCTTTCTGTCCCTGTGATTGAAGAAGCACTGCTCAACATACCTTGCAAATAAATGGTCCCTCACCTACAGAAGCGGTGCCCCGCAGCCAACCCTGTGGGAGCTGGGCCATCCCCATCATCACCTTTGTACTTCCTGTTCTGCCTCACCCTGAAAATAAATCTTGAACTGCATCAAGACAAAGACAGATTAGGAGATCAAACTACTAAATCCATATATCATGCACATAATTCCTTTTTCTATCCATTAAGTTTTGCCAGATTTCTCAGCTGGAGGCAGCATGTATGGTCAAGGTCAAAGTCTGGGTGGTGTGTGGCCCTTGGGAAATTCCTGTTCCTCTGAATTTACCCATATCTGAGCTTCAGGATGACCACACTCATCTTGCAGAGCTGTGACAGTAAGTGTAATGTCAAATCATATAACACGTTGGTGCCCAAAATGTATTAGACATTTGCTTAAAGCTCACTAGCATTTCCAAACAGAATTGTCACGTGGTACCATTTACTTACAACAAAGTCATCAGAACATGACTGCCCAGGGAGGCTAGAAAAACAGTACTCTTTTGGTTGTAACACTCTATGTGAGAGAGGAAATGCTAGTTGGTAGTAAGGGAGCCTAAGAATTGAGAAGAGCACAGCAGATGATTTATCATCATCTACAAATGATTTAATCGCTTTTTATTAATTTTATCCTGAGCAAAGGAAGCATCTGATAACATTCAAAATAAATAAGACAAGAAATATGATTTAAACATACATGATTTCAAAATTTAAAATTTGCTACATCTGTGATGAGGTAGACTGTCATATTAAACAACAAAAATTTCATTTAAAATATATCAGGGCATTAATCAAGAGAAAATTTAACCTCTCAGACAAAAAAAAAAATCTCCATTAAACACAATACAGAAATAAAAAAGATATTTTAGAAACTCAGACATATGAGCCACTGAAATAGATGGACTTTATTTAGATCTTGATTCAAATAATTTTGGGGAATAATAAAAAAAATAAGGAGAAAAATGAACAGTGACTAGATATATAATATTAAATGATTGTTAATTTTTTACTTGCAAAAATAATATTGTGGCCAGGCACGGTGGCGCACACCTATAATCCCAGCAGCTCAGGAGGCTGAGGCAGAGTTCAAATGGCAAGGTGCTTATAAACTCAGTGAGACCCTGTCCCTAAATAAAATACAAAATAGGGCTGGGAATGAGGCTCAGTGGTCAAGTGCCCCTGAGTTCAATCCCTGGTAAAAAACAAAAAAACAAACAAACAAAAAAAAACAAACAAACAAAAAAAAGAAAGAAAGAAAGAAAGAAAGAAAACAATATTGTAGTGATGCTTAAAAAGAATCCTAACATTGAGGATGTAGCTGAGTGACAGAGTGCCTGCTCAACACGCACAAGGTCCTCCCTGGGGTTGATCCCTAGTAGTAACATACACACACACACACACACACACACACACACAAAAATGAGCTACAAATATCTACAAATGGAACAGTTAAGACAATTTAGATCTGCATCAGAACAATACAGAAGAGTGGTTCCATATGCTCAAACCAGGTAATATATTCTGTCTTTTAAAGTTTTCAATTTTCCATAATAGTATTTTTTCAGTAAAATTTGGTGAGAATGATCAAAATAAAAATCTTTTTGCCAGATGTGGTTAGTGCCTGCCTGTAATCCCAGATACGAGGGAGGATGAGGCAGGAAGATCCCAAGTTAAACACTAGTCTGGGCAACTAAGTGAGGCCCTGTCAAAACTAAAATGGGACGTCGGGCGCAGTGGCGCACGCCTATGATCCCAGCGGCTTGGGAGGCTGAGACAGGAGAATAGCGAGTTCAAATCCAGGCTCAGCAACTGTGAGGCACTAAGCAACTCACAGATACCCAGTCTCTAAATAAAATACAAAAAAATGCCACAGAGTGTGGCTTAGTGGTCAAGTGCCCCTGAGTTCAATCCCCAGTACCAAAAAATTAAAAATTAAAAAATGGGGGGCTGGGCACGGTGGCACATGCCTATAATCCCACCACTTGGGAGGCTGAGGCAGGAGGATTGCAAGTTCAAAGCCAGCCTCAGCAGTGGCGAGGCACTTAGCAACTCAGTGAAACCCTGTCTCTAATAAAATACAAAAAGGGGCTGGGGATGTGGCCCAGTGGTCGAGTGCCCCTGAGTTCAATCCCTGGTACCAAAAAAAAAAAAAAAAATAGGGGGGTGTTGTGTTGTAGCTTAGTTGTAGAGTGCTTGTGAGGTACTGGGTTCAATTCTCAGCACCACATATAAACAAAAAATAAAGGTCCATCGACAATTAAAAATATATATATTAAAAAAAATGGGTGGGGATATAGCTCAAGTGGCAGAGTACTTGCTTAACATGTGCAAAGCCCTGGGTTCAATCCCAAGTATGGCAAAACAATGAAAATAATAATAAATAAAATAAAGTCTTTTAACAAAACTAACAAGTTTTTGTGGGGTTTCTTATTTTGTTTCATTTGGTACTGGGATTTGAACCCAGGGCCTCTTTATGGCTGAGCTACATCCCAAACCCTATTTGTTTTATTTTAGATAGGATCTCACTAAGTGGCCAAGGCTGGCCTTGAACTTGTGATCCTTCTGCCTCCTGAGTCACTGGGATTACAGGTGTGTAGCGCCATGCCCAAGTCCACAACTAACAGTTTTTGAAAGGCTGTATGTAAAACTATAAATTAATAAAAGTGTAGTTGAAAACTGGATAAAGTAATAGAAATACCACAATCTTTATTTTTTCAATCTGAATCAGCTATTTGAGTTTATTTGTGTAAGGGATATAACATATATAAAGGCACATCATCTTACTAATTTTAAAGGCATAGGATGCACCATGAATTAATCTGGTCACCACCATGAACTTCCAGACTAACATGAAATGACTGCAGATGTCTTAATTGTAAGTCAATGAGCAAGTCCTATAGCCGCCATTATTCCAGCAAACATTACTTAGAAGTAGGTTCCCTTTTTTCTCCTAATCAGTATAAAAACCCTCATTTTAAAAAATCATGGGGCTTAGCCGGGCGCGGTGGCGCACGCCTGTAATCCCAGCACTTTGGGAGGCTGAGGCAGGAGGATCGCGAGTTCAAAGCCAGCCTCAGCAATGGCGAGGCACTTAGTAAATCAGTGAGACCCTGCTTCTAATAAAATACAAAAAAAAAGGGCTGGGGATGTGGCCCAGTGGTCAAGTGCCCCTGAGTTCAATCCCCGGTACCAAAAAAAAAAAAAAAAAAAAATCATGGGGCTAGCCGGGCGCGGTGGCGCACGCCTGTAATCCCAGCACTTTGGGAGGCTGAGGCAGGAGGATCGCAAGTTCAAAGCCAGCCTCAGCAATGGTGAGGCACTTAGTAACTCAGTGAGACCCTGTCTCTAGTGCCCCTGAGTTCAATCCCCAGTACCAAAAAAAAAAAAAAAAAAAAAAAAAAAAAAAAAAAAAAAAAAATCATGGGGCTGAAGGTAGAGATCAATGGCAAAGCACCTGCTTAGAATGCACAAAGCCCTGGGTAGATCCCAGCACCAAAAATAAAAAAGCAAAATAAAGAGCTTGAGGGATAACTTAGTAGTAGAGTACTTCCCCAGCATATACAAGGACCTGGGTTCTATTTCCAAAACCACACAAAGAAACAACCTGCAATTTTTTTGAAAAAAATCTGAAACTGGACATGGTGGTACAGGCCTGTAGTCCTAGCAAGTTGGGAGGCTAAGGCAGGAGGATCACTTGAGCCTGGGAGTTCAAGATCAGCCTAGCAATATAGCAAGATCCCGACTTATAAAAAATACAAACTGAAACATAGGACCATGTACAGATAGCGTATCACAACTATCTGAAGTACAGGCCATTTTGGGGGCCAAATATTTATCCATTATTCATCTGGATAAGGAAAATAATCTTTATATGCAAATTGCCACCTTCCAGTATTATGTGGATGATAAGTAGTATTTAACATTTCCTAAAAAAAAAAAAAAAAAAAAGCCGGGTGCGGTGGCGCACGCCTGTAATCCCAGCACTTTGGGAGGCTGAGGCAGGAGGATCATAAGTTCAAAGCCAGCCTCAGCAATGGCGAGGCACTTAGCAACTCAATGAGACCCTGTCTCTAAATAAAATACAAAAAAGGGCTGGGGATGTGACCCAGTGGTCGAGTGCCCCTGAGTTCAATCCCTGGTACCACAAAAAAAAAAAAAAAGTCAGGGCTGGGGTTGTGGCTCAGCGGTAGAGCGCTCACCTAGCACGTGCGTGGCCCGGGTTCGATCCTCAGCACCACATGCAAATAAACAAATTGTGCACAACTAAAGCAAATAAATAAATATTTTTTTTAAAAAACCACCAAATCCATGGGCTCCTGGGCATTGAGTAATTCCAATTAATTCTCCAGGACGTATAGTGCCTGGTCTTTTACTAGTAAATAAATGACTTCTACTATAAGTTGTAAAACATTCTGTTAGCCGGGCGCGGTGACACACACCTGTAATCCCAGCACTTGGGAGGCTGAGGCAGGAGGATTGCAAGTTCAAAGCCAGCCTCAGCAATGGCGAGGCACTTAGCAACTCAGTGAGACCCTGTCTTTAATAAAATACAAAAA
Organism: Tamias sibiricus; assembly: GCA_025594165.1. Classification (NCBI taxonomy): domain Eukaryota; kingdom Metazoa; phylum Chordata; class Mammalia; order Rodentia; family Sciuridae; genus Tamias; species Tamias sibiricus. The sequence goes on along the minus strand of CM046667.1, from coordinate 18,420,037 downwards.
AGGGCTGGGGATGTGGCCCAGGGGTTGAGTGCCCCTGATTTCAATCTCCGGTACCAAAACAAAACAAAACAAAACAAAACAAAACATTTTGTGACAGTAGTTTTACTGTAGTTGTGAATGGTGATATTTGCGACAAGCTATCTAAACCAACCGAGTTCGCCTTTTACCTCTTCCCTCAGAGCGTACTGCTCAATGAGCTTCTTCAGCTTCTCCCCCAGTTCGATGTTCTCCTGGCGGAGTTTGGCATTGTGTATGTCATGTTGTTCCAGCTGGGCCTGGATTTCATTTAAAGTAATCTGGAAATGTGCCGTTGCTTCTTTACGTCGTTCTTCTTCCTCTCGTGCCTGCTGCATATTTTCCTCCTTAGAATCCAAAATAATTTCTGTTAATAGATCTATAGATAATATACTCACAAAAGCTGCTGATGTGGGTTCATTTTTGCTACTCTGAAATGCTGCTTCTGAGCTACAAGTCCACCCCCTTACTTATGACCAGAAGATTCTTTTTTTTTAGTCTCAGGGATTGAACTCAGTGGCCCTTGAACATTGGGCCACATCCCTAGCCCTTTTTTGTATTTTATTTAGAGACAGGGTATCACTGAGTTGCTAAGTGCCTCACTATTGCTGAGGCTGGCTTTGAACACGCAATCCTCCTGCCTCAGCCTCCCAAGTGCTGGGATTACAGGCGTGCGCCACAGCGCCCGGCCCAGAAGATTCTCATTTAATAAGCAAGATACACTGGGCACAGTGGAGCATGCCTATAATCCCAGAAATTTGGGAGGCTGAGGCAGGAGGATCATAAGTTCAAAGCCAGCCGTAGCAACTTAGCAAGGCCCTAAAGCAACTTAACAAGACCCTGACTCTAAATAAAATATAAAAAAGGGCTGGGGATGTGGCTCAGTGTTTAAGCACCCCTGGGTCCAAATCCCCAGTACCCTCCCCAAAAAACAGGGCAAGATACTTTCACAAAGTAAATGGTTACTTGAGTTGCAAATTTGTCCTGTTATAATATAACATCCAAAATCCACTGTGACAAAATATAAGAGAGGGGCTTCCCCTGCCTCACTGGTTATTTAGGGAATCATCTTACATCAGCCTGGTGGTAAGAGCTCCTCTTGTAGCTTGCTCACTGAATCACACATTCTACTTCTGGAGGAGTAAAAAGGACAAATGGAATCCTTATTTTAAAAAGATTACTTATTGAGCTGGAGATGTGGCTCAGTGGTAGAGTATTTGCTTAGCATGTGTAGGGCCCTGGGTTTAATCTCCAGCACCACCAAAAAAACAAAAAAGGAGAAAAATGTGAAGAGATAGGCTGGGGTTGTAGCTTAGTTGGTAGAGCACTTGCCTAGCACCTGGGTTTGATCCTCAGCACTTCATAAAAATAAAATAAAGGTATTGTGTCCATCTACTATAAAAATATTTTTTAAAGTGTGAAGAGAAAGCCTAGAGAATGGAAAAAAAAAATTTTTTGCCAGGTTTCTTCTAAAAGGATTAATATCCAGAACATATAAAGAACTCAACTTGAGTGTGGTGGCACACACCTGTAACCACAGTTACTTAGGAGGCAGGAGGATCACAAGTTCGAGGCCACTACCAGGAACTTAGCAAGACCCTGTCTCAAAAAAAGGCAGGATATAGCTCAATGGTAAAGCATCTCTGGATTCAATCCCCACTACCTAACTACACAAAAGTTATAAAAAAAATCAATAAATGGGCAAATGAGCCAAATCAACATTTCTCAAAAGAAATTCAAATGGCCAACAAATAAATGAAAAATGTTTGACCTCTTGAGGAATGAGGGAAATGCAAACAAAAACTACAGTGATGTTTCATCTAACACCAGTAGAATGACAATCAACAAGAATACAAATAATCTCCAGGTGCGGTGGCCTACACCTGTAATCTCAGCAGCTAGGGAGGCTGAAGCAGGAGGATCACAAGTTCACAGCCAGCTTCAGCAACTTAGCAAGGCCCCAAGCAACTTAGTGAGACCTTTTCTCAAAATAAAATATATAAAAAGGGCTCAGGATGTGTTTCGGTAGTTTAGTGACCCTGGGTTCAGTGCCCAGTACCCCCTCCCCCAAAATAATACAAATAAATGCTAGTGAGGATGTAAGGCAAAAGAACATTTATACACTGTTGGTGGATTGTAAATTAGTACAACCACTATGGAGGTCAGTATGGATGTTCCTCAAAATACTAAACATGGAGCCATCATATGAGCCAACTATACCACTCCTCAGTATTTATCCTAAATTTGAATTTAAAGTCAGCATACTATAATGATACATGCATCTTGTGTTTACAGTAGCACAATTTACAATAGCCAAATTATGGAACCAAACTAGGTGCCCATCAACAGATGATTGAATAAGGACAATGTGGTACATATACACAGCTATAAAGAACGAAATGATGTCATTTGCAGGAAAATGGAAGAAAGTAGAGAATATTATGCTAAGTGAGATTAGCCAGACTCAGAAAGCCAAGAGTCATATGTTTTCTCACATGTGTGAAAGCTAGAGAGAAAAAAGAAAAGGGAACTCATCAAAACAGAAGAGAGACTAGCAGATTAGAAGAAGGGGATCTGGGGAAGAAGAGGCGGGGTAAGAGGGAATGAAATAGACCAAACTGTGAACTGTACATATATAAATATATCGCAATGAATCTTGTTATTATGTAAAACTATAACGTACACAAAAAATTAAAATAAATACTACTTTAGGGCTGGGGTTATGGTTCAGTGGTAGAGCACTTATCTACCATGCACAAGGCCCTTGCACTGCAAAAAAATAAAATTAAAAAATAATAGCTTACTTTCAACTCTTGGTAGTATACAAGAGTCAAAACACATTTAGATGACTAAACAGTTACAAAAATGCTTTTGTTTTTCAGTACTGGAGATTGAACCCAGTGGTCCTCTACCACTGAGCCACACACCCCCCAACCCATTTTAACTTTATTTTGAGACAAGGTCTTGCTGAGGCTGGCCCCAAACTCACCATTCTTCTGCTTCAGCCTCCCAGGTCACTAGGATTACAGGTAAACATCACCATGCCTGGCTTCACAATGATTTGTTGCAGGGAAAAAGATACCACCTATCTTAATTAAGATCTAAATCCAATGGTTTGAAAGCAAAGAAGAAATCAATGGCTCCCACATCAGAAGAACTTTTTTCTTTTTTTGGTACTGAGGATTGAACCCAGGGGCACTTAACCACCGAACCATATCCTCATCCCTTTTTTGTATTTTATTTAAAGACGGTCTTCTGAGTTGTTTAGGGCCTCGATAAGTTGCTGAGGCTGGCTTTGACCTTGGGATCCTCCTGCCTCAGCCTCCAGAGCCGCTGGGATTACAGAGGTGCGCCACCGTGCCTGGTGAAAAATCCATTTTTTGCATGCTCCTATGCCTGGGGCCTTGGGGGAGCTGCTGCAGGAACAGGTATTTGACTATCCTCACACCTGGCATCAGTCCAAGCAAAGCAGAAAGAAGGTAGTATTTCTGTCTCTAAGCAGATACATGGATTTATTTAAAATAGGTACAAGATGGTTATAAAACCAGCAGAGTAAGTCCCTCCTGAAAGACAGGAAAATGAACCAACTAACCTTTAAGGTCTTATTGTGACGCTGAAGTTCCCTGCAAAGAGACTCCAGTTTGCTTCTTGCCAAGATAGCTTTGCTGTGTTCACTCTGCAAGTGAACTTTCTCTTTCACGATCTGGGCTTGCTTCTTCTGTAGAATCTTCATTTGCTTCTGAACATTCCTGCTCTCCTCCAGCTAAAATTAACAAGGACTTGACATTTAGGAAGTACATCAAAAACCTTACCATTATGGCTTGGAGAATCATAGTGAGAGCTATGTACTCTTCAAAAAGCCACATACAGGGGGGCTGGCGATGTAGCTCAGTGGTAGAGCACCTGTCCAACATGTGAGGCCCTAGGTTTGATCCCCAGTAATCCCCACCCCAAAATGTCAAACACTATAGTATATTTTATTTAAATTGTTTCATGCCATGCAACACTCCTAATGAATCCCATTATTATGTAAAACTATAATGCACACAAAAAAATTAAAATAAAGACTACTTTAGGGCAGGGGTTATGGTTCAGTGGTAGAGCACTTGTCCACCATGCACAAGGCCCTGGGTTCAATCCCTTGCAATGCAAAAAATAAAATTAAAAAAATAGCTTTCCAATTGCAATGGGAAAGTAAACAAATTTAGAGTGGTCAGAAATAATGATCTTAATATCTTTTTTTGGGGGGGAGGCATTAGATATACTTAATTTTATTTATTTATTTTTTGTACCAGGGATTGAACTCAGGGGCACTCGACCACTGGGCCACATCCCTAGCCCTTTTTTGTATTTTATTAGAGACAGGGTCTCACTGAGTTGCTAAGTACCTCACCATTGCTGAGGCTGGCTTTGAATTCACGATCCTCCTGCCTCCGCCTCCCGAGGGCTGGAATTACAGGCGTGCACCACCGTGCCCAGCTAGATATACTTAATTTTTACAATGACATTTTATTATCTTATTTGGCTTTATTATTATCTAAGTTTTATAGAAGAAGTACCTGAGCTGTCAGAGACATTAAATTGCCCCCAATTCCACCAGGCATGGTAGTGCATGCCTGTAATATCAGCGACTCCAGAGGCCGAGGCAGGAAGATTGCAAGTCTTTTTAAAACTTTTACTTCAGGGCAGGGTAAGTTGACCAGGCTGGCCTGGAACTTGTAATGCTTCTGCCTTAACCTCCTGAGTAGCTGGAATTACAGATGTGCACCACCACACCCAGTTATCTCTTTATTCTCTTATTAAAAAAAAAAAAAGCTGATGATTTAGGAATCAACACTGAGTTATTCTTCTCAAATAATACCCACAGACTATTGTACTGAAATGGTTATCAGAATTTAGAACTCAATAAAAGTAGCATTCTGAGTTCTCGGAGAAGAATTGCTACAATTTTAGGTTTGAGGCAAATGAATCTATTTCAAGGTTAAAATCAACACTAGCAGATAAGATGGCAGCCTCACTGAGCTTTCTGTACAGCTTTTACTGAAGAAGGAAATGCTGCTGAGTCACAATTTCAAGGGCAAGAGTGCCATCTTGTGGTCTATCAAAACATATCTAGCATCTTCACAGGCAATAAGCTTACAGATATTAAAAACAACTTTGCTGAAAATTCTGCAGGAAAATCATTGCTCTTTTTTTTAAATATTTATTTATTTGCTTTAGTTGTACACAATGGGTTTATTTGTACGTGGTGCTGAGGATCGAACCCAGGCCGCGCACGTGCTAGGCGAGCGCTCTACCGCTGAGCCACAATCCCAGCCCAATCATTGCTCTTTAATAAAGGTGTAAAGTCATCTTCCTATGGACTATGGGTGGCAGCACAGGTTCAGTTCACGGTGCCTGCAATAGCCCCTGAGTATGTAGCTCCCCAGCAAATCCTGAAAATGACACCCCAAGCCTAAATCCTGTGTTCATATTCCTTTACTTCCCTTCTTTTTTTTTTCCTTTCCTTTCCTTTTTCTTTTTTTGGTGCCGGGGATTGAACTCCGGGGTATTCTAACACTGAGCCACATCCCCAGCACTATTTTGTATTTTATTTAGCGACAGGGTCCCACTGAGTTGTTTAGTGCGCTTCGAAGTCGCTGAGGCTGGCACTGAACTCCCAATTCTCCTGTCTCAGCCTCCTGCTGGGATTACAGGTGTGCACCACCATGTCTGCACCACCATGTCCGCCTCCTTTGCTTCCCTTTTAATGTTACTTCATTTCATCATATATACAACTAAAAAAATCTTTTTGGTTTTTAGTTGTTTTGACATTGTTGTAACTAGTAGAACTGAGGAACTGAATTTTATCATTTTTAATTTATATTAAAAAATTAAGTAGTCACACATGGCCAATGCTGACTGCCTTAGCACACTTATGGACTATTTCTACAACAGGTCCATATTGTTGGCATGTAGCTATAGATAGGGAATTAGCAACTTTTTTTTTTTTTTTTTTTTTTTTTTTTACATAGGGCCACAAAGCAAATATTTAAGGCAGGCCATATATTAAACATTTTTAAAAGTGCAAAAGCAAGCTGGGCATGGTGGTGCACACCTTTAATCCCCGTGGCTTGGGAGGCTGAGACAGGAAGATCGCAAGTTCAAAGCCAGCCTCAGCAATTTAGTAAGACCCTAAGCAATTCAGCCAAGACCCTGTCTCAAAATATAAAACCAGATGGGGATGTAGTTCAGTGATGGCTCAGCACCTCTGGGTTCAACCTCCAATATCCCCTCCAAAATGTAAAACCATTCTTAACTTGTGGGTATTATAAAAACAGGCTTTTGGGTGGATTTGGCCCACAGATTGCATAATATCCTCTTTTAGCTCAATGGCAGAGCTCTTCCTAGCATGCACAAGGCCCTAGGTTCAATCCCCAGCACAACCACACATACAAAAAGCCACCCACCTCCCACCAGCACACACTTCATTACTTCATCGATCCTTCCTCTAATCAATGGGCATTAGTACTATTTTCAAGTTTTGTTATCAGTCACAACAGTATGAATGCTCTCAGATGTGTTTCCTGGTATACACATGCAAGAATTTCTTTTGGATGCAAAACAAGAAGCAGGGTTGCTAAGCAATGATTTCTAAATGTTCAGTTTCACATGACATCACCAAATTATTTTCCAGAATGGCTGGCAAATTTATATTTCCCCAAGCAATATATAAAAGATCATGCAGATCTCTATATCCTATCCAAATCATAGTACCATCAAAATTTTAATTTATGCCACTATAATGGACAGAAACTGGCATCTCATTGTGGTCTTGATCTGCATCTCCTTGATCACTATAGAAGGTAAAACATTTCTTCATGTTGTTTATGTGATTTTAAGTTATCTTTGTTTTTCCATTTCTATAAAATGCCTCTCTCATATCATCTGGGTTATCTGTGACTTTTAATATTCATTTGTAGGTGTCCTTCAGGGTATTTGTGATACTAAGTCTTCTGCTAGTATTGTATTTATCAGAAATATGTTATCCTCACTTTGGAACTTCTTTGTTTAAAGGTGTCTTCTTTATTTCTTTCTTTTTTTTTTTTGGTACCGGGGATTGAGCTCAGGGGCACTCAACCACTGAGCCACATCCCCAGCCCTCTTTTGTATTTTATTCAAGACAGAGTCTCACTGAGTTGCTAAGTGACTTGCCATTGCTGAGGCTGGCTTTGAACTCATGATCCTCCTGCCTCAGCCTCCTGAACCTCTGGGATTACAAGTGTGCACCACTGCACCCTGCTGGGAAGTCTTAATTTCAATAAAGCCAATTTGTGCAATCTTTTCTCTGATGATACTTTCCATGTAGTGAGGAATCATTCCTTTTACCCAAGACTGGGAAAATATTTACCTATTAATAAATCTAAATAATATCTAAACTTTTTAAACCTTACTTTTAACATTTAAGCCCTTAATCCATTGGAAATTGTATATGGTACGTAAGAAACCACTTTCATTTTCCCCATAAGGATAATGCCTTTTAAATTTCCATTAACATCATAAGGATCCCACCTACTCAGGAGGCTAAGGAAGGAAGATCACAAATTCAAAGACAGCCTCAGCAATTCAGTGAGATCCAGTCTTGAAATTAAAAATTAAAAAGGGCTGGAATTGTGGCTCAGCGGTAGAGCGCTCGCCTCGCACGTGCGCGGCCGGGTTCAATCCTCAGCACCACATACAAATAAACGCATTGTGTACAACTAAAGCAAATAAATAAATATTTAAAAAAAATTAAAAGGAGGGCTGGGGCTGTGGCTCAGCGGCAAAGCGCTCGCCTCGCACGTGCGCGGCCCGGGTTCGATCCTCAGCACCACGTAAACATAAATGCATTGCATTGTGTACAACTAAAGTAAATAAATAAATATTTAAAAAAAAATTAAAAGGAATGATTCAACCCTACTACTGCCAAAAACCAAAACCAAAACAAACAAAACAAGTTAAGGATGGCAAGATTCCTCCAAATGCATCTGTAGATCCAGTGAAATTCTCTCCAAAATCCCAAATGGAAGATCACCTGAGCCCAGGAGTTCAAAACAAGCCCCAGTCACATACAAATACACCAACAAGAAAAAAAAATCCAAAATGGTTGTTACCCCCAATGGAACTACTAAGATGAAATTTAGTAATTTACAAAATTTACAGAGAGTAAAAGGTCAAGAATAGCCAATATACTCTGATGAAAAGAGTAACAGAACCAATTTCATTTATTATTACACTATATTAATCTGTATAAACTGACTGTTGAATGTAAAAGAATAGCATTACAAAGTACTTAGGGATCAAGTTAATGGTATCCACACTTAAAAGCAAAATAATGAGATTTCTGGAGCCCATGAAATCTGATGGACATGGTTGGCCACCAAGTCTCACCAATGGACAAACCCAATTATAGGGCAAAATCTCCATTCTACCTGCTCCACAGAACAGTTCTATGCACCAGTGTAATGAGCAGTGATGATACAAGATGATTCTGTCACTAAAGGACAGGGATAGTCATGGCAAGTGGGAAACTGCTGGAATAATCCTTGAGTAAAGGCTAATCCCTAAGTGGACTCACTGCTACATTCTACCTTTTTAAATGAAGTGAGTGTTTTAAGAAATAAAGCTTTAGCCAGGCGCAGTGGCACATGCCTGTAATCCCAGCACTTGGGAGGCTGAGGCAGGAGGATCATGAGTTCAAAGCCAGCCTCAGCAATGTTGAAGCACTTAGCAACTCAGTAAGACCCTGTCTCTAATAAAATACAAAAAAGGGCCGGGGATGTAGTACAGTGGTTGCGTGCCAGAGTTCAATCCCCGGTACCAAAAAAAAAAAAAAAAAAAAAAAAATTACAAAAAAAAACAAACCTACAGCTTTAGAATTTTTCTGAAAATGGCACATACTCATCTTTCATACATTCAGCACAAATCTACGGCAAAGAGAGATTACTCACTAGGCAAGTCTTCAATGTGTCACATCCTAAAATGAATGCAGCAATTAGTACCAGCACTTAACAATAACTACGTGCGCACAAAGGATGACAACAGCTGAGCCAGTGGCACACGCCTGTAAGCCCAGCAGCTTGGGAGGCTGAGGCAAGAGGATCACAAGTTCAAAGGCAGACTTAGCAAAAGCAAGGTGCAAAGCAACTCAGTGAGACCCTGTCTCTAAATAAAATACAAAATAGTGCTGGGGAGTTGGTTCAGTGGTCCCAGTGCCCTTGAGTTGAATCCTTGGTACCCCACCCCCCAAAAGGATGACAACAAAAGCCATACACAAAAACACCCTAGGACCAGGACCTTGCTACTTGAAAGAGTTCAAAGCCAGGGGCTGGGGTTGTGGCTCAGCGGCAGAGCGCTCGCCTCGCACGTGCGCGGCCCGGGTTCAATCCTCAGCACCACGTAAACATAAAATGCATTGCATTGTGTACAACTAAAGTAAATAAATAAATATTTAAAAAAAAAAGAGTTCAACGCCAGCCTCACCAACTTAGCAACTCAGTGAGACCCTGTCTCTAGTCAAAATATTTTTTAAAATGGCTATGTGGTTCAGTGCTTAAGTGCCCTGCGTTCAATCCCTGGTACCAAAAAGAAAAAAAAAGAAAAGAAATACCCCAGATGACTATCTGCTGTTTTTTTTCCCTGAATCCACTCATGGTTGTCTGCTTCTCTCATGTCACTGCATCAAACAGCTACACTTCCACACTGCTTTTTCTGATGTTTATCCTTCTACACATTTCTTTCTTTTGCCTTTTTTGTTCTTGTCTTTTTCTACCATTTCTTGCATGATTCTTCTCATGTGAATGGCGATAACAGGGACTGGCTTTCCATAGCAAATGGAAGCATTCCTTTTCTGAAGCCAGCAATCCACTACATTGTGTTTTCTGCCAACTTTGCATTTGTGACTCTTCTGGGCCACTTTCAATGATGCACAGGATTTCCTACTGCTCCAAACAGTAGAAGGTGCCAGACTGCAGAATGTCAGCCAAGCAGGGTAGGCCTGGGACCACTCTAGAAACTAAGGCAAAGTAAGTCATTCTTTGAGTAATTAATAAACAGAATTCATTTCTTGAAGGTAGAGGGGGGAATCTCATGAAAACTAAAGGGAGGGCTGGGGTTGTGGCTCAGCGGTAGAGCACTCGCCTAGCACGTGTATGGCCCAGGTTCCATCCTCAGCACCACATAAAAATGAACACATTGTGTACAACTAAAGCAAATAAATAAATATTAAAAAAAAAACTGAAGGGAGATCAATAGAATAGAGTAAAGGGACCAGGCAAGGGAGGAGGGAAGGAAAGGGGAAATATTGGGGAATGATACAGACCAAATTATATCATTATACGGTATGCATGTACAAATACATCACAACAAATCCCACCCTGATGTACAACTGTAATGTGCCAATAAAAAATGATAAAAAAATCATTTCTTTGAGCTGGCCATTGATAAAAAGTAATAATTTATAATATGAAATAGCTGCTAACAAGGGATTAAAATGTGTAAAAATTTTAAATGATAATTCACCTAACTATTTCACAAAAGGCAACAATTTTGGCATTTATATTAGAACCATTCATTGTAAAAGTTTCGCACAACCCCTCTCTAAAGGGTTCTAGAACTTTCCAATTCTTCAATTAAAATAGGATGGCAGAGTTTTCATGTTGAGACTGCTTTCACAATTCCTAAATGATAATTACTGCTAATTGAAATAATGCAAATGCAGAACACAATCTTTGATGAGGTTGATATCTTTGGAAGATGGAAAAAAAGAATAGTTGGCCCACAGTAGATGCTAAGTAAATATTCCTTGAGATATCCCTGAGTCTGTTTCATCTCAGAGATCATTTCATCTAACCCACAATTTCAATTTAAATAGCTATAGTCTTTGTCTCTAGAATTCCCACAGAAAAAGTTAAATACAAGAACCACTATACCCCAACACCTCAACAAAGCAATGAAAAGGCTAACTTAGAACTCTAAAACCAAGTTTTAGAAAATCTATGCCAGGCTTGGCCGGGCATGGTGGTGAACGCACTTGGGAGGCTGAGGCAGGAGGATCACGAGTTCAAAGCCAGCCTCAGCAATGATGAGGCACTTAGCAACTCAGTGAGATCCTGTCTCTAATAAAATACAAAAAAAAGCTGGGGAATGTGGCCCAGTGGTCCTGTGCCCCTGAGTTCAATCCCCGGTAAAAAAAAAAAAGAAAAGAAAAGAAAAAGAAAAAAGAAAAAAAGAAAAGAAAGTCTATGCTATCTGCGTATAATGACATAGGCCTGTAGTCCCAGTTCTGTGGGAAGCTGAGGCAAAACAATCACTTAAGCCCAGGAATTTGACACCAGCCTAGGAAACAGTAATGAGACCCCCATATATCCACAGAAACAAACAAACAAACAAAACCCAGAAAATCTATGCCACAGCTTAGCACTATAATGTTTTCCATCTATTACCTTGCAAAATGAAATTAGGCAACCAATGAAAAGCCCCAAGAAATCAAATTCTCCCCTTCCATTTTAGAATAAAACATAATTTTACATTTAAAGCGAAAACAAAATTATATTTTAGAAATCTTATCAAGGCACACACGCTGCTGTATTTCACGTGGCCCTCACACCCTTGATTTAATACTCACAAGATCAGCATATTTCTTACAGAGAGCTGCCAGCTTCTCCTCTGGGGTTGCAAGGGTGTTTAGGGCTTGCATCAGTAATAAAACTTCTTTTCCTGATAATTAACAAGATAAGAAATAAGTCCCGGAAGAAGATGATTGAATCTAACCTGCTAATTCTACTAACACTTGCCATGTTTTCATATCTAAAGTAACATATCTACAACTGGAAATAAGATATTTACCAGCCTAATTAAGAAAATTATTTTGGGGACTAGGGGTATGGCTCAGTGGTAAAGTGATTGCCCAGCAAACACGATGCACTGGGTTTGAACCCCAGTACCATCAAAAAAAAAAAAAAAAAGGCTATTTTTAAATTCTGGATTAGCAGGCTACCATCCACTCCCCGTCCACACCCCAAATTTCTTCACTCACTCATTAACACTGATTTTTCTAAGAACACTTGTTGAAAGCTTAAAAATTGCCTTGCCTAACCATTGATGTCCAAATTAAGACAAAGGGCAAATTACAAAGGGCACACAATATTTTAAAAAGCTTTCTCCTTACCAGTACAACTACAGAAGCAAGTTCAAAGGGAGTTTCAGTTGGTACTACGCTTTGTCTATCTAAAATGCACATAATCACTGGTGACACATCTTTTCCTGTGAGCAATTAAATAACTTATTTTCTAGTGATTTACTAAGCATATTCCTTGTGTTAGCCAAGGTCATTGCAAATAAAAAGCACATGATAGCTCTTCCCTTGGAACAAAGAGCTTAACAACAGTATTTTAAGAACTTTGGCAGGGAGAAGCAGTTAGCTGAGATAGAAGGCGACAAATGGTGTCTCAGAAGAGATCAGGCACGTTCAGGGTGGTATGGACACAGAACAAATGGTGCTTCAAGATAAGTGATAACATTTTATTTCTTAAACTGGGTGGTAGGTACAATTTTTACTTTTTTAATGTTTATTTTTATATGTAAGATATTTCATTAAAAAGGCAGGCGCAGTGGCACACACCTGTAATCACAGCACTTGGGAGGTTGAGGCACGAGGATTGTGAGTTCAAAGCCAGCCTCAGTAATGGCGAGGCACTTAGCAACTCAGTAAGACCCTGTCTCTAATAAAAAAAATACAAAAAAAAAAAAGGGCTGGGGAAGTGGCCCAGTGGTTGAGTGCCCCTGAGTTCAATCCCCAGTACCAAAAAAGATTAAAATATATGTCTTAAATTGATTAAATATATGTCTTAAAAGATTAAAATATATGTCTTTAATTTCATTAAAATATATGTCTTAAAATGACTTTGGTGCCATGCATCGCAGGGCATGCCTATAATCCCAGCAACTCCAGAGGCTGAGGAAGGAGGATCGTAATAAGGCCAGCCTCAGCAACACAGTGAGACTCTGTCTCAAAATAAAAAATGGCCTGGGTGCGTAGATCAGCAGTACAGCACTCATGGGTTCAATCTCCAGGACTGTGAAGGAAAGAACAAACAAACTTTGGCATCTAGTATGGGGGAAAAGCAGGCTGGTTTTAAGAAAGAATACTTCTGGGTTGGGGTCCAGTGGTAGAGCACTGGACCACCATGCAGGAAGTCCTAGGTTTAATCCTTAGCATCACAAAAAAAATAAAGGAAAAGGAGGGGCTGGGGTTGTGGCTCAGAGGCATAGCACTCCCCTAGCATGTGTGAGGCACTGGGTTCAATCCTTAGCACCACGTAAAAATAAAAGGCATTGTGTGCAACTAAAACAAATAAATATTAAAAATAAAATAAAGCTGGGCGCAGTGGCGCACGCCTGTAATCCCAGCACTTTGGGAGGCCGAGGCAGGAGGATCGCAAGTTCAAAGCCAGCCTCAGCAATGGCGAGGCACTTAGCAACACAGTGAGACCCTGTCTCTAAATAAAATACAAAAAAGGGCTGGGGATGTGGCCCAGTGGTCAAGTGCCCCTGAGTTCAATCCCCAGTACCAAAAATATAAAATAAAATAAAGATATTGTGTCCACCTACAACTAAAAAATAAATGTTAAAAAAAGAAAGAAAGGCAAAGAAAAAAAAAAAGAATATTTTTTAGCCTAGTGGTGATGGCAAGGGCCTATGATCCCAGCTAATCAGGAAGATGAGGTGGGAGGATCCCCTGAGCCCAGTGAGATAATTAAACATGACTACTGAGTATGATCAGAAATAATCATAATGTCACTTATGCTATTATGAAGATTTGAAAACTCCAGCTTTTGAGATAATTTGCATATGATAAAGTTCATTTTTGTTAATATATTTTTTTATTTTTAGAGATAGGATCTCTAAAAGTTCCAGGCTGGCCTTGAACTACCAAGCTTAAGCAATTCTCCTGCCTCAGCCTCCAGATTAGCTGGGACTACAGGCTCTTGCCACAGTGCCCAGGTACAATTCATTTTTTAAGTGTACAATTTAATATATTCTCAAGGTTGTATAACCATCTCCACTATCTTAATTCCAGAACAATTTCATTACCCTAAAAAGAAACTCACACCCATTAAGCAGTCACTCCTCATTCCTCTATCCTCCTCAGCACTGGCAACCATAAATCTAGTTCCCTGTCTCCATGGATTTGCCAACTCTGGACATTACATATAAAATGGTATCACACAATTGTGGATTTTTGTGTCTGACTTCTTTCACTTTACAAAATGCTTTTTGAAGTTCATTCATGTAGTATGATGTATCAATGCTTCATTCATTTTTATGGGTGAGTAATATTCCTTAGTACAGACAGACCACACTTCGTTCACTTGTTTATTATTCAATAGATTTAGGGGTTATTCCCACTTTTTGGCCGTTATGAATAATGCTGCCATGAACATTTGTATAAAATCTTTCCTGTGGACATTTTTAGTCCTCTTGGTTACATATCTAGATGTAGAATTGCTTGGTTATATGATAATATTATCAGGAACACATACATGCTTTTATACATGTAATTAGGGCTGTCAATTTAAGAAATGATGTCTTGTTTGTAAGGAATTAAAATTATTTTCATATTCCTACCAGACAAGTGCCACAAGCCTATAATCCCAGCAACTTGGGAGTCTGAGGTAGGAGGATTTGAAGTTTGAGGCAAGATATAGCAACTTAGCAAGACCCTCAGCCACTTTGGGAAGACTCTGTCTCAAAATAAAAAATAAAAAAGGACTAGCGATATAGCTCAGAGGTAAAAGCACTCCTGAATTCAATCCCCAGTAGCAAACAATAACAACTGAGGGACAACCAATAAGATTAAAATAAAACAGGTTTTCAAATTTCCTTCATGAGATTTAGCTGGTCACATTCTTGGTCTAAATTGCAAACTACATAGCAAGGGAGGGAAAACATACCCTTGAAAGCTAATCAACCGGCTTTCTGAACTACAGATAGCATTATGTTGTCTCTTGAGTTTTGTTCCTTATCTTTAAATAAACTGATCAAATAAATACATAGGCCGGGCGCGGTGGCGCACGCCTGTAATCCCAGCACTTGGGAGGCTGAGGCAGGAGGATCGCGAGTTCAAAGCCAGCCTCAGCAATGGCGAGGCACTTAGCAACTCAGTGAGACCCTGTCTCTAATAAAATACAAAAAAGGGCTGGGGATGTGGCCCAGTGGTCGAGTGCCCCTGAGTTCAATCCCTGGTGCAAAAAAAAAAAAATAAAAAAAAATAAAAAAAAAAAAAAATAAATAAATAAATAAATAAATAAATACATAGGATTAGGGGCTGGGGTTGTGGCTCCGTGGTAGAGCACTCGCCTAGCGCGTGCGCAGCCCGGGTTCGATCCTCAGCACCACATACAAATAAACGCATTGTGTACGACTAAAGCAAATAAATAAATATTTATTTATTAGGCTCCCATTAGGATTACATTTTTGGTCAGACTACATTAAAGATGTAAACAAGACAAGTAAAATACCACTTCAGTCAAGGTGGCCCCTAAGTTTTTCCAAGAAAGCTCCTTTTTTTATTCTTGTTGTAGATGGACACAATACCTTTATTTTATTTATTTATTTATTTATTTTTATGTGGTGCTGAGGATCGAACCCAGTGCCTCACATGTGCTAGGCAAGCGCTCTACCACTGAGCCACAACCCCAGCCCATGAAAGCGAACTCTTGATTTTATAGAGAGAAATAACAAAGTTTCCTACTCTGCTATTCTTGCCTCCTAAACATAACTGCAGCAGACATGCAGACTGACCTCACCAGTAGGTATATTAGCTAAACATCTCCAAAGGGGTCATGTTCATGGCCACTGTGCTGCAGAAAATATGAGTAAAATGAGCAGTATGTGAAAATGTGCAACCACTGAGCAGAGATTATTACCTAAGGTTTTTTCTTTGTTCCTGGTGCACTCTGAATCTTGCTGACCATCAGGGGGATCTGTTCGAGCTTCTCGTCCAGGAATTTCCTCTCTTGACTCCTGGGCACGGTAAGCTGAGCTCACCAAATTCCTGTTCTTTGTTATAAAATCACTGCTGCCTCCATCCTCTTCCAGTGAATGCTTGTTACTTGTGCCACCACATTTGGCATCTTGATGTTGAAGAATATCATTTGATTGAGAGTTACACAACATATCAGCTTTCACCCCTAGCCCACAAATTCCAGTTTCTTCCATTGTGCTAATTTCAAACTAGAAGAAAGTGGATGGAGAAAAAAAAAAGATGAAAAAAGTTAAATTAAATGCAATCCATATTTACAACTAATGACAGATACACCAGAGCTTGACAGCTTTTTTTCTTAGTGATTTGTAAAATCAAAGTAAATAAGCACTTTCTAAGTTTCACTGAGATGTTACAAGTTAAAAAAAAAGACCAGTCGCAGTGACACACAACTGTTATCCCAGTGACTCAGGAGGCTGAGGCAGGAGGATCACAAGTTTAAGGCCTACCTTTGCAACTTAATGAGACCCTTGTAACTTGGTGAAATTCTGCTTCAAAATAAGAAATAAAAAGGACTGCGGCTGGTGGCTGGGTTTGTGGCTCAGTGCTAAGAGCACTTGCCTAGCACATGTGAGGCACTGGGTTTGATTCTTAGCACTCCATATAAATAAATAAATAAATAAATATGCACGCCTGTAATCCCAGCACTTGGGAGGCTGAGGCAGGATGATCACGAGTTCAAAGCCAGCCTCAGCAATGGCGAGGCACTTAGGAACTCAGTGAGACCCTGTCTTTAATAAAATACCAAATATATATATATATATATATATATATATATATATATATAATATATATATATATAAAATAAAGGTTCATCCACAACTAAAAAATATTTAAAAAATATATATATATATAAAATAAAGGTTCATCCACAACTAAAAATATATTTTAAAAAAAGGACTGAGGGTGTAGTTCAGTATCTAGAACCCATGGGATCAATCCCTGGTATAAAAAATACTAATAAAGGGATGGGTGTATAGTTGAGTGGTAGCGTGCATGCATAGCATGTCTTGGGTTGGATCCCTGACACCAGAATAAATAAAACAAAATAATAAAGTTAAAACAAATCACAACTAAGTTGCACCAAAGGAGGTTAAAAAAAATCATTTGGTTATAAATCTGAAGTTATTCCCCTATAAGAATTCATCATTTAAAAATAACCAGCATCTTAACAGAAATGAAATTGTTCCCAAGTCAATGAACATTAAGTATTCTGGTCTTATCCTCAAGAAGACAGGATGACAGAGATGACTAGCTAGCTATCCACCAAAAGCACCATCCTCTGGTGCTGCCACCGTGGGACATATATCCAGCCACTCACAGCTAGGTAGGACTCCGGATATGAAGCTCCCACCAAGAGAATGTGAACAAAGGTAATGACTGTCACTTCTGCAACCAGACTTTCATTCTCAGAAGCACATGTTCTTTCTCTACCACATCTCCTTCCCTCCTCTGGCTGAACACAGGTCTCCTCCAACATGGTACCGGAGGGCAGAGCCAGAAAATGAAAGCAGCCTGGACCCCTAAATCCCATTCAGGAAAGTCAACCTCCTTGAAAGAAAACCCACACTGGACTAATAGGCGAACAAGTAATAAACTTCTCTCATGTTAAGCCATAGAAAAAATTTGGGGGGGGGTACCAGGAATTGAACCCGGGGCATACAACCACTGAGCCACATTCCCAGCCTTTTTTTTTTTTTTTTTTTTTTTGGTACCGGGGATTGAACTAAGGGGCACTCAACCACTGGGCCATATCCCCAGCCCTTTTGTATTTTTTTTTTTTGTATTTTATTAGAGACAGGGCCTCACTGAGTTGCTAAGTGCCTCACCATTGCTGAGCCTGGCTTTGAACTCGCGATCCTCCTGCCTCAGCCTCCCAAGTGCTGTCCCAGCCTTTTTTGAGACAGGGTCTCACTGAGTTGCTTAGAGCTTCACTAAATTGCTGAGGCTAGCTTTAAACTTGTGATTGTCCTGCCCCAGCCTCCTGAGTTGCTGGATTACAGGTGTGCACCACTGCACCCGGCCAGACATAGAATTTTTGAGGCTGGTTGGGTGTGGTGGTATGCATCTATAATCCCAGTTACTTGCGAGGCCAAGGGAGGAGAATTGCAAATTCAAGGACCCTAGGCAACTTAGTGAGACCCCATCTTAAAATTAAAAACCAACCAACTAAACAAACAAACAAAAAGAGCTAGGTGTAGTGGCAGTGGCAGAAAACCTGTAATCCCAGTGGATCAAGAGGCTAAAACAGGAAAACCACAAGCTTAAGACCAGCCTCAGCAACTTAGGGATGCCCTAAGCCACTTAGTGAGATCTGTCTCAAAATAAAAAGGGCTGGGGATGTGACTCAGTGGTAGATTACACTGGGTTTAATCCCCACTATTAGGGATTAAAAAAAGAAAGAAGGAAATTTATTTTGTGACTAGTATTTTAATCCTCTTTCCCTGCCCTACACATAGTATGTAAAGATGTCCTTATTCCAGGGTTTTCTCCTCCCCCTGAATCAGTTATTTTACCTTATTCTCTATTCTATCATACTGTCAACATTATTTGTTTATGTTGGCTTTTCCAATTGTTAACACTACTTGGTCATGTCGTTTGGCACAAATGTAAATTCAGTACATTTCCTCTCTGAATGAGGGTTTCTTCCTTTCAGAATAATACCACTGAAGTATATGGTATCTAATATCCATCTCTTACCAAAGCTGGACAAAAGTTACATTCTAAAATTAATGAGGGGCTGGGGATATAGCTGAGTTGGTAGAGTGCTTGCCTCACATGCACAAGGCCCTGGGTTCAATCCCCAACACCACAAAAAAACAAATAAACAAAAATTAATGAGGGACTGGGGTTGTGGCTCAGTGGTAGAGC
The DNA here is from genome assembly GCA_025594165.1 of Tamias sibiricus. NCBI lineage: Eukaryota > Metazoa > Chordata > Mammalia > Rodentia > Sciuridae > Tamias > Tamias sibiricus. The sequence goes on along the minus strand of CM046667.1, from coordinate 18,401,088 downwards.
ACTTGCCTAGCACGGGTGAGGCACTGGGTTCAATCCACAGCACCACATAAAAATAAATAAATAAAATAAAGATATTGTGTTTGGGGCTGGGATTGTGGCTCAGCGGTAGAGCGCTCGCCTATCACGTGCGCGGCCCGGGTTTGATCCTCAGCACCACATAAAAATAAAAACACATTGTGTACAACTAAAGCAAATAAATAAATATTTAAAAAAAAAGATATTGTGTTCATCTACAACTGAAAAAAATATTTAAAAAAAATAATGGGCTAGGCGCAGCAGCGCACGCCTGTAATCCCAGCACTTGGGAGGCTGAGGCAGGAGGATCGCGAGTTCAAAGCCAGCCTCAGCAATGGTGAGGCACTTAGCAACTTAGTGAGATTCCTGTCTCTAAAAGAAAAAGTGGTTGAATAAGATGGACATCATTATTCTAAATGCATAATTGAAGACTTGAATGCTACGAATATGCTTTGTATACAAACTGTTTTGTGTAAAAAGATGCTCTATATGTGCAGTATGAATTGTAATGCATACTACTACTATAAATAAAAATTTTTAAAAATATAAAAAAAAAAATTAATGAGCCAGACGAGGTGGCGCACACCCGTAATCCCAGTGGCTTGGAAAGCTGAGGAAGGAGGACCGCAAGTTCAAACCTAGCCTCAACAACAGTGAGGTGCTAAGCAATTCAGTGAGACCCTGTCTCTAAGTAAAATACAAAATAGAGCTGGGGATGTGGCTCAGTGGTCGAGTACCCCTGAGTTCAGCCCCTGGTGGTGGTAAAAAAAAAAAAATAATAAAAATAATAATAATAATAATAAATTTCAAGTTGTAACATATCCAGTGGAAGAAGTAAAAATAATTTAATGTGTTAGAGTAGGAGGGGATGAAGAGAAGGGAGGGGTCAAGGAAACTAAAATCTTATCTTTGTTAGTCTGATGAATCAAGTTCTATGCTTTGGAAGAATAAATTGGCTCCATCAACTGAAAAACTCTTAGGCAATATAAATACCTTCTAACCCAGTTAACTCTACTCCCAGGATTCTACCCAAGTGTGTACATACGTGTACCCGAAGGCCAAAAATGTTTAAAGCAACACTATTCATAATGGCCATGAAATGGAATCAACCCAAATTTCTATCAACAGAAAATGGATAAATTGCAGTACATTTACACTATCCAGCAATGAGAATGAGACTGAGTAATGCATGAGTCTCACAGACCTAAACTTGCGAGAAAGGTACCAGAAGAATATATACTACAGAAAGCCATTTACATATGAAATCAGGCCAAGCTAATCAATAGCACTAGAAATCAAGAAAAGTTATCTACAAACAGGGGTAGGGCCTTCTGGGTGCTTGGTAATATTCTATTTTTTTATTCTTTATTTAGTCATCAATGGACCTTTATTTTACTTATATGTGGTGCTGAGACTCAAACTCAGTGCCTCACACATGCTAGGCAAGAGCTCCACCACTAAGCTACAACACCAGCCCCCAATATTCGATTTCTTGATCTAGATGGGAAAACACACGTTCAGTTACTCACATTATGAAAATTCATTAAGAATCTTAAGCCGGGCACGGTGGCGCACGCCTGTAATCCCAGCACTTGGGAGGCTGAGGCAGGAGGATCGCGAGTTCAAAGCCAGCCTCAGCAGTGGTGAGGCACTTAGCAACTCAGTGAGACCCTGTCTCTAAATAAAATACAAAAAAGGGCTGGAGATGTGACCCAGTGGACAAGTGCCCCTGAGTTCAATCGCCGGTACCACAAAAAAAAAAAAAAAAAAAAAATCCCAAATATTTTTGATTTGTATACTTTTCTGAATATATGTTACAATTTACACACTGGTCAAGAGTACTACTACCTAATTTTTTAAATTTTTTATTTGTTTTAATTAGTTATACATGACAGTAGAATGCATTTATGCACTATGATATATCATACATAGATGAGATATTTTTAAACTGGGTTGTTATTTTGCTATTGAGTTGTAAGAGTTCTTTATGTTACTAGTCTCTTATCAGATATATGGTTGGCAAATATTTCCTCCCATTACTGATTTTTCATCCCCTCAGAGAAAAGGCATGACATATACACCTATCTCAAAATGTCTTAAGATTTAATTAGAAGTTACTCTTGCTATTAGATTAAAGGAATATAAAGTTAGTTACTATTATCATATGCAGAATAAATACAGTTTTAAAAGACTTGAGAAAGGCCCAAACAATCATCTAACTCAAAATTATACCTGGTGGCATTTAGCATAAATAAGAATATTAAGGGAGGCTGGGATTGTGGCTCAGCGGTAGAGCACTCGCCTAGCACGCGTGCGCGGCCCAGGTTCGATCCTCAGCACCACATAAAACTAAAACCACATTGTATACAACTAAAGCAAATAAATAAATATTTTTTTAAAAAAGAATATTAAGGGGTTGGGGTTATAGCTCAGTGGTAGAGCACTTGCCTTGCACAAGTGAGGCACTGGGTTCGATCCTCAGCACCACAAAAAATAAATAAAATAAATAAAGGTATTGTGTCCATCTTATAAAAAAATATAAAAAAAGAAGATATTCTCCTTTTTAAAAATATTTATTTATTTACTTCAGTTGTACACAATGCAATGCATTTATGTTTACGTGGTGCTGAGGATCGAACCCGGGCCGCACAAGTGCGAGGCGAGCGCTCTGCCGCTGAGCCACAGCCCCAGCCCCAAAAAGAAGATATTAATGTGAACAGTGCACCAACATCACATCTCATGTTTTCCTTCTAACTTAATGTCACAATTTCCTGTTTGTACTTAATATTTGTTACTGTTTAGTTTTTCCAGACACTCCTTCTAACTCTGAACCCCTATCACACATGTTATAGAAAACACCATTACTATTATTCTATTATTAAAGCAAACAGTATTCTTTCCCATTGCAACCAATTTTGATGTAGTACTATCGTGGTATTTTTCACCTTTGCTAATGAAAGCTTTTGGCTCTATAAAAATCTTTGTTTTTCAATAAGCCCAAAGAGCTGGGCTTGTGTACAAATACGCTTGAAACAGCAGGCCCCACACAGACATGGTGGTGCACACCTGTAATCTCAGCAACTATGAAGGCTGAGGCAGGAGAATCACAAGTTCAAGGCCAGCCTGGAAAACTCAAAATAAAAAATAAAAAGGACTGGGGATGTGGTTCAGTGGTAAAGGACCCTACAGTTCAATTCCTAGTACCAAGAAGGAAGGAAAGAAGGAAAGAATAAATAACAGGCTCCAATTTTTTTCTTTCTTTTCTTTTTCTTTTTTCTTTCCCTTTGGTACTGGGTATTAACTCAGGGGCACTGGACCACTGGGCCACATCCCCAGCCCTTTTTTGTAGTTTATTTAGAAACAAGGTCTCACTGAGTTGCTAGGTGCCTCACCATTGCTAAGGCTGGCTTTGAACTCGCGAGCCTCCTGTCTCAGCCTCCCAAGTGCTGGGATTACAGGCATATGCCACAGTTCCCAGCTCTGGCTCCAATTTTTCTAATGCAAGAACTATTCTTTTTTTTTAAAATATTTATTTATTTACTTTAGTTGTACACAATACAATGCATTTATGTTTATGTGGTACTGAGGATCGAACCCAGGCTGCACACGTGCGAGGCGAGCGCTCTGCCGCTAAGCCACAACCCCAGCCCACTATTCATTTTTAATCTACTTGAGACCCTATCCTGGGCTTTTAGATATGAAGCAAATTTTAGGCCAAAAACTGCATTAAATGTATTTAAATTAGAAATGGTTTCTCAGCCCTCATATCTCCGATACCCATTCTTTTTTTTTTTTTTTTTTGGTACTGGGGATTGAACTCAGGGGTACTCGACCACTGGGCCACATCCCCAGCCCCTTTTTTGTATTTTATTAGAGACAGGGTCTCACTGAGTTGCTAAGTGCCTCGCCATTGCTGAGGCTGGCTTTGAACTCTCGATCATCCTGCCTCAGCCTCCCAAGTGCTGGGATTACAGGCGTGCACCACCGTGCCCGGCTCTGATACCCATTTTATATGGCTTTTCTTTAGGACAATCTCATATTGACAACAGCTGCAGCAGCTAACATTTGTGCAGCAAATACCACACACAGGCACCACTCTAAGCTCTCTCCTACATTAGCTAACGCAATTCTCAATGCCATGAAGTAGGTATGATCTCCATTTCACAAATAAACTATGGCAACATAAAGTGTATGGCCTAAGGTCACAGTAAATTGTAGGGCAAAGATCTGAACCCTGGCAATGTAAGCTTCCAAGTTCACACTCCTAACCATAACAATTTACTGCTTCATAACCTACCTTTGTCTTCTTCTGTATAAACATCCTTGCCCTTGCCCAGCCATCTTATCAAAGTCTATTTAATAACAGGGAGAGATGCTTCCAAAATATGCATATAAGAATAAACAAAACAGTATGTGTCATATATTTTATACATATACACAGGAAAATGTTGGAAGGAAATATATCTAGATAATAATGATAATTTTTAAATGGTATAATTTTATAGGTGGTACTTCTTTTTGCTTCACTGTATTTTCTGGTTTTATTACAATTAATTTTTATTATGCATACAATAAAAAAATCCAGCCAGGTGTGGTGGCGCCCGCCTGTAATCCCAGCACTTGGGAGGCTGAGGCAAGAGGATCACAAGTTCAAAGCCAGCCTCAGCAATGTTGAAGCACTTAGCAACTCAGTAAGACCCTGTCCTTAATAAAATACAAAAAAGGGCTGGGGATGTGGCCCAGTGGTTGAGTACCCCTGAGTTCAATCCCTGGTACCAAAGGAAAAAAAAATCCAAAAAAAATTACTTGCACTAATAACAGGCCCCTTGGAAAGCATCATAGAACATATCATGTATATATTTTATTGACAATTCTAAGCACTTGGATAAAAATTAACCTTTTCTATCTAGTACTGAGGATTGAACCCAGGGCCTCATGTATCTAGGCAAGCACTACCACTGAGATACACCTGAAATCCTCTTCCTCCTCCTCCTCCTCCTCCTTCTTTTTGGTACCAGGGATTGAACTCAGGGGCACTCGACCACTGGGCCACATCCCCAGCCCTTTTTTGTATTTTATTAGAGACAGGGTCTCACTGAGTTGCTCAGTGCCTCACCATTGCTGAGGCTGGCTTTGAACTGGCAATCCTCCTGCCTCAGCCTCCCAACTGCTGGGATTACAGGCGTGTGCCACCACGCTTGGCAGTCCTTCTTATTTTTTATTTTGAGACAGGGTCTCTAAGTTGCCCATGCTGTCTTCCTACTTGTATTCCTTCTGCTTCAGCTTCCCCAGTGGCTGGGATTACAGGCATGTGCTACTGCATTCAGCTCTGAAATTAATTTTTTATTATCATAAATGAATACCCAAATGCAACAGGTGAAGGACATAAAGCAAGAATTCAAAAAAATGAAATACAAACAACTTATAAGCATGCCAAATTTTACTCAAAATAAGATAAGTACAATTTTAAAACTATATCATTTTTCATACACACACACCAAAAAACATGGACATGTAGCGAGGGTGTGGGAAGCTCAATCATTCCTGGTGGAAGGAAGAGTTGGCCTAACCACTTAAGGAGTCCAGTAGGCCAGGCACGGTGGTGCACGCCTGTAATCCCAGCAGTTGGGAGGCTGAGGCAGGAGGATCGCAAGTTCAAAGGCAGCCTCAGCAATGTTGAAGCACTTAGCAACTCAGTGAGACCCTGTCTCTAATAAAATACAAAAAGGGCTGGGGATGTGGCCCAGTGGTCGAGTGCCCCTGAGGTTCAATCCCCAGTACCAAAAAAAAAAAAAAAAAAAAAAAAGGAGTCTAGTAGGGGAGGGACTGTCTGGGAAAAGGCCCAAGGGAACATTCTACATGGGTAATGATCTATATATATTCATAGTAGTGTAGGTTACAGAACAGCATGCATTTGTAAAACTCAGCATTCATACACTTAAAATGGCTTCTGGGTGAAGGGACAGACAGATGGATAACTGAAAAAGTACAGTAAAACATCAATTGTAGAATCTGAGTGGTGGCAAAATGGATAATTACTATGAAATTCTTTCAACTCTGCTGTACGTTTTAACCTTTTTCAGAAGAAAATGAATGTTATTGTTATATATACAACGCTGAATTAAAAAAAAAAGAATATGTTGTGGGAAAATCATCAAGTCACATATGCTTTGACAAAATAAATTCACTTCTTATCAATTTTTCCTACAGATTTGCCAGTACACTTGTGAAAGGATATAAGGACATATACGCAGCATTATTTGTGGTAGCAAAAAATCAGAAATACTAGCCAGGAGTGGTGGCACATGCCTGTGTAATCCCAGCACTTGGGAGGCTGAGGCAGGAGGAACGCAAGTTCAAAGCCAGCCTCAGCAATGGCGAGGCACTTAGCAACTCAGTGAGTCCCTGTCTCTAATAAAATACAAAAAAGGGCTGGGGATGTGGCCCAGTGGTCGAATGGCCCTGAGTTCAATTCCTGGTACCCCCCCCCCAAAAAAAAAATCAGAAATACCCTGAATGTCAATTAATAATGGCCTCAATGAGTAAATTGTGGTATATCCATCCAATGGAGTACTATAGCATCTGTTATAAAAGAATGAGGCACTTGTGTAATTACTGGTGTGTAAAGACAGATTGGAAAGAAAAACAGAAAAGTACCATAGGCACCATATGCCATGATTTTTGGGGTGGGTGGTAGTGGTGGAGCTGTATAAATTTGTGAGCAAAGAAGCATACAGAATCTCTTGCAGCATACAAAGAAAAACATACTACTGGAGAGAAACTGAATGGGTGGTAGCCAGGAGTGGGAAGGACTTTCACAACATGCCTGACATTACCTTTTAGTTAGGTAATACAGGTTACCTTTATAAGAGCTTTTAAATCTTATTTATTTATTCTGTGGTCCTAGGGATTAAATCCAGAGTCTAGAACACACCAGGTAAGCAATACTGCCAGAGTTGCATCCCCAGCCCTTTTTTCTTAATTTTTAAAAATTTATTTTATTTTTTTAATTAAAAAAATTATTTCATATTTTCATTTATTCATTTATCTATTTTTATGTGGTGCTAAGGATTGAACCCAGTGCCTCACACATGCTAGGCAAGTGCTCTGCCACTGAGCTACCGCCCCAGCTTCCCCTTTTCTTAATTTTTATTTTGAGACAGGGTCTCGTCATGTTGCACAGGCTGGCCTCGGGCTTGCCATCCTCCTGCCTCAGTCTCCGGAGGATCTGGGATTATGGGCAAGCAATGCCACAGTTCCCTGCCAGATGGATTTATAATAGAAACCTTTTGTAAACAAAATTATGAAACAGGAACTATCAAATTTTCATATTTATCAAGTCTGTACTTGTGAGTAACAGAAGTTTTAAAAACTCTAGAGAAAGACACCATTGCATTGTGTTGACTAGAGCCTTCAACACACCCTCAGCCCAGCTGCTACCCTCTGGTCAAAGGATACATTTCACAATCTTCCTTCCACTCTGTCAATACTTGGAGGTAAAATGACTCTCTATCTTACCAAGAAATGCCTTCAACATGGGTAGCCACCAGTTTACCAACAATAAATTGTAAGAGCAAAGAATAAACTATCAGCCAGGCACAGTGTCGCACACCTGTAATCCCAGCACTTGGGAGGCTAAGGCAGGAGGATTGAGAGTTCAAAGCCAGCCTCAGCAATGGCGAGGCACTTAGCAACTCAGTGAGTCCCTGTCTCTAATAAAATACAAAAAAGGGCTGGGGATGTGGCCCAGTGGTCGAATGGCCCTGAGTTCAATTCCTGGTACCCCCCCCCCCCAAAAAAAAAATCAGAAATACCCTGAATGTCAATTAATAATGGCCTCAATGAGTAAATTGTGGTATATCCATCCAATGGAGTACTATAGCATCTGTTATAAAAGAATGAGGCACTTGTGTAATTACTGGTGTGTAAAGACAGATTGGAAAGAAAAACAGAAAAGTACCATAGGCACCATATGCCATGATTTTTGGGGTGGGTGGTAGTGGTGGAGCTGTATAAATTTGTGAGCAAAGAAGCATACAGAATCTCTTGCAGCATACAAAGAAAAACATACTACTGGAGAGAAACTGAATGGGTGGTAGCCAGGAGTGGGAAGGACTTTTCACAACATGCCTGACATTACCTTTTAGTTAGGTAATACAGGTTACCTTTATAAGAGCTTTTAAATCTTATTTATTTATTCTGTGGTCCTAGGGATTAAATCCAGAGTCTAGAACACACCAGGTAAGCAATACTGCCAGAGTTGCATCCCCAGCCCTTTTTCTTAATTTTTTAAAAATTTATTTTATTTTTTTAATTAAAAAAATTATTTCATATTTTCATTTATTCATTTATCTATTTTTATGTGGTGCTAAGGATTGAACCCAGTGCCTCACACATGCTAGGCAAGTGCTCTGCCACTGAGCTACCGCCCCAGCTTCCCCTTTTCTTAATTTTTATTTTGAGACAGGGTCTCGTCATGTTGCACAGGCTGGCCTCGGGCTTGCCATCCTCCTGCCTCAGTCTCCGGAGGATCTGGGATTATGGGCAAGCAATGCCACAGTTCCCTGCCAGATGGATTTATAATAGAAACCTTTTGTAAACAAAATTATGAAACAGGAACTATCAAATTTTCATATTTATCAAGTCTGTACTTGTGAGTAACAGAAGTTTTAAAAACTCTAGAGAAAGACACCATTGCATTGTGTTGACTAGAGCCTTCAACACACCCTCAGCCCAGCTGCTACCCTCTGGTCAAAGGATACATTTCACAATCTTCCTTCCACTCTGTCAATACTTGGAGGTAAAATGACTCTCTATCTTACCAAGAAATGCCTTCAACATGGGTAGCCACCAGTTTACCAACAATAAATTGTAAGAGCAAAGAATAAACTATCAGCCAGGCACAGTGTCGCACACCTGTAATCCCAGCACTTGGGAGGCTAAGGCAGGAGGATTGAGAGTTCAAAGCCAGCCTCAGCAATGGCGAGGCACTTAGCAACTCAGTGAAACCCTGTCTCCCTAAACTACAAAAAAGGGCTGGGAAAAACAAAACAAAACAAAACAAAAAAAGGGCTGGGGATGTGACCCAGTGGTCCAGTGCCCCTGAGTTCAATCCCCGGTACAAAAAAAAAAAAAAAAGAATAACTATCATGGAAACGTTTGCAAAGTATTATAAGTCACAGACTACTTGTAATAGCTTTTCAAAACTAGATTGCATGGAAATTAAAAGGCTGCAGGAGACAGGTGTGGTGGCACATGAATGTAATCCCAGCAGCTCAGGAAGGTGAGGCAGGAGGATTGCAAGTTCAAGGCCAGCCTCAGCAATTTAGTAATGCTCTAAGCAACTTAGCAAGACCCTGCATCTAAATAAAAAATAAATACACAAAAAGGGCTGGAAATGTGGGTTCAATCCCGGGTATCAAAAAAAAAAGCCTTGGAAAGTGAAAGTCCAAAGTCTAACAGATCACTAATGTGGTTAAAAAATAAATCTAAGAAATGAAATGTTTGAAAATATGTAGCATGCTACATATACCAGTATTCATTTAGAAAAAAAAATTGGGAAATTACTGTAGAATTTTTAGCAGTGATTAACTCTGGGAGATTTAAGGAGACAAGAAAGGCCTAATTTTGGGGGTAGAAATGTCTTTAAATAATTTGAAGTAATTATTTAAAGGATAGAGGGCCTTTTTTTAAATTTGTGTTTTAGGATAAACTAAATTATCTCTAAAAACTCCTCCAACCCTGTTTCAAGTAATTTCCCGTAACAGCTGTTAACAACTAACTGGGAGAGTAAAGACAAGAACATATGTGTGACCATATTTGCACTGCCTGGTGTGGGCCAGAGAAGACAGAACCAGACCAGGAAACAGTACAAGATATCAAAAATACCTATAATCCTCAGGTCTTATTACTATTATTTTTAAAAATATTTTTTTTAGTTTTCAATGGACCTTTATTTCATTTATTTATATTTGGTGCTGAAAATTGAACCCAGTGCCTCACACATGAAGTGAGTGCTCTACCACTGAGCCACAACCCCGGCTCGTATTACTATTATTTTTAAAATGAACCTCCCCCCTAAACTCTTCCACAATGTTGACAGTTTTTTGCATTTCCAATACAAAGTTTCATAAACAATCCTAGTAAGAAAATTACAATCTCACATACTTAAATTGGAAAAATGACTAGCATTATATGCCATTTAGAAGTTTATGTAATAAAGCTATTTTAATATTACAAAGAATTATTCTGGACACAGCAAAGTTTTCCCTAGAGTTAATACTTTATCAATCATTAATCTCAAAATCTTTTTTAACCATTTTGGATCAAAGTCTTTAAAATACTTATTACATAACTCAATGCACCCTTAAATAGTTTACTTGGGAGGCTGAAGTAGGAGGATGGTGAATTCAAAGCCAGCCTCAGCAATGGTGAGGCACTTAGCAACTCAGTGAGACCCTGTCTCTAAATAAAATATAGAAAAGTACTGGAGATGTGGCCCAGTGGTCGAGTACCCCTGAGTTCAATCCCTGGTACAAAAAAAAAATTAAAATTTTTAAATGGGTATAGCTCAGTGGTAGAGAGCATCATCCTAGCATGTGGGAGGCCCTGGGTTCAATCCCTAGTACTGCCAAATAAAAAAAGAAAAACGAAAAATTTTTCACAAACTTGGCATGGGGAGAGCCTCTTTAAGAAAAGAAAAAATGTGGGGAACTATAATGAGAAAAAAGGAGAGGAAGATCAATGGTAAATAATAACTGAAAATGTCAGACTAGCCCGAAAACGTCAGACTAGCCCAAAAAGCACAGGAAGTCCTTACAAATGAGACAGAGACCCAATTTTCAAGGGTTTGTGAACAAGCAAGTCACAATTAAAGAACTAAAAGTGCCCAATATAGAAAAACATTTTCAATCTTGCTCATAATGAAAGCAATACAAGTTAAAATGCAAATCAAAGTAAGGTATCATCTTTTACCTGCCAGATTTTAAGGGAGATTAAAATAACAACAACCACAGTTGGGAGAAGGGGTGCACACCTGTAATCCCAGCTACTGGAGAGGCTGAGGCAGGAGGATCACAAATTTAAGATCAGCTGTCACAACTCTAAAGATGACATTATCTTTGAGAAAAAGGTGGGCAGCCTATAAATTAGTCTGTTGGCTGGGCACAGTACCGAATGACTATAATCCCACTAAGTTGCTGAGGGCCTCTAAATTGCTGAGGCTGTCCTCCAACCTGCAATTCTCTTGTCTCAGCCTCCCAAGTCACTGGGACTACAGGCATGAACCTTGCACAGGACTAAGTTGTTTTTTTTTAAATTTATTTATTTTTAGTTGTAGATGGACCTTTTATTTTTTAATTTATGTGTGGTGCTGAAAATCAAACCCAGTGCCTCACATGTTCAAAGCAAGAGCTCTACCACTGAGCCACAACCCCAGCACAAGACTAAGTTTTTTGTAAAATATAGAACTTATTTTCTTTAATATCTATTTATTTGTTTTAGTTGTACACTATGCTTTTATTTTTACGTGGTGCTGAGGATGGAACCGGGCCGCACATGTGCTAGGCTAGCGCTCTGACCGCTGAGCCACAACCCCAGCCCCAAGATTAAGTTTTGAGTGAAAGAAAAAAGGAAAACAAAACCTAACATCACTAATTGCTATGTACCAGATATTTGAAAAACATTAATCTAGCTTTACCATTCTAAGATGGTGAGAATATTACCTTGCTATGTAGACAAAGATACTACGGGCTGGGCACAGTGGCGCATACCTGTAATCCCAGCGGCTCAGGAGGTTGAGGTAGGAAGATCTCAAGTTCAAAGCCAGCCTCAGCAAAAGTGAGGTGCTAAGCCACTCGATCACACCCTGTCTCTAAATAAAATACAAAATAGGGCTGGGGATGTGGCTCAGTGGTCGAGTACCCCTGAGTTCAATCTCCAGTACAGCCCCAAAAAAACTAAGGAGCAGAGTAGGAAGTAAGAGGAAAAAGACATTGAGGCCTGGAGCCTTGCATACAGGTAGATGCTTCTACAGTATTGAATAGGCCCAAGAAAAATCAGCCTATTCTATAACAGAATAGCCTATAGAAGGAGGGAGCAGGGGAAAAAAAAAAGCAGACTCTATTTCCGAAAAAAACCCAGGGGGCATGGGGACCAGACAGTGGTTCTCTAAATGTTGTTGATGGACTCTTCCAGGTAATCTGCAATATCAAAAACTATTTTTATAATAATATTAAAATGTGGGCTGGGGTTGTGGCTTGGTGGGAGAACACTTGCCTAGCCCACGAGAGGCACTGGGTTCAATCCTCAGCACCACATAAAAATAAATAAGTAAAGCAAAGGTATCGTGTCCATCTACAACTAAAAAAAAAAAAAAACTTAGAATAACAATAATAATAATAATAATAATAAATGTCACTTGTGTTTTTCAGTGTTGAGAGTTGAACTGATGGTTCAAAAGTTGTAATGAGAAACACACTGGCTCCTTAGAACAAATCATGGCAGCGGCACTAAACTACAATAAGATTACTGGTCTTAGCCGGGTGCGGTGGTGCACGCCTGTAATCCCAGCACTTTGGGAGGCTGAGACAGGAGGATCGTGAGTTCAAAGCTAGCCTCAGCAATGGCGAGGCACTTAGCAACTCAGTGAGACCCTGTCTCTAATAAAACACAAAAATGGGCTGGGGACTTGGCCCAGTGGTCGAGTGCCCCTGAGTTCAATCCCCAGTACCACCAAAAATAAATAAATAAAAAAATAAACCCACTGTGTACAACTAAAGCAAATAAATAAATATTTTTTTAAAAAAGTATTAATTAGAGCCGGGGGTGATGGAGCATACCTGTAATCCCAGCAACTCAGGGTGCTGAGGCAGAAGGATCACAAGTTGGAGTCCAGCCTCAGCAACTTAGTGAGACTCTGTCTCAAAATAAAAAGTAAAAAGGACTGGGGTGTGGCTCAGGGCTCAAGTGCCCCTGGGTTTAATCCCCAATACTATAAATAAATAAATACACACACACACAAATTAAAACCTCAGCTCTTGGGGCTGGGATTGTGGCTCAGCGGTGGAGCGCTCCCCTAGCGCGTGGGCGACCCGGGTTCGATCCTCAGCACCATGTACAAATAAAATGTATTGAATAAAACGCATTGTGTACAACTAAAGCAAATAAATAAAAAATATTAAAAAAAAACCTCAGCTCTTAAGTAGCCATCTTAGTTCTCTGTGAAGAAATAGAAATACACACAGATTCTATTGTACACTAAAGTATGCTGGTGGTCTTTAGGAAAGGCACGAGTGCAGTTGTTTAAATGAGGAGCCCAACTAGCCACTCCTCACATAACATCTTGTGCTTTTGTTGTTGTTATACATATATATATATATATATATATATATATATATATATTGTATTTTATTAGAGACAGGGTCTCACTGAATTGCTAAGTGCCTCATCATTGCTGAGGCTGGCTTTAAACTTGTGATCCTCCTGCCTCAGCCTCCCAAGTACTGGGATTACAGGCGTGCGCCACGGTGCCCGGCTATGTTGTTATATTTTAAAGATAAAACTATGGTTGTTTGTTCAAGCTTGGGCATTTGGCAGACATTTTCTCCAAAACATACAAAGAGAGCCTGTCACTTCAAGGCAAGCAACCAACCATATTTGTTGCCAATGATAAAATTTTAGCTTTCAAGAAAACAAAAAAAACCCACAAGTTTTGAAAACTATGTTCTACCATGTTGACAACATCCTTTTTTTTTTTTTCATGGCAGTATGGATTGAACCCAGGCGTGCTCTACCACTGAACTACATTACCAGTCCTTTTCTTTAGTTTAACGTTGAGACAGGGTCTCACTAAGTTGCTCAGGCTGGCCTTTAATTTGTGATCCTCCTGCCTCAGCCTGCCACATCGCTGCAATTACAGGCCTGTACCACCATGCTTGGCTAGCTTCCCAATTCTTAAAAACACTTTTCTGATGAGATCAGTGATGACTGATTAACTAATATGATTTTTTAAATATTGTTTAACAAAATGTGTTAACATTTGGAAGATCAACACAATTCAGTAAACTAGTATTTTCCAAATGACTAATGAGTATTACAAAATAATGCATGGAAAAAAAGACCCATTAAATATTCAAGGCAGGAGCTGGGCGTGGTGGTGCACGCCTGTAATCCCAGCACTTTGGGAGGCTGAGGCAGGAGGATCGTGAGTTCAAAGCCAGCCTCAGCAATGGTGAGGGACTTAGTAACTCAGTGAGACCCTGCTTCTAATAATAAAATACAAAAAAGGGCTGGGGATGTGGCCCAGTGGTCAAGTGCCCTTGAGTTCAATCCCTGGTACAAAAAAAAAATGTTCAAGGCAGGGCTGGAGGTGGAGCTCAGTGGTTGAGCATATGTTTGGCACACATGAGATCCTGGGTTCCATTCCCAGCAATACAAAATAAGGAACTGTATAAGAGAGACCAATCAAAGAATTCCCATGATTATGAAAAAAAGCTATTACAATAATGCTCCCTGTTTCAACTACATATACACTTGAGTCTAGACTGTCTTCATATACTTCAACTAAAGTGGCATATTACAACAGAATAAACGCAGATACAGATATGAGAATTTAGCTGTATTCTACTAGCCATTCATTAAAGAGAACTACAAAAATGTAAAAAATGTAAAAGAACACCACTTTTATTTTGGAAAATTCATGGTTTTATTTCTAAAGTGACTTATGCTAACATGTATGGTAGACAGCTTCTGTCATGGCTCCCAATGATCCTCCACCTAGTATTCACAGCCTTGTATAATCACTTTCCCTTGAACGTGGTCTGAACGTAATGAGTGACTTCTAATGAATAAGGAATTAGCTGGGCATGGTGACACATGCCTGTAAACCCCACCAGCCACTTGGGAAGCTGAGGCAGAAGGATCACAAAATCCAGGCCAGCTTGTGCAACATGGTGAGACCCTAGCTCTAAAACAACAACAAAACAAAAAACAAATTAAAACAGAGAGAGATATTAGGCAAAAGTAAAGAGATGTCTTACTTCTGTGATTATAATATAAAAGATTGTGGCGGGCGCAGTGGTGCAGGCCTGTAATCCCAGCAACTATAAAGGCTGAGGTAGGAAGATCCCAAGTTCGAGGCCAGCCTGGGCAAACTTAAGAAGACCCCATCTCGGGGGTGCTGGGGTTGTGGCTCAGCGGTAGAGCACTCGCCTAGCATGTGCACGGCCCGGGTTCGATCCTCAGCACCATCAGCATTGCGTACAACTAAAATAAATAAATAAATATTAAAAAAAAAAGAAGACCCCATCTCGAAATAAAAAAATAAAAAAGGGCTGAGGATGTAGCTCAGTGGTAAAGTGCTCCTGGGTTCAATTCCAGTAGGAAAAAAAAAAGAAAAGACTGTAACTTCCTTCTCCTGCATGCTGGCACTCTCTTTTGCTTACTCTATTGAAGTCAGTTGCCATGTTTTGAGAGGCTTATGGAAAGGTCCGTGTGGCAAAGAACCAAGGAAGGCCTCTGGCCAACAGCTCATGAGGAACTGAGGCCTCAGTCCAATAGACCACAAGGAACTGGATCCTGCCAACAACCACATGAGTGAGCTAGGCAGTGGCTTCACAGTCAAGCCTTCAGATGACTACAACCCATGAGAGACCCTGAAGCCAAGAACCCAGGCGAGTCATACCCAGATTCCTGAGCTATGGAAACTCTAAGATCATACATTTTCAAGCCACTAAGTTTTGGAGTGATTTGTTACATACCAATAGATAACTAGTACATCATCAGTTCCTTTTAAAAGTGAATAACAATTTTGAATTTTTTTGCCTTAATTTCTAAAATGGTAAACGTTATTAGGTTTAGCCCACAAGAACAAGTTCCTCAGGATTCTCAATTTTTAATATATAAAATGATCCACAAACCAAAAAGTTTGGAAATTGCTATCCTGGTTGTGGTGGGAACAGGGATAGAGACTAGAAGCCCAGCTCAGTCAAACCATGACCACAGAGGAGTCCTCATTATGACAGCAATAACCAGGCAGATCAGCCTGGTGCGGTGGTGCACACCTGTAACCCCAGCACTTGGGAGGCTGAGGTAGGATGACTGCAAGTTCAAAGCCAGCCTCAGCCATGGCAAGGCACTTAGCAACTCAGTGAGACCCTGTCTCTAATAAAATACAAGAAAGGGCTAGGGGTGTGGCCCGGTGGTCGAGTGCCCCTGAGTTCAATTCCCGGTACCAAATAAATAAATAACCAGGTAACCAGGCAGATCCATCTTTAGGGAATGTGCCCTAGGACCACTGTATACTTTAAATGGGAGAACAGGGAGAAGAGTGCCACTTCCTTATTCCCCAACTACATTTAATGAACAAGCCTCTTTTCCTCCTTTTGGTTAAGGGACAGGTGT
Organism: Tamias sibiricus; assembly: GCA_025594165.1. Lineage (NCBI taxonomy): Eukaryota > Metazoa > Chordata > Mammalia > Rodentia > Sciuridae > Tamias > Tamias sibiricus. The sequence goes on along the minus strand of CM046667.1, from coordinate 18,384,672 downwards.
ACCAGTCAGTGTAATCTAAACGGGCAGAGAGGGAGACCTGGTATCAACATTCTCCTTCACCTGCATTGCTCTGGCTCATCCAAAAGCCTCTGTAACAATACTTACTCGATCTTCAAAACTAACTTATGGGGCTGGGGTTGTGGCTCAGCAGTAGAGTGCACGCCTAGCACGTGCGCGGCCCGGTTTGACTCTCAGCACCACGTAAATGTAAAAGGCATTGTGTACAACTAAAATAAATAAATAAATATTTTTAAAAAACTAACTTATAAGCAAGTATGATAGCCTCAGGAGTCAAGTAGTTTTAAGTACCATCGTCATGGACCCAAGACAGGGAAATTAGAGACTGAATTTTCATCTTTCATTCCAGAGAATGATCTTCCTCAAGTTATGGTAAAAATAAGTGTACCAGGTGTGATGGTACATGCCTGTAATCCCAGCTACTCAGGAGGCTGGGGCAGGAGGACACCAAGTTTGAAGCCAGCCTGGACAACTGGACTTTTTATTAAAGACTCTGCCCCAATGTCCCCTCCTTTTTTTTTTTCTTTTAAAAAAATTAACCAGATATAGTGGCACATGCCTGTAATCCCAGTGGCTGGGGAGGCCAAGACAAGAGGATCGCAAATTCAAGGCCAGCCTCAACAACTTAGCAAGGCCCCAAAAAGCGCTGGGGATGCAGCTCAGTGGTAAATTGCCCCTGGGTTAAATCCTCAGTACCCCCCAAAAAAATAAAAAATAAATTTTAAAAAATGGAAATGGCTGAGGAGGTAGAGCAGCCCTGGGGTTTAAGTACCACAAAAATAAAAATAGAAAGCACTGAATGGTATACTTTCAGTGGACCAATTGTATAGTATATGAATTATTTCCCAAAAAAGTTATTACTGGGGCTGGGGTTGTGGCTCAGCGGTAGAGCGCTCACCTAACGTGTGCAGCCCGGGTTCGATCCTCAGCACCACATAAAAATAAAGGCATTGTGTACAACTAAAAGTAAATAAATATTTTTTAAAAAGTTACTACTATAAAAATAAACAAATGAGTGAAACCGGGCTGGGGTTGTGGCTAGCACGTGCGATGCCCTCAGCACCACATTAAAATAAAGGCATTGTGTCCAACTACAATTGAAAAATAAATATTTTTTTAAAAAATGCTGGGTGTGGTGGTGCATGCCTGTAATCCCAGCACTTGGGAGGCTGAGGCAGGAGGATCATGAGTTCAAAGCCATCCTCAGCAGTGGCAAGGCACTTAGCAACTTGTTGAGACCCTGTCTCCAAATTAAATACAAAAAAAGGGCTGGGGATGTGGCCCAGTGGTCAAGTGCCCCTGAGTTCAATCCCTGGTACCAAAAAAAAAAAAAAAAAAAAAAAAAGAGTGAAGCCAACACAATGATGGGAGTTCTGAGGATGGACCTAAACTGGAGGCAAGATAAGTTCTAGTGGTTCCAAAACTGTTGGAAGCAAAAGGATCCAAAAACATGGAAAGAAGTATTAACAAGTAAATGAGAAGAAAAGCGGAGCAAATCAGTACTGGATGAGGGAACCCAATTTCCCCCCCTAGTGAAGAAGGCAAGAAGGAGAAAGAGTCTGGAAAAGGTCTAGTCAGGACACAGCTTCTTGATCCTCATGATCTCTCTAGTAGTAGTAGGTGCTAATACTGTGTTTGCTGGTAATATCTATATTAGACTGCACACATAATTTGCCTTTTAATAAGAGGATGACTAACATTAACTTCACATTTAACTTCTGTGGCTATTTCTTCTTCTTCTTTTTTTGGTACCAGGGATTGAACTCAGGGGCACTCGACCACTGGGCCACATCCCCAGCCCTCTTTTGTATTTAATTTAGAGACAGGGTCTCACTGAGTTGCTAAGTGTCTTGCCATTAGTGAGGCTGGCTTTGAACTCGTGATCCTCCTGCCTCAGCCTCCCAAGTGCTGGGATTATAGGCATGTGCCACCGCGCCTGGCTTGTGGCTATTTCTTTTATAAAATTAAGGGTGCTGGACTCTTGTGAATTGAGAAATCACTTTATAGCTCTAAAATTGTAATGATGATTCTCTGCAATCTGGAAGATAGCTGTTTTAGTCCAAACACCTATCCTGACAACAAAAGGAGCAGGAAATCCAAAGATTTTGATGCCCAAAGCCACTGTCATATGTTTGGGTCTGACCTATTTTGCAGAGGGACAGGGGCTAAGTCACACAATTAGCATCTTCAAGTCACAGACTTCTAGATGTAAAATGGTCCTCTACTTTTATGGGTTACCTAAATGGAACATCCTTGTTGTCCCAATTTTATTTTATTTTTTAAAAAAAATATTTATTTATTTGTTTTAGTTGTACACAATGTATTTATTATTTTTTTGATTATTTATTTACTTATTCATAATGCACAAGTACATCATCTTTTTACATACAACTGCTTGTATACAAAGTATATAAGTACCATTCAGATTTTTAATCATGCATTTAGGATAGTGATATCCATCTCATTCAACCACCATTTTCCCCCCCTTTCCCCCCCCCTGCTCCCTCCCTTTCCTTTGACCATTCTAGTGTTCCTCTAATCCTATGTACCCCCATCCAATCACACTGTGAACTAACCTCCTTATATCAGAGAAAACATTTGGTGTTTGGATTTTTGAGATTGACTAATTTCACTTAGCATTATATTCTCCAACTTCATCCATTTACCTGCAAATGCCATTATTTTATTCTCTCTTATTGCTGAGTAAAATTCCATTTTGTATATGTACCACATTTTCTTTATCTACTCATCTACTGAGGGACATCTAGGTTGGTTCCACAACCTAGCTATTATGAATTGTGCTGCTATAAACATTGAAGTGGCTGTGTCACTGTAATATGCTGTTTTTAAGTCTTTTGGGAACAGACCCAGGAGTGGGATGGCTGGGTCATAGGGTGAAGGTTGTATTTATTCTTTATGTGGTGCTGAAGATCGAACCTGGGCCGCACACTTGCTAGGCGAGCACTCTACTGCTGAGCCACAATCCCAGCCCTGTCCCAATTTTATGAAGTCACCCTTCTCTAGCTCCACATGGGCCAATCCCAATGCATGTTTGAAACAAACACCAAGCCTTCTTTTTACTTATTCTACTTACCCAGACCACTTCAACTCTTCATTAACATCAGGCTGTGTAGACTTCAGAGAAGTTAAAAAGAGGCTCTTAACCTTTCAATTTATCCAAATTACACTCGAGGGTACCTTTGCAGGGAGTTACCTGCAAAGCAGATCTGGTCAACCTAGGATCTAGGTGTATGGAACAAGAGATATGAAGCCTATTAGGCTCAAAATTTCCCTGGTCTCTGGATCACAACAGATTTTCCATACCCCCAATCACCCAACCCCACCCTTCATAATTTCTTTTCATTTACCAAAAAATAACTTGTTTTACCTACCACAAAGTTTTGCCCCAATGAACATTTTTTAAAAAATATTTTTATTTATTTGCTTTAGTTGTACACAATGCGTTTTATTCAATGAGTTTTATTTGTACATGGTGCTGAGGATCGAACCCGGGCCGCCCACGTGCTAGGCGAGCACTCCACCGCTGAGCCACAATCCCAGCCCCCGCATGAACATTTTTTACCTTTACCATCCTCAATAAATGTGTTGGGCTGGGGACACAGCTTAGTGGCAGAATGCTTACCTATCACACAAGGAGACCTGGGGTTCCATCCCCAGCACCGTTAAAAAAAAGTGTGGCCGGGCGCGGTGGCGCACGCCTGTAATCCCAGCACTTTGGGAGGCTGAGGCAGGAGGATCGCGAGTTCAAAGCCAGCCTCAGCAATGGCGAGGCACTTAGCAACTCAGTGAGACCCTGCTTCTAATAAAATACAAAAAAAAGGGCTGGGGATGTGGCCCAGTGGTCAAGTGCCGCTGAGTTCAATCCCCAGTACCAAAAAAAAAAAAAAAAAAAAAAAAAAAAAAAAGTGTGAGCCAGGCGCGGTGGCGCATGCCTGAAATCCCAGCACTTGGGAGGCTGAGTCAGGAGGATTGCGAGTTCAAAGCCAGCCTCAGCAATGGTGAGGCACTTAGCAACTCAGTGAGACCCTGTCTCTAATAAAATACAAAAAAAGGGCTGGGGGGGTGTGGCCCAGTGGTCGAGTGCCCCTGAGTTCAATCCCAGGTACCAACGACAAAAAAAAAAAAAGTGTGAAGAGAGCATAAGATATAAGGAAGATGGATGATACCTTTAAAGCCCAAAGAACCCAACTTTAATATGTCACTTACCACCACCTGTGTGGCCACAGGGAGGTCAACTTCTTACGTTTCCTTACCTAAACTAGGGGTATACAGTAGCTACATTTTATAGTTGCAAGAAGATTAGACATAATGAATGTACACTATGGCTGCACAGATCTGTTATGATATTATAATACAGATATTTTACAAAAGGCTTTTTTTTAACTTTTAACATGGCCCACATTTCAGTCCAAAAGTTCCATTTAAGGAAATGTCTGTCTAGGGGCTGGGGTAGAGCACCTGCCTAGCATGTGTAAAGCACTGAGTTCAATCCTCAGCACCACATTAAAATAAATGAATAAATGTATTGTGTCCATCTACAACTAAAAAAAAATTTTTAAAGAAATGTTCATCTAAACTATTAGCATATCTTCTCACCAAGTCATTCTACCTTGACCTGTCTAAGAGTAGAGAAAGAATAAAAATGAAATAGTGGTGGTTTTGCAAGTAAATATTACCCATAGCAGACTAAATGGTGCGAAGTGGAGGAAAATGAAGGTCATTCTGGGGACACTTTGAAAATGAAACAGAACACAAATCAACAGGGACTTGGGTGCTTAGCTCAGTGGCAGAGTGCTTGCCTAGCATGTACACAGCCCTGGGTTCAATCCCCAACACCGCCCAAAAGAGAAAATAACAAATCAACACTCAAAGCAATAAAAGCTAATAAATTATTTTAATAGTATAGAAGGACATCATTGGTCATTTTATTTATCTTTTTCTTCAAGTAATAAAATTTAAGTGGTTCCAAGTGCCAAAAGAATTTCAACTAGTACGTAAATTAAATCATTAAATTACACACTCCGGGTCTGAATGGATCTTAAAGGTCACTGACTTATTTTTAGCTTTTTCTGGAAATGTCCCACCTAGAAAATCTTTTAAATGTATCTAACTCTCAATGTTGACAAGTACTACATTAAACTTGGGCTGGGGGTGTGGTTCAATGGTAGAGCACTTGCCTAGCATGTGCAAGGCTCTGGGTTCCATTCCCAGCACCACCAACAAATAAATAACATCTATATTAAACTTGTATACATTATACATTTTTTGCTTGTTCTTGGTGGTGCTGGGGATGGAACCCAGGCCTCATAGAAGCTAGCTAAGCACTCTACCACTGGGCCACATCCCCAGCTTGGCTTCACAAATTTTAAATATGGACACATTCATTGAATTAACTAAATGTTACTCATACTCATGTTAGAGCCTAACAAAAAAGAAATTGGGAAGGAGTCAGGAAGGAAAAGAAGAGGCAAAAGGATTTCTTGGGACTATTTGATTAAAACTTACTAGGTAAGCAGAAACTGCCTGTTCAGGAGCACTATCAATTACACAATTATATATCAACTCTAGACAAACTTCACTGACTATGAACTATTATTTAAGCAAATCTGCTTTTGGCTGAGCCTCAGATGCCTTATCTATACCCGGAGTACCACCTACTCTGCCGAGTTAGGCACATTTGAATTGCCTAACAGCGCATGAAACAAATGAAACTTGAGCAAATTTCTTTCCTTTGAAATAGAAATCTGAAAAGTATAAAATCTGAACAGCATATCTATTTAAAAGAAACCTCTTATAGTTGACTCCTGTAAAGAATCCCACAAAAGGGGCTGGGGATTTAGGTCAGTGATAGAGTAATTGCCCAGCATGTGCGACACCCTTGGTCCAATCCCCAGTGGGGAAGGGGGTAGACAAAGAAACCCCATAAAAGCAAATCGTACACAGCAAATCATACACAGCAAATCATACACACCATTTTATGGCATCTGTATTTGACATACAGTTTCCTAAATAAAACTTCTCTAGTCAAGACTGATATTAATGACAAAAAAATCTTCCAATAACATAACAAATAAATGACATTATTACAATACAGAAATGTTTTATTACTAGAGGACTGTGCTATATCTGGTCTCTTTGCTTTTCCTGTTGGAATCCTATAAAAAAAAATGAAATTTACCAAAGCTTGGCAATACAGTTAAAAACAGTGTTGTAAATAGAAGTTCACTTTACTTCTTATTATTTAGTATCTGTGCCAGAAAAGTGGAAGTTCATCAAGTTGACAAATAAGGAAAAAAAAAAACAAGATTAATAAAATGGTTTCTTCCTACCTCGTATTCTTGTCCAACCCTAATTTCTCCTCATTATGTTTACCATAGAGAGACTCTAGGAAGAGGGAAGAATACAAAGGTTAGAAGATGGATTTACAAAATTAACAGCACCCTGAGAGAAAGAAACCTTTCATATATTTACCCTCCAAACCATGCAAAATTCTGCATGCCCTGCACTGTGCCAAATATCAGGTCAGGGCTGGGTTTGTGGCTCAGTGGTAGAGCGCTCAGCTAGCATGTGCGTGGCCCTGGGTTCGATCCTCAGCACCACGTAAAAATAAATAAATAAATAAATAAAATAAAGGTACTGTGTCCAACTACAACTAAAAAATAAGTATTTTTTTAAAATGTCAGATCAGGGCTGGGATTGTGGCTCAGCGGTGGAGTGCTCACCTAGCGCGTAAGCGACCCGGGTTCGATCCTCAGCACCATGTACAAATAAAACGCATTGAATGAAACGCATTGTGTACAACTAAAGGCAAATAAATAAAAATATTTAAAAAAAAAAAATGTCAGATCAACTCTTACTATTCACAAAAAGGGGGTTGGGGCGTAGTTCTGTAGCACAGTGCTTGCCTGGCTTGTGCAAGGCCCTGGGTTCAATCCCTAGTACTGGGGCGGGGGGAAGATGACTTATTCTTCACAATAATCTTAATGTGGTAGGTATTAGCATCAGCCCCACTTTACAGATGATACAAATGAGGCTTAGAGATTGAGCAACTCTGCTCAAGGTTGCACAGCTAGTAAGTGGCACAGAGCCAAGAGTCTTGACTCTAAAATCCATACTATTTACCCACTACTACACTACTTATTACTGTAGTGTAGATGAAAGGGTATTGGGTTCCAGACTCGGCTTTACCCCTTGGGCAAATCACTTCACCTCACTGAGCAGTTTGTCATCAGTAAATGAGGGCAATGACAGCTGTCCAGCCTTCTCCATAACATCCGTGCGATACTCAAAGAGTTAATGTGGTGCCGGGCATGGCGGCACACGCCTGTAATCCCAGATACTCAGGAGACTGAGACAAGAGGATCACAAGTTCAAGGCCAGCCTGAGCAACTTGAGATCCTTTCTCAAAATTAAAAAAAAAAAAAAAGAACTAAAAAACAAAAACAGTTGGGATGTGGCTCAATGGTACAATGCCCCTGGGTTCAATCCCCACTACCGCAAAAAATAAAAATTAAAATAATAAGCCAGATGCAGTGGAGCCCGCCTGTAATCCCAGAGGCTCAGGCGGCTGAGGCAGGAGGATCACAAGTTCAAAGCCAGCCTCAGCAAAAGTGAGACACTAAGCAACTCAGTGAGACCCTGTCTCTAAATAAAACACGAAATAGGACTGGGGATGTGGCTCAGTGGTCGAGTGCCCCTGAGTTCAATCCCGGTGCCAAAAAATAAAATAAAATAAAATAAAAATAAGTTAACAATAAATAAATAGGGGGATGGGGTTGTGGCTCAGCAGTAGAGTGCTCCTAGCATGTGCGCAGCCCTGGGTTCTATCCTCAGCACCATGTAAATATAAAAACAAATAAAATAAAGGTACTGTGTCCAACTACAACTAAAAAAAAATAAATAAATATTTTTTAAAAATAAAAATAAATAAATAAAATGTCTGCAATGTTCAATAATGTACACCCATTTTTTTAGACCTATAGAACTTTATTTGATGGAATTATTCCAGATCTGCTCTAACATAGTAGCCACTAGACACACTGGCTACTGGAACACCTAAAATTTGACTAGTATGACTGAGGAACCCAATTTTTAAATTTTATTTAACTGTAACAAATTTAAATAGTCACATGTGGCTAGTAGCTACCATACCAGCATAGTTTAAGACAATTCCTCAATAAACCCCTGGTTATTTCAAGAGACCATTCAAATAGATGTAGTTATGAAACAATGCCAAAATTCACTGCTCCGGTCCAGAGTGAATAGGCACTGGAACCCAGCAGTTCAAGGCCAGCCTAGCAACCCCAAACTGCCCCCCCACCACCACAAAAGTGTAGGTAAAGGGTTCAAACAACCAGGAATCAACAATGCCTATCTTCACTTTTCCTCATTTCAATTCCCATAACATAACCAAATAATGACTAAACAATCATTTTTCTTTTAATTTCTTCAGTGTTCTAAATTAAAACAATTCATTTCTGCTTCCTGAAAAAAGAGGGTAGAGGTTAAGTCAGAATTATATTTTCCCAAGTAGTGACCTAAAGAAAAAATTTTAAAAGGATCATAAGGACTAACTAAAAATGATTTTTGCAGACAAAAGATATTAACCCATTTTTTATAAAAATTAATATTTAACCATGAATTTCAATTCCATGTTATAGTCAGTTGAAAAAATGAAAAGGGGAGTTTTCCAGAAAAGCATGAGCAAAGAAAGGACTACAAGGTAAACAAAAATAAGACAGTAGAAATACATGACTTTTCATATCCAGCTGTTAAGTAGAGCTCAGTACCTCAAAGAGTCATTACCCTCCTATCTTTGTTTTTTAATACGATAGCTGATTAAGCCTCAGTTCCTAATTCAATGACTTTTTGTCCTTAACCCAGTGGTATAAAAGGGCACTTATGTCCTCAATTGCAGTGGCTTTTTATCAGAGTTCTCCCCTGGGAACCTATGAAATCAAACACTGAGACTGGCTTCCCACCCTCAGGGAATAAGTGTCCAAAGTGACAGTGTAGAATCCCTAAAGTACACTGGATCCACAGCTTCTTTCTCAATCCTACAAGCCAAGCACTGGATCTTTCTTTTGGAATACAAAGAGAGAGGAAATTGAGAAGGAGTAACACCCTCACGCAAAGACATAAAAATACCCGACCTTAGAAAACAGGCCCCCAAAAGCCAATCCTCGACACTTGGCTCAAATGTAAACCGGACCTTTGTTCTCCCTTTTGAAGTTCATGAATCGCATTAGAAAAATATTATTACGAAATTTCATAGAGGAGTGATTTTTAAGATTAGTCAAATACATAATTATGTCATATTAAATAGCCCTGAGTGATCAAGCAGGACGTCCAACAAGTTGAACGTTTCAATATGTTCACCTGCAAAGAAAAAGAGACCGGGTTTCGAAGCCCCATTCCACGCAATTCTCTGTTCCTGGGTCCTGAAAGCCCTGTACCCTATTCGTTGTGCAATGTTTTTCAAACTCCACCCACTAAGCTCCAGAACAAGTGGAATTCTCCCATTCTGAAAGAGGTCTAGATTTTCTTGTATCCAGGGAGACATTGAAAACTCCTTGACGTGAGTCAAGTAAGGCAAGAACGGTCCAGCCTGTCTCCCAGATTAAGAAAGACCGAAGGCCAGGGTCAGGGAGGCGCTCAAGTTTCCGCTTTCCAAATTAAAAGAAAAAGAAAAGAAAAAAAGAAAAGCGCGGGGGGGGGGGGGGCGAATAGCAGGACCGGGAAGGGAAGGCTATCAAGACGCTGCTTGCTTCCAACTCTGCAGGACCCAGGTCCTCTAGCATCATCTCCCCCATTTTTGACCCCACGTGCAGCCACCAGGCCGGTGGTGCCCAGAGGCTAGCCCCATGCCCTGGGTCCCAGGGACAAGGCGCCCCCCCCTCCCCACAAGCCCCGCGGTGCTCACCGCCCGCCCGCCCGCCCGCGCAGTGGCGGGGAGCGCAGGGGGGCGGGGGAAGGGGGGCGAAGCGCAGCCCCGGATCCCGCGCGGTTATCTTACTGCGCAACAGCCTCGCCAGAGCGGCCGAGAACACCCCGCAGCGCGCCCCTGCGCACCTGCCGGACGCAAAGAGGGCGAGCCCGCAACCACACAGAGCCCCCAGACGGCGGCGCCCAGAGATAGGAGCACTGAGATCGCTAGGGCTGGGAGAGAAAACACCTGGCGCTTGAGGCCCCAGGGTGCCGGTCGCACGTGGCTGTCACACCTGGCGCGCCCCCGCCTCGTACCCCTTCCCCCTTAGATCGGGTGAACCCTGCCCTCCTTCATCCCCCCCGTTATGCGTCCCCAAACCCCAACAATCGTGTCTTCCCACCCCATCCATCTCGGTCCCACCCCCCCACCTGCTCCCACTGTCGTCACCCCCAGGAGGGAAAAGAGCCGGATGTTCGTCCCATGGCTAAAGGTAACCAGGGAGAGTAAAGCGGTGGACCCCCCAAATAACTGATCATTACCCTGGCCCATCAACAACGAGGGCGTCCCCCTGACTGACCTTCTGCCGCGGGCTACGTCGCCGTCCGCCCCGTCCGGCCTCAATAGCCTCCTCGGCGCCGCCGCCTCTTCCCCGCGCTGCCTCCTCTAACCGCGTCGCCATGAGGTGACGGCAGCAGCCAAACAAGCGGCCCGACAAGGGGCACGGAACCTCGCAGGCCCTTGAGCCCCGCCCCCGAACCCCACGGCCAATTGCTGCGTGGGAAGCTTGCCACGTGACCGGAGGAGGTTGGCCCCCGAGGGAAAGCGGTGAGATGGGGGTGGGGTGCATTGAATCCTGGGCTGGGCTTCTGCTAGGGCCGAAGGGCGGACGGAGGCCGCGCGCGTCTGCGCGGACTGGAAAAGGGACTTCGCAGCCGACTACGAGTCTTAGCAGGCTGCGCGGCCACGGCTCTCAGGCCTGGATCGCGATTGGAGCATAATGCGGTGTTCTGAGAAGCGAGGAACGCCCACTGTGCTCCGTGTGCAGCCTACTGGGACTTGTAGTTTCTAGGGGCAATGTCTCGGTACCGGAAAGTATTCGTTATTATCCTACAGGAAAAGTTTTTAAATATTCCAGTGTTTGAGAAGGGATAGAGTCAGGGACACCTGGTTGTGTTTTTTATTTTGTTGCTATTCTTCGGAATTGAGTGCGAATGATTTGGGGATAAGGGGGAGGGATACTTCGCGATTTTCAAGGCGGGAGATGTAATGGCTTCAGAATTAAAGGCTTTAGGCTCTGATATTTACTGCGAGCCCAGCCCCTCCACCAGAGTTCTCACCACGGTTTGCCAGCACCGAGCTCCTCTGGGGTTGGGGCCGCATCGTGTACACCTTGGCTGAACCGCCCCAGCTTCTAGCATAGGTCCCGCACTTCGTTGCAGCTTAATTCGTGTTGAATGCATCCTGCTTTCTCCGCCATTCGTTTCGTTACTTAATTTTTTCAACAGACTCGGTTTGCTGAATCAGTTATTTTTCTTGACATGATGGGGGGGATGTACCTCAGGAATATTCCGTTTCGCTCTGATGGAACCAGGTCTCCAATGGCTGAGCTGAAAGTCGCCGATCATCTTGAAATCCTGACATATTGTCTCAAATAATTCGTTATGAAAATTTGTGTAAATCCTATGCCATTTTTTATTAGAATTGAACACAAAACAGTGGTAGTAGGCGTCAAAAAATGAATAACACGCATGAGAGTAAATTTAAATATTGGGGAAATTCCATCCATTAATTTAAATTGTTTTAATTTGAAATAAGGACCATTATTTCATTTCATGGGCAGAACACCTCAGTTCAGCTTTGAGATTTCAAAATGAAAGCATACTTTGAGACATAGGGGCCAGCTGAAAATGAACCCATACACAGACTATATAAAGCTGATGGCCTCAGTCACCATGTCTCATCTTCTTAAAGGAAAAAGCCCTAGCGAGAAAAAGAATAAATCTATCAGCAGTGCAATTCTCCAGGGTACTGAGTGACAAATGCACTGTAGTTAAATTACAGTACAATAGAATACCAGGTAGCTACTAAAATTATAAGCATTATTTAAAATTACCTTAAGCCGGGCGCGGTGGTGCACATCTGTAATCCCAGCTCTTGGGAGGCTGAAGCAGGAGGATCACGAGTTCAAAGCCAGCCATCAGCAATGGTGAGGCACTTAGCAACTCAGTGAGACACTGTCTCTAAATAAAATGCCAAAAAAGGGCTGGGGATGTGGCCCAGTGGTCGAGTGCCTCTGAGCTCAATCCCTGGTACCAAAATTAAAAAAAAAAAAAAAAAAGAAATAAAATTACCTTAGAATGCCAAGCAGGCTAGCACATGACTGTAATCTCAGTTACTCATGAGGCTTAGGTAGGAGGATAGCAAGTTCAAGGCCAGTTTCAGCAAGGTAGCAAGGCCCTGACTCAAAATAAAAATTTAAAAAAAAGACTGAGGATATGGCTTAGTGGTAAAGTACCTTTGGGTTCAATCCCCAGTACCAAAAAGAAAAAAGAAAACAACACATAAGGAAGCAATCAGAGAAGCCAGGTATTAGAAAGGCCAGGTATATACACAAAATACTATTTTCTGTAGTCACTATAGTAATGGTTAAATTATTTTAAGTGTATTCTGAGTGCAGAGATGTATGGATTCTGTCAGATTTAGGAAAATATTCTGCACCCTGTAAGCATGATATTTTTCAGTTTTCACACACACACCATTTTGCTGCACCTTTCTGAACTAGTGTTGTCCTGGAGTCAGCCTTTGCAATATGTTAGAGATGTGTTGTCTACTGCATTTTGCACAGGCTTTCATTTATGGTAAATAATACATGTGAGTTATTCCTTTTTATTATCTATTGTGTAAGACAAGACTATTTCATTCCAAATGAAGAATTCAGTCTTTTTAATTTCATATATATATGTATGTATACACACACACACACACACGTAACCTATGCTAGTGACTTCAAGTCTTAAGCAAAATTAAAAGTTTTTCATTGTTTCATTGTATTTATTTACACACACCCTCAGAAGGGATTTGGGGTGAATCACATGCATAATATGCTACAACGTATGTAGATGTATTGATAGAAATTCTGCCATATATGTAACATAAAAACACACACAGAAATGATACTAAAATGAAAGAATAGGAAAATAAGGTGAAGTCATAGTAAGTTGAATCCATAAAATACATGCCAAACATCTTTGTTTCTTGCATTCCTTCCACAAAAGTCTGAGCCAGGTGTAGTGGTGCACACCTATAATCTCAACTTGGGAGGCTGAGACAGGAGGATCACAAGTTTGAGGCCAGCCTCAGCAACTTAGTGAGACCCACATCTCAAAAAATAAAAAAAGACTGGGGATGTAGCTCAGAGGTAAAGCACCCCTGAGTTCAATCGCTAGTAAAAAAAAAAAAAAAAAAAAAAAAAGTCTTTTACACAAGTGGGAGGTGAGCCAAATTTTTATTTTGAGCTTCTCAACAGCTGAGAAAAACAAAATTTACAGATTGATTCACAACATCACAAAATGAAAACAAACTGGTTGCTCAGGAGAAACATAGCTATTACTGGTCCTGCCAGAAATACGAATTTTGGAAGAGTATTTCTCAAACATCTTTAATGTACGCTCTGGTGGTTTTTCAATCTGCCCACAAGTTCTTCCAACTTCCAAAGGTGCAATGTGAGTCTCTTGTTCTCTTGAATGTGGGCGGAACTTAGTGATTTTTCTTCTAAAGAATATTCTGGCAGAAATGATATGTGCCTTCCAAAGCTGTGTAAAAGGACAGTTACTGCCTGGTTCTCTAGTCTTAGATTACTCTCTTCTTTCCTAGGACAGACTGTCAGACTTACCTGATTTTTTTTTTTTTTTTTTTTTTTGTACCGGGGATTGAACTCAGGGGCACTTGACCACTGGGCCACATCCCCATCCTTTTTTTCTATTTTATTTAGAGACAGGGTCTCACTGAGTTGCTAAGTGCCTCGCCATTGCTGAGGCTGGCTTTAAACTCACAATCCTTCTGCTTCAGCCTCCCAGGTGCTGGAATTACAGTCGTGTGCCACTTCGCCCAGCCTAACCTGATTTTTGATAGACCCATTTTTCTTTAGATATTTTTATTCATTTATTTATTTGGTACTGGGGATTGAACTCAGGGGCACTCTGACCACTGGGCCACATCCCCAGCCCTTTTTTTTTTTTTGTATTTTATTAGAGACAGGGTCTCATTGAGTTGCTAAGTGCCTCGCCATTGCTGAGGTTGGCTTTGAACTATCTATCCTCCTGCCTCAGCCTCCCAAGTGCTGGGATTACAGGTGTGTGCGCCACCGCGCCCAGCTAGATATTTTTTGTTTTATTATTTAATTTTTATATAGTGCCGAGGAACTAACCCAATCCCTCACACTTGCTAGGCAAGTGCTCTATCACTGAGCTACAGCGCAAGCCCTAGATTTTTTTTTTTTTTCACTGAGAATTTAATCACTTAATCCAAGGGCACTTTACCACTAAGCTACATCCCCATTTCTTTTTTATTTTGAGACAAGGTCTCACTAATTTTCTTTAGATTTTTATCTCAAGTGCCTTCAGAGAGATTAGGCATTCTGTCAACCCTTAGCCCAAGGCTTTGTAAGGCACTTTGTTCATCTATGCTGGGATCCATTGTTGGGGTTACATTTTAGGTCTTGAAGGGCTACCACTGGGTTTATTTTTGTTTTTATTTTTTTTTAGTTGTCGATGGACCTTTATTTCATTTATTTTGTTTTTATTTTTTTTTAGTTGTCGATGGACCTTTATTTTTATATGTGGTGCTGAGAATCGAACCCAGTGTCTCACACATGCTAGGCAAGCACTCTACCACTGAGCCATAACCCCAAGCCCATTTTTAAAATTTCTAAGTCTTTAAGAGGAACCATGTTCTGTCCACACTGATTATTCTCACCTTTGCTCCAGGAAGTATTTATTATCTGTTAAGAATTGCCCTTGCCAGTAGGGTAAAGGCCACAGAACAACAATTCCTCATTGGGTAGCGGGTATTCTCTCCAGGCTCCCTAAGGGCTGTGGATATGGATGGGTCTGAATATGGGTCCATAAGCTCAGATGTTTACTAAAGTCTTGAGCAAGCAGGCACAAAATAATTTATGTGAATAAAAGCCCCGTGATGTCCCAGCTCTCTGGCCTTTTATTTATTTGGTGTTAAGGATTGAACCCATGGGCGCTTCACCACTGAACCACATCCCCAGCCCTTTTTTATATTTTATTAGAGACAGGGTCTCGCCGAGTTGCTTAGGGCCTCGTCATTGCTGAGGCTGGCTTTGAACTCGCGATCCTCCTGCCTCAGCCTCCCGAGCCAATGGGATTACAGGTGTGCACCACCACACCTGGCTTCTTTAGCCTTTTAGATGATCTAACAATCAATTTTAATAAAATACAAGGCACTCATGAGAGACTCACTGATATTACAGAGAAAGGATTCTGTGGCCTTTTGGCCAGTATTGGGGACATGGAATCCCAAAAATAAAAACTGGATACAGGACCATTGAAAGCTTTAGTTTACAATATCATCCCAAAGGAAAAGGCTTCACACTTTCTAGGTTCTTTTTTTTTTCTTTTCTTTTCTTTTTTTTTTCTTGTGGTACCGGGGATTGAACTCAGGGGCACTCAACCACTGGGTCACATCCCCAGCACTTTTTTGTATTTTATTTAGAGACAGGGTCTCACTGAGTTGCTAAGTACCTCGCCATTGCTGAGGCTGGCTTTGAACTCGCGATCCTCCTGCCTCAGCCTCCCAAAGTGCTTGGATTACAGGCGTGCGCCACCGCGCCCAGCTTCTAGGTTCTTATACCTTATTAAAGCAAGGATAAGTGACATAATCTTGAATATCACCAATTTCATCAATATGAGTCCATTTCTGATGCCCAGTATACTGGCTAACAAGCTATTTATTTCACTAATGAAAACCCATTTCTTCTCAGGCATAGTGGGGCATACCTGTAATACCAATGACTCAGGAGGCTGAAGCAGGAGGATGGCAAATTTGGGGCCAACCTCAGCAGTGTGTGTGGCAAGACCCTGTTTCAAAATAAAAAGGACTGGGGGTACTGGGGCTGTAGCTCAGTGACAGAGGACTTGCCAAACATGTGTAAGGCACTGGGTTCAAACCATAGCACCACATAAAAATAAACAAATAGGGGCTGGGGTTGTGGCTCAGTGGTAGAGTGCTCGCCTAGCAGCCCACGTTAGCTCCTCAGCACCATGTAAATATAAAGGCATTGTGTACAACTAAAACAAATAAATAAATATTTAAAAAATAAAAATAAATAAAATAAAGGCATGCTGTCAATCTACAGCTACAAAAAAGAATTTAAAATAAAATAAAAAGGACTGGGGGTATAGTTCAGTGGGAAAGTGCCCCAGTACAACAATAGCAACAACAACAACAACAATAATAAGTATTTTAAAACTCATTTCTTTTCTCTCTCTTTAGGAACCTCTCTTTCTTTCTCTTTTCAGTACTAAAAATTGAACCCAGTGGTGGGGGGGCGGGGGTGCATGCCTGTAATTCCAGTGACTCCAGAGTCTGAGGCAGGAGGATCATGAGTTCAAAGCCAACCTCAGCAATGGCGAGGCACTAACCAACTCAGTGAGACCCTGTCTCTAAATAAAATATAAAATAGGGCTGGAAATGTGGCTCAGTGTTTAACCAACCCTGAGTTCAATTCCCAGTACCAAAAAAAAAAAAAAAAAAAAAAAAAAGAAGAAGGATTGAATCCAGAGGCCCTCTCCCACTGGGCTACCTCCCATTCCTTTTTATTTTTTATTTATTTTATAATAATAATAACATTATTATTATTACAGTACAGGTGATTGAATCCAGGAACCACTAAACTATATATCCATCCCTGTTTATATTATTATTTTTTGGGGGGGGTACTAGGGATTGAACGCAGGGGCACTCAACCACTGAGCCACATCCCCACCTCTATTTCATATTTTATTTAGAGACAAGGTCTCACTGAGTTGCTTAGTGCCTCGCTTTTGCTGAGGCTGGCTTTGATCTCGTGATCCTCCTGCCTCAACCTCCCAAGCCACTGGGATTAGAGATGTGCACCACCGCGCCTGGCTGTTTATATTATTTTGAGACAGGGACTTGCTAAATTGCCTAGGCTGACCTCAAACTTACAATTTTCTGCCTCAGCCTCCTGAGTAGCTGTGATTATGGGAGTGTGCCACCACACCGGGTTGTAACCCTCAACACAACACACTGGTCTTCACCCTCTTGTTCTGTCTTTGCTGGCAGTAAATTATAGACCTCATCATATTCTAGAATATGATCAAAGAGGTTGGCATATCTAAAGAAGCAATGTGGCCACCAAAAGAGAAGTAATCTAGAAACATAAGGAGACAGTTAAGGAGGCCAGACTGCCAGAGTCCATCCGAGCATTGTTCGGAAAATAAATAACATTGGTCAAAAAGAGAACATCAAAAATTAATGGCCTCATCCGGGTACTGTGGGGGCACACCTGTAATCCCAGTGGCTCAGATAGCTAAGGCAATAGAATGTCGAATTCAAAGCCAGCCTCAGCAAAAAGCGAGGCACTAGGCAACAGAGTGAGACCCTGTTTTTAAATATTCTATTATAGTTCTATTCTGTACAAAATAGGGCTGGGAGCCAGGCGCGGTGGCGCATGCCTGTAAATCCCAGCACTTGGGAGGCTGAGGCAGGAGGATCGAAAGTCCATAAGCCAGCCTCAGCAATGGTGAGGCACTTAGCAACTCAGTGAGACCCTGTCTCTAAATAAAATACAAAAAAGGCCTGGGGATGTGACCCAGTGGACGAGTGCCCCTGAGTTCAATCCCTGGTACCAAAAAAAAAAAAAGAATAATAATCATGGCCTCACTTGCAAGGCTATCCCTAGTGTGGGGGTGGGGGCTCTGGTTATACTAACCTAATGTCTTTTTTTTTTTTTTTTTTTTTTTTTTTTTTTGGTACCAGGGATTGAACTCAGGGGCACTTGACCACTGGGCCACATCCCCAGCCCTTTTTTTGTATTTTATTAGAGACAGGGTCTCGCCATTGCTGAGGCTGGCTTTGAACTCGCGATCCTCCTGCCTCAGCCTCCCAAGTGCTGGGATTACAGGCATGTACCACAGCACACGGTTACTAACCTAATGTCTTTGATCAGTAAAATTTGTTTTGATTTTGTGCTTATCAATCTTTGCATTTCTGTCAGGCTCCCTGTGTGAATTTGACCATAGACAATGTAGAGATATGTGTGTTTATTTTGTGAGACAGTTATATTGATCATTGTTTTTTTTGTTTGTTTGTTGCTTTTGTTTTTGTTTCTTTGGTACTGGGAATTGAACCCAGGGACACTTAACCACTCATCTACATCCCCAGACCTTTTTATTTGTTATTTTGAGACAGGGTTTACTAAGTTAGAGCCTCACTAAATTGCTGAGGCTGGCCTTGAACTTGTGATCCTCCTCCTCAGCTGGGACCCTGGGACACTGGGATGCTGGGGTTACTGGTGTGTACTGTCTACATTGTTCTTTGTTACTAAAGGAACATTTTGACTTTATATTTCAGGCCTGAGTGCTTGGGTAATGAACACCTGCTCCTGGGAGACGGTATAACCTGAATTTCTCCTTCAAGAAGCCCCACAGGCCCCCAAAGTACCCCATGTTATGCATACTGAGCATACTGTACTTCTTGTACCAGACCAGTCCCACTCCTCAGTGCAGTGGCTTGTCTAATTGACTCTGTCCCCAGCCATGTGGTAAACAAAGTGAAGACTGGAACACAGGTGCTTAGCAAAATGCCAGGCACAGAGAAAGCTCTGTAAAAGAGGAAAGATCCTCCAAAGAGATAAAATTCACTCCTAATAATCTGTTTTCTAGGGGCTGGGGTTGTGGCTCAGCGGTAGAGCGCTCGCCTAGCACGTTCGCAACCCAGGTTCGAATCTCAGCACCACGTAAAAATAAATGCATCGTGTACAACTAAAAGCAAAATAAATAAATATTTTAAAAAATAATCTGCTTTCTGAGTCTGTTCAGATGAGGACCAAAACCCTCAATTCCCCAAGGTAAAATCCCTTCCTGTGACCTCTTGAAGAACCTCCTGGAAGTGAAGTGGAGAGCAGGCTGTCCCTACCCTGAGTTGCTCCATGATGAATAGAACAGCAGTTATCAGACTGTGCCTAGCTCTGAGTTATTTCATTTTGTGAAGCAGTAGTTTGCCACAAGTTACTGCATTTTGAGTACAAGTGCCAAGGTTGAATGGCTCTACACCTTGTTTGTACAAGTAAACAACCACCATCTGCACAGCACAACCATAAGGCCCACATTGATAAATTAATTGTGCTAATCATTGTGAACTTATCAAATTAAATCAGAAGCACATGGATGTGTGGGTGAGTTAGTCCATGTCAGGGAAACCAGGCTAGTGGTGGGTTTAGCAACCTCTCCAGATGTTACCCCTCACCTGAAACCCATAAGAGGAGAAGCACCCCAAGATTTTATAGAGACACACTGACCTGTCATCAGACCATCCTGTGAAGGGGTTGACAAGGGATGAACCTCTGAACTCTTCCACCTCTCTGTCCCCCTATTTTGGCCTAGAATAAATCCTGAGCTCTGACAGCTGCACATCCTGAACAAGTTCTTGACTGGTTCTTATTTCGTATGTGTGGTTCTGGGGACTGAACCCAGGGCGCTCTACCACTGAGCTACATCCATAGCCCTTCTTATTTTTTATTTTGAGATGGGGCCTCCCTAAATTGCCCAGGCTGTAGAACTTTCTTTTTGTTTTTCAGGCTGTAGAACTTTCTATGCTCCTGCCTCAGCCTCCAGAATCCCTGGGATTATAGGCCTGCTGCTCTGCACTTGGCAAGTTCTTAACCTTATCTGACCACCTGCAGAGACTCTTTTGCATTTCTATCTGCCCTCCACCAGGGCTCTCCATTCAACCTCAAGCATCCCTCAGGCTGCCTTAACCCTTTGTTAGCCTTTCTATAATGTATATACATATATGTATAATATAAATAATAAGTATACTATTTATAAATAATGTAAAGATATTATTTATAGATAATACAAATATAGTATTTATTATAATAAATATATAGATATAAATACATAAATATTACAGAAAGGCTAAGAAAGAGTTAATATGTAATATATATATGTAGATATGTAAGTATAAACTTGTGTACATCAGGACCTGTGACTTGAGTATTATAGATATTAGTAGTTAAGACTGAAATAAAAGGGGCTGGGGTTGTGGCTCAGTGGTAGAGTGCTCACCTAGCACGTGCGTGGCCCAGGTTTGATCCTCAGCACCATGTAAAAATAAATGCATTGTGTACAACTAAAGCAAATAAAAAATATTTCGCCGGGCATGGTGGCACACACCTGTAATCCCAGCACGTGGGAGGCTGAGGCAGGAGGATCGAGAGTTCAAAGCCAGCCTCAGCAATGGTGAGGCACTTAGCAACTCAGTGAGACCCTGTCTCTAGTAAAATTCAAAAAAGGGCTGGGGATGTGGCCCAGTGGTCGAGTGCCCCTGAGTTCAATCCCCAGTACCAATATATATATATAAAAGACTGAAATAAATGAACTTATGATTGCCCAGCTTATGATCCACCAGTACTCAAGTGATTTACAACTGATGAAAGTGATACAGTGTGTGAATTTATTGTTAATTAATAAATTCTGACATTGTGGAAAGACAAAAGTGTTTGGTCTATGTTAATGGCGTAGCTTGATCAGGACAGATGTACCTCTGCAACACTGTGAAGACTTCAGGCAGCCACCAGACCAAGATTCTCCCAGGATAAACTTGGTGTAATCAGAGTTTTCATTCATCAATTAAAGTTTTACTGAGCGCTGGGAATTTGGTTCAGGGGTCTAGCATGCACAAGGTCCTTGGGACCATAAAAACAGAACATTTACTGAGCACCTATTACAGTCTGAGCACTTTATTAAAAATGGGGCATATAGGGGCTGGGGTTGTGGCTCAGAGGTAGAATGCTCACCTAGCACATGCAAGGCCCTGGGTTCCATCCTCAGCACCACATAAAAATCAATGAAATAAAGGTATTGTGTCCAACTTCAACTAAAAAATATTTTTAAAAAAATGGGCATACAACTCGGTGTGATAACACATGCCTGTAATCCCAGCTACAGGGGAGACTGAAGTAGGAGGATGTCAAGTGCAAAGCCAATCTCAGCAACTTGGCAAGACCCTGTATCAAAATTAAAAAATTAAAATTAAAAAAAGGGCTGGGGATGTAGCTTAAGTGGTTAAGAGCCCCTGGGTTCCATCCTCAGTATATATAAAAAAAAAAAAAAGTTGAATTTTTATTTTTGTTGTGTTATACTGTTGGGCTTGTAGATAATGAAAGGACTGTTTGCCTTTTCATATAACAAATAGCTTATTGTTTGATTACCCAATATTATCTTTCCTTGCTAACTCTGTTTTTACTCCTTATACAAATTTGGCCAATTGCTATAGATGTCCACATTTCTGGCAGACACGGAAAGATTTAGAAAATGATTATATGCCCAGATTACAGAGGCATATTGATGGCAGACTGTGGAATACACTCCTAGATTGGCATACTTTGGAGGTATGCTTTAACAGGAAGAAGACACCTAAAAACTCTTTTTTGTTGTTGTTTGTTTTATAAGTATGGGGGATTGAACACAGGGGTGCTCAACTACTGATCCACATCCCCAACCCTTTTATGTATTTTATTAGAGACAGGGGTCTCACTGTGTTGCTAAGTGCCTTGCCATTGCTGAGGCTGGCTTTGAACTGTGATCCTCCTGCCTCAGCCTCCCAAGTGTTGGGATTACAGGTGTGCGCCACCGTGCCCTGCTCTACCTAAAAACTCCTTTCAGGTACAAATACTGGTACAAAAAACATGCATTGCAGGGCTGGAATTATGGTTCAGTGATAGAGCACTTTCCTAGCATGTGGTGTGAGGCACTGGGTTCGATTCTCAGTACCACATATAAATAAATAAATAAAAGTTCATCCACAACTATATATATATTTATATATGGGAAAATAAGAGAAAATGTGCATTGCAAAAATTCAAATATTCACATATAGAGGGATGGGGATGTAGCTCAGTGATTCTCAGCACTGAAAAAAATGAAAAAGAGACCTGTGCGGTGGTGCATGCCTGTAATCCCAGCCTCAGAGGCCGAGACAGGAGGATCACAAGTTTGAGGTCAGCCTCAGAAATTTAGCAAGGCTTGCTGGGCACCGTAGCGCATGCCTGTAATCCCAGCACTTGGGAGGCTGAGGCAGGAGGATTGTGAGTTCAAAGCCAGCCTCAGCAATGGCAAGGCACTTAGCAACTCAGTGAGACCCTGTCTCTAATAAAATACAAAAAAGGGCTGGGGATGTGGCCCAGTGGTCAAGTACCCCTGAGTTCAATCCCCGGTACCAAAAAAAAAAAAAAAAAAAAAAAAAATTAAAATACATAAATAGGGGCTGAGGGGGCTGGGGTTGTGGCTCAGTGGTAGAGTGCTCACCTAGCACGTGTGCGGCCCGTGTTCCATCCTCAGCACCACGTAAAAACAAACACATTGTGTACAACTAAAGCAAATAAATAAATATTTTTTAAAAAAGGGGCTGAGGGATGTTGTTTAGTGGTTAAGTGCCCCTGTGTTCAATCCCTGGTACCAAAAACAAAAAGTGAAAAGTAAAAATACTCCACATTTGGGGCTGGGGTTGTGGCTCAGCGGTAGAGCGCTTGCCTAGCACATGTGTGGCCGGGTTTGATCCTCAGCACCATGTAAACATAAATGCATTGCATTGTGCACAACTAAAGCAAATAAATAAATATTTTTTAAAAAATACTCCACATTTATTGCATATTTCAGAGTATTAGCATTGATTAATTTTGTTCTGATTTATTCCTCCAAGTCTTGGCTGTAATTACCAACGTTTGAGGACATGGAAACTATATTTGTACATAAAAACAATGGCAGGGTCGCACAAATTTGTAATCCCAGTGACTTGGAAAGCTGAAGCAGGAGGATCACAATTTAAAATTTTTTCCCTTTAGTTATAGATGGAAAGAATACCTTTATTTTATTTACTTATTTTAATGTGTTGCTAAAGATTGAACCCAGAGCCTCACACATGCTAGACAAGCACTCTACCACTAAATAATAGCCTCGGTCCAGGAGGATCACAATTTTGAGGCTAGCCCCTGGACAATTTAGTGAGACCTGTCTCAAAAAAAAAAAAAAAAAAAAAAAAAATAGAAAGAGCAGGGAATATAACTCACTGGTGAAGCACCACTGAGTTTAATCCCCAATATTGTATAAAGATAATAATAGAGCCGGGCGCGGTGGCGCACGCCTGTAATCCCAGCACTTTGGGAGGCTGAGGCAGGAGGATCGCGAGTTCAAAGCCAGCCTCAGCAATGGCCAGGCACTTAGTAACTCAGTGAGACCCTGCTTCTAATAAAATACAAAAAAGGGCTGGGGATGTGGCCCAGTGGTCAAGTGCCCATGAGTTCAATCCCCAGTACCAAAAAAAAAAAAAAAAAAAAAAAAAAGATAATAATAATTTTAAAATAATGAAAATAAAGCTGTGGGAAAGAAAAATACAAAATATTTTAGGCTTTATTGAAAATCATGATATAGAACATCCAAGTTTTCCTTGACAAAATATTTCTGACTTGAAATATTATCCTTCAGTTTTTTTCTACAATGGTCTGAGAACAATTTTGAATTATCCTGAGATAACAAAATACAGATTGCAGGGCCTGCCAGGCACAGTAGTGCATGCCTGTAACCTTAGGGGCTCTGGAGGCTGAGGCAGGAGAAACCCAAGTTCAAGTCTGAGGCCAGCCTCAGCAACTTAGTGAATCCCTGCCTCAAAATAAAAAAGGGAGCCGGGCGCGGTGGCGCACGCCTGTAATCCCAGCACTTTGGGAGGCTGAGGCAGGAGGATCGCGAGTTCAAAGCCAGCCTCAGCAACGGCGAGGCACTTAGCAACTCAGTGAGACCCTGTCTCTAAATAAAATACAAAAAAGGTCTGGGGATGTGACCCAGTGGTTGAGTGCCCCTGAGTTCAATCCCCGGTACCACAAAAAAAAATAAAATAAAATAAAATAAAATAAAATAAAATAAAATAAAATAAAATAAAATAAAAAAGGGGCTAGGGTTGTAGCTCAGTGGTAAAGTGCCTCTGGGTTCAATCCCCTGTACTGAAAAATAAAACAAAACAGGGCCTTCTCCAAGATCTCACTTGGAAAGAACTGGCATCTTGAGGGATACATTTATCTTTTCATCAATGAATACAATATATATCTTTCCATTTATTTATATGCTTTTTAATGTTTCCTTACATTGCATGTACATCTTTTGTCAGATTTATTCTAGAAATACATTTTTTGCTGGTAGTTAAAATGATACAGGCAGGCATGGTGGCACATGCCTGTAATCCCAGGGACTCAGGAGACTGAGGCAGGAGGATCTCAAGTTCAAAGCCAGCCTCAGCAATTTAGCAGGCCCAAAGCAATTTAGCAAGAACTTGTCTCAAAATAAAAATAAAAATAAAAAAGTGGCTGGGATGTGGCTCACTGTTTTAAGTGTCCCTGGGTTAAATCCCTGGTATAAACAAACAAACAAACAAACAAGTAAATAAATAAAAATGATAAAGTGAGGGCTAGGGATGTAGCTCAGTGCTAGAGCACTTGCCTAGCATGTGAAAGGTCCTGGGTTCCATCCCTAGCACCAAAAAAATTAAAGTGAATATATTAGAATGAAATATTTGAGACATACAAAAACCTATAAAGCAAATATAATGAATAACTGTCTATAGGGGATGCATTAATCAAGGAACTGTCAAAGGACAATGACAGGGGCTAGAGGCTGTGGCTCAGTGGTGGAGCATGTGTGAAGCACTGTGTTTGTTCCTCAGCACCACATAAAAATAAATAAATAAGCCGTGGCGCACGCCTGTAATACCAGCACTTTGGGAGGCTGAGGCAGGAGGATCGTGAGTTCAAAGCCGGCCTCAGCAATGGCGAAGCACTTAGCAACTCAGTAAGACCCTGTCTCTAAATAAAAAAATACAAAAAAGGGCTGGGGATGTGGCCCAGTGGTCGAGTGCCCCTGAGTTCAATCCCCAGTACCCAATAAATAAATAAATAAATAAATAAATAAATAAATAAAACTGTCAATGTCTTTTCTATGGTATTTCTTTTTTTTTCTCTTAACTTTATTTATTTATTTATTTTTGTGGTACTGGGGATTGAACTCAGGGGCACTTGACCACTGGGTCACATCCCCAGCCCCTTTTTTAAAAATATTTATTTATTTGCTTTTAGTTGTACACAATGCATGTATTTTTACATGGTGCTGAGGATCGAACCCGGGTCACGCACATGCTAGGCGAGCGCCCTACCTCTGAGCCACATCCCAGCCCCCCCAGCCCTTTTTTGTATTTCATTAGACACAGAGTCTCACTGAGTTGCTAAGTTCCTTGCCATTGCTGAGGCTGGTTTTGAACTGGTGATCCTCTTGCCTCAGCCTCCCAAGTGCTTTGATTACAGGTGTACGCCACCACGCCAGGCCAATGACAGTTATTTTTACAGATAATATTTAGTACAAAAAAAATTGTACATGCCTATAATCTCAGGAACTCAGGAGGCTGAGGCAGGAGAATCACAAGTTTGAAGGCAACCCCAGCAATTTAGCAAGACTGTAACTTGGCCGGGCGCGGTGGCGCACGCCTGTAATTCCAGCACTTGGGAAGCTGAGGCAGGAGGATCACAGGTTCAAAGCCAGCCTCAGCAATGTTGAGGCACTTAGCAACTCAGTAAGACCCTGTCTCTAAATAAAAATACAGAAAAGGGCTGGGGATGTGGCCCAGGGGTCGAGTGCCCCTGAGTTCAATCCCAGTACCAACAACAACAACAACAAAAGACTGTAACTTAGTGAGACTCGGACTTAAAATAAAAGAATAAAAACAAACTGGGGATGTAGCTCAGTAGTAAACGTGCCCCTGTGTTCAATCCCCAGTACCAAAGAAAAGAAAGGGCAGGGGATGTAGTTCAGGGTAGAGTGCTGTTGGGTTCAATCCTCAGTGGTGGAAAAAAAAATTCACTTATATATCGAAAAGGCAAAAAGGAACACTAAAATACCAATTGCTAGAAACAATTATCACCTTTAGGACTGGAGGAAAGATGAAGACAGGTTACAATAACTCAGATCCACAAGCTTGAAGGAGAAACCTTGCTGTCTAGGACCCAGACCTCTGAGAAGGAGGCACTGTCAACCCTGGGGTCTCTGAGGGCACTAGGAGGTTGGGGAAAAGCTGCAAATGGGAATCCACTGTTACCACAGAAACCAACTATGGATGGCTGAAGACAATTACTGAGTTTTGCTGAAGAAACCCAGAAACAAGTTCCATGTCCCTCCTCCTACCTTCCTGTCTCTCTCTATTGTCTCATAATAGCAGAACCTAAACTGGTAGCTGCTAACAAAGAGAGGAAGACAGTCCCAGTCCTGGTTTCACAGGCAGAGCATGGAGAACAGCCAGGCTTTGAGGCTGAGACAGAAGCTTCCTGACCAGCACAGGTTGTCACCTTCTAGCCAGAGGAGGTCCTGGAATCTCTGAGTCCAGGCCAGGCTTTAGTATCAGTGGCTGGATCATGAAGTAATCTAGGGGGAAGTCCCAGAGGAGGTCTCTCCCCCCCCCCCAATAAATTTTTTAGTTGTAAATGGATTTTTTTTTGTGTGTGTGTGTGTGTGGTACCGGGGATTGAACTCAGGGGCACTCGACCACTGGGTCACATCCCCAGCCGTTTTTTGTATTTTATTAGAGACAGGGTCTCACTGAGTTGCTAAGTGCCTCACCATTGCTGAGGCTGGCTTTGAACTTGCGATCCTCCTGCCTCAGCCTCCCAAGTGCTGGGATTACAGGCGTGTGCCACCACGCCTGGCTGTAAATGGATTTTTAAAAAATTTTATTTATTTGTTTATATGCCGTGCTGAGGATTGAACCAGGGCCTCACGCATGCTAGGCAAGTGCTCTACCACTGAGCCACAACTCCAGCCCCATGTGTATCTCTCTCTCTCTCTCTTAAATATTATTTTAGTTATCAGTGGACCTTTCTTTCTTTCTTTGCGGTGCTGAGGATTGAACCCAGTGCCTCACCTGTGTGAGGCAAACACTCTACCAGCGAGCCACAACCCCAGCCCTCACAGAAGAGGTTTCTGAGTGGCCCAAGTGAGAAAGGGACATATTTAAAATGTCATCATCAATGCTATTTCTTTTAACTTTCTTTTTCCTTTTGTGTGTGTATGTGTGTGTGTGTGTGTGTGTGTGTGTGTGTGTGCGCGCGCACGCGCATGCACGCGCATAGAGCCCAGGGCCTTGTGCATGTTCTGTTGCTGAGCAACACCACCATTCCACCGATGTTATTTCTAAGAATAATTTCAGAATATTATCCAATATCCAGTTCATTTAAAAATTTACCCTGTTATCTCAAGAATATCTAGAGTATATACATATGTATTTATTTATGATTTCAGATATGTACTTATATATGGAATCATATCCATTTTTAAATTTATTGAGTTGAAATTCACATAACGCAAAACTAACCATTTTACAGTGAACAATTCAGTGGCATTTAGTACATTCAGAATGTGTCACTACCACCTCTGTCTAGTTCCAAAACATTTCCATCATTCCAAAATAAAACTCATTAAGCAGTTTCTTCCTATCCCCCCTCCCCCTAGCCCCTGGCAACCACCAATCATCATTCTGTCTCTATGGATTTACCTATTCTGAATATTTCATATAAATGGAATCATGCAATATGTGACCTTTTGTGTCTGGCTTCTTTCACTCAGCATAATGTTATGGAGATATACAGAGATAATATCATTAATATTGGAAAGGCAGTCAGCAGTGACAGTGACATTTATTATTCCCAATATTATTAAACCTTCTTTCTTGATCAGTCCTTCCTTGATTCACTGAGGCTAATTTTGGCTTCTGTTCATTAATTTGTTTCTGCCATCATTTTCATTTTCTTCTGTCTACATGTTTTTATCTGTCATAAAATTGCCTCACTAGCTGGTCGTGGTGGTGTATGCCTATAATCCCAGTGACTCATGGAGGCTGAGGTAGTATGATCACAAGTTCAAAGGCAGCCTCAGCAATTTAGCCAAGCCCTCAGCAATTTAGCAAGACTCTGTCTCAAAAAATAAAAGGGGTTGGGATGTGGCTCAGTGGTAAATCACCCTTGTGTTCAATCCCCAGTACCAGAAAAAAAAAAAAAAAAAGAAAAAAAGAACAAAATCAACCAAACAACAACAACAACAAAAACTGCCTTACTGATGTTTCATATTATAAAAATAATGGATTCTAAATGAAAACCTTTAAGATAGATATAAAAAGTCAGAAATGATCACCTAACCCACCAAGGCAGTAATTATTAACAATTCCTGGTATTACCTTGCAGTTTGGTTTTCTACATACACCAATGGATAGCATTCGTGCATAAATATGCATTTTTAATCTTTCCTTGTGGCAAAGTTTACCATTTAATTTTATTTAAAAAAATTTTTTTTGGTATTGGAAATTGAACCCAGAGGGACTTAATGACTAAGCCATGTCCCCAGTCCTTTTTTTTTTTTTTTTTTTTTTTTTTTTTGTGGTACCAGGGATTGAACTCAGGGGCACTCGACCACTGGGTCACATCCCCAGCCCTTTTTTGTATTTTTATTTAGAGACAGGGTCTCACTGAGTTGCTAAGTGCCTCGCCATTGCTGAGGCTGGCTTTGAACTCGCGATCCTCCTGCCTCAGCCTCCCAAAGTGCTGGGATTACAGGCGTGCGCCACCGCGCCCGGCTCCCAGTCCTTTTTATTTTTTGAGACTTGGTCTCCCTAAATTGATTAGGGCCTCCTTAGTTTCTGAGGCTGACCTTAAATTTGCAATCCTCCTGTCTCAGGCTCTAGAGTCACTGGGATTATGGGCATGTACCACCACTCCTGGCAAATTTATCATTTTAACCATTTAGAATTAGAATATCACAACGTGGCTTTCTCTGTAATCCAAGATACTGGAGAGATTGAGGGTTGAGGCAGGAATATCACAAGTTCAAAGCCAACCTCAGCATTTATTTATTTATTTATTTATTTATTTATTTATTTATTGTGCTGGGGATTGAACCCACGGCCTTATGCATGCATGCAAGGCAAGCACTCTACCAACTGAGGTATAGCCCCAGCCCCAACCTCAGCATTTAGCAAGACCCTCAGCCACTTAGTGAAATCCTGGTTCTAAATAAAAAGTAAAAAGGACTGGAGATGTAGGCCATTTAAAGCACCCCTGGGTTCAATCTTTGGTACCAATAAGAAATTAAAGTAAAAAGGACTGGGAATGTAGCTCAGAGCCCCCAGATTCAATGCCCTCCCTGTACCAAAATAAACAGCTGGGCACAGTGGCCAGTCCTGTAATCCCAGCTATTCAGGAGGTGAGGCAGGAGGATCACAAATTCAAGGTCAGGCTCAGCTATTTAGCCAGATTGTATCTCAAAACACACCTCTAATTCCAGGGACTGAGGAAGCTGAGGCAGGAGGATCAAAAGTTCCAGGCCAGCCTCAGCAATTTAGTGAGGGTATAAGCAAGACCCTGTCTCAAAATAAAAAAAAAAAGGAGGGGACTGCAGTTGTAGCTCAGTGGTAGAGTGCTTGCCTGGCATGTGTTAGGCAATGAGTCCAATCCTCAGCACCACATAAACAAGTAAATAAATAAAAGGTATTGTGTCCATTTACAACTTAAAAAATTGTTTTAAATAAATAAAAAGGGCTGGGGATGTGGCTCAATGGTAAAGCACCCTTGGGTTTAATCCCCAGTACCAAGATTTTTTTTTTTTTTTTTTGTGGTACCAGGGATTGAACTCAGGGACACTCGACCACTGGGCCACATCCCCAGCCCTTTTTTGTATTTTATTAGAGACAGGGACTCACTGAGTTGCTAAGTGCCTCGCCATTGCTGAGGCTGACTTTGAACTTGGGATCCTCCTGCCTCAGCCTCCCAAGTGCTGGGATTACAGGCGTGCGCCACCATGCCTGGCACCGAAATTTTTTAAAAATAAATATAATAAAAAGAATTGGATGTGTAGCTCAGTGGTACAGTGCTTGCCTGGCATGTACAAGACTCTAGGTTCAATCCCCAGTACCAGCAGAAAAAAAAAATCAGATTATCACAATTTTCCAACCCCCAGCTCCCATGAATGAATGAATATGGAGCTGAGCAACAAAGTACCCGCTAGCATTCATAAGGGGAAACCAACTGCCATTTTATGTCTACAGATAGAGGAATTGTAGACTCTGGTCTTGAAATACCACTCACCTGTGCTTGTGCAGAAGCAATCAAAACTGAGTTAGGGTGGGGCACAGTGGTGCATGCCTGTAATCCCAGTGGCTTGGGAGGCTGAGGCAGGAGGATCATGAGTTCAAAGCCAGCCTCAACAATTTAGCAAGGCCCTAAGCAACCTAGCAAGACCATGTCTCTAAATAAAATATAAAATAAAGGGTTGGGGATGTGGTTCAGTGGTAGAGCACCTCTGGGTTCAATTCCTGGTAAACCCCCCCCCCCAAAAAAAAAAAAGAAAGAAAGGGAAAAGAAAATACAAGGAATTGAGACTGTATTTCAGGGTAGCCTTTGTGGAAAGGGAGGGAGGTGTGATTGGGACAGACTTTGCAAGTGTGGGAGATTCTGGGGTTGACTGAGAAAGTTGTATTTTTCAGTACTGAGGCTAGAAGTCAGGTGGGCTCTACCAATGAACCACATTTTCAGGGTATTTTTGCTGTTTTGTTTTTTGCTGTGTCAGGATTGATCTCAGGGCCTTGCACATGAAAGTATGTTTCTAATTTTTTTTAATTTTATTTTTATAATTTTTAATATGTACAACTCATAGTGCATGTTTCTAATTTTTATTACTTTGGTGCTGGGGATTGAACTCAAAACACTTTACCACTGAGCCACATCCCCAGTTCTATTTATTTATTTGAGTCAGGGTCTCCTAAATTGCTGAGGGTTCTGTTAAATTGTAGAGGCTGGCTTTGAACTTGTGATCCTCCTGCCTAAACACGGAGTTGCTGGGATTACAGGCATGCACCATCACACCCTGGTAGAGACTTCTAGTTTTCAACTCTGAGATCAGTTCCTTAGGAAAAACTCCCAAAGTATTACTTGGACATCTGGATGTCCTGAATAAGACTATATTTCCTGCCAGGCGCGGTGGCGCACACCTGTAATACCAGCATTTGGGAGGTTGAGACAGGAGGATAGCGAGTTCAAAGCCAGCCTCAGCAATGGGGAAGGCACTTAGCAACTCAGTGAGACCCTGTCTCTAAATAAAAATACAAAAAAGGGCTGGGGATGTGGCCCAGTTGTTGAGGGCCCCTGAGTTCAATCCCCAGTATGGAAAAAAAAAAAAAAAAAAAGAGACTATATTTTTTGGGAATTGAACCCAGAGGTGCTCTACCACTGAACCACATCCCAACCCTTTTTTATATTTTATTTATTTATTTATTTTTTGGTACCGGGGATTGAACTCAGGGGCACTCGACCACTGGGTCACATCCCCAGCCCTTTTTTGTATTTTATTAGAGACAGGGTCTCACTGAGTTGCTAAGTGCTTCAACATTGCTGAGGCTGGCTTTGAACTCGCGATCCTCCTGCCTCAGCCTCCCAAAGTGCTGGGATTACAGGCGTGTGCCACCGCGCCCGGCTTTTTATATTTTATTTAGACAAATGTTCTTGCTAGGTTGCTTAGGGCCTTGCTAAATTGTTGAGGCTGGCTTTGAACTCATGATCCTCCTGCCTCAGCCTCCTTATGACTACCCCATCCTTTCCTGCCTGGTGCTGTATTAGCTTAGTGGCAAAGTCCTGGCCAAGGGGAGGCAAATGGAAGTATGGTGGCTGCTTCCTCCTTACAGGACAGCAGATGGTGCCATTTGCCTCTTGGGCATTTCCTCCATTTTGCTGCTGGGTAGGCAGATAGATAGCACCCTTAGGGAGCTGAGGACTAGAAGGCACCAGAATCCCTAGTTGCTTCTTGGAGCAGCCCAATCAGCCCGGCTTGCACCTTCCTCTGGACTTTATTAATGTGAGATAGAATAACCATCCACTTTAGACCACTGTAATGTTGGATTTTCTGTCACATACCATCAAACTTATTCTGAAATCATAGAAAACTATTAATATAGCCAGGCACCCTGGTGCATTCCTACAATCCCAGCAATGTGGGAGACTGAGGCAGGAGGATTCCAAATTTGAGGCCAGCCTCAGCAATTTACAGGGGCCCAAAGCAAATTAGTAATACACTGTCTGAAAATAAAAAATGAAACAAACAAATAAAAACAAAAAAGAAAGCAATGGGGGAAAAGCTCTGATGCTTTTATACAGGCCCTCTCACATCATACCCATGTGTACACACACACACACACACACACACACACACACACACACACACTTCACCCTAGAACCATCTTGTTGTGATTTTTTTTTCTTTTAATTATTTTTATTTGGTGCTGGGATTGAACCCAGAGTCTTGCACATGCAATCTACCACTGAGTTACAACCCCAACCCCCATCATTTGGCTAATTTAAAGTCTCTTACATTATTTCTGTGTGAATATTATCCACAACTTAGTCATATAGTGTCTTATGTATACACTCTTTTTCTTATTTAACTAGTGTGTGTATGTGCGGTGCTAGAGATGGAACCCAGGGCCTCATGCATGCTAGGCAACTGCTCTGCCACTGAGCTACATCCCCAGCCCAAGAATATACAGTTTAAAATAGGTCCCCGGTACCAAAAAAGTAAAATAAAATAATAAAATAAAAATAAGGTATAACTGGCCAGGCGTGGTGTTGCATGCCTGTAATCTCAGCGATTTAGGAAACTGATCACTAATTCCAGGCCAGTGTCAGCAATTTACCAAGGGGCCCCAAACAATTTGGCAAAACCCTGTCTCAAAAAATAAAAAGGGAGGGCTGGGCGCCGTGGCACATGCTTGTGATCCCAGCACTTGGGAGGCTGAGGCAGGAGGATCGCGAGTTCAAAGTCAGCCTCAGCAATGGTGAGGCACTTAGCAACTCAGTGAGACCCTGTCTCTAAATAAAATACAAAAAAGGGCTGGGGATGTGGCCCAGTGGTCAAGTACCCCTGAGTTCAATCCCCAGTAACAATAAATAAATAAATAAATAAAAATTTAAAAGAAAATAAACAGGGGTTGGGCACTGTGATGTGTACCCCTGTAATCCCAGCCACTCAGGAGGCTGAGGCAGGAGAATCATGAGTTCAAAGCCAGGCTCAGCAATGGCAAGGCGGTAAGCAACTCAGTGAGACCCTGTCTCTAAATAAAATACAAAATAGGGCTGGGGATATAGCTCAGCAGCCGAGTGCCTCTGAGTTCAGTTCCCAGTACCCAAATAAATAAATAAATAAATAATAAAAACGGGGTTGGGAGCAGTGGTGCACACCTGTAATCCCAGTGGCTCGTGAGGCTGAGACAGGAGAATTTCAAGTGGCCTCAGCAATGTCGAGGCACTAAGCAACTCAGTGGGACCCTGTCTCTAAATAAAATACAAAATAGGGCTGGGGATGTGGCTCAGTGGCCGAATGCCCCTGGGTTCAATCCCTGATCTCCTGTCCCCCACAAAAAAAAAGAAAAGAAAAAGAGATGGGGATGTGGTGAATCATGTGGATCGTTGGTTAAGTACCCTTGGGTTCAATCCCCAAATTCTAAAAAAAAAAAAAAAGATAACTGCTGTGGACATTTTGGTGTAAGCCTTCCACTTCTGTTTTTCTATGCATATACATTCCCAACACATGCATACAAACATGTACATATTTGGAGGAAATAATATAATTAAATATAATTGTATAATTATTGAACCTTCTTATGTCAAATGAAGAGCTTCATCTTTTCATCTTTTCTTTTTTTTTTTTTTTTTTTTTGGTTGTGGGCATTGAACCAGGGGTCCTGTGCATGCCAAGCACATGCTTTGCCACTTAACGACACCCCTAGCCCCAGAGCCCCATCATTTTAAGCGCTCACAAAATCCTTTATTCAAAAGAAATCACAAACATGCCTCTGCAACGAAACAAATCGACTCAGTTTCCCGGATAGACTCAGAACTAGGCCTTTCCCTTACCTGTAGGCCTTAGGCTGGCTAGGGAGCTACAGCATTAATCTGAAGGGCAATGACTCAGCTTCTCATTTGCATAACCATGGAGCACTGCATGCAATTGATTTTCAAGTTAAAACTGTAGGTTTCTTTTAATGTATTATTTTGAAGAATGAGACCTTTCTTTACATATGCCTGAAAGAACCGCTGCAAGCATTTGAGCTGGGATTCACCCTCAGTGTGCCAGGAGTAGCCATTACCTGGCACTTGTCTTTCCAGAATTATAGCTTTTCCTTCCTTTTTTTTTTTTTTTTTTTTTGGTACCGGGGATTGAACTCAGGGGCACTTGACCACTGGGCCACATCCCCAGCCCTTTTTTGTATTTTATTAGAGACAGGGTCTCACTGAGTTGCTAAGTGTCTCGCCACTGCTGAGGCTGGCTTTGAACTCTGTGATCCTCCTGCCTCAGCCTCCCAAGTGCTGGGCCTTTTTTTTTTTTTTTCTGTTGCCAATTATTGCTGGTTTTGGTGGAAATGAATAAAAATTTGAGAGCCTTCTTTTTGGAGGGTTTATCTTTTTCATTATTTTATGTCACTGTTATTTTTTTTCTTTTTGTTTTCCTTGGTCTCTGATAGTTTCTCCAATTTTTTTTTTTTCCTAGCTATGTGGTATCACAGGTTGATGGTAATTTTCTCTTTTGGTTAAATTTTTCATGTAGCTTAGTTTACCCTGTATTTGAATTTTATGTAGGTGGGATCATTCTGTCTTACTTTTTCTGCTTAACCTTTTATTTGTGAGTCCTAGGTTCATTCACATCACTGTGTATAGCTGGGTTGTTTGTTGTTGTTGTTTGTTTTCAGGTACCAGGAATTGAACCCAGGGGTGCTTAATCACTGAGTCACATCGCCAGCCCTTTTTATTTTTTTTTATTTTGAGACAGGGTCTCACTAAGTTGCTTAGGGCCTTCATAAATTGCTGAGGCTGGCTTTGGACTCCTGATCCTCCTGCCTCAGCCTCCCCAACCCCCAGCTGCTGGGATTACAGGCATTTGCCACCGCGCCCGGCTAGCTGTTATTTTTTCATGCTCTTTGTTTCTCACCATAGTATCATATTATAATTCCAGTCTACTATTGTTGGACATTTGGGTTGGGTACAGCCTGAAGTCATTAGAACAGCAGTAATATGGATATTATTGCACAGTTTACCTAATGGCACATGCCTTAGGATATATTTCTCTTCCTCTTTAGTAATGGTAATTATTTTCATAAGTGGTAATACCATTTTGTGTTCCCTAGGACAGGTTAGAGAGAGGGACATATTCAACTTTTCATTTAAGTAATGTCAGTTTTGGCTTTTCCCAAAGAGACTGTGCCAATCTACACTTTCTCCAATTTTCCTGTTGTTTCACATGCTTAACTTTTGCTAGTTTTAGACTTTCATATGTTTGACCATTGGTGGATATGAAATCCATTACTTAAAATATTTGAATACAATTTTATTATATATATGGTTATTATTTGTTTAAATCAAGTTTATGGCAGCCAGACGAGGTGGCATACACCTGTAATCCCAGCAGTTTGGGAGGCTGAGGCAGGAGGATCTCAAGTTCAAAGCTAGCCTCAGTGACTTAGCAAGGCACTAAGCAATGTAGTGAGACCCTGTCTCTAAATAAAAAATTAAAAGGGCTGGGGATGTGGCTCAGTGATTAAGCACCCCTGGGTTCGATCCCTGGTGCAAAAAAAAAATAATGGTATAAGACGTGCTTAGTTCTCAATTTTTCTATTTTACAATCAAAGCAGTGTTTGTTCAATTACTTCCTTTGAATAAATTCCAAGAGTAAAACTGCTGGATGAAATGTTCTGTATATTTATTTTTTTTTTTTTTTTTTTTGTCCTGGGGATTGAACTCAGGGGCACTCGACCTCTGGGCCACATCCCCAGCCCTTTTTTGTATTTTATTATAGACAGGGTCTCACTGAGTTGCTAAGTGCCTCGCCATTGCTGAGGCTGGCTTTGAACTCGCGATCCTCCTGCCTCAGCCTCCCAAGTGCTGGGATTACAGGTGTGTGCCACCGTGCCTGGCTGTATATTTAAATTTTGATCCAAATTACCCAACTGCTATTTGGATATATTTAAGAATTTTATATCCCCATGGACAATGTTTGTATGCCATTTCCCCTATGCCCCTGTCAAAAGTAGGTATTTCTTCTCGTGTGTGGTAGCACACTCCTGTAATCCTAGCAACTCTGGAGGCTGAGGCAGGAGAATCACAATTTAGGCCAGCTTGGGCAACTGAGGGATACCCTGTTTTAAAATACAAAATGAAAATGGCTGGGGGTGTAGCTCAGTGATTGAGGACCTCTGGTTTCAATCTCCAGTATTGCTTAAAAAAAAAAAAAAAGTTGGTGTTTCTTTAAAAACAATCTGAGTGATGCATGCATTTAGAAGTCAAATTACAAAGTTGGAGAATTCTAGCTGGGCGTGATGGCACAGGCCTGCAATACCAGTGGCTTGGGAGGTTGAGGCAGGAGGATCATGAGTTCAAAGCCAGTCTCAGCAATTTAGTGAGGCCCTAAGCAACTCAGTGAGACCCTGTCTCTAATAAAAATATAAAATAGGGCTGGGGATGTTGCTCAATGGTTAAGCACCCCTGAGTTCAATCCCCGGTACTTAAAAAAAAAAATCAAATTATAGAAGGCTTTTAAAACAACGTAGCTCCTATAATCTGCCCTTCCCTGGGCTTCTTACTTCCCAGAAATAACCATTTAAAATACTTTGTTAGTTTTGTCTATTTGCTTCTGTATCTCATAATAATATGCTTATACCGCTCAATCTTGATTTCTATTTTTAGATTGTGGCAGAAACTTCAAGTTGCTTACTGTGTTACCAGTTTTTCCTTAGGCTTCAGAAGTAGCTTCCTGTAGAATTCCCAAGCCTTTCCTGGCTGCTGAAGCATGAAAATGTTCTTGTCATCACTTGGCTGCTGTTGCGAGCTCTTCTATTTTTGTCATTTATGAATTTGTACCTTTTCCTCTTCATCTTTCCTCCCCTCCCCATTGTGTACTGGGGATTGAATGCAGATGTGCTTTACCAGTACTGCAAAAACAAACAAACAAACAAACAAACAAACAAAAAATTGCAGAGTGACTTGGTCATTTTGCTGTATCCAGATTTTTGCATTGTCTAAGTGCAGCAATGGTAGACAGTATTATACACTTAATGAGTATTATCAGGATTACAGTGTATTACTATAGTAGGAGTCAACAAAAATCTTCTATTTTGATGAACTGATCCACTCTTTTTACATAAATGTCATAGAAGCTGGTAAACTTCAGAGTTTTAACTCTTGCTAGTGGAAATCATAGTTACCCATAGCTCATCAAGGTCATCAGAAAAGAACAAGACAGAGCACTGCATATTATCATTGTTGATGTAAGTAATCCCACAATAGCTTTACAGTACAAGATCCATAGAAGCCAGGCGTGGTAGCACACGCCTGTAATCTCAGCACTTGGGAGGCTGAGACAGGAGGATCGTGAGTTCAAAGCCAGCTTCAGCAATGGTGAGGCACTTAGCAACTGAGTGAGACCCTGTCTCTAAATAAAAT
Organism: Tamias sibiricus; assembly: GCA_025594165.1. Taxonomy (NCBI): domain Eukaryota; kingdom Metazoa; phylum Chordata; class Mammalia; order Rodentia; family Sciuridae; genus Tamias; species Tamias sibiricus. The sequence continues at coordinate 18,346,876 of CM046667.1, read as the reverse complement.
ACAAAAAAGAGCTGGGGATGTGGCCCAGTGGTCGAGTGCCCCTGAGTTCAAAGTTTAATCCCCTGTACAAAAAAAGAAAATCCATTGAGTCTCTGGGGTAGAATGATTTTTTTTGGTGGGAGGGGTGATATTGGGTATTGAACCCAGGACCGCTTTACCACTGAGCCACATCCCCAGTCCTTTTTTTAAAAACAAGACAGGGTCTTGCTAAGATTTTAAGGGTGTTGCTTAATTGCTGAGGTTGGCCATAAATTTGGGATTCTCCGGCCTCTTGCGCCTGAGCTGCTGGGATTACAGGTGTATGCCAGATGTCTCTGTGTGTGTGCCTGTGTGTGTGTGTGTGTGTGAGAGAGAGAGAGAGAGAGAGAGAGAGAGAGAGAGAGAGAGAGAGAGAGAGCATGCACGCGCTTGCACCTGGCAATACTGGGGATGTATCTCCAGGGCCTCAAGCATGCTAGGCAAGTAGTCTGTCTATCACTGAGCTACATCCTCAGCCTAAGGATGATGATTTATTGTGAAGGACAGCCGGGCGCGGTGGCGCACACCTGTAATCCCAGCACTTTGGGAGGCTGAGACAGGAGGATTGCGAGTTCAAAGCCAGCCTCAGCAATGGCGAGGCACTTAGCAACTCAGTGAGACCCTGTCTCTAAATAAAATAAGGGCTGGTGATGTGGCCCAGTGGTCGAGTGCCCCTGAGTTCAATCCCCGGTACCAAATTCATTGGACTGGAGTAGAAAAAAAAAAAAAAAAAAAAAAAATTATGAAGGACAATTCATTGGACTGGAGTAGAAGGCTACATTGAAAATAAAATGTGTGGGGAGGGAGGGGAAGGGAGGGGGCAAAAGGGTGAAGGAAAAAAAGAGATGGTAGAATGAGATGGATATCATTACCCCAAGTGCATGTATGAAGTCACGAATGGTGTGAATATACTTTGCATACAACCAGAGATTTGTAAAAAAAAGTGCTCTATATGTGTAATATGAAATGTAATGCATTCTGCTGCATTTATTCTTAGAATAAAAAATAATTAAAAAAAGATATTTGCCGGGCTGTCACGCCTTAATCCCCAGCATGGGAAGGCAGGAGGATCGCTTCAAAGCCAGCCTCAGCAATGGCGAGGCAAAAAGTGAACCCTGTCTCTAATAAAAACCAAAAAAAAAAAATCCCCGGTACCACAAAAAAAAAAAAAAAAAAAAAAAAAAAAAAAAAAAAAAAAGATATAAATCAAGTAATGTAATATCATGCAATAATCTAAGAAAAATTACTTCTCCATTTGACCTAGTTTCAAAAGTATTTTACCTTGACTTTGAAGATGAATAAATATACTTATTAAAGTACCAGATAAGGCCAAAAAAAAGAAAAGAAAATAAAATGTGTTATTAAAACTCAATATTGGGGGGCTGGGGTTGTGGTGGAGCACTCGCCTAGCACATGCATGGCTGGGGTTCAATCCTCAGCAACACGTAAAAACACAGTGTACAACTAAAAGCAAATAAATAAATATTAAAAAAAACCCTCAATATTGGGCTGGGGTTGGGGCTCATTGGTAGAGTGCTTGCCTAGCACGTGTGCGGCCTGGTTTCCATCCTCAACACCACGTTAAAAAAAAAAAAAAGCATTATATACAACTAAAATAAATAAATAAATAAATATTTAAAAATAAAAACCCTCAATATTATGTCAGTCTAACATTGGAGCTGACTGTGGAGATCTGGCTGTGCCCTGCCCGGAGTTACTCCATGATGAATAGAACAGCAGTTATCAGACTGTGCCTAGCTCTGAGTTATTTTCATTAGTTTGACATGAGTTACTCCATTTTGAGTACAAGTGCTAAGGTTGAATGATTCTACAACTTGTTTGTACAAGTAAACAACCACCATCTGCACAGCACAACCATAAGGCCCACATTGATAAATTAATTGTGCTAATCATTGTGAACTTATCAAATTAAATCAGAAGCACATGGATGTGTGGGTGAGTTAGTCCATGTCAGGGAAACCAGGCTGGTGGTGGGTTTAGCAACCTCTCCAGATGATACCCCTCACCTGAAACCCATAAGAGGAGAAGCACCCCAAGACTTTATAGAGACACACCGACCTGTCATCAGACCATCCTGTGAAGGGGGTTGACAAGGGATGAACCTCTGAACTCTTCCACCTCTCTGTCCCCCTATTTTGGCCTAGAATAAATCCTGAGCTCTGACAGCTGCACATCCTGAACAAGTTCTTGACTGGTTCTTATTTTGTATGTGTGGTTCTGGGGACTGAACCCAGGGCGCTCTACCACTGAGCTACATCCATAGCCCTTCTTATTTTTTATTTTGAGATGGGGCCTCCCTAAATTGCCCAGGCTGTAGAACTTTCTATGCTCATGCCTCAGCCTCCAGAGTCCCTGAGATTATAGGCAGGCACCACAGCTTTGGCAGGTTCTAAACCCTCATCTGACCACCTGCAGTGACTCTTTTGCATTTGTGTCTGTTCTTGGCTTTGGCTCTCAGTGTGGCCTCCAAAACCACTGTGACTGACTTAACCCTTTCTTCGCCTTTCTGTGTAAAAAATATACATACATACACACACACACACACACACACACACATAAAAGTATATATAAAATTTGCATAATGTATGATATACAGCTTGAATGTTATACAAATTAGTAGTTAAGATTGGAATCAAAGAATCTGTGCCATGTCCCTAGCCCTTAATTTTTTTTTTTTTTTTTTTTTTTTTTTTTTGGTACCGGGGATTGAACTCAGCTGCACTAGACCGCTGGGCCACATCCCCAGCCCATTTTTTGTATTTTATTAGAGACAGGGTCTCACTGAGTTGCTAAGTGCCTCGCCATTGCTGAGGCTGGCTTTGAACTCACGATCCTCCTGACTCAGCCTCCCAAAGTGCTGGGATTACAGGCGTGCGCCACCGCGCCCGGCTCTTAATTTTTTAAAATATTTTATTTATTTGCTTTAGTTGTAACACAATGTGTTTATTTATACGTGGTGCTAAGGATCGAACCCAGGCTGCACACGTGCTAGGCGAGCGCTCTACCGCTGAGTCACAACCCCAGCCCCCCTTAATTTTTTTATATAAACAGTTTGTGGAAGTAATCATTCACTAAAATGGTTTATCTTTCCCTTAATAAAACTGATTGTAAACTATAAGCCATATCAAAATTTCTACCAGTTTATATGTATATATTTTTGGTTCTGGGGATTTAACCCCAGGCTTTGGAACATGCTAGGTAAGTCCTCTATCATTGAGCTACTACATCTCCACACTTTTTGTTTTTGAGACAGGATCCTGCTCAACCCATGACACTGGCCTGGAATTTGTAATCCTTTCGCTTCAGTCTTCAGAGTAGCTGGCATAACAGCTTTGTGCCACCATGCCTGCCTGGCTTCAGTTGTATTTTTAAAAGCTGAAAAGCAAATTTGCTAAGATTGAATATACCTCATTTTCATAATTGAAAATGTTTCTTTACTTAAGAATGGGTGGGGAATCTCATTAACAGAAAGAACAACCACATCCAATTTAAATTATAGAAACACACTAAGAGCCCTGGTTTTAAAAAAATCTGCGGTACTAGGGATTGAACCCAGGGGCACTTAACCACTGAGCCACATCCCCAGCCCTTTATTATTATTATTTTTTTTGGTACCGGGGATTGACCTCAGTGGCACTAGACCACTGGGCCACATCCCCAGCCTTTTTTTTGTATTTTATTAGAGACAGGGTCTCACTGAGTTGCTAAGTGCCTCGCCATTGCTGAGGTTGGCTTTGAACTCTCGATCCTCCTGCCTCAGCCTCCCAAGTGCTGGGATTACAGGCGTGCGCCACCGCGCCCGGCTGCCCTTTATTATTTTGAGACAGGGTCTTGCTAAGTTGCCCAGGTTGGCCTTGAACTTGTGATCATCCTGCCCAGTCTCTGAAGTTACTGGGATTACTGGTGTGCTGGGGTCAGAGCCCTGTATTTTTTAATAGTTGTAGATGGACACAATACCTTTATTTTATTTATTTTTATGTGGTGCTGAGGATCAAACCCAGTGCCTTATGTGTGCTAGGTAAGTGCTCTACCACTGAGCCACACCCCCAGCCCTATTTTGTATTTTATTTAGAGACAGGGTGGGTATCACTGAGTTGCTAAGTGCCTCGCCATTGCAGAGGCTGGCTTTGAACTCGTGATCCTCCTGTCTCGGCCTCCTGAGCTGCTGGGATTACAGGCATGCACCATGACACCTGGCCCAGAGCCCTAAGTTTTTAAAACCAAAAGCAGTCAAAGGAGGCAAATCACATATTCCTATTTTTTTGATAAGTGTCTTAATATTCATCGGTAAGCTTTTTAGTGTGTATACAAATAGCCAGGCACTGTCATGACCAGATGTGCTTGTATCTAGGATTTTTTCAGCTGCTTAAAAACATGTAACATGGGGCTGGGTTTGTAGCTCAGTGGTAGAGCACTTGCCTTATGCGTGCAAGGCACTGGCTTTGATCCTTAGCCCCACATTAAAAAAGTAGATAAAATAAAGATATCATATCCATGTACAACTAAAACAATTTTTTAAAATATATTTTTTAGATGTTGATGACCTTTATTTTATTCATTTATTTATATGTGGTGCTGAGAGTCAAACCCAGTGCCTCACACATGCAAGGTAAGTGCTCTACCACTGAGTCACAACCCCAGCCCCCCTATTTTGCACTTTATTTATTGACAGGGTCTCACTGAGTTGCCTTGGCCTCCTGAGATGCTGGGGTTACAGGAGTGCACCACCATGTCTGGCAACAAGTGGAAATCTTTTGATAATGAGGTTGATGTTTTCATAGCATACATGTGTTTTATTGTTATAACCCAAATGACACTATCTGAAGCAGCCTGGTTCATTCACATGTGCCCATCTCAAACTGCAAACACAAGAGTAATGCCTAGGATCCATTTCCAGTTGTCTTATTGACTATATTATATCTTTGCCAGAGGACCAGAGACTAAGTTTTTTTTTTTTTTTTTTGGGTACTGGGGATTGAACTCAGGGGCACTCGACCACTGGGCCACATGCCCAGCCCTTTTTTGTATTTTATTAGAGACAGGCCTAAGTTGCTAAATGCCTCGCCATTGCTGAGGCTAGCTTTGAACTTGCGATCCTCCTGCCTCAGCCTCCCAAGTGCTGGGATTACAGGCGTGCGCCACTGCGCCCGGCTCAGAGACTAATTTTTATGGGTCCAAGAATATCAATATGTACATTTTCTTATAAAGAAATGTCTTGATTTTATTCCCTTTTATGAAATAAAGATTGCTTGAAAAATACAGAAGGTTTGGGAAAGAAATGCTTAGCAAGTTTCTAATGTTCAACCACCTTGCTCCTTAAAAAAAAAAAAAATCATATTCTACGAACATGTGCCTGCTGGTATAGCAGAATACAAGATTTAATCAATAAGTTCTAGAGCTATACTCAAGAACACAATTCAATAAAGACTGACAGTTTAATTAAGACAGAACTAGAACATGTACATGTAGTGACCATTAAAAGAACAACAGACTTTAAGGTAAATGGGCTTCTGAATGTGATTAATACAAAAAGGACAGAAGGCTCCACTCTACAAAAACCATGAAAACCATGAAGTGAAATTTGTAGTATAGTTTTTTAAAAAAAGAAGAGGCCAAAGGGAAAACCTTTTTTTTTTTTTTTGTACCAGGGATTGAACCTGGAAGTGCTTAATCATTGAGCCACATTCCCAGACCTTTTTGTTTTGAGACAGGGTCTTGCTAAGTTGCTGAGGCTGGCTTTGAACTCATGATCCTCCTGTCTCAGCCTCCCAAGCAGAGCCACTGGGATTACAGGTGCCACCGAAAAACAAATTTTTTCTTTTTCTTTTTGGTACTGGGGATTGAACTCAGGACACTCGACCACTGGGCCACATCCCCAGCCCTTTTTTGTATTTTATTAGAGATAGGGTCTCACTGAGTTGCTAAGTGCCTCACCATTGCTGAGGCTGGCTTTGAACTCGCGATCCTCCTGCCTCAGCCTCCCAAGTGCTGGGATTACAGGCGTGTGCCACCACACGTGGCCTCCAGAAACCAAAATGTTTACAAACATATTTGCACAGTTTTTTGTTGTTGTTTTGGTCCTGGGTATTGAACCCAGAGACTTACACATGATAGGCAATCACTCCACCACTGAACTTACATCTCCAGTCCTTTTGATGTTGAGAGAAGGTCTCACTAAGTTACTGAGGCTGGCATCAAATTTACAATCCTATTGTCCCAGTTTCCCAAGTAATAGGAATTACAGGAGCTCCCCACCATGCCCAGATCTTTAAAATTGCTTTGCTGTTGATCAAACTCAGAGCCTAGACAGTTTATCACTGAGCTACATCCCCAGCCCTTTTTGTTTTTTGAGACAGGGTATTGCTACATTGCCCAGGTTGACCTCAAACTTGAGGTTCTCCTTCTTTGCTCTCCTCAGTTGCTGGGATTACAGGAGTGACCCCCTGTGTCCGGCTATAATTTATCTTAATGTCAAATTGTGTGATGTTTATATAATTAAAATCAACTTCACTATTTTACCTTTTGGCTTTCAGATGAAATTTTAGAAAATACCTAGCAAGGAAATAGTCCTGAAAGTGCTTCCTCTTAAGTTCTTTGGTATAATTTGGCCATTTTGATAGTAATCAATCCATTAAGTACTTTAACATCATGTATCAATGAAAATGCAATGAGGAATATGAATGTTTTGAAAACCATGACTGAAGAATAAATTATATTTCTGATCTTGTGGAAAACATAACCTAAAATTTTACCTGTATTTCTGTGGCAAAGATATTCCCTACTGCCTATAAGAACATCTCTAATTCAATTTATATTAAAGAAATGTTACATAAAACATCCCTTTTCTTGATTATTAGAATAACTGTTCTATATACTTTTTTAAGTAGAAGAGGCAAGTTTCAGCTGGAAAAAAGAATAATTTGGAATTTCATAAAGTTATACTCTTGTGCCTTCTGACTCATCGAGCGAGCGCTTAACATTTAGAATTTCATGTCAGTTTGCAGAATGTTAAGGATCATTATTTTAATTTCAGGAGGCAGCTAGTTTTCTTCCTGGAGCATCTTTTCAATTTCTTTATCCCAATTTTCATCCCGTTTCTCCGATTCTGTCACCACTTCATATTCTTGAAGCTCCTGTTGTAATTCCTTTTCCCAATCAGCAGAATCTTCTACAAAGAACAAAGGAGAAGGAAAAGAAAGATTTTTGCTGAACTCAATGCTGGTGGTAACAATTCACGCAACTTTAATCACCTATGCAAGTCCAAGATATGGTAATTTTTTTTTTTTTGGGGTACTGGGGATTGAACTCAGGGGCACTCGACTACTGGGCCACATCCCCAGCCCTTTTTTGTATTTTATTAGAGACAGGGTCTCACTGAGTTGCTAATGCCTCGCCATTGCTGAGGCTGGCTTTGAACTCACGATCCTCCTGCCTCAGCCTCCTAAGTGCTGGGATTTCAGGCGTGCGCCACTGCGCCCGGCTCAGAGACTAATTTTTATGGGTCCAAGAATATCAATATGTACATTTTCTTATAAAGAAATGTCTTGATTTTATTCCCTTTTATGAAATAAAGATTGCTTGAAAAATACAGAAGGTTTGGGAAAGAAATGCTTAGCAAGTTTCTAATGTTCAACCACCTTGCTCCTTAAAAAAAAAAATCATATTCTACGAACATGTGCCTGCTGGTATAGCAGAATACAAGATTTAATCAATAAGTTCTAGAGCTATACTCAAGAACACAATTCAATAAAGACTGACAGTTTAATTAAGACAGAACTAGAACATGTACATGTAGTGACCATTAAAAGAACAACAGACTTTAAGGTAAATGGGCTTCTGAATGTGATTAATACAAAAAGGACAGAAGGCTCCACTCTACAAAACCATGAAAACCATGAAGTGAAATTTGTAGTATAGTTTTTTAAAAAAAGAAGAGGCCAAAGGGAAAACCTTTTTTTTTTTTTTGTACCAGGGATTGAACCTGGAAGTGCTTAATCATTGAGCCACATTCCCAGACCTTTTTGTTTTGAGACAGGGTCTTGCTAAGTTGCTGAGGCTGGCTTTGAACTCATGATCCTCCTGTCTCAGCCTCCCAAGCAGAGCCACTGGGATTACAGGTGCCACCGAAAAACAAATTTTTTCTTTTTCTTTTTGGTACTGGGGATTGAACTCAGGGACACTCGACCACTGGGCCACATCCCCAGCCCTTTTTTGTATTTTATTAGAGATAGGGTCTCACTGAGTTGCTAAGTGCCTCACCATTGCTGAGGCTGGCTTTGAACTCGCGATCCTCCTGCCTCAGCCTCCCAAGTGCTGGGATTACAGGCGTGTGCCACCACACGTGGCCTCCAGAAACCAAAATGTTTACAAACATATTTGCACAGTTTTTTGTTGTTGTTTTGGTCCTGGGTATTGAACCCAGAGACTTACACATGATAGGCAATCACTCCACCACTGAACTTACATCTCCAGTCCTTTTGATGTTGAGAGAAGGTCTCACTAAGTTACTGAGGCTGGCATCAAATTTACAATCCTATTGTCCCAGTTTCCCAAGTAATAGGAATTACAGGAGCTCCCCACCATGCCCAGATCTTTAAAATTGCTTTGCTGTTGATCAAACTCAGAGCCTAGACAGTTTATCACTGAGCTACATCCCCAGCCCTTTTTGTTTTTTGAGACAGGGTATTGCTACATTGCCCAGGTTGACCTCAAACTTGAGGTTCTCCTTCTTTGCTCTCCTCAGTTGCTGGGATTACAGGAGTGACCCCTGTGTCCGGCTATAATTTATCTTAATGTCAAATTGTGTGATGTTTATATAATTAAAATCAACTTCACTATTTTACCTTTTGGCTTTCAGATGAAATTTTAGAAAATACCTAGCAAGGAAATAGTCCTGAAAGTGCTTCCTCTTAAGTTCTTTGGTATAATTTGGCCATTTTGATAGTAATCAATCCATTAAGTACTTTAACATCATGTATCAATGAAAATGCAATGAGGAATATGAATGTTTTGAAAACCATGACTGAAGAATAAATTATATTTCTGATCTTGTGGAAAACATAACCTAAAATTTTACCTGTATTTCTGTGGCAAAGATATTCCCTACTGCCTATAAGAACATCTCTAATTCAATTTATATTAAAGAAATGTTACATAAAACATCCCTTTTCTTGATTATTAGAATAACTGTTCTATATACTTTTTTAAGTAGAAGAGGCAAGTTTCAGCTGGAAAAAAGAATAATTTGGAATTTCATAAAGTTATACTCTTGTGCCTTCTGACTCATCGAGCGAGCGCTTAACATTTAGAATTTCATGTCAGTTTGCAGAATGTTAAGGATCATTATTTTAATTTCAGGAGGCAGCTAGTTTTCTTCCTGGAGCATCTTTTCAATTTCTTTATCCCAATTTTCATCCCGTTTCTCCGATTCTGTCACCACTTCATATTCTTGAAGCTCCTGTTGTAATTCCTTTTCCCAATCAGCAGAATCTTCTACAAAGAACAAAGGAGAAGGAAAAGAAAGATTTTTGCTGAACTCAATGCTGGTGGTAACAATTCACGCAACTTTAATCACCTATGCAAGTCCAAGATATGGTAATTTTTTTTTTTTTTTGGTACTGGGGATTGAACTCAGGGGCACTCGACTACTGGGCCACATCCCCAGCTCTTTTTTGTATTTTATTAGAGACAGGGTCTCACTGAGTTGCTAAGTGCCTCGCCATTGCTGAGGCTGGCTTTGAACTCACGATCCTCCTGCCTCAGCCTCCTAAGTGCTGGGATTTCAGGCGTGCGCCACCGCGCCCAGCTCTAGCCATGGTAATTTATTTTTGTGGCTCTGGGGATAGAACCCAAGGGCCTCACATAAGCTAGGCAAGTTCTCTACCACTGAGCTAGCTCCCCAGCCCAATGTCTCAGGCTTATTTATGCATTCAGAAAGAAAAAAAAAATTAAGTAATCAAGGAACAATATAATTAGAACAATTTATTAATGTGGAAACAAAGATATCAGCTCCTGCTTGCCTCCTCAGGGGCCTCTGCTACTAGTGTCATTACTGATTAAAGGAAGGCTTGTAAAGTTTGCTATTGCCTACAACACATGGACTCATGCACTTCTTCCTTCTGTGGTGGCCAGCACCTACCCTTCTCGTATCAAAACTCAGGAAGTGGGTGGGCTCTGGAGTGTAGGTTTTCACTTGCCCACTTACTTCTTTTGTCCATGCCCCACACCCTTCTTTCTCAATTCTGCCCTCCTCTGAGATGGTAAGTAAGTAGGGTTCGGGTTCACCTTTCTAGGCCACTTTTCAGAACAACTATGGGAACTGTTAGCTTATTGGATGTCCTGTAATTCTGGAAAAGGTTTCAGTAAACTCTACTCACTCTTTTTTTCCCCCTTTTGGTTATTGGAGATTGAACCCAGGGGCACTTTACCACTGAGCTACATTCAGTGTCGTTTTAATTTTTTATTTTGAGAAAAGGTCTTCCTAAGTTGCTGAGGCTGGTCTTGAACTTGCCATCCTCCTGTGTGAGCCAGTGACTTGGGATTACAGGTGTGCACAACTGTACCCAGCTGAACTCTTCATTTGATGATGATTAACTCAATCCTTTTTTTTTTTTTTGGTGGTACTGGGGATTGATCAGAGGAGTGCTTTACCACTGAGCTAAATCTCCAGCCCTTTCTGTTTATTTATGTTGAGACAGAATCTCAAAATAAGTTGGTGAGCCTGGTGTGGTGGCACATGTCTGTAATCTCAGTGTCTCGGGAGGCTGAGGCAGGAGGATCATGAGTTCAAAGTCAGCCTTAGCAAAAGTGAGGTGCTCAGCAACTCAGTGAGACTCTGTCTCTAAATAAAATACAAAATAGGAGCCGGGCGCGGTGGCGCACGCCTGTAATCCCAGCACTTTGGGAGGCTGAGGCAGGAGGATCGCGAGTTCAAAGCCAGCCTCAGCAATGGCAAGGCACTTAGCAACTCAGTGAGGACCCTGTCTCTAAATAAAATACAAAAAAGGTCTGGGGATGTGACCCAGTGGTCGAGTGCCCCTGAGTTCAATCCCCGGTACCACAAAAAAAAAAAAAAAAAAAAAATACAAAATAGGGCTTGGGATGTGGCCCAGTGGTTAAGTGCCCCTGAGTTCAATCCCAGGTACCCCACCCCCCAAAAATAAGTTGGCAAGCCTGGCCCTGAACTTGGGGGTTTCACCAGGGGAGCTTTAATATCAAACCAAACTCCCAAATCCTTTGATCTGCTTTTGGGTGTGCTTAAGGTAGAGGAACATAAGGTCTGGTCATGTTTGCTAGCATCTACCTTCTAGTAGGAACAGAGATATATACTTTTATGCAGTGCTGAGCATTATACCCAGGGCTTCATTCATGTTAGGCAAGTACTTTATCACTGAGCTACACCCTTAGCCTCTTTTAAAAAAAAATACCTTTATTTTATATATTTATTTTTATGTGGTGCTAAGAATCAAACCCAGTGGTTTGCACGTGCTAGGCAAGTGCTCCACCAGTGAGCTACAACCCCAGCCCCCTAACTTCTTTTCTGCAGATTTGAATTGGTTTTATTTACAATTCTTGAATTGGGGCAGCAAGTCCTGATGACAAAGGGTATAGAATGCCACTGAGAATCAAATTTTTCTTTCTCTTTTTTTTTTGTGGTGCTGGGAATGGAAGTCAGGGCTTTGCACATGCTAGTCAAGTGCTCTACCACTGAGCCCCAGCCCCAGCCCTCCAAAAATCAGCTTTGATGCCAAATTTATATTGTAGTTTTATACATTGGCTTTCCCTCTCTCTTTTGGTTTCTGAAGCAGGGTATCATTTTTCCATTTTATTTTTGGTACCGAGGATTGAACCCAGAGGCATTTAACCACTGAGCCACATCCCCCGCCCCCTTAATATATATATATGTACACACATATATATAATACATAAATTATATAATATATAAACTATATATAACATTTAATAATATTATAATATATAATTAATATAACACATTATATAATTGTATATTAATTATGCATTAATATAATTATAATATGTATAATTAATATAATATATATAAATAATTTTTTTGAGATGGGGTATAACTTTGTTGCCCAGGCTGCTTGGCTTTGAACCAATTCTTCTGCCATGTATCTAGGATTACAAGTGCATGTCACCATGCCTGGCTGTATATCAGCTTGAAGATAAAATTTTTATGCAGTCAATTTTGGACTTAAGGAAAAGAACCAAGGTTTCTTTCTTTTTTATTCATTTATTTATTTTTTACCTTCAAGTGCAGCTGTCTCCTCTTCCTTTTTGTCAAGCACAAGTTGCTCCATTTCTTTTCTTAAATCCTCCTGATTTAAGTTACAGGCATCGAAGGCGTCACTGACAAACTCAGAAACACCTGGGCTAGTCGAAATTTCCTCCTCATCCTGAAATGCAACACGAGAGTTCTTGAAGTGATTTCCTCAGTGACATTTAGGCACTAGAATTCTGGTCTACAGTTGTCTCAGTGGAATACAGCCTGGTTTTTGTTCTCTCCTCTGCTAGCAGGAAGACAGTGATCACTGCTCTCCAAGCTTCTAACTTGCACAGTTGCTTAGTAACTAAATGAGTTACCACCCGAGGCTATTATTTGTCCTCACAGTTTGGATCATTCTGACCATTTCTTCTAATCCCTGCTGAGCACATCTAGAATAATTTATGCCAGAAAATCATCTAGTGTCAGTTGTAGGTCCTTGACTATTCAAGTACTGGACTCCTTATCTTAGAAACAGATAAGACCCACACTCCTAAGCAGTCTTAAGTGGTATCAGAGATTGTTAACTCAGTTACTTCATTTTCAGACATCAACTACTAGGTACAACATAAAACTGTATTACCTCTTGAGTTTTAAGCTGAGATTTGATTACGACAGGAGGTGTTTTGGGCCGTACTGCCTCTAAGAAGTGAGAATAAAAGAGACAATAATTGCTTGATTCAGTTCTGAATACATATTACAATAACTGCTAAAATATCCACAAGTATAATGATGCTAAATAATTTTCAGAAATTGTATTCTATATTTTCAGCTTTTTTGTTATTATAAGAAATAGTCATGAGCAACCATCTCAAACTCTTGCTTTGGGGGATATTTTAATGTTACCACATTGAATGCCCTTTTTTTGTATGTGGGGGTAACCAGGGATTGATCTCAGGGGCACTTAGCCACTGCCACATCCCCAGCCCTATTTTGTATTTTATTTAGAGACAGGGTCTCACTGAGTTGCTTAGCACCTTGCCATTGCAAAGGCTGGCTTTGAACTCGTGATCCTCCTGCCTCAGCCTCCCGAGCTGCTGGGATTACAGGCATGCATCACCACGCCTGGCTCTTGAATGCCCTTTATATAAAAATTTCCAGCAGGAAATAATTTTGGACTTTAGTGTTAGCAAATTTAATTCTGCTCTTTGAGGATAATGAGAATGGAAATTGTTTAGCAAATTTCCCTGTTAGTACTCAGTCCCAGTATCCTTTTTCTCATGGGCTTCATTTCCATATTAATAAACTTAAAAGATAGTTTTTACTGAATACTGTCTTAAGTCCATTTTGTTACACGGGCAGTATTTGGCAAAATGGTATTTTCCAGTAAAAGTAATTTTTGAAGTTCTTTTCAACAGTCTCTACAACCCTAACCTTAGGACATGCTGTTTTCCTTAATCATCTAAAATTCCACAAACTAAATTATCCCACTTATTGTGGGATGAATGTCCAGGTGCAATTAGTACCTACCTATACACAGCAGGTACTCATAAAAAAATTAAAAATATTGCACAAAATACATTTTTTGGGGCTGGGGACACAGCTCAGTTGGTAGAATGCTTGCCTTGCATGTGCGAAGCCCCAGCACCACAAAAAACAAACAAACAAAATACATTTTTTTGTAGTACTGGGGATTGAACCCAGGGGCCTCATGCATGCTAGGCAAGCACCGTACCAGCACCCCTATTCCTTATTTTAATTAGTGTAAGATATTTAATAGGTGTGAATAGTTGCTGATATCATAAAACTCTTTCTTTCACAACCAGGGCTAATACGTCACAAGAAGAAAGCATCAAATGTTTAATTGAAGAGAACCTAGCTTGGAGCTGGACACTTGTAATTTGGGGCACAATGGAGCTTTGCTCTGCTCTATAGACCACACATACTGAGGAAACCAGGTTGAATGACAGTCTGAGAAACAAAGAGAAAGAAAGGAACTGAATGACAGTGGAGTTCAGGAAGTCAAACATGGAAAAGGGAAAGAAGAGATGTGGGGGAGGATGATTGGTGTTGGAGATAGAAATAAAAAATAAAATTAAAAAAACCCAAAAAACAAGAATAGCCAAGTAATGGAAAGTTTGGGGAAGATATGGGTGAGCCGGGTCAGAGAGAGGGCAACAAGAATGAAAATTTCCTCTGGAAAGAAAAAGAATTCTTCTCTATAGTGATGTCAACATTTCTAGTACGTACAAGATGACAAGCTCATTAGCATCTCTAAGAATTTTTTTACAGTAATTCTCTTTTTCTGAAGTGAAGTCTTGTCTCCAGAACATACCTGGCACATCATTCTCTCTGTTGTTGCTCTTCTCCTCCTTTCCTGAGGCCTGTTGCTGGGCGGCCAGAGCAGTGAGCTGAGCGGACTGCTTAATCAGGGAGACACGGTAAAAGTAGTTCCTCCAAAATACTTCTTCCTTCACCCTTTTAAAGATAGACAACGGTGCAGGTGAGAATGCATGCATGTGCAGGGGCTATTTGTTTCAGAGGAGACCTGAATAAATGATTTTTTTCTCTGCAGAAGTACTAGGGGTTGAACCTAAGGCCTTATGCATGCCAGACAAATGCTCTAGTGCTGAGTTACACCCCAGACACTGGAATAGATGAATTTTAGGAGAATTTTTATTTTTATTTATTTATTTATTTATTTATTTTGTTACTGGGAATTGAACTCAGGGGCACTTGACCACTGGGCCACATCCCCAGCCCTTTTTTGTATTTTATTTTATTTATTTATTTTTAAAAAATATTTATTTATTTGCTTTAGTTGTACACAATGCAAGGCATTTTATGTTTACATGGTGCTGAGGATTAGAACCCGGGCTGCCCATGTGCTAGGTGAGCTCTCTACTGCTGAGCCACATCCCCAGCCCCCCTTTTTTGTATTTTATTAGAGACAGGGTCTCACTGATTTGCTAAGTGCCTTGCCATTGCTGAGGCTGGCTTTGAACTCGTGATCCTCCTGCCTCAGCCTCCCAAGTGCTGGGATTACAGGCGTGCACCACCACACCCCACTGAAAATTTTTATTTTAAATTAGCTTTATATAGTTATACATAATAGTTGGGTTCATCCTGACAAATTCATACATGCATGGAATTGGATATCAGTTCATGATCCTCCTTTTCCCTCCCTTCCCCCATTCTCTTTCCTCTACTCTACCAGACTTTCTTTCACTCGTATATTTATATTTGATTGTTTCTCTTTACCTATGCATAAAGGTGAAATTCCCTGTGGTATATTTATATATCCATGTGATTTTTTTAAAAAAAAAATATTTTTTTAGATGTTGATGGACCTCTATTTTATTCATTTATTTATATGCAGAACTGAGAATTGAACCCAGTACCTCACACATTCTTGGCAAGTGCTCTACCACTGAGCTACCATGCCAGCCCCACATAACATGATTTTTTTTTTTTTTTTTTTTTTTGTGGTACCGGGGATTGAACTCAGGGGCACTTGACCACTGGGTCACATCCCCAGACCTTTTTTGTGTTTTTTTATTTAGAGACAGGGTCTCACTGAGTTGCTAATGCCTCACCATTGCTGAGGCTTTTGAACTCGCGATCCTCCTGCCTCAGCCTCCCAAAGTGCTGGGATTACAGGCTGCGCCACCGCGCCCGGCCATAACATGATTTTTTAAAAATAGGATTCACATGTCTTTTTTTATTTTTTAGTTGCAGCTGGACACAATACCTTTATTTTATTTATTGATTTTTTTTTTTTTTTTTTTTTTTTTTTTTTTTTGTGGTACCAGGGATTGACTCAGGGGCACTCGTCCTCTGGGTCACATCCCCAGCCCTTTTTTGTATTTTATTTAGAGACAGGGTCTCACTGAGTTGCTAAGTGCCTTGCCATTGCTGAGGCTGGCTTTGAACTCGCGATCCTCCTGCCTCAGCCTCCCAAAGTGCTGGGATTACAGGCGTGCGCCACCGCGCCCGGCTTATTTATTGATTTTTATGTGGTGCTGAGGATTGAACCCAGGGCCTTGCACGTGCTAGGCGAGCGCTCTACCACTGAGCCACAACCCCAGCCCCACATAACATGATTTTTAAGTCTTCATTTTGCAAGCCAGTGCTGTGGCACACACCTGTAATCCCAGCACTTGGGAGGCTGAGGCACTTAGCAACTCAGTGAGACCCTGTCTATAATAAAATACAAAAATAAATAAATAAATAAAAAAGGGCTGGGGATGTGGCCCAGTGTTCGAGTGCCCCTGAGTTCAATCCCCGGTACCAAAAAAAAAAAAAAAAAAAAAAAGACTTCGTTCTGCATTGCCTCCCCTTCCTCATCCCTCCACTCTGTCTCTTGGTCTCCCTTTTCTGTGTTACTGATATTCCCTTCATCTTTATGTTAATCCTATCCTTCCCTCCCCATCTTTAGGAGCACTTTTAAATCTGAGTATGGTTCAAAGGAAATTCTCATTTGCTTTACAACTCAAAGCTGAACAACAGAATAAACAGAACAGCTATCTCCTCCTTAGTGGCAAAAAACAAGTTATATAACACCAATGAAAGTGCAGCCTTTTTTTTTTAAGGTACTGGCGATGGAGCCCAGGGCCTAGTGCAAGAGTTCTACTACTGAGCTACATCATCCATCCATTTCATTTTGAAATTTTATTTTGAGACAGGGTCTTACTAAGTTGCTAAGGCTGGTCTTGAACTTATATGATCCTCCTGCCTCAGCTTCTCAAGTTGCTAGGATTATAGGCATTCCCCATCATACCTGACTTCTTGGTATTTTAGCTCATTCTGTCCCACTGTCTCAGATGTGGAACATGTACAAAAACTTATTGAAGGGCTGGGGTTGTGGCTCAGTGATAGAGCACTTGCCTTGCATGCGTGAGGCATTGGGTTTGATCCTCGGCATCACATATAAATAAATACAGATATTGTATCCATCTACAACTAAAAAATATTAAAAAAACTTAAATTGAGCAACAAATATTAACCTATTTTAATGCACCTGTGCTGTTGAAATATTTACAGAGTTGAAATCTTGGGACTTAATGGGTTAAGGACACCAACGCTGCCCTTGGTAGAGGGAAACAGAATTGTTGTGAGGCAGTGTGACCAAGGCAGGGGACTGGAAGCAGAGCCAGGACTCCCCCCAATCATTAGCTGTTTCCTAGAGGATTAAATGCTTTCAAACAGTAAGAAAGCATTGTGGGTGTTGTTCCTTATGAAAGAAAGGGGTTGGCAGCTTGTTAATTAACTAGCAACTGGTAAGAGTTAGTGATGTGGTAGGAGATTATTACAGAGGTTATTGCCCCCCCTGCCAGTTCCTGGTGCTGGGGACCAAACCCAGGGCCTCACCCATGTTAGGAAAATGCTCAACTGCTGAGCTACACCCCCAGGCCCTTCGGGAAGTGGTTGATAAAATGAGTGAAGTGCAGTCCAACCTGAGAACTGTCAGTGGTCCTCAAACTTGGCTGCATATTAGAACTGCCTGGCATGGGGTGTTGGCACCCAAGTGGGATAAGCTAAGTGCCTGTGGTGAGTGACTTGGAATAGACAGTAAGAACCAAGCAGGGAGAGAGCAATGCCTGAGCAGAGGACGGGGTGGAGGCGAAAATGGAAGCTTGGTCTCATGCGGGATTTAGTTCAGTGCTTGCCTATCATGTACAAACTCTGGGTTCAATCCTCAGCACTGAAAAAAAAAAAAAAAAAAAAAAACAATGATATTATGGTCATCACAACTGTGAATGGTGGAGCTGGGCCAGGAAACTAGTTTTTTAGTGACAGGGACAAAATGCAAATAATCTACACAAGCTAGGCCAGGCAACAAGATGGAATCTTTTTTTTTTTTTTTTTTTTTTTTTGGTACCAGGGATTGAACTCAGGGGCACTCGACCATTGGGCCACATCCCTAGTTCTTTTTTGTTTTTTTGTTTTTTTTTTTTTTTAATCAGAGACATGGTCTCACTGAGTTGCTAAGTGCCTCGCCATTGCTGAGGTTGGCTTTGAACTCACGATCCTCCTGCCTCAGCCTCCCAAGTGCTGGGATTTCAGGCATGTGCCACCGCGCCTGGCTAAAATGGAATCTGCTGTAAGATATGGCCCATCTTTTCTTTTACAAATTCCACCAATATTTACCCAGTGTCACATGTGTCAAAAGCATCATGTTAGGTGCTGGAGGGATGCAGGGATGAATAAGACAAGTTGTCTGCCATCACAGATGGTCACAGGCATAATAACCTCTCACTTGTTAAACTCCTTTTGGTACTGGAGATTGAACCCAGGGGTACTTGACACTGAGTTACATCTCTAGTCCTTTATTTCATTTTTGAGACAGGGTCTCGCCAATTTGCCCAGGCTGGCCTTGAGCTTGCAATCTTCCTGCCTCAGTCTCCTAAGTCACTGGGGTTACAAGTGAGGGCCACCCTGCCCAGCTTGTTAAACTTTTACTATGGACCAAGCATTTCCCAAACCCATGTGGTTACATTCTCTTTCTCTTTCTCTGGTATTATTTTGCAGTGTGGTGATTGAATCCAGGGCCTTATGCATGCTAGGGAAGTGACCACTGAGCTATATCGACCACTGAGCTATATCTCTAGTCCTATAAATTTATTTGGTACTGGGGATTGAACTCAGGGGCACTCAACCACTGAGCCACATCCCCAGCCCTATTTTGTATTTTATTTAGAGACAGGGTCTCACTGAGTTGCTGAGTGCCTCGCTTTTTTTTTTTTTTTTTTTCATGTAGGAGAAACATACTACCACTCAACCTCTACTGTAAGGTTGGCAGCTCTGAGAATTCCTTTTTTTAATGTAGCATGTAATGGATGTACTCGAGTGCCTCACTTTTGCTGAGGCTGGCTTTGAACTCAGAGATCCTCCTGCCTTAGCCTCCCGAGCCACTGGGATTACAGGCATGTGTCACTGCGCCCAGCTATTTATTTATTTTTTAAGAGAGACCAGTCTCACTATGTTGCCCAAGCTGGCCTCAAACTTCTGAGTTTAAGCCGTCATACTGCCTCAGTCTCTTGATCAGCTAGGATACCAGGCATGCACCACAGCGCCTGTCTCACAACTCTTTTTCTCATAACATCTTTTGGAAGTAGTTCAGCAAAACGAAGACCTGGCTTAACAGCAGTTTATAACGGGTTATAGCTGACTGCAAGTTTAACTGAGCAAGCAACAGTATATTGCAGCTGCCAAAAGAGCTAATGTAGCAGGCACAGTGGTACAGGCCTGTAATCCCAGCAACTCACGAGACTGAGGCAGGAGGGTTCCAAGTGTGAGGTCAACCTGGGCAACTGAAAGAGACCCTGTCTGAAAAAAAAAAATAAATAAAAGGTCTGGGGTATAGCTCAGTGGCAAAGTGTTCCTGGGCTTAATCCTCAGTACCAAAGCAGGGGCAGGGTGGGAGGAAAGGTAATGAATTCTTCATCATATCCACTCCTGAGAACTCATTTCAATGTGGACACTGACAATACAAAAGGTATCTAGAGCTGGGTATGATGGCACACACCTGTAATCCCAGAGACTGTAGAAGCTGAGGCAGGAGGATTGCAAGTTGACGGCCAGCCTCAACAATTTAGTGAGGCCCTAAGCAACTTAGCAAGACCCTGTCTCAAAAAGAAAATAAAAAAGGGCTGGGGATGTGCCTCAGTGGTAAAGCACCTCTAGGTTCAATCCCTAGTAGCAAAAAAAAAAAAAAAAAAAAAAAAAAAAAAAGTATTTGGAGGGCAATCACCTATATAGTGAGGAGGATACAGAGGTAAAGACACCTGGGGCTGGGTGTAATGGAACACACCTGTAATCCCAGCGGCTTGGGAGGCTGAAGCAGGAGGATCATGAGTTCAAAGCCAGGCTCAGCAACTTAGAGAGGCCCTAAGCAACTCAGCAAGACCCTGTCTCTAAATAAATACAAAATAGGGCTGGCGATGTGGCTCAGTGGTCAAGTGCCCCTGAGTTCAATCCCTGGTACCCCCCACAAAAAAGAAGACACCTAGGGAACTAAGTATCAGGCCTGTTTAACCTGACAAGCCCCAGGATCTTAAACCATAACATCGGAACTATACAAAAGTGAACTGGCTCTTCCCAGGAGGTAGTGGGTTGCCTAAATCCCTCTTAATTCTGAGCTCCATGAAATGCCCAACATGAACCGTGAGTGTACTTATGTCTCCATGGTGATTCGTGGGCACTGTTTGCTCTCTGGATTAACAAAAACAACCATTCAGCCAGTCACGTCTTTAATCCCAGCAACTTGGAAGTCTGAGGCATGAGGATCACAAGTTCAAGACAAGCCTGGGCAACTTAGTGACACCCTGTTTCAAAATAAAAACTACAAAGGGGCTGGGGATGCAGCTTGGTGGTGGAGTACTCTTGGCTTCAATCCTCAGCACCACAAAGAAAGAAAAAAATCTAAAATTATCAGCAGAGAGGATCCAAAATGGTCAAGAACCAAAACTGTGGATGCTATATTCCTGCCCTGAGTACCTTGGGCTATAGGTCCCACCGACTCAGCGCTTGATGATACTTGACATGAGAGTTGTGGCAGGGAGCCCAACACATGGCCCAGAGTGATCTGAATGATCCTGCTGAGGTTGATGGAGCCTGAATGTAATGAAGCCCACCTGGACCCCACAGCCTTGCCACTCTTCTCTCAGAGGCAGTTATACAGACTAGGCATGATCTCAAATTATAAGATGAAAGATCTTCAAACAGATAGGCACTCATACACACATTATATATACGAAGGGTTTAAAAGTCAATGCTTGCTGGGTGCAGTGGCATGTGCCTGTAATGCTAGCTACCTGGGGGTCTGAGGCAGGAGTATTGCAAGTTCTAGGCCAGCCTGGGCAACACAGCAAGACCTCGTCTCAAAATAAGATTAGAGGGCTGAGCTTGTGGCTCAGTGGTAGAGTGCTCACCTAGCACATGTGAGGCACTGAGTTCAATCCTCAGCACCACATAAAAATAAATAAATAAAATAAAGGTACACATACATGGAGTATAACTTATTAAAAAAAAGAAAATGTTTTTTAAAAATTGAACTTTGTTTTTCTAGTTGTTGATAGAACTTTATTTTTATTTATTTATATGTGGTGCTGAGAATCAAACCCAGTGCCTCACACATGCTAGGCGAGCACTCAACCACTGAGCAACCAACCCGGGCCCCCGCCAAAAGAAAATATTAAATAAAAATAAAAAAATAAAATAAAATTAGAAAAGGGCTGGGCATGTACTTTGGTGATAGAGGCCCTGGATTCAATCCCCAGAACCATAAAAAAAAAAAAAACATAAAAAAGTCCCCCCAAGTGAATTCCTAATATTTTGTGAGCATATGCAATAAAACATTAGATGGGGGCTGAGGTTGTGGCTCAGTGTTAGAGTGCTTGCCTAGCCTGTGTGAGGCACTGGGTTCAATTCTCAGCACCACATAAAAACAAATGAATAAAATAAAGGTCCATCTACAACCAAAAGAGAAATATTTTTAAAAAATTATATGGGGGGCTGGGATTGTGGCTCAGCGGTGGAGCACTCGCCTAGCACGTGGGCGGCCCAGGTTCGATCCTCAGTACCACATACAAATAAAACGCATTGAATAAAACACATTGTGTACAACTAAAGCATATAAATAAAAATATTTAAAAAAATATGGTACATTTTCTTTATATCATTGACTAAAAGTAGCTATTTTAGATCTATGGAGATTTGTACTTAAATTTTAGCCATAAAATATGTTTTTCCTTGGGGAGGGTAGGGTAAAACTGTAGAAATTCACCACCAATATGTTAATAATTGTGGAGAGAAGAGTTTCACTATAAAGAAAAAGAAAAAACAGAATGAAAGGATTCTATATAACTGGTTTTTCATGTCTGGAAGAACATTTCAAAAGAGGTGCTTTCATGGAGACAAAAGACTTGTGCTGCTGTGTGGACCCAAAGGCTAGGCAATATTTGTCAAAATCCCTATGTGGCCAGCTAAACATAGCAAAACAAACATGTGCTCGTCTCCTCCCTCAGAAAATGCCACGGAAATAACAGAAAAGGAATTAAACAGATTAATCCCACAAGGACAGCGAGAACAGAAGAGCTAGGGACGGTGGAAGCTGAAAAGTCAACAGGCAAATAGTAACCTACTTTGTTGACCAGAGAAAGCTGTGCTCTGCTGCCTGCAGAGGTGGCAGGCAAGTGAAGCCAGCAAGAAGCAGGCCTGGTTATTGGGTGGAAGATGCTAGGCTTTTTTTTCTGTTGTTCTGTTTACAGCCAGCCAGGAGGCAGAGGAGACTTCTAGGGGGAAGCTACTCTTACAGCTACTGAGCCACTGCAATCCAAAAAGCCTGCCCCAACATGGAGTGTCCAAGCACCCTTTTAGTGCAGCACCATTACTGCAGAAGAATAAGCAGGGCCTGCAAAACAAACAGCAGAGCCCAAAACAAGCACAGAGATTCTGAGAAAACCACATAGGAGCTAGGTGCGGTGGTGCACGAATGTAATCTCAGTGGCTCGGGAGCCTGAGGCAAGCGGATCACAAATTCAAGGCCAGCAGCAACTTAGTGAGGCACTTAGCAACTCAGTGAGACCCTGTCTCTAAATAAAACATGAAATAGGGCTGGGGATGTGGCTCAGTGGTTAAGCAGCCCTGGGTTCAATCCTTAGTGAAAAAAAAAAAAACCCACATAGGAAAAAGAGTATGTCAAGAAAACTATAATCCATGTTTCAGGGTAGAGGATCCTGTATCCAAGAACAAGGATAAGAGTGCTATAGGCACCTGTGATCCCACCTACTCAGAAGACTGAGGTAGGAAGAGTGTAAGTTCAAGGTCAGGCTCAGCAACGTAGTGAGATCTGGTCTTAAAAAATGAAAAGGGGCCGGGCGTGATGGCACACGCCTGTAATCCCAGCACTTGGGAGGCTGAGGAAGGAGGATCATGAGTTCAAAGCCAGCCTCGGCAATGGCAAGGCACTTAGCAACTCAGTGAGACCTTGTCTCTAATAAAAAATATAAAAAAGGGGCTGGGGATGTGGCCCAATGGTCGAGAGCCACTGAGTTCAATCCCCGGTACCCCCCCCCCCCCAAAAAAAAAAAAAAAAAGAAAGAAAAGGGCTGGAGGTGTTGCTCAGTGGTAGAGCACCCCTGGATTAAATCCCAAGTATTGTAAAAAAAAAGAAAACCTACAGAAAACAACAAAATAAACAAAAAACCCCTAGTATTATTAAACATGATAGAAACCAGGTGTGGTGGAGCATGCCTGAAATCCCAGTGGCATGGGAGGCTAAGGCAGGAAGATCTCAAGTTCAAAGTTAGCCTCAGCAACTTAGTGAGGCCCTAAGAAACTTAGCAAGACTCTGTCTCAAAATAGAAAATAAAAAAGGGCTGGGGATGTGGCTCAGTGGTTAAGCACCCTGGGTTTTAACTTCTTTTTTTTTTTTTTTTTTTTTTTTTGTGGTACCGGGGATTGACTCAGCGGCACTCGTCCACTGGGTCACATCCCCAGTCCTTTTTTGTATTTTATTTAGAGACAGGGTCTCACTGAAAAGTGCCTCGCCATTGCTGAGGCTGGCTTTGAACTCGCGATCCTCCTGCCTCAGCCTCCCAAAGTGCTGGGATTACAGGAGTGCGCCACCGCGCCCCTGGGTTTAACTTCTGATAACAAAAACAAAATCCCAAACAAACAAAAATGCACATGACAGATTCAACACAGGGGAATGAAGTAGAAAAGGAAGAGGAAAGGAACACAACACAAAAGCCAAAAGGAAGCTGCAGAGGAGAAGGGTGCCCCCTGCTGGCGGGGACAGGTCTGAAAACACATGCCTGTTGGTGACAGAGCTAAAGGGACAGCAGGGATTTTCTAAGTGGGGAAAGGCCTTCTGTGAGGAAACACTACAAGAACACAGCTGCTGGAGAGCAGAGCCTGAATAGAAAACATCCTCAGCTTGAAAAAAAGCAGGGCCTGTTCTTCTAAAATGGCAATGGTCCTGATGAGCTTTGTAGACCTGAATTTTATTTGAGGAGACACAGGCATTTTTGTTGTTTCTGAAGGAAAATGTATTCCACCTTCTAATTGGGATAAGAGTACATCCTATCCTCACCACAAACTTCCTGCCAAGTTGGCCCTAGGTTTGGAGTTGATGGCACCCTGCCAGCTGGGAGCTGTGAAGGGCTGCAGGGCCCATTTTTATGGGCGGATAGTCTTGAGACTGTTCTGGCCCTCTCTTTGATGATTCTTCCCTGTCACTGTGCACATAACCTCGGCCATCAGGAACCGGAAGTCAGAGATGTGTGAGCAGTGCCACTCCAGCTTAAGAACAGTGCTTACAGTTTAGGAACCAGGGCGAATCTCATCTTGCTCAGCAGCTCGTCCTCTTGGAGCATGACCAGGGCAACGGGGTACATCTGGTCAAAGTCAAAATTAAATTGCACACCGGCTGGAGGGTCGCGAAGGAAATTCCGCTTGTCCTTTGATGAAAAGGGAGAAAAACGTGGGGGGGGAACCACAAAACGCAATTAATAGGTCACAATGTTCATAGATTGGATAAGTATTGAATTCCACCTAGAGCCTTTAGCCACAAAGTCCACTAAGCTATCACTGACCTACCCACTTAAGACAGACTGGAGAACAACAGATCCTTTCATGGATTTTTTAACACTCACCTGGACAGAGCCTCTTGGGAAGCCAGGCAATTCAATCATGTGACTGGCTGAAAGCACATATTTTGAAATCATACAGACACACGTTTGTTTTAGTGGGCACCTTTAGGTATGTGAAAAACGAGTGTAAATCCTCTTAGAAACATTCTAACCCAAAGTTGAAGAGTCAGTGAGCCATGTGGTCATGTGGGAAAAGTGAAGTCCACAACCCATTTCTTTCTTCTTCTTCTTCTTCTTCTTCTTTTTTTTTTCCAGTGCTGTGGATAAAACCCAGGGCCTCACATCCCAGATAAGTGCTCTATCACTGAGCTATAGCCCCAGCCCTTTCTCTTTGTGGTGCTAGGGATTGAACACAGGGCCTTGTGCATACGAGGCAAGCACTCTACCAAGTGAGCTATATCCCCATCCCTTTATTTCTTTCTTTAGAAAATGTTTCTATTTAGTTTTTTTTTTTATTCCCAGCCCTATTTAACCACTAAGAGAGACAGTGGTTCTTCTCACAGTGGGTACAAATCCTTGCTCAATACTTACCCACTATTCTGGCCTATTTGCTAAGGATTTCAGGAAGCAAGCACCTCCATTCTTATTTTACACATGAGGAAAAAGGGTTAGGGAAGCAAAAATGGCCTGTCCAAGGTCAGGCATGTGGTTTACTGAGTGGCACAGCCAGAACTCCCAAGTTTACCCTCCCAGGTAGAATTCTGCTTTAGCAGAGATTCAAACTCAGTGTGCTATCTACACATCATGTAGACTGGTTGAAAGCACATATTTTGAAGTATGTAGGTTCTGGATACTTTAATCCAGAACAATCACTTGACTCTGCAAGAGGAACACTGCCACAGGGTGGCACACTACCCACAGGGATGGTGAGGCAGCAAGATCCTGCCGCTTTAGGATTATGAACTTGAAAGTTAGTTGCTTCCAACTTTTTCCACACAATCCTTTCAACAGATCTCTCCTGCACACTTGGTGCCTCTTGCTAATTTCTTTTTTATTTAAAAAATTTTGATGCTAGGGATTAAACACAGGGCCTTTGAGTATGCAAGGCACATGCTCAACCACTGAGCTACACCCCCAGCCCTCCTTATGCAAGTTTCTGATGCAAAAGGCATTGTGCTAGGATGTGTGCAGAAGAGAGAGGAGAATAACTGGCTTCCTTCAACTTTTCCTTGCCCTGCCATAAACCAATTTTTTAAAAAAATTTGTACCAGGGATTGAACTCAGGGGTACTCAACCACTGACTCCCCAGCCCTATTTTGTATTTTATTTAGAGACAGGGTCTCACTGAGTTGCTTAGCGCCTCCCCATTGCCGAGGCTGGCTTTGAACTCGTGATCTTCCTGTCTCAGCCTCCAAAGCTGCTGGGATTACAGGCATGCGCTGCAGTGCCCAGCAATCTTTTTTTTTGTATTGGGGATTGAACCCTGGGGCATTTAACCACTGAACCATATCCCCAGCCCTTATTATTTTTTTATTTTGAGAAAGGATCTTGCTTAGGGCCATTCTAAATTGCCAAGGCTAGCTTTGAACTTGTGATCCTCTTGCCTCAACTTCCCAAGATGCTGGGATTACAGGTGTGTGCCACTACATCTGGCTTAAATTATTTTTGAGATAGGGTCTCATTAAGTTCCTGAGGCTGGCCTAGAACTTGGGATCCTCCTGCCTCAGTTTTCTAGTCACCGTCTCCAGAGTCACTGGGATTATAGGAATGTGCCACCATGCCTGGCTAAATCTTTTTAAGGCTGAAACAATTTTCACATAACAGGCTATACTGCTGGGTGCAGTGTGCACGCCTGTAATCTCAGCACTTGGGAGGCTGAGGCAGGAGGATCGCAAGTTCAAAGCCAGCCTCAGCAATGGCGAGGCACTTAGCAACTCAGTGAGACCCGGTCTCTAATGAAATACAAAAAAAAGGGGGGCTGGGGATGTGGTTCAGTGGTCAAGTGCCCCTGAGTTCAATCCCCAGTAAAAAAAAAAAAAAAAGGCTATACTTTTACATTATGAAAAAAAAAAAAAAAACAACTTAAGGATAAGCTAACTGAAAGTTAGTAAGAAGGGCTAACGATGTACTGCAGTGGCAGAGCACTTATCTAGCATGTAGGAGCCCTGGATTCAATCCCGAGCATGGCCCAACAACAACTAAAAAGCCAAAATCTAAAAAGTTAATAAAAAATAACAATAACAGTTGATGTGGACTTTTCTATCATCTCAAAATGTTTAAAAAAACTACAGAAGAAAAAACTCAGTTAAGGATAAAGTCATATCTACAGAGATGTACCAGGATAGAAAGTAAGTATGTTATATTGAGGGTATCTCAAGAAACTTACAGCTGATAAGGCCAAGATTTGTTGTTGAATTGTTTCTTCATCATTACTGTCGACCCATGGGGGCACAGCTGCTTCTGTATAGTTTTTAATGGCAAAGAAGAAAGGAGAATAAAATAGGTTATTATGGTTCCACTGTAATCTATGGTTTCAAAGAATGAGAAATTTTCTACATGACTACTTAAAATAGCAATTTAGCAGCCGGGCGCGGTGGCGCACACCTGTAATCCCAGCACTTGGGAGGCTGATGCAGGAGGATTGCGAGTTCAAAGCCAGCCTCAGTAATGGCGAGGCATTTAGCAACTCAGTGAGACCCTGTCTCTAATAAAATACAAAAAAAGGGGGGGGGAGGGGCTGGGGAATGTGGCCCAGCGGTCGAGTGCCCCTGAATTCAATCCCTGGTACCAAAAAAAAAAAAAAGCAATTTAGCAATAAGTTCCAAAACATGAACATTCATTGTAATATCCACATATAATTTATGAGTTTTATGCATTTAGTAAAACTTTATGAATTTTGCAAAAATAACTCTACTTGAATGGTACAATGGCAAAACTGGACAATATCTTAACTAGGTGATCAAAATCAATGTCACCAACAAGGTGGGAGAACAACACTGTAGACCTCCAGATGTGATATTCTGAGGACACACCACCTCCTATATGATATACTGGCCAAGAATTCATAATATGAATCTAATGATCAGGAAATATCAGACAAAGCCTGAATGTAAAAGGAGAAGGAGGAGTATTCTTCAAAAACATTAATGTCATAAAAGACAAAGAAAGGCTACTGGAGTGTTCCATATTAAAGGAAGTTAAGTGATATGTCAAATATCTTGTCCTGAATTGGATTCTGGACTGAGGGGGGAAATGTTATAAAGGCTGTCATTGGGTCAACTGAAAAAATTAATGGATCAATGATAAAGCATTATATGAATGTTAAGTTTTCTTTTTTTAAGATTTATTTTTTAGTCGTAGTTGCACATGATACCTTTATTTTATTTATTTATTATTATGTGGTGCTGAGGATTGAACCCAGGGCGTCGCATATGCTAGGTGAGAGCTCTACCGCTGAGCCACAACCCCAGCCCGAATGTTAAGTTTTCTAATGCCATTAACTATCCTATAATTATGAAAGAGAATTTCCCTAGTTCTTTGGAAGTGTATACTTAATGAAACAGGAGAAAAAGACACACAGACACATCCAAGAGCTAAAAGACATTACACAAATGACAAGGCAAATGGAATAAAACTTTAATGCTCTAGGGTACTGGCAATTGGGTGTTCTTTGTACTATTTTTATTCTTGCAACCTTTCTGTAAATTGAAGAAAAAAAGGATTTTTAGGAAGTTACTGTAATTGATTAATGACAAAAGGTGATGAGGATTGGTTCTAAGTGAGTGATCAGGCAGGGCAGGGTGGTACGTGCCTGTTGTCCCAGCTACTCAGGAGGCTGAGGCAGGAGGATCCAGGAGTTTGAGGCCAGCCTGGGCAACTTAGCAAGACCCCATCTCAAAATCAAAACCAAGCCGGGCGCGGTGGCGCACGCCTGTAATCCCAGCACTTTGGGAGGCTGAGTCAGGAGGATCGCGAGTTCAAAGCCAGCCTCAGCAATGGCGAGGCACTTAGCAACTCAGTGAGACCCTGTCTCTAATAAAATACAAAAAAAGGGCTGGGGATGTGGCCCAGTGGTCTAGTGCCGCTGAGTTCAATCCCCCGGGTACCAAAAAAAAAAAAAAAAAAAAAAAAAAAAAAAAAATCAAAACCAAAGGCAAAGCAAGATATGTGAATGGGAATGAGAAAGTGTTTGGGGGGGGGTGAATGTAAATGAAAAAAAAAAAAAAGACAAATCAAAGGCAATAAATAATAGGACTGGGACCAAATCCTTAATGAGGAGTTAGAACCTAAACGCTGGGAATACCCAAAGGATGCACATGCAGCCAAGTGTTTTGGAGTCTACAAAATAGAGATGATTAGAATTCAGGTCTGTAAATTCCATGCCAGACAACAAATGGCAACCCCTGGAGATGTGTGTCCGTAAGGTTTCCTGGGTGTGTTCCCTAAGGTGACCTGGTATTTTTTTTTTTGACTGGGGTGGGGGTACCAGGGATTGAACTCAGAGATACTCAACCACTGAGCCACATCCCTAGCCCTGTTTTGTACTTTATTGTGAGATAGGGTCTCACTGAGTTGCTTAGCGCCTCGCCGTTGCTGAAGCTGGCTTTGAACTTGCGATCCTCCTGTCTCAGCCTCCTGAGCCACTGGGATTACAGGCGTGCGTCATGGCGCCTGGCCCATAAAGTGATCTGGGAGCCCCATCTTAGACTAGGAGAAGGAAGTCCATGGTAGATGGGGTGGGGGTGTTCAGAATGGAGAGCAAAGCAATGAGAGGGGCGCTCATCTGAGGATCTCTTCCACCTGAGAAGTGTGCAGCTGGAGAAGGTCAGTATACACTACAAAGAAGCCAGGAGCTGGGGCTGGGGTTGTAGCTCAGTGGTAGAGTGCTTGCCTAGCACGTGCTTGGCCTGGGTTCGATCCTCAGCACTACATAAAAATAAAACGCACTGTGTGCAACTAAAAGCAAATAAATAAATATTTAAAAAAAGAAGCTGAGAGGAAAAAAGGAATGGTGTGTATTTGGGAGACTAGGATAGAACATATACACACAGGTAGGGGGGTCTTTTTTTTTTTTCTGGTACTGGGGATTGAACTCAGGGCACTTGACCACTGGGCCACTTCCCCAGCCCTTTTTTGTACTTTATTAGAGACAGGGTCTCACTGAGTTGCTAAGTGCCTCGCCATTGCTGAGGCTGGCTTTGAACTCGCGATCCTCCTGCCTCAGCCTCCCAAGTGCTGGGATTATAGGCGAGCGCCACCACCTGTAGGGGGGTCTTTAACACTCTGCATTTAGCAGACCACAGTGGCAAGATTAGGATGGCATCTGCCCAGAGCACAAACTCTACATAATCATCCCTCCAGAGGGAATCGGATTCCAGCACTACCACTTGCGCAACACAGGGCAGACCCAGAGAAATCCATTTCAAGGTGAAAAGGCAATGGTGGCTGGAGCGCCTGCTTCTACGCTGCCCTTGTTCTGCACTCCAATGAGGTGACCTTCACGGAGGATGGCTCAAGCCCTCATTAAAGCAGCTGGCATAAATGTTGAACCTTTTCAGCTTGGCTTGTTTGCAAAGACTCTGGCCAATGTCAACATCAGGAGCCTCATCTGCAATGCAGGGGCTGACAGACCTGCTCT
Organism: Tamias sibiricus; assembly: GCA_025594165.1. NCBI lineage: Eukaryota > Metazoa > Chordata > Mammalia > Rodentia > Sciuridae > Tamias > Tamias sibiricus. The sequence goes on along the minus strand of CM046667.1, from coordinate 18,316,380 downwards.
AGCAGCTGGTGCTGCAGCAGCAGGAGGTCCCGCCCTTTCAACACTGCTGCTGCTGCTACTGCTGCTCCCTACAGGGCAGAAGCAAGCAGAAGTAAAGAAAGAAGAATCTGGTCTGAGGATCCTTCTTTACTAAAGAATGGGCTTTACTAAACCCCTACTGTAACTGTTCAATAAAAAGGTGAACTTTTATTTAAAAAAAAAAAAAGATGGGGGGGAGCCAGGTGTGGTGGCGCACGCCTGTAATCCCAGCACTTGGGAGGCTGAGGCAGGAGGATCACGAGTTCAAAGCCAGCCTCAGCAATGGCAAGGCACTTAGCAACTCAGTGAGACCCTGTCTCTAATAAAATGCAAAAAAAAGGGCTGGGGATGAGGCCCAGTGGTCGAGTGCCCCTGAGTTCAATCCCCAGTACCAAAAAAAAAAAAAAAAAAAAAAGGTGGGGGGAAGTGGGCAAATTTTGCAAAATGCATAGCCAGAGAACTGACTCTGGAAAAAAGTGTCTTCATTACCACAAAGCCACCAACAAGGAAGACCTCTGGCAGTTAGGACAGCTATAGCTGAAGGAAACATAAGGCTGGTGACCTAGCAGGTACTTCAAAAGAGGTTTTGAAAGCTGGGTGCGGTGGCACATGTCTGCAATCCCAAAACTTGGGAGGCTGAGACAAGAGGATTGAGAGTTCAAAGCCAGCCTCAGTAACAGCGAGGTGCCAAGCAACTCAGTGTGACCCTGTCTATACATAAAACACAAAAAATGGCTGTGGATGTGGCTCAGTGGTCGAGTGCCCCTGAGTTCAATCCCTGGTACCCCCACCCCCTCAAAAAAAAGAGGTTTTGAAGACCAAGGGGTAATCATGACAGGCTCTTGGGAGAATGAATGCTGTCTTGGAATATTTTTGTAGAAATAACCCTTTTACTGCAATAGTGAAATGGAAGGCACATCCTATCATATATCAAGTGTGAGAAAAGTTATGCGTAAGTGTGGATGGATGCACGGATGGCTGGAGAGATGAACACATGGTTCATTCTTTGGTTCATCCTAAACCAGCAAATGGTGGCAATTATCATCCACATTCTGTTAATTTTTTTGGTACCAGGGTTTGAACCCAGGGGCACTCAACCACTAAGCCACATCCCCATCCCTTTTTGCATTTTATTTAGAGACAGGGTCTTGCTAAATTGCTTAGGGCCTCACTATATTGCTGAGGCCTGCTTTGAACTCACAATCCTCCTGCCTCAGCCTCTCAAGCTGCTGGGATTACAGGTATGCACCACCAGACATGGCTACATTCCACTAATTTTAAGATAATATAAACAGGGGCTGGGGTTGTGGCTCACTGGTAGAGTACTTTCCTAGCATGTGTGAGGCCCAGGGTTCAAGTCTCAGCCCCACATATAAATAAAATAAAGGTCCATTTACAACTAAAATATATATATATATTAAAAAAAGATAATATAAACATATTTTCATACTTTAGAGAAAAAGACATTAGAGTACAGAGCCCCAAGACTTTTCCCTCACACATTTTACTAAATGTTTGGTGCCCATGTTAAGTCCTTTACCTTGAGTCACCTCTCCCAGTACTGCTTATCCTCAGATGAGGTCATCCCAAGGCCCAAGTTACTGGGTATGAAGGAGACTGCCCCTCCCACCCCTGATTCTTCTGAAATTGCTCTTTGTAGGGTGGCCAATAACCTCTTGATTATCTAAACTCCTAAGGATACTTCTTAATTCTTTTCTCTCTACAGGTTTCCTTTATCTGTAAAATGATAAGGAAAGTACTTCACTGGGTGCTGTGACCATGAAAAGAATAAATGCAGGAGAAACATTCCCCCCTAGTGCTTTTTGTTGGTGGTGCTGGGGACAGAACTGGGGCCTTTCCCATGCTAGTCAAGTGCTCTATCACTGAGCTAAGCTGCCAGCCCTGCATGGTGCCTTTTCTCATGGTTACTATAACTGGACCTCTCAGCCTATCTGTGAGATAGGCTGACTGTACTCTCCTGGAAATTCTCCCCCTCTGGGCTTCTTCCATTGTTTGTCTTGCCTAGCAGTCTTCTCTCTTGGGTAAATGGGCATTGGAATTATTTTTTGTAGTGCTGGGCAATCAGATCCAGGACTCTATGCATGCTAAGCATGCATTCAATCACTAAGCTACACCCCTAGCTCGTAGGCTTTTTGTGTGTGTGAGGGGGGAAGTACTAGGGACTCAACCCAGCGGCACTTTGCCACTAATCTGTATCCTTAGCCCTTTTTGAGACAGGATCTGGCTAAGTTGCTATAAGGCTAACCTTGAACTTGCAATCCTCCTCTCTTAGCCTCTTTCAGTCACTGGGATTACAGGTGTGCACACCATCATGCCTGGTTGGGCACTGTTTTACTTTTTTTTTTTTTTTTTTTTTTGGTACCGGGGATTGAACTCAGGGGCACTCGTCCACTGGGTCACATCCCCAGCCCTTTTTTGTATTTTATTTAGAGACAGGGTCTCACTGAGTTGCTAAGTGCCTCACCATTGCTGAGGCTGGCTTTGAACTCGGGATCCTCCTGCCTCAGCCTCCCAAAGTGCTGGGATTATAGGCGTGCGCCACCGCGCCTGGCTGTTTTACTTTTTTAAAAATATTTTTTAGTTGTTGATGGACCTTTATTTTATTTATTTATATGTGGTGCTGAGTATCGAACCCAGTGCCTCACACATGCCAGGCGAGTGCTCCTCCACTGAGCCACAACTCCAGCCCCATGGGCAATGGTTTTGATGGTAGATTTCAGTTTTGTCACTTATCAGTTGGGTGACTTTCAGCGAATTACTAATTTTGCTGACTGCATCTTTTCTTTCTTTCTTTGGTACTGGGGATTGAACTCAGGGGCACTCAACCACTGAGCCACATCCCCAGCCCCTTTTTGTATTTTATTAGAGACAGGGTCTCACTGAGTTGCTAAGTGCCTCGCCATTGCTGAGGCTGGCTTTGAACTCATGATCCTCCTGCCTCAGCCTCCCAAGTGCTGGGATTACAGGTGTGTGCAACTGCATCTTTTCTGAAATGAGATGCTATATACAAAATGCCAGCTATTTAGCAGGCACCAGATAACTGTCAATTCCTTCCATTCCTCTCCTCCCAAAATACTGTGGATATTCTCATCTCCCTTCATGCTTGACACACTCTTCATGGAAGAGCTCATCCATTTTTATGTGACTGGACTATTAATCTGTATCACTAGACTGAATTTTGTTCTATGCTTTAGATGGAAGAAAATGACTGCAGGAACCAGATCATTTATTTAAAGCTGCACTCATGAACATGACTTTCTATAATGATGGAAATGTTCTATATGTGCAGGGTCCATACAGAAGTCATTAGCCTTCTGCTGGGTGGGGTGGTGCATGCTTGTAATCCCAGTGACTTGGGAGGCTGAGACAGGAAGATCTTAAATTCAAGGCCAGCCTTGGCAATTTAGTGAGACCCTGTCTTAAAATAAAATAAATAAATAAAGAAGGGCTCAGTGGTAAAGTGCCCCTGGGTGAAAACTCTAGCACCCAAAATAAATAAATAAATAAATAAATAAATAAGTTTATTAATTAATTTTAAAACAACAACAACAACAACACTAACAATAAAAAGAAAGTCATTAGCCCTCCTGAGTAGTTACTGAGCACTTGAAATGTGGCTAGTGCAACTAAGAGACCACATTTTCTCCAGATAAACCATCTGTGTTCTCTTCTCTGCCTCTGTATCCTTTCCTCTCACCAGGATGTCTAATGGGCACCTCAAAACTGAAATCGCCTCCAGATCTTTCAGTCCCATTCCCCTCACAGTTCCTGTCGCAGAGGTACCAGCTCCTATAGCAAGCAGCCCACCAGGATCAGTTTTGTTGTTTCCATTTAATTAACAAGTTATGCAGTTATGCTACCTTGTGTAGTTTATTTGTCCAAAAGAGCTTTTCACACTTTTTTTTTGTACTAGGGATTGAACCCAGGGCCACTCTTCCCACCTGCTTCACACGTTAATTTTTTTTCCTTTTCTTTTTGGGTACTAGGGATTGAACTCAGGGCACATGACCACTGAACCCCATCCCCAGCCCTATTTTGTATTTTATTTAGAGACAGGGTTTCACTGAGTTGCTTAGTGCTTCCCTTTTGCTAAGGCTGGCTTTGAACTCACGAATCTCCTGCCTCAGCCTCCAGAGCTACTGGTATTACAGGCGTATGCCACTGTGCCCGGCTGCTTCACATTTTATCTATTTTTTAGTTGTAGATAGACACAATACCTTTATCACATTTAAAAAGATTTAATATAGTTTTTCAGTTGTAGATTGACACAATATCTTTTTTTTCTTAAATATTTATTTATTTGCTTTAGTTGTACACAATGTGTTTATTTGTACGTGGTACTGAGGGTTGAACCCGGGCCGCGCACGCGCTAGGCGAGCACTCTACCGCTGAGCCACAACCCCAGCCCTGACACAATATCTTTTAAAAATTATTTTATGTGGTGCTGAGGTTCGAACCTAGTGCCTCACACATGCTAGGCAAGTGCTGTACTGCTGAGCTACAGCCCTAGCCCCTGCTTCACACTTTTGAATTCACCTAGGCACAATACTACCTGGTGGGAACTTATCATCAGCTGAACTGTGGCACAGATCAAACTGAATCTATGCTTCTTTTGCCAAATTCAAATACAGGAGGTTGGTTTTAGATATGCATATCACCAAATGCTAAATGTAGGCACTTTTGAGACCTTATAACCGCAAACATTTAATCAGGCATTTGTCAGCAAAGAAACCCCAGGACTTTTCATGGTGGTATCAGTTGCAGGTGTCGTGGCTCCCCCAGAAAGCTACTCTGTTTCTTTTAAATAGAACAGGAAGGGCATCAGGACTTGATAAGTGCCCTTTAGGTACACAGTGTTCACTGCGCTGGGCATGTGGTATGAAATGAGCAATGAAAGCTTACTTGCCCTTTCAGAGCCAACTCCCTAGGAAGGGCTGTTACAGGCTGACCTCACACACTGTCCCAGTCACTGGGAACAATTTACTCCCTTTCTTTAAACCACAAATGTTTATCAGTATGTCTCCCCCACTAGTCTTTGTGCAATCCAAAGGATGGGGGCTGTTACATACACTTTTTTTTTTTTTTTTTTTACCAGGGACAGAACTCAGGGACACTCAACCACTGAGCCACATCTCCAGCCCTTTTTTGTATTTTATTAGAGACAGGGTCTCACTGAGTTGCTAAGTGCCTCGCCATTGCTGACGCTGGCTTTGAACTCGTGATCCTCCTGCCTCAGCCTCCCAAGTGCTGGGATGACAGGCATGCGCCACCACGCCTGGCTACATATACTCTTTTTTTGATGCTGGAATGGAACCCAGGTCATTGTGTGTGCTGAGCACACATTGTACCACTGAGCTATATCCCCAGCCTCATACACATTTAAAAAAATATTTTTAAGTTGTTCATGGTCCTTTATTTCATTTATTTGTTTTTATCTGTTGTGCTGAGGATCAAACCCAGTGCCTCACACATGCTGGGCAAGCGCTCTACCGCTGAGCCACAACCCCAGCCCTCATACACATTTTTTAAAAATCTCATAGCCTTGGTGTGGTTCCAGCATATAACAGGTATTTAATAAAACTTGGCAGTTAAGTAAGATAAAACTATACCATACCAGACTTTCTTGTGTTCTGCTCCTCGACAAATTTTTTCTGTTCCTTCTGAAAATCTCCTATAATTGTCTGTTGAAAATAATTAACATAAAGAATCAAATTATGTAATTGCCTTTTTTTTGTACTAGGGATTGAACCAGAGGAGCTTTACCACAGAGCCACAACCCCAGCCCTTTTTATTTTAAGAAAGAGTCTCACTAGGGCATCTAAGTTGCTGAGGTTAGCCTTGAACTTGCTATCCTCCTGCCTCAGTCTCCTGAATCACTGGGATTACAGGTGTTCACCACTGCACCTGGCTCAAATTACTTTGAAAAGTTTACTAATCGATAACAATTTACATTCAAGATTTTGAAGTCTAATGGAAACATTTTATTCATTTCCTTGGAATAAAAAGGCTAAAAATGTGATACTTCTCCATTTTGCCAAGAAGAGTGGATCCTTTAGTGTTTTTCAATTTTGAGTATAAAACTTCCTTTATGACACAATATCTCTTCAAATTAAAAAAATGAAACCCAACTTAAAACAATAAAGGAAGCTGGGCACAGTGATGTAAGCCTATAATCACAGCAACTGGGAAGGCTGAGGCAAGAGGATAGTGAGTTCAAAGCCAGCCTCAGCAAAAGCGAGGCACTCAGCAACACAATGAGACCTTGTCTCTAAATAGAATACAAAATAGGGCTGGGGATGTGGCTCAGTTGTTGAGTGCCCTTGAGTTTAATTCCCAGTACCAAAAACAAAAACAATAAAGGACATGTTGAATCTCATTCTAATAGAGTATGCAAAACAGAAACATCTAACAACATATCTAAGTCTTAGTTGATGACTTCTTTAGTTCAAATCATTACCAACATGAGTGAAATTCCCTAGGCTTGCACATTAGCACTGGAAAAAAAAATGAACAAACTTTCTGCTTAAGAGTCTTAACAGAGTTGTTCTGAATGGGCTTGGACTTTAACAAACTTAACCATATTACACAAAGGCATAAATAGACCCTGAGATAGCCATAGTTTATTACTAAATTCACAACATGAAAAGTTTGCTATAATTCAACAGTATTAATGCATTTCAACTATATTAAAAGAGAAACCAAAGCTATTTATAACCAAATCATTAATACCTCCATCACTTACTGTACAGGGAGAAAGAAAAAAAAAGAGACTCAACAATCAAGATTTTTATTAGAATATGATACCCTACTTGGGTTTAAAAAAAGTTCATAAGAGGGGACTGATTGTATTAGGTGCTAATGAATTTCATATACTTCCCCTTCCAAAAGATATTTAAGTATACCTTTTCAATGATGTCATCTATTTTTCCTTCTTCTACAGATCTCTTTATTGTTTGTGCTGTTTCAGTAACTGATTCAGTTATCTTTTTTGTGGCAGCACTTGCAAAATTAAACAGATAGTCTGTAAAGGATAAAAAAAAGATTAATGTTTCATTCCAGTACAATGGTTAGAGGTGTCCCCAGGACTTGCTTTGATATCAAAATCTGTGGATGCTAAAGTCTCTCATATTGTTACAATTATTTTGGTATAGTCAGGCACAGTGACTGACTATAATCACGCCTGTAATCCCAGCACTTGGGAGGCTGAGGCAGGAGTATCGCAAGTTCAAAGCCAGTCTCAGCAATGGCGAGGCACTTAGCAACTCAGTGAGACCCTGTCCTGTCTCTAACTAAAATACAAAATAGGGCTGGGGATGTGGCCCAGTGGTTGAGTGCCCCTGAGTTCAATCCCCGGTACCACCACCACCACTACTACTACTACTGCTACTACTACTACTAATTATTATTATTATTATTTGGGGTACTAAGGGTTGAACCTAGGGGTGCTAACCACTGAGATACATCCCCCAGCCCTTCTCTTACATTTAGAGACAGGGTCTCACTGAATTGCTTAGGGCCTTGCCAAGTTGCTGAGGTAGGCCTTAAACTCACAATCTTCCTGCCTCAGCCTCCTGAGCTACTGGGATTACACATCATACACATTTTTTTTTCTTTTTTGGTGATGCTGGGGATTGAACCCACGGCCTTAAGCATGCTAGGCAAGCACTCTATCAACTGAGCTATATCCCCAGCTGCTGCTGCAATTATAGGTGGGCACCACATCACATTCACAAGATAACTTATGCACATTCCCCCATATGATTCTGTTATATCTCTAGATTACTTATAATACCTAATACAATACAAATGCTATATAAACAGTTGTTATACTATACTGTTTAGGGAATAATGACAGGAAAAGTCTATACATGTTTAGTATCGACAGAATTTCAAGTATTTTCGACCCATGACTGATTTAATCAACAGATGTGGAACCCACAGATATTGTGTTTCTCCCTTAAATAGAGATTTTTTTTTTTGTACCAGGGTTTGAACTCAGGGGCACTTGACCACTGGACCACACCCTTAGCCCTTTTTAAAATTTTATTAGAGACAGGGTCTCACTGAGTTGCTAAGTGCCTCACCATTGCTGAGGCTGGCTTTGAACTCGCAATCCTCCTGCCTCAGCCTCCCAAGTGCTGGGATTACAGGCGTGCACCACCGCGCCCGGCTCCCATTTTATTTTTTATATTTAGACAGGGTATTGCTAAGTTGCTTAGGTTCTCACTAAGTTGCTAGTGCTGGCCTCAAACTTGTGATCCTCCTGCCTCAGCTTCCCAAGCTGCTGGGATAACAGGCATGCACCACTGCACCTGGCTCTTATAAAATCTTTATATAATGTAATCTCAGCACTTGGGAGGCTGAGGCAGGAGGATCGCGAGTTCAAAGCAAGCCTCAGCAACGGTGAGGCACTTAGCAACTCAGTGAGACCCTGTCTCTAATAAAATTAAAAAAAGGGCTGAGGATGTGGCCCAGTGGTCGAGTGCCCCTGAGTTCAATCCCCAGTACCAAAAAATAAAATTAAATTAAAAAAAAAAGTAAAATGGGGGCTGGGGATGTAGGTAGTTGGTAGAGTGCTTGCCTTGTATGAACAAGTCCCTGGGTTCAATCTCCAGCACCACCAAAAAAAAAAAAAAGGTAGGGATACAGCTCAATTGTAAAGCACCCCAGGTTCCATCCTCAGTACAAAAGGAAAAAAAAAGTAGGTGCCCCTGAGATATGTTCCCTTGATATATATATATATATATATATATATATATATATATATATATATATATATTTTTTTTTTTTTTTTTTGGGTGTGTGTGTCGGGGACAACAATATCTATAATGCTCTATTGATAACTTGGTGAATGTCCATTAGGGCAGGGACTGAGACTGTCTGATCCACTACTATATCCCCAACTGGGTGACCAATAAGTACTTGTCGAATGGATGGACCTAATAAACTCTGAGCTTTAGGGAGAACATCATTTCTTTGGTTACAAATAGTTTAATATGCAACATGTTATGATAAAATGTATAAACAGTCATGCTATTATGTAAAAATATTCTTTGTAGATAAAGAAACAAAGTTTTAAAAGAACAGTATTCCTTTTAAGATTTTCTCATAGCTGGCTGAGGTGGTACATGCCTATAATCCCAGTAATTTGGGAGGCTGAAGAAGGTGGATTGCAAATTCAAGGCCAGCTTCAGCAACTTAGCCGGACCCTGTCTCAAAAGGAAAAATTAAAAGGTCTGGGCTGGGGTTGTGGCTTAGTGGTATAGCACCCCTGGGTCCAACCCACAGCATCAAAACTAATTTTTTTTTTTTCCTTCAGAAATCCATTTTGAATTTAAACTGTCATTTTTATCTAAGGGAGAAATTTCATTAAAAAAACTGGTCTTTTAGCATAATAATCTCAATTCTCATATTTTAGTGACTACCTGGGCAGTTTACCAATCACACTGAGGCTTGAGAAAGCACAGTTCTCACCTTCTAGGAATTTCTTCGCCTAAATAAATAAAGGAATCAAAGACAACAAGAGGATTCATTCAACTGGGCAGGCCGAAGACTGCTATCTTTGGAAGGGCTTTGTGTGTGTGTGTGTTGTGTGTGTGTGTGTGTGGTTCTGGGGATCAAACCCAGGGCCTTGCATGTTTTAGGCAAGCTCTCTACCACTGAGTTATACCTCCATCCCCCAAAAGGTCTGCTTTCAAGGTTGGCTATTGGCTAGTATTTGGGAACTTGGATTTCGGGAGGGTTTCTACCACTCCCCAAACTGGTAAGAGTGGCTCACTGTACTTTGTGTGAATATTATGGTTCATGGTGAATACCTGCTTTCCTTCTGGAGCCTGGAATTACAGTACATTGTAGACATAGGGTGCCTGTGTGACCCGCCCTCAATAAAAACCCTGGGTACTCATTCTCTAATGAGATTCCCTGGTAGAGAACATTTCACATGTATTGTCGCAACTCACTGCTGGAGGAATTAAGCATGTCCTGTGAATCCACTGGCTTCCCCTGGACTTTGCCTCATGAACGTTTTCCTTTTGCTGACCTTGCCATCTTCACTGTGATAAATCAAGAGCTGTGAGTCCTCCTAACCAACCATCAAACTGGGGTGATTTTGGCGACTTGAAGGGCAGCCAATTATTACTATTACCCACATCTAATCAGAAAATTCTTTTCACTTCTCATCTGACATTTTCACCTGTCAGTTTTTAGGTCTGACATGTTACAAAACAAAAATAATTTCTAAAGCAAGATTTTTCTCTTTTGAACTAAAACCCTCAATTTTTTTTTCTTTTTTTGGTGCCAGGGATTGAACTCAGGGGCACTCGACCACTGGGCCACATCCCCAGTCCTTTTTTGTATTTTATTAGAGATAGGGTCTCACTGAGTTGCTAAGTGCCTCGCCATTGCTGAGGCTGGTTTTGAACTTGCGATCCTCCTGCCTCAGCCTCCCAAGTGCTGGGATTACAGGTGTGTGCCACTGCGCTTGGCTTAAAACCCCCAATTCTAAAGGATATTGTGCATAAGCCATGGGATTCAAGCTCATTTGTACTGTGTATCTGACTCTGTCATCAGAACTGTGGTCACTGGAACTCAATTAGATAGTCTATTTCTACATGAAATCAGACACATACTTTCCTATGTACACATATTAATTTTTTAGTCTTCATAGTTTGTAAGTCAGGCATCTGGAACTTGAGATGGATTTTCTCTATAGGAAAAAAAAAAGGGAGGATGCCTTAATTCACAAAGTGCCATTGTAATGGCAATCCTCAAAAGAGCAAGTAGAAGAGGTGGCCAGACCTCCATTCCTGGGCACAGACTAGTTTTATAGGGACTATCTGAAAAAGCCATAACTTGAAAATATTGGCCACCTTCCCAAGAGTATAAACTGTGTGAATGGGCTGGGGTTGTGGCTCAGTGGTAGAGTGTTTGCCAAGCATGTGTGAGGAACTGGGTTTGAGTCTCAGCACCGCATATAAATAAATAAATAGGCCCATCGACAACTAAAAATATATATTTAAAAACAACAACAACAACAACTGTATGAATGACTTGGATTTTAAAAACTTCCAGAGATACAGGGTATTTTTTGTTGTTTTGTTTTTTAAGAGTCCAGATAATGCTCTGATTTGGTTGACTAACAAACACCAACCAACCAATCTGCACTGAATATAAGTTACTTTGGGGCACGGTGCCTTTAAGGGGAAAGGAAGAATTTTTTTTTGTACCAGGCATAGAAACCAGGGGCACTTAACCACTGAGCCACATCCTCAGCCCTTTTCTGTATTTTATTTAGAGACAGGGTCTCACTGAGTTGCTTAGGTCCTCACTAAATTGCTGAGGTTGGCTCTGACCTCACAACACTCCTGCCTCAGCCTCCTGAGTCACTGGGATTACAGCTGTGTGCCACCAGCTGAAAGGAGGAATTCTTCAGTGAGTTCCCATTTTTGAAGACAGTGACATAGGACATCATAAACTTATTGGGGGAGGGGGACAAAGATCCAAGGATCAGGTTTGGTTTTGGGTAAGGGAGAGGAATGTAGCCTGGACGTCTACCACTGGTAAATGGTGAGTGGCCTAAATTCACAAATAGATCACTACCAACCAGAAAGCACCTAAGGCCTGGTCTTGGAAGGCAGGCACTTAACAAAAGTGTGCAGAACAAAGGAGGTTCCTAGGAGAATCCATGTAGATTTCAAAAGCCTAAAGAAACCAATCTACTCATGGGGAATCAGGCTCAGAGATGCTTAATTTCAGTTTTCAAAATATAGATGAATCTTCTTAAAGATAATACACCTCTTGAGGATCAATATGTAGAAATAAAAACTATCTGATCACCTATCTTATTTCTCTCAAAGTTTGTGTATATACTAGACCCTTTACACTGTCCTAGAACCACATAAATTTTAGAAGCAAGAGCTTTCATTTATTCTGAAACTTTCAAATCACAAACAATGTGTGAGTGGGCAGGTACTTCCATCTAACCTCAGTCTCCTCAAATATCAAAAGAGAACCTGGTGAGAAAAAAAAAGATGGCAACATTAGCTCCAAAGTAGTTCATCCTTATCAAAACTACATTTTTTTCCCCCTTTGTGATGCGGGAGATTGAGCTCATGATGTCATAAATGCTAGGCAAGTGCTCCACCCTGAGCCATGCTCCCAGCCCCCCAGAAGACATTTACTAAAACACTGTTCAGAGTTCTTTATTACTAAATTTAAATATGAGGTTTTAAATGGACAGTAAAGCCCTAAGTTTTAAGAAACCAACTTTGATACTCCCCTTATGACATGAAAATGGTTCTATTTAATCATGTAAATACCTTTGCGCTACAGTTCACAGTTCATAACTTTGTCCCACTTTTATCTATCCCAGCCACCTAATAGACCCTCTCAGCTCTAGCTAAGCTTATGTTTCTTGAAGGTTTCTTCATAATCAGAATCACTACAGCATGCGTTTACATTCTTCATGCCTATTGTTCCCTCCACCCCACAACTAAACTATAAATTCAAAAAAGAGTATAGCTTTGACAGCGTGGTGGTGCATGCCTGTAATCCCAGCAGCTCGGGAGGCTAAGACAGGAGGATCGTGAGTTCAAAGCCAGCCTCAGCATTTTAGCGAGGAGCTAAGTAACTCAGTGAGACCTGTCTCTAAATAAAATACAAAATAGGGCTGGGGATGTGGCTCAGTGGTCAAGTGCCCCTGAGTTCAATCCCCAGTACATGGCCCCCCACTGCCAAAAAAAGGCCCCGCTTTGAAATTAGATTAAAATGCTACCTCTACCACTTACTATCAGCCTAACTTCAATCCAATAGCTCTGGGCTTGTTCCCCCAACTCACTGGGGATGTTAAATCCATTTTGTCCCACCATCCCAGATGTGGATCACCTGTAAAAACTTAAATTGAGCAACAAACATATCACTTATGGTAACTTCAAAATAGTATTTGAACATCTGTGTTCAAAGAACTGAAAACTGGGGACCTAATGGATTAACAGATGAAATAAGACATGGTTCATAAAACATCTAGTAATGCGACAACTGACCACTCTTCCCATCTCAAGAAAAAGGGGCCGGGCGCGGTGGCGCACGCCTGTAATCCCAGCACTTGGGAGGCTGAGGCACTTAGCAACTCAGTGAGACCCTGTCTCTAATAAAATACAAAAAAGGGCTGGGGATGTGGCCCAGTGGTCAAGTGCCCCTGAGTTCAATCCCCGGTACCAAGAAAAATTAAAAAAAAAAAAAAAAAAAAAGGAAAGAAAAAGGTCCCATTTCTCTTTTAAGATGACCAACCAGGACCGAAGCATTCAGCAACTGTCAATTTACTTGAGATAACATGTTCTACCCTAAGGGCAAAAAAACATTTTTTCCAACTGACTCCAGTCATGTTCCCTGGGGTGGTGGGGTCAAGGTGAAATGTGACCTGTTGAACAAAACAGATTATTTGTAAAACCTGCTTCACTGCTGTTAAAAAAAAACTTTGCAGAGAGCTGGAGTTGCAGCTCAGCGGTAGAGTACTTGCCTAGCTTTCACAAGGACCGATCTACATTCGCTAACAAGCACAGCGCTTATACTATTTTAAACCCCCCCCCCCCCAAAAAAAAGTTAAACTAAGTAAGAGGAAATTGTGATTTAAAAAACAAACAAACAAAACCAAAAAAACTTTCCAGGATGGCATGTCACCAGGAACTTCAGGGACAGGACTTGACTGCTAGACGAAACTTTGGCTTTGCGGATTCTTACCAATCTCTCGCGTCTTGAAGAGGACTTGATCCTCAAATACACCTTCCTCCCCGGCCCCCGCTCCTGTCAGCCAGTCGGGCCCGCAACCCAGGGACACCTCCCACCCCCTTTTCAATTCAGGGGTCGCGAGAGACTCACTGCTGAGGCCTTTGGCCTGGTGGAGGAACTCTTGGTCCTCCGTTGGCTGCTGCTCTTCCTCCGTGGACTCCACAACCGTCTCCGACGGCTGCTCGGGTGGAGTGTCTCCCGCTGGCGGCCCGTCTCTTTGGGCTGGCTCGTCCGCCGCAGCGGGCTGCAGCAAGCCAAACCAACTACTCAGCCCTCGGAACATCCCGCCCGCGGGGCCGCTACCGCGGCCGGATCACCCGAGACCCCTGCGGGAGCTGCCCCCTAGCTACTGGACTCTACGAGACTCCCTGGGAAATGGCCGGAAGTCGCAGAGACGTTGGTAACCGCCCATCTACCATCTACCCCCTTCTGTGACGACGCTACCGGTGAACGCGCATGCCTCATTTCCGTCCTAAGGCTCCACCTAACCCCCCCCCCCCCACGTCGATTGTGACGTATTGGTTGCAAGCGTGGAAAGGACAAAGGGCTTTCCCGGAGTAGCTCAGCCCCACTCCGCCCCTTTTCCTCCTTCCCAGCTTTGTAGGTGATTTACCCGAGTGTTTGGACAGCTTTTTTGTCACATCCCTGCCTAGTTTCATTTTATGGTTGCCTCTAAGCAGCTTGGCTGGTGACATAGCCTCGACTTTTCAGGTCTAGCTGGACCGGCCCCCGCGGAAATGAGTATCTTTAGCTTCCCCTGAGCCCAAGTCAAAACTAACCCAAGGCTTCTTTTTTTAATTGTTTTCTGAGTAGTTATACGTGGTATATAATGTATTATGGTATACAATACATTTTGACATACATATATGGAGTATAACTTCTCATTCTTCTGGTTGTACCTGATGTAGAATTACATTGGTCGCATGGGGAATGGGAATAGGAAAGAAAGTAAAATGAATCGCGCATTACTATCCTAACCCAAGTCTTCCAATTTACAGGGAGAACAAAGGCTACTTGTGCATTTTATTAGACTCCTAATTCAGCAGAAACTTTGAAAAAGATTATGATGCTTATAATTGGAAATTTGGACACTGGATAATTGTGAAATTAAGGAATTGTGAAAATTTGAAAAGTTTTAGTGGAGCACACCTATAATTCCAACGACTCTGGAGGCTGGGGACAGATGGCAAGTTTGAGGCCATCCCCTCTACAACTAAACGAGGCTCTCAGCAACTTAGACCCCGTCTTAAAATAAAAAAATAAAAGGACTGGGGATGTAGTTCAGTGGTAAAATGCCCCTGGGTTCAACCCCAGTACCAAAAAAAACAAAAACAAAAACAAAAAAGTAGTAATGGTATTATATATGTATGTTCTTAAACTTTTTATATTTTAGAGAGTCGTACTGTACTGAGAAATTGACCAAAGAAATGATACCATGTATGGAATTTGCTTCAAATTAATACAACATGGGGGCAAATGGACAGGGTTATAGATTAGACAAATCTGGCCATGGGTTGGTAATTATTGACACTGGGTGATTATGTCTATTACATATATATGTGCATGTGTGTGTATGTATATATATGTATGTATATATATATATATATATATACAAGTATGATAGGAAAGTCTGGAATTTGAGTCAGAAGTCTAGGATAGAAGGTCTAACTCAACCACCCACTGGGTGAATAATCTTGACTTTTTACTTGTCTTTTTTGGCCCTTCAAGTTTCCTCCTCTGAGCAGAGCAGAGTAGCACACACCCCTAATACCAGTGGCTCTGCAGGCTGAGGCAGGAGGATTGTAAATTCAAAGCTAGCCTCAGCAATTTAGCAAGGGCTTAAGAAATTTAGTGAGATATCTCTCAAAATAAAAAATAAGCCGGGCGCGGTGGCGCACGCCTGTAATCCCAGCACTTTGGGAGGCTGAGACAGGAGGATCGCGAGTTCAAAGCCAGCCTCAGCAATGGCGAGGCACTTATCAACTCAGTGAGACCCTGTCTCTAAATAAAATACAAAAAAGGGCTGGGGATGTGGCCCAGTGGTCGAGTGCCCCTGAGTTCAATCCCCGGTACCACAAAAAAAATAAAATAAAATAAATAAAAAAAAAATAAAAATAAAAATGGGCTGGGGATGTGGCTCAGTGGTGAAGCACCTCTGGATTCAATCCCCGTACAAAAAAAAACAACAAAAACAAACAAACAAACAAACAAACAAACAACAACAAAAAACCCACCCAATAGCCGGGCGCGGTGGCGCACGCCTGTAATCCCAGCACTTTGGGAGGCTGAGGCAAGAGGATCGCGAGTTCAAAGCCAGCCTCAGCAATGGCGAAGCACTTAGCAACTCAGTGAGACCCTGTCTCTCATAAAATACAAAAAAAGGGCTGGGGATGTGCCCCAGTGGTCAAGTGCCCCTGAGTTCAATCCCCGGTACCACAAAAAAAAAAAAAAAAAAAAAAAAAAAAAACCCACCCAAAACCAAAAAACACACACAATAAAAAATAAACAGATTTTTTTTTTTTTTTTTGTACAGGGGATTGAACCCCGTTGCACTTAACCACTGAGTCACACCCTAGCCTTTTTGTATTTTTTTAAAAAATTTATTTATTTACTTTAGTTGTACACAATGCAATGCTTTTTTTTTTTATGTTTACGTGGTGCTGAGGATCGAACCCGGCCCGCGTACGTGCGAGGCGAGCGCTCTGCCGCTGAGCCACAACCCCAGCCCCTTTTTGTATTTCTTTTAGAGACAAAGTTGCTGAGTCCTTTAGCATCTGGATAAATTGCTGAGGCTAGCTTTGAATTCAGATCCTTTTGCCTCAGTCTCCTGAGCTGCTGGGAATACAGGTGTGCCCACTGCACTGGCTTCTTTTTCTTTTTTTAAAATCAGATTGAGGGTCCACTACAATGTCCTGTGGGTAGAAGTCCATGAATAGACACCTACTGAATGAGGACATACCCTTATCATATACAATTCAGTCAATAGCCCTCCCCCCACACACACCTTTTTTTCCAGCACAGGGAATTGAACCCAGGGGCACTCTACCATTGAGCTAAATCCCTAGCCCTTTTTTTAAAAAATATTTATTTATTTACTTTACTTGTACACAATGCAATGTATTTATGTTTATGTGGTGCTGAGGATCGAACCCGGGCCGCGCACGTGCGAGGCGAGCGCTCTGCCGCTGAGCCACAACCCTAGCCCTTTTTATTTTTTATTTTGGGACAGGGTCTTGATAAATTGCCCAGACAGGTCTGGAATTTATGATCCTCCTGCCTTAGCCTCTAGAGTCTTTGGCCTCGAGAGGTAAGTGCCACTGCACCCTGGTCAATCTGCACGCTTTTTTTTTTTTTCACCCTAACTAAGGGTTTTACCACTGAGCCACATCCCCAGCCCCTCAATCTACAGTCTTGTCATTTTTTTTTCCTGTTCGTGTTTTTCATGAGACTTGTGTCCTGTGCCCAGGTCAGTGTTAAATTTCCAAACTCCAGATGCAATAGTTACCATAATATGTAACCTGGTACCGAAACCCGGGAGGAAAACTCAGAGGCAGAGTAAAGCTATTACTACTTTTACTTCTACTTTCTTAGAGAGAGCTTAGAGAGAGAGAGAAAGATTTTTCTACTTTCTTCTTTCTTCTTTTCTTCTTAGCTTAGAGAGAAAGAAAGATAGAGCTTAGCTTAGAGAAAGATTATTTTTTAGAGCTTAGAGAAAGATTATTTTTTAGAGCTTCTTTCTTCTTTCTTCCTCGGGAGCCTCGGCCTAACTCTGACCAGCCCTCGGGAGCCTCGGCCTAACTCTGACCAGCAATTACTTCTTCTATCTGCTTTCTCTTCTGTAACCGCTCTGCCTACGTTCTGGCCGCTCTGATTCTTTTCTCCGACCCGAACTCTTCTTCTGACCGACCGAGCTACTGCACGACTGACTGAATGAATTCTCCGTTCTCCTAACTCGGACCGCTTTCACCCGGTTATATACCTTTAGCTTTGCGGGTGCCTCACGTGCGTTTACAGGAGCGTCACATACATATCAGGTGGAACTTATGGCTTCCAGCTAGCCGCAATAACCCTTCCTAATTGGGGCTCCTTCAATAATAGCCACTTGTATTTGCAAAATATGTTTCATTCACTAGCCTCATAGAAAAATAGAATAAGATAATGGATCAGGTCCTGTATACCCTGATGAAGAGTCTGGCTGTGGGGACAGACAATTAACATTGATGCCCACATTTCACATTTCTGAGCCTCAGGTTCCTCATTCCACAAAGGATATCATAATATCCATCCTGGTTGTAAACAGAAAGTGAAGTTCTGAAATGTGCAAGGAAGCCTTACAAACAGCGCAGGTGTAAAGTATTATTATCCATATCAATCCCTTTCAAAAGTATCCTTTCCATTCTGCTCTCTTTAAGACTTGTTTTATTAACAATCTCCTCTATCCCTCCAGCCTTTTTACAAGGTGATCTTCTTTTATTTTATTCACCACCACAGGGGTTGGGGTGGGGTAAACTGGGGTCTTCTGCAAGGATACCCTGCTAAGTGATGTCTCTGCTTATTTTCCCAGAAGAGGAACTCAGTATCCCAGGCTCCTCCTGTTTCTTCCACAATACTGCTCTTTCATCTGCGGTGGGGAGAAATTCTGCCTAGCTTAGAAATTCATTAGCTTTTGCTACACAACCTTCCTTTCTTTTTTTGAGGGGTGGGGTGGGTGGGTACCAGGGATTGAACTGAGGGGCACTCGACCACTGAGCCACACCCCCAGCCCTATTTTGTATTTTATTTACAGACAGGATCTCACTGAGTTGCTTAGCGCCGCACTTTTTGCTGAGGCTGGTTTTGAACTTGCAATCCTCCTGCCTCAGCCTCCCCAGCCTTTGGGATTACAGGCATGTGCCACCATGCCCAATGCTTCCCAACCTTCTATTCCATTTCAGCAGCCATCTCTTTATGTTTCATCTTCTGAAATTGCTTCCTCTTTGTGTGTGTGTGTGTGTGATTGTGTGTGTACACATATGTATGTGTGTGTATATATATAATTTTTTTGTACCAGAGATTGAATCCAGGGGCACTCAACCAACCACTGAGCCACATCCCCAGCCCTATTTTGAATTTTATTTTGAGACAGGGTCTCACTGAGTTGCTTATTAGCACCTCGCTAAATTGCTGAGGCTGGCTTTGAGCTCCCGATCCTATTGTCTCAGCCTCCTGAGCTGCTGGGATTACAGGCATGTGCCACCATGCCAGCCTCTTTATATATTTTGGTACCATGGATTGAACCCATAGGCGCTTTACCACTGAGCTACATCCCCAGCCCCATTTATCTATATATATATATCTATATCTATCTATTTAGATATCTATATTTAAAGACAGGGTCTTGCAGCTGGGCATGGTGGTGCACGCCTGTAATCCCAGCAGCTCTGGAGGCTGAGACAGGAGGATCAAGAGTTCAAAGTCAGAAGCCGGGCGCGGTGGCGCGCGCCTGTAATCCCAGCACTTTGGGAGGCTGAGGCAGGAGGATCGCGAGTTCAAAGCCAGCCTCAGCAATGGCGAGGCACTTATCAACTCAGTGAGACCCTATCTCTAAATAAAATACAAAAAAGGGCTGGGGATGTGGCCCAGTGGTCGAGTGCCCCTGAGTTCAATCCCCGGTACCACAACAAAAAAAAAAAAAAAAAAAAAAAAAAAAAAAAAGAGTTCAAAGTCAGTCTCAACAATTTAGTGAGGCACTAGGCAACTCAGTGAGACCCTAACTCTAAATAAAATACAAAATAGGGCTGGGGATGTGGCTCAGTGGTTGATTGCCCCTGAGTTCAATTCCCAGTACAAAAAAAAAAAAAAAAAAAAAAAAAAAAAGACAGGGTCTTGCTAAATTGCTTAGGGCCTCACTAAGTTGCTGAGGCTGGTCTGGAACTTGAGATCCTCCTGTCTCAGCCTCCTGAATTGCTGGGACTATAGGCGTGCACCACCGCAACTGGCTCCTGGAATTGCTTCTGCTTTGAAGTCTTTGCTTCCAATATCACACTGTTGCCAACTGGCCAGTCCTCTAGTTCTCTCTTTGGGCCTTTCTCTTTCCTTTCTCCCAGCCTATCAGTTCTCTGCTGGTTTCAGTTCCTGTCCTCTAGGACTAGACCCCTCCCAGCATCCATTACTACAACTTCTAGCACTGTCCACTTCTGCTCCTTCCTCTTGCTCTACTGGACTCCACCAGCAAACTCTGGTCTTATCAATCAGATCTTTATCTACGGATAGATATAGATATGTTGCAAAATTATAAGTGGACATCACTACACAATTATTATTGTTGTTATTTGTTCCTGTTGTGCCATTGCTGGGGATCAAACCCAAGGGCTTGCGCGGGTTTCTACCACTGAAGTATACGTCAAGTTCTTTTAAAATTTTATAATTTTATTTCTAGACAGGGTCATGCTGAGTTGCTCAGACTGGACTGGAATTTGATCCTCTTACCTCAGCCTCCCTATGCTTCCACCTCTGAGAGTAGCTGGGATTAGAGAGTAGCGGGAATACTGGCATGTGCCCCCATCTCGCCGCCCAACTCACAATTGTAATGTCTAAACCCCACTAGGTGTAACTTGTCGCGCCAGTGTCTCACACTGGTTATTAAAAATTTCACGATTTAGCCGGGCGCGTTGGCGCACGCCTGTAATCCCAGCACTTGGGAGGCTGAGGCAGGAGGATCGTGAGTCCAAAGCCAGCCTCAGCAATGGCGAGGCACTTAGCAACTTAGTGAGACCCTGTCTCTAATAAAATAAAAAAAGAGGGAGGGCTGGGGATGTGGCCCAGTGGTCGAGTGCCCCGGAGTTCAATCCCTGGTACAAAAAAAAAAAAAAAAAAAAAAAAAAAAATTCATGACTTTCCTCAATCTTTGGTTTACTTCAAGCCTTTCTATTGTTCAGTTAGTCTTTCTCCTTCAGCAGTTTGTTTACGGTTTTGTGTTCACCTAAACAACCTCCCGTGTCCCTTCCTAGTACCAATCATGCTCCAAATCCTTTTTTAAAAAGTCAGTCTGTAAAGTCTAATTGCATCCCCCCGCGTCGCCCCCGCGTCGCGCAGTAGCAAGTATTGTTCTATGGAAATTCACTGCTTCCAATAGATAGATGTGTAAACCTCCCACCAGACCGTGAGCTCAACTAGGGCAGAAATACCCTTTTGTTTTCTTCCTAAATCTTCTTAACCCCCCGCATTCTAGGGATCCACAAACGACTGTGACGAGTGAAGTTCACTGGGGGATCCGATCGAGGGTCTGGGTTGGCCAGGAAACCAGATCTCGGAGGGAACCGTGGAATTCACCCGCACACCCGAAGTGTCTGTGCAAAGTGAGCCACGGGAGGGAGGGAGGAGCAGGCCGGGGCTGAGCGAGGCCTGGGGCCAAGCGCGGCCAGAGCGGGGGGGCGGGGGGTGACGGGAGCTGCCAGTGTCCGCAGGAATCACTTTTTAGGCGCTTGTTTTGGACCTTCGCACAAAACACGGCTGCAAACCCAAGCTCACTACCGTGAGTCAGCGGGCCCAGCAGCCAAGCGGAGAGGGGAAGGTGGACGAGGAGGGCTCCGCACACCCCGTGGCCCGGTGCAGGCTGCAGGAAGGACTCGGTGGCGACTCCGGGCAACCCCAGAGGCGGCCCCCTCCCCAGCTCGACAGGTGAGCGCCAGGCTGGCCGCGGGGCGGAGCCCGCACCAGCCTCCCTGCAAGGCGCCACCACCACTGCGCAGGTAACTCCTCTGTTGGGCCTTCCCCGGACCCCCAGGGCCGCGGCGCCTCGGTCATCCCGAACCCCCAGGGCCTCCCTGCCCCCGCCCAACGTCCTCAGTCCCTGTGCACCGGAGACCCGAGAGTCTTTGTCCCCTCCTGATGGCGCCCGCGCCTTCCCTGGCGCAGAGTCCGAGTCCGGCTGGCAGTGGAGTGCGCCCTGCACTTCACGCTTGCAGACCTTCGCAGCCAGGCGGGACGCCCAGTCTTGACCAGGGCGATCCAAGACAGTCCTGAGGCTGCCGGTGGTCTGGGTCGGGAGCGGCTCGTCCATGCGGCGCACTTTTCCCCCCACACACCCGCGCCCCCAGCCCCATTTCTCCCGGCCCCCCCAGAGCCCCGAGATGGCGTTGGCGGAAGTGAAGCCCCGCGCGGGAATCGGGCGAGGCTGGTGATCAGCTTAAGGAACAAGGTCTTTCTGTTTCCTCCCGGCCCTACTGCCCGGGTTAAACAACGACCCTCGCATTCCCGGAGTATTAGCTGGTTACTGCGCAGAGTGCAGAACTACGCTACTGCTACAAAATAGCTTTTGGGGGAAAATTAAACAAAAAAATCAATGCATAGTTTATACACAATAAAATGCCCCGTTTTAAGTCTGCAGATCGATGGAATTGACAAATTATACAACACGTAACTACCACCCATCGCAGACTTAAGACCATTTAGATCGCCCCAGAAAGTTCCCTTGTGCCCCTTTCCAGTGACTCCCCCCGCCCCCCCTCACTGTTTTGATTGCTGTTATTGGCTTAGTTTTGCCTGTAAATTTTGAACTTAAAATGGGCTCTTTCAGAAAGTATTCTGTTGTGTTTGACCTACATTGATTTGTAAATGGCGGTTATTGAGAAGGTGTACCTTGTGCCTCTGGGTGCTTTTAGTTGCTCTTTGCCTTTCTGATCTAATGTAGGAGCCACTGGCCACATGTGGCCATTGAACGTTGGAAAGGTGGCAAATCTGAATGGAGATATGCTGTAAGTAAAAGCACCTGATTTCCCAAGGCTTAGTAAAAGGTGGTAACCTGCGGGGCGCCGTGGGGCAGGCTTGTAAGCCCATTGATTGGGGAGGCTGAGTCAGGAGGATGGTAAGTTCCAGGCCAGACCGGGCAATTTAGTGACACCCCGTTTCAAAAGATAAAGAAAAAGCTAGAAATATAGCTCAGTGATAGAGCATCATTGGGTTGGATCCCCAGTGCTGCCAAACAAAACGAAAAAGGAACAATCTCACAACTAAACTCTTTTATTGATTATAATTGTGAATACATTGGGTTATATAAGATATATTGTTAAAATTAACCTCGTTTCTCTTTATTTTTTAAACGTAGCTACTAGAAATTTTTAAATTACTGACCTGACTTACTGTGTAGTATTTTTATTAGGCAACTCTGCTTACACTGTTCTATTTCCTGTTTTATAAACAGCTGTTTCTGTTCACCACATTTGAGTTAAATGAAAAACTTGATCTTCATACCGGAAATCATCCTTATTGGAGGAAGTGATATAAAACAGCCTACCTCTCAATTTTAAAACTTCTTTAAAACTTGTTTGTTGAAAAGAGGTAGAATTAGGTCTACCTCTTAATATTAAGTTACGAGTTATGTTTTTCCAACAGGACTCTCTAAAGTACCTATGGTACTTTAAGCAATCTTGTGTTTTTGAAAATACAGAAAACTAATAATTGCCTAAAACCCAATCACCTAAATATATTAAAATTAACATGGTGTATTTTAATAATATATATATATATATTTTTTTTTTTCTTTTTGGTACTGGGGATTGAGCTCAGGGGCACTTGACCACTGGGCCACATCCCCAGACCTTTTTTTTTTTTGTTGTTGTATTTTATTAGAGACAGGGTCTCACTGAGTTGCTAAGTGCCTCGCCATTGCTGAGGCTGGCTTTGAACTTGTGATCCTCCTGCCTCAGCCTCCCAAGTGCTGGGATTATAGGCGTGCACCACTGTGCCCAGCTCCCCAGCTTTTTTTTTTTTTAATATTTATTTATTTGCTTTAGTTGTACACAATGTGTTTATTTGTATGTGGTGCTGAGGATCGAACCCGGGCCTCTCATGTGCTAGGCGAGCGCTCTACCGCTGAGCCACAATCCAAGCCCCCCAGCTTTAATATACTTTTTATTTGTTCTAATTAGTTATACATGACAGAATGCATTTTGACACATCATACATAAATGGAGTTTAACTTCTCATTCGCCTGGTTGTACATGATATAGAGTTACACAGGAACATGGTGTATTTTTTTTATCAAATTAAGATCTCGACAATTAAGACTTTGATCTTAATTTTATTTATACATTTATTTTTTGGTACTGGGGATTGAACCTAGAGTTGCTCTACCACTGAGTTATATCCCCAGTGCTTTTATTTATCTCTCTCTCTCTCTCTCTCTCTCTCTCTCTCTCGCTTTCACTCTCCCCCTCCCACTATGTTCTTTCTTTTTGAGGTACTGAGGATTGAACCCACAGTGTGTTCTACCACTGAGCTACATCCCCAGCCCTTTTTATTTTATTTTGAGACAGGGTCTCACTAAATTTCCCAATCTGGCCTGGAACTTGCAATCCTCCTCAGTGGTGGGGCTTACAGGCATGTGGCACCATGTCTGACTTGATCCTAATTTTAAAAAGCATATTTGAGATAATATTTTTATTCAATTTTATATTCTGCTTTTTTTCGCCACACAACATAAGCATTTTCTTATTGAAAAATTCTCAGGCATCCTGTGACTTCACATGAATGTCTTCCAGTTTTCTTGACTGTGGCACATTTTGATTTTGCTGACTTTAACAAACAGGAAGTCATTGGAACAGTATGACAGTTTACTTGCCCCTTAATCTCACAAGATCAGTAAACTCCAAGAGGGCAGAACCTTGACTTTTTATTCATCCCTCATCCCTAGGACCTGGGAACACATCAAGCATGAAATAGGTGTTCAATAAACACTTGTGAGCTCACTGATGGAATCAGTAAACCGGTGGATGTGAAGAATAACAGCTGGATGCAAGTTTAGCCCTTAGGCACCCTGTTTGCAAATTCCTGCACAACTCTCTAAGGTAGCTATTATCTGTAGCCCTGTGTATTGCATGAATTGAGGAATATAAGGTTTTGAAAAGTTAAAAAATTTGCCTAGGATCATAGATATAAGTGAATCTAGTTTGTCTTACTGTAGATCAATAGCGGGATAAGTAAGATATGGGGCAATAAGAGTGGAAAGATATGAATATCAGTTACATCTGGGATCTACAGGAGAATTCTGGGTTTGGATTGAGAATCACTTAGGCTATAAATATATAGCTCAGATTAATAGGTGGTCAGTTCGCTGGCTAGTGAAGAAGCGCAGTGATTTTGAATGTGACCAGTTTATCATGTAGAGTAAGGCAGACCCTGGGATTTAGGGAGGAGATTTGGGATGGGACAAGTATATTTTGGATAGCTTAGTTCACTCACCTGGATCATGATCAGCTGACCAATAACTATTTCAAATGAAACACAGCTCTGAAGTGAGATAACTCTTAAGTGGGGTAGCTGTTAAGATAGTTTGCTTTGAGCTGGGCACGGTGGTGCAGGCCTGTAATCCAAGCACTTGGGAGGCTGAGGCAGGAGGATCTCGAGTGTAAAGCCAGCCTTGGGGGCTGGGGTTGTGGCTCAGTGGTAGAGCACTTGCCTAGCATGTGCGTGCCCTGAGTTCAATCCCCAGAACCACGTAAAAATAAAAATGCATTGTGTACAACTAAAAGCAAATAAATAAATATTAAAAAAAAAAAAGCCGGGCGCGGTGGCGCACGCCTGTAATCCCAGCACTTTGGGAGGCTGAGGCAGGAGGATCGTGAGTTCAAAGCCAGCCTCAGCAATGGCGAGGCACTTAGTAACTCAGTGAGACCCTGTCTCTAAATAAAATACGAAAAAGGTCTGGGGATGTGACCCAGTGGTCGAGTGCCCCAGAGTTCAATCCCCGGTACCACACAAAAAAAAAAAAAAAAAAAAAAAAAAAAGGGCAGCCTCGGCAATGGCGAGGCAACTCAGTGAGACCCTGTCTCTAATAAAATACACAAAAGGGCTGGGGATATGGCCCAGTGGCCAAGTGCCCCTGAGTTCAATCCCCGGTACCAAAAAAAAGATAGTTTGTTTTGAAAGATAAGCAGAGGAAGGTACAAAATCAGAATGGGTGTTCCTTTGAGGAAGAGATACAAACAAGGAATGGGTAACTGAAATTGTTTCCACCTGAATGCATTTGTGCTTAATTTCCAAGTACTTTTAAAAAATGTGTGAATTATAACAAAAAAAATGAGATGTATAATTATAAACTTTTGTTAATTTCTCTTTTTTGGCAGCTGTAATTTTATATTAGCAGCCTTAAGGAGTTGCCCATTTGCCTGCCATGACTACACAAATAATACCATTAAGGACCTACTTTGTTGTACGTGGTGAAATTACAAGCGCAGATGGCTTCTGCACATACTCAAGGGGAAAATGATGGTACTCAAAGTGAAGAAAATCAAGATATTGGACTTGTTATAAAACAAACATTTGGGGTCTGGGGTTGTGGCCCAGTGGTAGAGCACTTGCCTAGCATGTGTGAATCACTGGGTTTGATTCTCAGCACTACATATGAATAAATGAATAAAATAAAGGTCCATCAACAATTCAAAAAATATTTTAAAAAAACAAACATTTTCATCAGATAACAGCAGAAAAATAAAAATTCCTTACGGACATATTTTATTTAAAATTATTTTTTTAGTTGTAGATGGACACAATACCTTTATGTTATTTCTTTTTTTTTTCTTTCTTTCTTTTTTTTTTTTTTTTTTTTGTAAGGGGATTGAACTCAGGGGCACTCAACCACTGGGTCATATCCCAGCCCTAATTTGTATTTTATTTAGAGACAGGGTCTCACTGAGTTGCTAAGTGCCTCGCCATTGCTGAGGCTGGCTTTGAACTCGCGATCCTCCTGCCTCAGCCTCCCAAGTGCTGGGATTACAGGTGTGCGCCACCACGCCTGGCTATTTATTTATTTTTATGTGGTGCTGAGGATCAAACCCAGTGTCTCACACATGCTAGGCAAGCCCTCTACCACTGAACACAACCCCAGCCCAACATATTTTCTTTTAATTTTCCTTTTTGGAAATTCTTTTTTTTTTTTTTGTACTGGGGACTGAACCCAGGGATACTTTGCCACTGAGCTATATCCCCAGTTTTTTTTTGCACCAGGGATTGAACTCAGGGGCACTCAACCACTGAGCCACATCCCCAGCCCTATTTTGTATTTTATTTAATTTTATTTAGAGACAGGGTCTCACTGAGTTCCTGAGTGCCTTAGTTGCTGATGCTGGCTTTGAACTTGCAATCCTCCTGCCTCAGCCTCCCGAGCTGCTGGGATTACAGGCGTGTGCCACCATGCCTGGCTACCCGCCCCCCCCCCCCCCCCCCGTTTAAAAAAAATTTTAGTTGTAGATGGACACAATACCTTAAATTTATTTGTTTTTATGTGGTGCTGAGTATCAAACCCAGTGCCTCACATGTATGAGGCAAGCACTCTACCACTGAGCCACAACCCCAGCCCAACCCCCACCCCTAGTTTTTTAAGAAACATTATTTTTTTTTTTTGAGACAGGGTCTTGCTAAATTGACCAGGCTGACCTTGAACTTGGGATCCTCCTGCCTGAGCCTCACAAGTCTTTGGCATTATAGGCTTGTGTCACCACACCTGGCTTGGATATTCTTAAATAGTGAAATTGGTAAGTAATGAAAAAGATTATGTTCAGCACTCTTAGTTCAAATGGATATATTCATAATGATATAATAAGATATAATAATAAATAACCATAAATGGGGGTGTGTGGGTCAGTGGTACAGCACTTGCCTAGCAAGCAAGAGAGAGGCCCTGGGTTCCATCTCTAGCACTAAAAAACAACAACAACAAAAAGCAAAAAACAAAAAATATGTTAATAGTTAATAGCCATCTTAATTTTTTTTCTTTTTTATTGGCACTGAGGATGGAACCCAGAGCCTCTTGCATGCTAGGCAAGTGCTCTACTACTGAGCTACATGCCCAGCCCCAAATTTTAAGCTTTTACTGTATGCCCTCCCCATAACACCAGGCATCAGAAAATGTTTTCTGTTAAAGACAGGTAATAAATATTTCAGGCTTTGTGGGACAGAATGCCTCTGTTGGCACAAGATTCAACTCTGCCACCCTAGCGTGAAAGCAGCCGGTAACAGTAAGTCAATGGTTCTGACTCATGGGTGAATGAATCCCAGATCAGTCAATCAAGAGAGAAGACAAAGGCTTCAAAGGCACTTACTTAGGGTCCTGGTGAGAGGCTCAGGGGACCAATGATGAATCTGATCCTATCTGAGCCATGGTACCATAATTGTTAAAGAAAAAAAATTGTTCAATGACACTGGTTAAAGCACTATAAGAAGAATTTTTTCAGGGCCATTGCAATAGGTATAGGAACCACTGCAATGGGGTATTGCATCAGGGGAGAGAGCTTGGGCTCAACTCCAAATATAGCATGAAAAATGGGGGATTTATACCTGAGGAGCAGGGTGTTGGGTGGTGGTGATCAGTGGATGGGAAAAAGAAGATAACAGTAGTAAGAGGGACTCTGGTTAAATCTACCTAACAGGGTTTTTGCTAAAGACAGACCAGGATCAGACATCATATGGGGGATGGCAGAGAATGAGGAATCTGATCAGATATCAAGGATGATCAAATATTGATGGTGGGGTGTTCTTGCTAAGTGGACTTGGTAAGGTTCTTTTCCAGAACTGGCTTTTATGTGGAGGTGTACAGAATATTCAGAGGTTTGGCCAAGCAAAGAATCTTTGTCATGACAAATGTATTCACCATTATCATATCATACAGAGAATAGTGTTGCTGCCTTTAAAATCCCACATGTTCTGCCTATTCATCCCTATCTCCCTCCCACTCCCTGGCAACCACTGATCTTTTTTACTGTTGCTGTAGTTCTGCTTGTTCTAAAATGTCATATAGTTGGAATCATATAGTATGTAGCTTTTTTTGATTGGCTTCTTTCACTTTGTAATATGCATTTAAAATTTCTCCATGTCTTCCTGGCTTGATAGCTCATTTCTTTTTAGCATCATATAATATTCCAAGGGTTTGGTATTTTTATTCCATTCTATAGATGAAGAAGCAGGCATGAAAAGGATAAATAGCTTGCCTATGTACAGCTTGTATAGATCTGTCTGACTTTAGAGTCTGAACTTGTAAACATTTTACTATGCCTCTGATTCCCAGAGAAATTTTTTTTTTTTTTTTTTTTTTTTTTTTTTTTTTGTGGTTACCAGGGATTGAACTCAGGGGCATTCGACCACTGGGCCACATCCCCAGCCCTTTTTTGTATTTTTATTTAGAGACAGGGTCCCACTGAGTTGCTAAGTGCCTCGCCATTGCTGAGGCTGGCTTTGAACTCGCGATCCTCCTGCCTCAGCCTCCCAAAGTGCTGGGATTACAGGCGTGTGCCACCGCGCCCGGCTAGAGAAATTTGATTTCTTGTTGGCCACACAACAGAGTTGGAGGTACAGAGCCAGCCACTTTGCTTGTAGAAACTATTCTCAGCTTTGTGACTTTTTTTTTGTGGTGCTTGAGATTGAACCCAGGGCCTTGTGCATTTGAGGCAAGCACTCTACCAACTGAGCTATATGCCCATTCCTCAGCTTCCTGTATAGTAACAACAAGTAAAAGCCTACTAGATTACACAAAAGTTTGGGGTAATTAGTTCAAGTAGAAAAATGCAGTGTTATGTGCTTTTGAAATTCTAGTTTAATGCACTTTGATGCTTTGAGAAAATGTTTCTCTTCCTTGACTATTAATCTTATTGCCTCTCAGATTATATCTGGGTGCTGGCTACCAGCCACTCCTTCACCAATGAAGTATATCCTGGTTACTGGTGGGGTCATCTCTGGCATTGGTAAAGGGATCATTGCCAGCAGCATTGGGACGATTCTCAAATCATGTGGACTCCGAGTTACTGCCATCAAAATCGACCCCTATATTAACATTGATGCGGGGACTTTTTCACCTTATGAACATGGTATGAAAGGATCATTTCTTTCTTTATAAAGCACTGGACTAAATTGCATTTCTTTCTTGTATTTTGAGCAGTTTCTTTAGGATAGAGTTCCAGAAGTAGGCGTGCTGGGTCAGGCCTTAGGAATGTGTCAATATGCTTATGGTCATTGATACTTTTTTTTCAGATTACTGATAACATTCCAAGTTAGCCAACCCTTTTGGAAACACTGTATCTTCTGCTATGGCTTATGTTTTGTTTTATTTTATCATAAAGGTTATATATTTCTGTTAATAGTTCCCACTGCCTAGGGTAACTATTATTAATGTTGACATTGTGATGTATATATTAGTTGTCAAAAAGGTATTAGCCTTTACATAGTGTTTTTTATGTTTTCATTAGTGCATTATAGTTATACATAATATTTGAGTTCATTTTGACATAATCATACATGCATGGAATATAATTTGTTCATTTCAGTCCCCACTTCCTCTTCCCCTCCCCTCCTCTCCTTCCCTCCCCTCCTCCTCTTGCTCTGCTCTACTGGTATTCCTTTTATTTATTTATTTATTTAATTTATTTATTTTTGGTACCTGGGATTGAACTCAGGGGCACTTGACCACTGAGCCCCAGCCCCAGCCCTATTTTCTTTGGGGGGGGGGGTTGGTGGTGCTGTGGATTGAACCCAGGGCCTTGTGCATGCGAGGCAAGCACTCTACCGACTGAGCTATATCCCCAGCCCCCCCTATTTTGTAATTTATTTAGAGACAGGGTCTCACTGAATTGCTTAGCACCTCACTTTCTGCTGAGGCTGGCTTTGAACTCACAATCCTCCTGCCTCAGCCTCCCCGGAGCTGCTGGGATTACAGGCGTGAGCCACCGTGCCTGGCTATTTACTGGTTTTTAAATTGGGGCTTTATAAATTTACAAAAGGTTGAAATTCACTGTGTTATACTCATATACATATCTAGCACAATTTGGCCAATTTCATTCTGCAGTTCCTCCCTTTTCCTACCCCTCCTCCTTCCCCCTCCATCCCCTTCGCTTTATTCCACTGATCTTCTTTCTGTTTTCATGGGGTTTCCCTGGCTCCCTTTTGCTCCTTGTTTTGCTCTAGTTTCTGCATATGAGAGAAAACATTTTTTAAAACACTTTTTTACATCTAAGCAATCTAAGCAGAAAAGTGCATAATCATAAGTCCTGATTTGATGAATTTTCACTAAAGAACCTTTTTTTTTTTTTTTTTTTGTGGTACCGGGGATTGAACTCAGGGGCACTCGACCACTGGGCCACATCCCCAGCCCTGTTTTGTATTTTTTTATTAGAGACAGGGTCTCACTGAGTTGCTAAGTGCCTCGCCATTGCTGAGGCTGGCTTTGAACTCGCAATCCTCCTGTCTCAGCCTCCCAAAGTGCTGGGATTACAGGCGTGCGCCACCGCGCCTGGCTGAACCTATTTTTTTAATATTTATTTATTTGTTGTAGTTGTACACAATGCTTTTATTTTTTATTTTTATTTTTTTTTTAATTTTTATTTTTTTTGTGGTACCGGGGATTGAACTCAGGGGCACTCGACCACTGGGTCACATCCCCAGCCCTTTTTTGTATTTTATTTAGAGACAGGGTCTCACTGAGTTGCTAAGTGCCTCGCCATCGCTGAGGCTGGCTTTGAACTCGCGATCCTCCTGCCTCAGACTCCCAAAGTGCTGGGATTACAGGCGTGCACCACCCGCCCGGCTAATGCAAATACTAGGCGAGTGCTCTACTGCTGAGCCACAACCCCAGCCCCACTAAATGAACCTATTGTGTAACCAGCCTCTGATCAAGGGATAGAAATCCCTTTTGTGTCCTTTTTTTCTTAATCCTCAACTCCCAAGATAACTGCTATCATGTCTTCTGACACTGTGCATTAGTTTTGCTTTTTTTGGGGTGGGTGGGGATGGGGACAGGGACTTGTTATGTTGTCCATGTTGGCCTTGAACTCCTGGGTTGAAGCAATCCTCCTGCCTCAGCTTCCTAAATAGCTGTGACTACAGGTGCACCACCACACCTAGCTAATTTTACTTGGTTTTGAACTTTTATTTAAACGTTGAATTTAGTTGAATTTTACAGTTATAATATCTTTTTTGTGTCTTTTTTCTTCTTCTTGTGTTACTGGGGTTTGAACCCAGGCCTCATGCATGCTAGGCAGTGATCTACCACTGGGCTATATCCCCAGCCCTTTTTATTTTGAGACAGGATCTTGCTAAATTGCTTAGGCTGACTTTGAGTGTTCTTCCTACCTTGGCCTCTTTAGTAGCTGGGATTAAAGATGTGGGCCACTGTGCCTAGCCACAATACTTTTTAATCTAATTTTTAAAACTTAATATACTGTGGACATATTGATATATTCTATACTACACAGAACCTATATAATAACAGTAAATGATTTCTAAGTCATTGACATTGTAAACAACACTATGGTAGAAATCTTTAAGATTTAATTTTTAAAGCATGCATTTCTAGGCACATAAAGTCCTGATTTGAAAAGTAAGGATTTTTTCAGGCTTTTGATGCATAATGCATATTTTGTTCTTTTTTCCAGTGCAGGGGATGGAAACCAGGACATGCTAGGCAAGTCTCTACCACTGAGTTACAGCTCCAACCCACAGAATGTATATTGCTAAAGGTTTTTAGGTTCAGTATTCCTTGCCTTCAACTCTGAAGTCTGAAAAGTTCTGAAAATTTAAAATAATTTGTAAATTTATGGCTATTTATAGCCTTTCTTTTTTAGTACTCGGGAATGAACCCAGGGCACTCAACCACTGAGCCACATCACCAGCCCTTTTTTGTATTTTATTTAGAGGCAGGGTCTCACTGAGTTGCTTAGTGCCTCACTAGGTTGCTGAGGCTGGCTTTGAACTTGCAATCCTCCTGTCTTGGCCTCCCAAGCCACTGGGATTACAAGTGTATCACCACGCCTGGCTTAGTCTTTTATTTTTTTATTTATTTATTTATTTATTTTGGTACGGAGATTGAACTCAGAGGCACTTGACCACTGGGCCACATCCCCAGTCCTTTTTTGTACTTTATTTAAAGACAGGGTCTCACTGAGTTGCTAAGTGCCTCGCCATTGCTGAGGCTGGCTTTGAACTTGCAATCCTCCTGCCTCAGCCTCCCAAGTGCTGGGATTACAGGCGTGCACCACTGCTAGTCTTTTATTTTTTCAAAATTTCTAACACCACCTCCCCCCCCCTTTTTTTTTTTTTGGTTCTGGCGATTGAACCCAAAGGCACTTAACCACTGAGTCTCATCCCCAGCCCTTCTTTATATTGTATTTAGAGACAGGTCTCACTGAGTTGCTTAGGGCTTCACTAAGTTGCTGATGCTGGCTTTGAACTTGTGATCCTCCTGCCTCAGCCTCCTTAGCCGCTGGGATTACAGGTGTGCACCACCATACCCGGCAGTCAAAATTTCTGAAAATATGTTTGTGGCTATAGCTTTTTTCTGAAAACTCATTATATGTTTGTGGTTATAGCTTTTTTTCTTTCTTTTTTTTCTTTATTGTGGTGCTGGAGTTCGAACCCAGGGCCTTTTGCAAGCAAGGCAAGCACTCTATCAAATGAGCTATATCCCCAGCCGTATAGATTTTTTTTTTTTTTTTTGTGGTACCGGGGATTGAACTCAGGGGCACTCGACCTCTGGGCCACATCCCCAGCCCTTTTTTGTATTTTATTTAGAGACAGGGTCTCACTGAGTTGCTAAGTGCCTCGCCATTGCTGAGGCTGGCTTTGAACTCGCGATCCTCCTGCCTCAGCCTCCCAAAGTGCTGGGATTACAGGCGTGCGCCACCACGCCCGGCTAGCCCTATAGATTTTACTTCACTTTGTTCCACTTGGAATGTATTTGATTATGGGGTATTTCTTCTTCTCCTCCTCCTCCTCTCTCCTCCTCCTCCTCCTCTTCCTCCTTCTCCTCCTCTTCCTCCTTATTATCCTCCTCCTCTTCCTCCTCCTCCTCCTCCTCCTCCTCCTCCTCCTCCTCCTCCTTCTGTCAGTGCTGGGGATGGAACTTAAGGCCTTATGCATGCTAGGCAAGTACTGTACCACTGAGCTACACCTCCAGCCCACTGGGTTTTTTTTTTTTTCTTTTTTTTTTTTTTTTTTTTTTTTTTTTGGTACTGGGGATTGAACTCAGTGGCACTCGACCACTGGGCCACATCCCCAGCCCTTTTTCTGTATTTTATTAGAGACAGGGTCTCACTGAGTTGCTAAGTGCCTCGCCATTGCTGAGGCTGGCTTTGAACTCACGATCCTCCTGCCTCAGCCTCCCAAAGTGCTGGGATTACAGGCGTGCGCCACCGCGCCCGGCCCCAGCCCTTTTTAGTTTTTATTTTGAGACAGGGTCTCACTAAGTTGCCCAAGACCTTGCTAAGTTGCTGAGGCTGGCCTTGAACTTGCAATCCTCCTGTCTCAGCCTCCTGAGTTACTGGAATTACAGGCATGTGCTACCACACCCAACAACTATGGGGTATTTTCTAATATATGGGACATGTTCTATATTATATTCTGTAATCCCAGAAAGTTCAAATTCTGACATCCATCTTGTTCCCAAAGATTTTCTGATGAGGACTATGAATTTGCACCATACATGAAACATTTCTATTTCTTTATCTCCTTGCTGAATATTATTTTTAAACTTTACTAACCTGACAGTAAAACAAACAAAAACATTTCATTGTTTTAATTTAGATTTATTTTTAAATATCTTTATTTATTTATTTGGTACCAAGGATTGAACTCAGAGGCACTCGACCACTTGGCCACATCCCCAGCCCTTTTTTGTACTTTATTTAGAGACAGGGTCTCACTAAGTTGCTAAGTGCCTTGCCATTGCTGAGGCTGGCTTTGAACTCGCGATCCTCCTGCCTCATCCTCCCAAGTTCTGGGATTACGGGCATACATCACCACGCCCAGCAATATCTTTATTTTTATGTGTTGCTGAGGATCGAACCCAGTGCCTCATGCATGCTAGGTGAACACACTCTACCACTGAGCTACAACTCCAGCCCTTAATTTAGATTTCTTTGATTTTGATCTTGTGAATGATTTACTCAAGTCTAGTAGATTGAATTTTTGTTTGAATAGATTACCCAACATCTTTCTATGGAGTATATTTCCCACCTCTAGACATTAGGCTTTGGCCACTTAGGGTGGTTAACTTCTCCTGTTTTGTTTGGAACCTTCTAGGCTTTAAAACTGAAACTCTCTTAGTCCTAGGCAAATGGAAGAGATTGGTCATTCTCTTTGGTGATGTGATTTATTTTGCCCTATGAGACATTAGCAAATGTGACATGCCTTGTAGAAGGAGAAATGTTAAATGCAGATGCACGATTTGTTCAGTCTCTCCTGTGCTCCTGCCATCTGCCATGAAAACAGCTTGCTCTGTGTAGGGATTTCTTATTCAGCCTGGGTCCTGGAAAGAGGAGACATAGACTCTCAACGAACCCACAGCCCCTCATGAGGGAGAAATAAATATGTTTTCTAAGTTGGGAGACTTGGAGGTTACTTGTTTTCTTTTTCTTTTCTTTTTTTAATATTTATTTATTTGCTTTAGTTGTACATAATGCCTTTATTTTTACGTGGTGCTGAGGATTGAACCCGGGCCGTGCTCCTGCTAGGCAAGCACTCTACCACTGAGCCACAACCCCAGACCCTGTTTTCTTTTTCTTTTCTTTCTTTTTTTGGTACTGGGGATGGAACCCATGGGTGCCTAACCACTGAGCAACAATCAATCCCTCACCCCACCCCCTTTTAAGGGAGTATCATGCTCCAAACATTCTTTCTTTTATTTATTTGTTTTTATGTGGTGCTGAAGATCAAACCCAGTGCCTCACATGTGCTAAGCAAGCACTCTACCACTGAGCTACAACCCCAGCCCCCCAAGCCTTCTTATTTTTTAATTAGAGGGTCTTGCTAAGTTGCTGAGGCTGGCTTTGAACTTGTGATTCTCTTGCCTCAGCCTCCCAAGTTGCTGGGGTTATAGGAGTGTACCACCGCACCTGGTGCTTATTTTTAATTTTGAGACAAGATCTTGCTAAATGCCCAGGTAGGCCTTGAATTTTCCATCCTCCTGTCTCAGCTTCCTGAACTGCTGGGATTATAGGTGTGTGCCACTTTGTCCAGCCTCACTAGGATTCTTTATAGGGTATATTCATTTTTTTTTTTTTTTTTGGTTTTGTTAATCTCACCTGTTTTTCTTCCAAATTAACTTCAATGTCTTTGTCAAGATAAAATCTATTGGAATTTTTATTATAATGACATATCTAAAAAAGCGTTTTTGAAGACTTGACATCTATAGTTCATCTTTTCTAAGAACATAATATGTGCATATTTTTAACATTTGGTAATTTAGTTTTTAAAAAATATTTTTTAGTTGTTGATGGACCTTTTTTTTAAAAAAATTATTTATTTGCTTTAGTTGTACACAATGTGTTTTTTAGTTTTACGTGGTGCTGAGAATCGAACCTGAGCCGTGCATGTGCAAGGCGAGCGCTCTACCGCTGAGCCACAATCCCAGCCCCACCTTTATTTTATTTAATTATTTATATGTGATGAGAATCTAACCCAGGTCCTCACACATGCTAGGCAAGCACTCTCCCACTGAGCCACAACCTCAGCCCAACATTTGGTAATTTAGATATTTGAGACTTTTGACATACCTGGAGTTTTGCCAACTGGATTTAATGTGAAATAATTGAAGAAATTTCAGAGGTTTTGCACCCCCACCCCCACCCCTCAAAGAATATATTGGGAGTTAAGAACACAGATCAAAGGGGGAATACTTTTCCATAGATTGGTGATTCCTGATGACTATGAGAAAGTAGAATTTGAAATTGAGCTGGAATTTGGAA
This sequence comes from Tamias sibiricus, assembly GCA_025594165.1. Taxonomy (NCBI): domain Eukaryota; kingdom Metazoa; phylum Chordata; class Mammalia; order Rodentia; family Sciuridae; genus Tamias; species Tamias sibiricus. Next base: position 18,279,853 of record CM046667.1, on the reverse strand, counting down.
ATTTATAAAAATAATTTTAATTTCATTTTGTTCTTTGATCCTTAAAGTTCTTCTTCCCAATCACACTTATGTATTTTATGAAGATGTAAATGAGGATGTAAAAGGTTTTTATTAGGTTCCTCAACTAGGCAGCCTTCATTTTTTGTTTTGACCATCTAGCAGTAGGAGTAAATGAGAGTTTCTTTTCTTTTTCTTTTTTTTTTTGGTACCGGGGATTGAACTCAGGAGCACTCGACCACTGGGCCACATCCCCAACCCTTTTTTTGTATTTTATTTAGAGACAGGGTCTCACTGAGTCACTAAGTGCTTGCCATTGCCAAGGCTGGCTTTGAACTAGCGATCCTCCCGCCTCAGCCTCTCAAGTGCTGGGGTTACAGGCGTGCGCCACCGCGCCCAGTGAGAGTTTCTTGATTAGGGAGAGGTTCAATTCTTACAAGATGATTTTAGAACATCTGTCTCCCTATTAGTACCCTCAAGTGATACTGGAGATCCAGAGACTACCCAGTAGCCAAGGCATTGTGACAAAGTCTATATCTAGATTCTTTGTCAGAGTGCTGTTGTGCAGGTAGCTTATTGTACACACACTGGTCTTTTTCCTAATTTCACCAAGTTTTCCCATGGGCTAGCCATGGACCTGTTACTTTGTTGTATACCATCTAATTGTGGCTTTAGCCAGATGACAATCAAACAGAATTTTCTTATGCCAATTCCAGAGTCCAGGATATGGGTGTCTTGAAGCAAATTGCTGTTTGTTTTCAAAATTGCTGTTTTTTTTTTTTAAAAAAATAATATTTATTTATTTGTTTTAGTTGTACACAATGTATTTTTACGTGGTGCTGGGGATCGAACCCGGGCCGTGCATGTGCTAGGCGAGCGCTCTACCGCTGATCCACAACCCCAGCCCCTAAAAATTGCTGTTTTAAAGTTCTTTTTTCAAGTGGTACCTGAGGAGTTCGGAAAAAAACTAAATCTCGAAGACAAAATTTCAGTGTGACTAAAAAGATACTATGATAGAATACCAGAATTTTGCCAATGCATTCCCATGTATATAATTGAATTTTTAAATTTCTCCATCAAAATAAGGATATGGTAGTAGAATATGGCTTATAAATATAGTTTTTACCAGCTTTTTAATGAAAATGTGTTGATCTTGGAAAGGTAATCAATTTCTACATTGCCTTTTATCCTAGGTGAAGTATTTGTGTTAAATGATGGTGGAGAAGTTGATTTAGATCTTGGAAATTATGAAAGATTCTTGGATATTAATCTTTATAAAGACAACAACATCACCACCGGGAAGATATATCAGCATGTGATCAATAAAGAGAGGCGTGGTGATTACTTGGGGAGAACAGTTCAAGGTATTCCATACACAATATGGACTGTGCGTCAAGAACCAGCAGGCTGCTCAAAAACAGAGCAAAAATGTCCGTGGTCCCCAAGCTCCATAAGTTCAAATCTTTTTTTTTTTTTTGGTACTGGGGATTGAACTCAGGGGCACTCAACCACTGGGCCACATCCCCAGCCCTCCCCTTTTTTTGTTTTTTATTAGAGACAGGGTCTCACTGAGTTGCTAAGTGCCTCGCCATTGCTGAGGCTGGCTTTGAACTCACGATCCTCCTGCCTCAGCCTCCCAAGTGCTGGGATGACAGGTGTGCGCCACCGTGCCCGGCTATCTTTCTGGGTTCTTAATTGGCATTATAGGTGTTTTCCAGTTTCATCAAAGATACCACTTCGACTTTCTGTGTCTCATTCTCTGTGATTGTTCAGTTTCAAAAGAAAAGGCCTAACATTTAGGTGAGCTAACCTAAACTACATCAGTACCTGCTCATTTCAGTAAAGGAAGATAGTAGCTTGAGGCCTGCAGCTTGTCTAATTTGCCAGGTGACTTTCAGATCACCTGAGAGGTTTAAAGTTCTTTCCTTTCTCGTGAGTGTGAAATAAACTATGTTATTACTTCTTTTTGCAGTTGTTCCCCACATCACTGATGCTATCCAGGAATGGGTTATGAACCAAGCCAAGGTGCCTGTGGACGGTAATAAGGAAGAGCCCCAAATATGCGTTATTGAGGCAAGCATGGAACTTTTCTTTATAAACTTATATCCTGCAGGGTCTTTAAGCATCTGATCTTTATTCACTCAACATATGTGTACAGGTGGCCTCCTGGGTGCTGGACCCTGGGCTAGGAGGCAGAGAACAACATAGAGGGCCCCTGCCCTTGTGCTCACAAGTCAGTGCACAAGATTGTCATTAGACAGACAATGGCATGCACTCCTGGGGTGGGTGTGCAGTGATATGCATGTAGATACAGATCAGTACTGCATCAAGTCAGCGTTAGGGCTAGGGCCTGGAATGGGCACAGTCTCTGTCCTTGAGGAGCTTGCAGACAGCCTGTCCCATGCACAACCAAATGTATCCTAGTACATATTATTTGAAAAAATATTTGTAAAGTGCTTTGGAAGTAGACTGGGTTAGGGAAGTCAGATGGTACAGGCAAGAAGTGAGTATCAGCTGGGCGTGGTGGCGCACGCCTGTAATCCCAGCACTTGGGAGGCTGAGGCAGGAGGATCCTGAGTTCTAAGCCAGCCTCAGCAATGGTGAGGCACTTAGCAACTCAGTGAGACCCTGTCTCTAATAAAATACAAAAAAGGGCTGGGGAAATGGCCTAGTGGTCGAGTGCCCCTGAGTTCAGTCCCCGGTACCAAACAACAGCAACAACAACAACAACAACAAATAGAAGTGAGTATGAAAGAAAGAGAGGTAGAAGGAAGAAAGTAGTATCTGAACTGGGCATTTGGCTTGGATTTCACCTTCTTTCCCTCCTTCTCATGTGCAGAGTGAGAATTACATTTATGTCTATCTCATCTAAATGTCAGTTAATCTAATCATCAGGCAGGGAAACAGAATGTTGGATAGCTTTGTTCCTAGAGTCAGACTGCTCAGGTTCAAATTTCTGCTGTGACTCTCTCCCCAAGTGATGTTTTTTGGTGTTGGGGATTGAATTGAACACAGGGGTGCTCTACCTCTGAACTATGTCTCCAGCCCTTTTGTAATTTTATTTTGAGACAGAGTCTCACTAAGTTGCTTAGGGCCTTGCTAATTTGCTGAGGCTGGCCTCAAACTTATGATCCTCTTGCTTCAGCCTCCTGAGTCACTGGGATTACATGTGTGCACCACCACACTGGCCCCAAGTGTTATGTTCAGTGGCTAAGAGTCTGGTGCTGGACTGCTTGGGTTATCCCAGATGGGTCCTTTGCCAGATGTATGAACTTGGATGAGTTTGCTTAACTTCTCTATGCCTCAGTTCACTCATCTCCTAAATGGGCATAATAATAATAGTACTTAACTCATTATTTTCATAATTAAGTCACTATACTCAGTGTTTAGAGTGGTGTCAGAGATATAGTATGTACTCAAAAATTATTAGCTAGCCGGGTGCGGTGGCGCACGCCTGTAATCCCAGCACTTTGGGAGGCTGAGTCAGGAGGATCGCGAGTTCAAAGCCAGCCTCAGCAATGGCGAGGCACTTAGCAACTCAGTGAGACCCTGTCTCTAATAAAATACAAAAAAGGGCTGGGGATGTGGCCCAGTGGTCTAGTGCTGCTGAGTTCAATCCCCGGTACCAAAAAAAAAAAAAAAAAAAAATTATTAGCTAGTATTAGGATGCCTATATGACTTTTAGCACATTACTTCTTATTGCTCAAAAGTACTCATTGATAATAACATGATAATAATGTGATGCTGTAATAGCAAGGTGATAATGACAGGATTGTTGTGAAGATTAAGTGCAATAGTATAAAGCATTTGGTCTTATCTGGCATTTAGGAAGTGCTCAATAAATATACATTAACCAGGCCAGGTGCAATGGCACATACCTGTAATCCCAGCTACTCAGGAGGCTGAGGCAGGAGGATATCAAGCTTGAGGCCAGCCTGGACAACTTTGCAAGACCCTGTCTCATAATGAAAAATAAAAAAAAGGACTGGGGATGTAGCTCAGTGGTAGAACACCCCTGGTTTCAATCCCTAGTAACACGCGTACACACACACACACACACACACACACACACACACACACACATACTCTAGCCAGCTGGGTGCATGCTTATAATCTCAGCTACCTGGAAGATCTGAGGTAGGCTTGTGAGTTCAAAGTCAGCCTCAGCAACATCGTGAGATACCATCTCAAAAACAAAATATATATGCATACATTAGCTGTTATTATCATCATTATAAGAATTTGCAGATTGGTAATATGCTAAGTAGAAGATCCATTGTGTTAGTAGGTACAGCTGGTAAACTTAGTTTAAATGAATGTACTATGTCATATATTACCTATATATTATACTATTGTAATAGTATGACTGATCAACATAATATGAATGCATGATGCAGAGTGTTACACAAAATTTTCTCTTATTGGGTATTTCTTTCTTCCTAATTTTCCCTGAGGAAAGATATAATGCTTCCTTTCTAATTTTATATTATTTATTTTGCAGTACTGGGATGGAACCCAGAGTCTGTGAATGTTAGGCAGACATGCTATCACTGAGCTACACCCTGAACCCCTGGCTATTGTTTTTTTTTAACCGGGGATTGAACTCAGGGGCACTTGACAACTGGGCCACTTCCCCAGCCCTTTTCTGTATTTTATTAGAGACAGGGTCTCACTGAGTTGCTAAGTGCCTCTCCATTGCTGAGGCTGGCTTTGAACTGGCGATCCTCCTGCCTCAGCCTCCCAAGTGCTGGGATTACAGGCATGCACCACCTGGCTATTGTTTTTGAGAATCTTCTTTGAACTAAACTTTTATGTTTCATTATGGCGCTAGTGTACTTCACTCTTTTTGTCATCTTTTTATAAAGAAGTATGCTGTAGATTTAGACTTTTTATTGTTGACATTTCCACTTGCATAATAGAATCACGAATTCTCAGTGACAGCCGGGTGCAGTGTGCATGCCCATAATCCCAGTGTCTTGGGAGGTTGAGGCAGGAGGATGGTAAGCTCAAGGCCAGCCTCAGAAACTTAGTGTGGCCCTAAGCAACTTAGTGAGACCCTGTCTCAAAATAAAAACTAAAAAGGGCTGGGGATGTGGCTCAGTGGTTAAGTGCCCCTGGGCTTAATATCTAGTACAAAACATATTTAAAATAAAAAGAAAGAATTCTCAGTGACAAAGCTGGGTGTGGTGGCATGTGCCTGTAATCCCAGATGTTCAGTAGGCTAAGGCCAGAGGGTTGTCTGAGCTCAGTAGTTGGCGACCAGCCTGAGCAATATAGACAAACCCCATCCCTGCACCCACCCCAAAAGAATCCTCAATGACATCTCAAAGTAAACTGAAGTTTCCATCTCAACAAGCAGCAAGAATTTTAGGCCTGTACCTGGCACATTATTCCATTTTTTTTTGGTCATTTCTAGGATCTTTATTATTTATTTATTTATTTTTTCTTATTCTGCCCTTGAATTTACTTATTCATCCTAACGGCCGTTCATTTAGCACATAATATGTGCTAGTATTAGCCTTGTGACAGCTGCCAGGGATGCATGGAGGGATGTGACTAATTCAATGAAGACAAGACCAACCTTACACATCCATAAATTTGTTGCTGCTTCGTTTATTTTTTTAATTCAAAGTTGTTATATATGACAGAATGCATTACAATTCATATTACACATATAGAGCACATTTTTACATATCTCTGGTTGTATACAAAGTATATTCACACCATTCGTGTCTTCATACATGCACTTAGGGTAATGATATCCATCTCATTCTACCATCTTTTTTTTCCTTCACCCTTTTGCCCCCTCTCTTCCCTCCCCCCTCCATTGGCCATTCTAGTGTTCCTCTAATCCTCCCATGCTCCCCGTGAATCAGCCTCCTTGTATCAGAGAAAACATTCGGCATTTTTTTTTTGGGGGGGATTGGCTAACTTCACTTAGCATTATATTCTCCAATTTCATCCATTTACCTGCGAATGCCATTATTCTCTTTTATTGCTGACTAATATTCCACTATGTATATATACCAAATTTTCCTTATCCATTCATCTACTGAAGGGCATCTAGGCTAGTTTCACAGTCCAGCTATTGAGAATTGTGCTGCTATAAACATTGATGTGGCTGTGTTCCTGTAGTATGCTGTTTTTAAGTCGTTTGGGAATAGACCCAGGAGTGGGATGGCTGGGTCATAAGGTGTTTCCATTCCCAGTTTTCCAAGGAATCTCCATACTGCTTTCCATATTGGCTGCACCATTTTGCAGTCCCACCAGCAATATATGAGTGTGCCTTTTCCCCACATCCTCTCCAACATTTATTGTTGTTTGTGTTCTTAATTGCTGCTTCAGTTTTTTTTTTTTTTTTTTTTTTTTTTTTGGTACCAGGGATTGAACTCAGGGGCACTCGACCACTGGGCCACATCCCCAGCCCTTTTTTTTGTATTTTATTTAGAGACAGGGTCTCACTGAGTTGCTAAGTGCCTCGCCAATGCTGAGGCTGGCTTTGAACTCGCGATCTTCCTGCCTCAGCCTCCCAAAGTGCTGGGATTACAGGCGTGTGCCACCGCGCCCGCAGCTGCTTCAGTTTTTAATCTAAGAGCAGAGTGTGGTGGTGCCTGCCTGTAATCCCAACAATTTGGGAGGCTGAGACAGGAGGACCATAAGCTCGAGGCCAGCCTCAGCAATTTAGCAAAGCCCTAAGTAACTTAGCAAGATTCTGCCTCAAAATGAAAAAATAAGGCCGGGCGCGGTGGCGCACGCCTGTAATCCCAGCACTTTGGGAGGCTGAGGCAGGAGGATCGCGAGTTCAAAGCCAGCCTCAGCAATGGCGAGGCACTTAGCAACTCAGTTGGACCCTGTCTCCAAATAAAATACAAAAAAGGGCTGGGGATATGGCCCAGTGGTCAAGTGCCCCTGAGTTCAATCCCCGGTACCCACAAAAAAAAAAAAAAAAAAAAGGGCTGGGGTTGTGGCTCAGCGGCAGAGCACTCGCCTTGCATGTGTGTGGCCCGGGTTCGATCCTCAGCACCACGTAAACATAAATGTATTGCATTGTGTACAACTAAGTAAATAAATAAATATTAAAAAAATCCTAAATTGTTCTCGCCTCGAACTACCAACACTCATTTCTCCTTAAAAAAAAAAAAAAATTAAAAAAAATGGCTGGGAATATGGCTTAGTGCTTAAGCAACCCTGAATTCAATCCCCAGTACCAAACCAAACCAAACCCAAACCCCAAAAAACAATTTTTAATCTAGTAGTCTCCCCTTATGTGTGGTAGATATGTTCTAAGACATTAACTTGGGTGTGTGAAACCTCAGATAGTATCAACCCTGTACATACTATGTTTTTTTCCTATACACACATACTTATAATCAAGTTTTTTAAAAATTATTTATTTGTTTTAGTTGTACACAATGCCTTTGTTTTTACGTGGTGCTGAGGGTTGTATCCAGGCTGCACAAGTGCTAGGCGAGTGCTCTACCACTAAGCCACAACCCCAGCCCGTATAATAAAGTTTTTCAAAAATAATTTTTTAGGAGTTGATGAACCTTTATTTTATTTATTTATTTATATGTGGTGCTGAGAATTGAACCCAGTGTTTCACACATGCTACGCAAGTGCTCTACCACTGAGTCACAAACCCAGCCCTATAATAAAGTTTTAATGTATAAATTAGGTGCAGTAAAAGATCAAGTGATGCTGGGCGTGGTGGCGCACGCCTGTAATCCCAGCACTTGGGAGGCTGAGGCAGGAGGATCGTGAGTTCAAAGCCAGCCTCAGCAATGGTGAGGCACTCAGCAACTCAGTGAGACCCTGTCTCGAATAAAATACAAAAAAGGGCTGGGGATGTGGCTTAGTGGTTGAGTGCCCTTGAGTTCAATCCCTGGTACCAAAAGAAAAAAAAAGATCTAGTGATAAATAACCAAAAATAGAAAATTATAACAATATATTATAATAAAAATTTAAACTTATGAATTGTTTATTTCTGGAGCTTTTTATTTAATATTTTTGAGCTGTGGGTCAATAATGGTAATAAACTGTGGAAAGTGAAACCCTGAAGAAGAGGAACTGAAGGTTTCTGAATAGTGGTAACCTTGACTCAGAGGCACAGGAAAGGGAACTTCCCAGTATGTGGAGAGAATGCTGTTCCACCAATGGCCACTTGAGGGCAGGAGTGGATACTGTTTAAAGTTTTAAAGTTTTGGACTGGCGTTCTCTCCCAGAGTATTCCCACCAACAATCAGAAAAGGGCTGGGAGTGTATCTTAGTGATAGAATTCTTGCCTAGCATTGTTTGAGGTCCTGGGTGCCTCCCCCAGCACTTAGGAAAAGAAGAAAGAAGAAGGAAAGAAGGAAAGAAAGAAAGAAAGAAGGAAGGAAGAAAGAAAGAAAGAGAGAGAGAAAGAGAGAGAAAAGAAAGAAAAGGGCCCAAGGTACCCTCACATGGTTTCAGTTCAAGTGCAGACCTTTTTTCTTTTCAAAAAATATCGTTTTTATTAGAATCTGGTGTGTTGTAGTGAGTGAGCTCTTACACCCTCCACCTCCACCAAATTCTTGCCTGCATGTGATATGTTTTTGCTATTTGGAGTTTCATAATTGTGTTATTCTCTTACAGAAAGGTCATATCATGGATTCCTATTCTTTTTCTTGAAATGGGGATCTAACCCAGGGGCACTTTACCATTGAGCTACATCCCCATCCCCATTTTTTTTTTTTTTTTTTTTTAGTTGTAGATGGACACAATACCTTTATTTTATTTATTTATATGTGGTGCTGAGGCTCGAACCCAGCACCTCACACATGCTAGGCAAGTGTTCTACTGCTGAGCCCCAAGCCCAGCCCCCAGCCCCAAGCCTTTTTAAAAAATTTTTTTTTAAAATTTTACTGGGGATTGAACTCAGGGGCATTCGACCACTGGGCCACATCCCCAGCCCTATTTTTTATTTTATTTAGAGACAGGGTCTCACTAATTTGCTTAGTGCCTTCCTTTGCTGAGGCTGGCTTTGAACTCACAGATCCTCCTGCCTCAGTCTCCCAAGCCACTGGGATTACAGGCATGTGCCACTGTTCCAGGTTCCTTTAAAAAAAAAAAAAATTAAAATATTGTTTTAGTTGCAAGGGACACAATGCCTTTATTTAATTTAAATTTATTTATTTATTTTATGTAGTGCTGAGGATTGAACCCAGTGTCTCACATATACTAGGCAAGCACTCTACCACTGAGCCACAACCCCAGCCCAATCCCCAACCATTTTTATTTTCTTTAATTTTGAGATAGGGTCTTGCTAGGTTGCTTTAGCGCCTTGCTAATTTGCTGAGGCTGGCTTTAAACTTGTGATCTTCTTGTCTCAGCCTCCTGAGTTGCTGGGATTACAGGCATGTGCCATTGCACCTGACCATATATTCCTATTCTTTCCATACTCAGGAAGTTTGAATTTTAATTATGTTTTCTTATTTGAATTAAAGTTAGTAAAAAATAATCTCTTCCACAGCAGGGTGGTCTTTAAACTTCTTAGTTTGGTTCTGTTGCAGTTTTGGCAACAGTTAACTAGAACACTTATTTAGGATTTATATTACACTTTTTTTTTGGGGGGGGGGGGCACCGGGGATTGAACTCAGCAGCACTAGACCACTGGGCCACATCCCCAGCCCTTTTTTGTATTTTATTAGAGACAGGGTCTCACTGAGTTGCTAAGTGCCTCGCCATTGCTGAGGCTGGCTTTGAACTCGCGATCCTCCTGCCTCAGCCTCCCAAAGTGCTGGGATTACAGGCGTGCGCCACCACGCCCGGCATATTACACTTTTTTTTTTTTTTTTTATTGTGGTACCGGGGATTGAACTCAGGGGCACTCGTCCACTGGGTCACATCCCCAGCCCTTTTTTTGTATTTTTATTTAGAGACAGGGTCTCACTGAGTTGCTAAGTGCCTCGCCACTGCTGAGGCTGGATTTGAACTCGCGATCCTCCTGCCTCAGCCTCCCAAAGTGCTGGGATTACAGGCATGAGCCACCGCGCCCGGCTGCATATTACACTTTTTAAAAATATTCATTTATTTGTTTTAGTTGTACACAATGCCTTTGTTTTTTACATGGTGCTGAGGATCAAACCTGGGCCATGCACGTGCTAGGTGAGCGCTCTACCACTGAGCCATAACCCCAGCCCTTTATGTTACATTTTGAGACCTTTCTTTCCATCTCAATCACTAATCTAATGCCCTGTGCAGCATGCTGGGTGCTGGGCATGTGGCCTTGTGGGGATGCAGGTTGCTTCCGGTGGGTGCTCAGGGTCAGCCTTACTAAGGGACACATCTCTCTTCTGGCTGAAGAGAAAAAGAGAGCAAGCTGTAGATGAAGAAGGACACGGGTGGCCTTAAGGGCAGAAAGAGAGTGTGGCTCATTTTGGAGCAGATGAACAGGCAAGGGCTAGGCGAACAGGCAAGATCAGAGACTCAGGCCAGATCATGAAGGCCTTTGGCTCACACATAAAGCAGCAAGCCACTGAGGTACTCATAAGCACAGGAGAGACATATTTAGAATCTTTTTTCTTTCTTTCTTTTCTTTTTCTTTTTTTTTTTTTTCCGCTGTGCTAGGGATGGAACCGAGAACCTTGCATATACTAAGCAAGTGTTCTAACGGTAGATCTATACTCTTAGCCCCATATTTTAAATTTTTAAAAGGTAACTCTGCTGATGTGAGACAAATGCTTTCATTGTAGGATGGGAAAGGGTGAAAGTTGGGAGACCATTTAGATTGTAGGTCTGCAACCTTTTACTGGAAAGGACATGATAGTAAATATTTTCAGCTTTGCAGGTCAAAGAATCTGTGTTACAATCTCTCAACTCTGTCATTAAATGTGAAACAGAGCCAGCGCGGTGGTGTATGCTTGTAATCCCAGCACTTGGGAGGCTGAGGCAGGAGGATGGTGAGCTCAAAGCCAGCCTCAGCAATGGTGAGGCACTTAGCAACTCAGTGAGACCCTGTCTCTAATAAAATACAAACAAGGGCTGGGGATGTGGCCCTGTGGTCAAGTGCCCCTGAGTTCAATCCCCGATACCAAAAAAAAAAGAAAAAAAAAAGTGAAACAGCCTTAGACAATATGTAAGGGAATGGGCAGGGATGGGCTGTAGTTGACTGACAAAGCATTTGCCTATCATTCATGAGGACCTGGGCTTCATTCATCTCCAGCTCTGCAAAAACAAAAAGAATGGGCATAGCTGTGTGCCATTCAAACTTTATTTATAAAAGCAGGCACTGAGCCATAGTTTACTATTCCCTGGTTTAGATTATTACAATTATCCTGGCAAAAGACAATACTGGCTGGGTGTGTCTAGCGTGGTAGCAGTAGAGAGATTTTGAGTTATGACCCACTAGACTAGGTTGGGTGAAGAAAAGACCAAGGGTCAAGGGTAACTTCCAGACTTCTACCTTGAACCAACAAGTCAGTGGGGAGAGATGCTCTTTGCTGTGATGTGAAAGCACCAAGGGATGCAGGCTTTGAGGGGGTGGTGGGGGACACAAGTTTAGTCTGGGAAGCATTAAGCTGGAGTAATTGTTGAGCCATCTAAGATGTCAAGGACAAGATGGCTCCAAAATGCAATTCTGGTGGGAGAAAGTAGGGTTACAAGATTTCAGATCCATCCAGGTAGCTGAAGCCAGAGACAATGGTGAGTTCTGGAACTGGGCTCACTATGACCCCTCCTCCTCCAACATCTGCATCATTCCACTGGGTACTCAAGTTTACTATAATTATTTTTTCTCTTTTGTGGTACTGGGGATTGAAGCCAGGGGTGCCCTATCACTGAGCTACATCCCCAGTCTTTTAAATTTTATTTTGAGAAAGGGTCTTGCTAAGTTGCTAAGACAGGCCTTGAACTTGCCATCCTCCTGCCTCAGCCTCCCTAGTTGCTGGCATTACAGGCATGCACCATGCACCACCACATCTAGCTAAAGTTTTATTCTTTTTTGGTACCGGGATTGAGCCCAGTGGTGCTTAACCACTGAGCCACATCCCTAGCTCTTTTTTTTTTTTTTTTTTTTGGGTACTGGGGATTGAACTCAGGGTCAGTCAACCACTGGGCCACATCCCCAGCCCTTTTTTGTATTTTATTAGAGACAGGGTCTCACTGAGTTGCTAAGTGCCTCACCATTGCTGAGGCTGGCTTTGAACTTGCGATCCTCAGTGCTGGGATTACAGGTGTGCACCACCGTGCCTGGCTCCTGGTTCTTTTTTATATTTGATTTTGAGGCAGGGTCTCGCTGAGTTGCTACAACGTACTTTGCTAATCTGCTGAGGTTGGCTTTGAATTCCAGATCCTCCTGCCTCAGTCTCTTGAGTTGCTGGGATTATAGGCGCGTGCCACCATACCCAGAAAGTTTTACTCTTGATAATGGTTCTTGAGCCCTGTCTTGCTTTTCTTGTTAAATTCTTATCTCCTTAGGAACATGTCTCAAATCCTTCCCAACACCTTGCTTATAGTGTTGAGCATGTAGTAGAGGCTCAAATACCAGAGAATAAATTTTCAAATCCATGTGATAGTCTTCAAGTATTTAATATAGAGAGGATGAATGAGTTAATGGGAATTTTATCTTGGTCTAAAGTGAAATGCTTTAAGTAACTATTGGAACCACATCACAAATTAAGTTGACATTTATCAAAGGATTACATTGTGAGGAACATTCATAGGGCTTTTGCTACTATTTGTTTCAGAAAGCCAGCATATTTTAATAAGATGATCTAATTTTAATAGTGGCAACACTGTAAAGAGACATGTGTAGGCGTGTGTGTGTGTGTGTATAGAATGTGGGAGAAAGAGAGGGAGGGAATGCTCATTATTGAAATTCAGACAGAACCAGATGGTTCTCACCTTTCTTATACTCTCACTGTTTTTTTTTTTTTTTTTTTTTTTTTGTGGTACCGGGGATTGAACTCAGGGGTACTCGACCACTGGGCCACATCCCCAGCCCTTTTTTGTATTTTATTTAGAGACAGGGTCTCACTGAGTTGCTAAGTGCCTCGCCATTGCTGAGGCTGGCTTTGAACTCGCGATCCTCGGGATTATAGGCGCGTGCCACCATACCCAGAAAGTTTTACTCTTGATAATGGTTCTTGAGCCCTGTCTTGCTTTTCTTGTTAAATTCTTATCTCCTTAGGAACATGTCTCAAATCCTTCCCAACACCTTGCTTATAGTGTTGAGCATGTAGTAGAGGCTCAAATACCAGAGAATAAATTTTCAAATCCATGTGATAGTCTTCAAGTATTTAATATAGAGAGGATGAATGAGTTAATGGGAATTTTATCTTGGTCTAAAGTGAAATGCTTTAAGTAACTATTGGAACCACATCACAAATTAAGTTGACATTTATCAAAGGATTACATTGTGAGGAACATTCATAGGGCTTTTGCTACTATTTGTTTCAGAAAGCCAGCATATTTTAATAAGATGATCTAATTTTAATAGTGGCAACACTGTAAAGAGACATGTGTAGGCGTGTGTGTGTGTGTGTATAGAATGTGGGGAGAAAGAGAGGGAGGGAATGCTCATTATTGAAATTCAGACAGAACCAGATGGTTCTCACCTTTCTTATACTCTCACTGTTTTTTTTTTTTTTTTTTTTTTTTGTGGTACCGGGGATTGAACTCAGGGGTACTCGACCACTGGGCCACATCCCCAGCCCTTTTTTGTATTTTATTTAGAGACAGGGTCTCACTGAGTTGCTAAGTGCCTCGCCATTGCTGAGGCTGGCTTTGAACTCGCGATCCTCCTGCCTCAGCCTCCCAAAGTGCTGGGATTACAGGTGTAATCCAGCCGGCTACTGTTTTTTTTTTTAATTAAAAAAAATTTTTAGTTATAGTTGGACACAATACCTTTATTTAATTTATTTATTTTTCTGTGGTGCTGAGAATTGAACCCAGGACCTTGCACGTACTAGGCAAGCGCTCTACCACTGAGCCACAACTCCAGCCCCTGTCACTGGATTTGAGTTCTTCCTTCTGATTGGAACCAGTGGGAGAAAGTAGCTTACCTTGCTCCCTCTGTGGTCTATTGCTTTCTTTCTTTTCTTTCTTGGTATCAAGGATTGAACCCAGGGGCACTTAACCACTGAGCCACATCCCCAGCCCCTTTTGTATTTTATTTTATTTTGAGACAGGGCCTCACTAAGTTGCTTAGGGCCTCACTAAGTTGCTGAGGCTGGCCTCGAACTTGTGATCCTCTTGTCTCAGCCTCCTGAGCCGCTGGGATCACAGACATGTGCCACTGTAGCCAGCATTGTGCTCAGATTATTAAGAATTTTTCTATTAGTTTCTGTACTATAGAAGATGTTGGGTCATTTGTGTCTTATTTTTGTTTTCCATTCCCAGCTGGGAGGCACCATCGGAGACATCGAGGGAATGCCTTTTGTGGAAGCATTCAGACAATTCCAGTTTAAGGCAAAAAGAGAGAATTTCTATAATATCCATGTCAGCCTTGTCCCACAGTGGGCTTTCCAGATAAGTATATGGACAGCAACTTTGCTCAATATTCTTATGATATTTTATGTGTCCTACATTTGCTTTTTTTTAAGTACTGGGGATTGAACTCAGGGGCACTTGACCACTGGGCCACTTCCCCAGTCCTTTATTGTATTTTATTTAGAGACAGAGTCCCACTGAGTTTCTAAGTGCCTTGCCATTATTGAGGCTGGCTTTGAACTCTCAATCCTCCGGCCTCAGCCTCCCAAGTGCTGGGATTACAGGTGTGCACCACTGTGCCCGGCTGCTCAATATTCCTATGATATTTTATGTGTCCTACATTTGAAACTGGGGAGCCATTAATTGTCCAAAAGGCTATATGTCTAGTGTATTGACAGACTTATTTCTTTTTAGCCCAATGCTACTGGAGAACAAAAAACTAAACCCACACAAAACAGTGTCCGTGCGCTGAGGGGACTGGGTTTGTCTCCAGATCTGGTGAGTCTAGTCCAGTGGGTAAGTTTATCCCTAAGATCTCCTGGATTAGGAACTCCATATCTTTATAACACCCATCATGATTTCTTTCTTTTTTTTTTTTTTTTTTTGGTACTGGGGATTGAACCCAGGGCCTTGCACATGCTAAGCACGTGCTCTGTCTCTAAACTACACTCCCAGTCCTTAATCTGTAACATCATCCAAGTCCTTTGTAGTACTCCAATGGTTCCTTATGACAATGAGCTTTTTGTATCTGGGAAGCAGGAAAGCCTTATTTCCTTACATTTAAATTGACCATTTATTCTTCTCTAGGCCCTCATTTAATTGGCTACATTGACAGCTGGGCAAGTGCAATGGTCTTGCCATTTGTGTGGTTCCTGGATCCTTTAGATTGAAGGAGGGATCCTGGGATTTTTCTGTGACTCTGATAAGGATGGACTATTACTGCCGTTGTTATTATTATTATTATTATTATTATTATTATTATTATTATTTGGTGGTGCTGGGGATTGAACCCAGGGCCTTGTGCATGTGAGACAAGCACTCTACCAACTGAGCTATATCCCCAGCCCCACTGCTGTTATTTTAGTCTAAACAGCGATGTGGCCTTGTAGCACATAATCTGGTTATCACCAATAATCTAGATAAGGGGCCTGCAAATAACAGTTCTCAATTTACCTGCCTAATTTTGTAAATAAAGTTTTTTTTTTGTACCAGGGATTGAACCCAGGGTTGCTTAACCACACAGCCACATCCCCAGACCTTTTTATATTTTATTTTGAGAAAGGGTCTCGCTAAATTGCTGAGGCTGGCTTTTTTTTTTTTTTTTCATATGGGGGATTGAACTCAGGGGCACTTGACCACTGGGCCACATCCCAGCCCTTTTTTGTATTTTAGTAGGGACAGGGTCTCACTGAGTTGCTTAGTGCCTCGCTGTTAATGAGGCTGTCTTTGAACTCGTGATCCTCCTATCTCAGCCTCCCCAGCTTCTGGGATTATGTGCATGTACTACTGTGCCCAGCTTGTAAATAAAGTTTTATTGGCATACACTCATTCATTTCCATATTGTCTATAGCTGCTTCTGCACTGAGGCAGCACAGTTGAGGATCAGGACAGTGACTGCCTGACCTGTCAATTTAAAATAGTTCCGATCTGGGCTTTTGGGGAAAAGGTTCATCAACCCCTGATCCAGCTCTTTTCATGTATTTAATGAAGCAACACTTGTGAGCCTTGACTCTGTTCATCAGAAATGTGCTGACATTTTGAGCTCTTACTGGGAGATTTGTGTTGAATTTTTAAAAAAATATTTATTTATTTGCTTTAGTTGTACATAATGCGTTTATTTTTACGTGGAGCTGAGGATTGAATCTGAGCTGTACACATGCTAGGTGAGCACTCTACCACTGAGCCAGAACCCTAGCCCTTGTGTTGAATTTGATTGGTTCCTTATATTAGTGCTCAGCCCAATTTCTCATAGTCCAGTGGAATGCTAAAAGTGAGCAATCACATACCTGGCCAAGTCTCTTGTTGTATAAAGAAATGAATATAGTGTCATGCTAAAAATCTGTGGCAGTGTGAATAGCCCAGTCCCCACTTGCTGACCTGTGCATAACTGGCCTTTACAGATTGTCTGCCGAAGTTCAACACCCATTGAGATGGCCGTGAAGGAGAAGATTTCTATGTTCTGTCACGTAAACCCTGAACAGGTTGGTGGTGGTCTTCAGATTTTATTGTCTTGCATGAGCTTCTTCTGAAGCCAGCGTTTCATACCTCTTCAATATTGTATTGTTCTGGGGGGCATTTACATAAGCTTTGGGGGCCTCTTATCCAGCCAAGGCTCTTGAGGGAACAATCTTTTTTTATGGTACTGGGGATTGAACTCAGGGCACTCGACCACTGGGCCACATCCCCAGCCCTTTTTTGTATTTTATTAGAGACAGGGTCTCACTGAGTTGCTAAGTGCCTCGCCATTGCCGAGGCTGGCTTCAAACTCACCATCCTCCTGCCTCAGCCTCCCAAGTGCTGGGATTACAGGCATGCAACACCGCACCTGGCTTTTAATGGGGTTTTTAATATCTTGGGAGACAGGCTGATGAAAAGCCTGATGGTTCAGCGTCAGTATGAAGTTGGAACTACTTTGAAAAATCAGGAATTCTTCTTTGTCTTTTTGTTGCCGCCTGAAGCGATGGCCGCTTGGAGCAACAAAGCCGCGGGAAGAAGTTCAGAGGCAAACTGGAAACAAACAGCTTTTTATTCTGATAACTTTTCTCTCTGGCTCTAACAACGACTAACACGCGCCACACACACCACCAAAATGGCGCTGACCCGATCAGCAATCTCGGCCAAGTCACTCGAGAGCCCCGGCCAAGTCCCGTGAGACTATGGAAGGCGACAATGCCCAAATCTCCATGGCCCATAGTCAACCGTAATTTAAGCCATCTCCCCAAACAGGGCTCCTGCATCTTTTGTCATACCTTTTTTTGTGTTCTTTCAGTTGTTTGGCATACCTTTGTTGATAGTACTTTGTGTATATATTTTGAAACAGGGTCTTGCTAAGTTGGTGAAGCTGGCCTCAAATCTGCAATCCTCCTGTCTCAGCCTCCTGAGGCCACTGGGATTACAGATGTGTGTCACCATGTCTAACTATTCTTCCCACTTCTTAGTTGCAGCCTTTTCATGAGTAGTGGTAAATCTGCATTTAAAGTTGTTTTCATCTGGATCTCTGAGGAGGTGATGAAGAGGGCCACTGGTGTCTCTGTGGACATGGCCCATTACCATATTTGAAAAATCTCTCTCTCTGTCCTGGAGGATAAATGAGTAAATAGTTCCACATTCCATGTCTTCCATTTGTGGGAGTTGCAGCTGGGCAGAGATTTCATTAGTAATCGGAATAGAGCCCCCTATTGGTGATATCTTGTGTCTTGGAATTGCATTGGTGAATGCACAAGTGAGGCCCTGTAATATGAGTATCAAGTTGATGATATTCAAAGAGCTTAAGAACACTTGACTTTAGAACTATGGGCTTGGGTAAACTGAACACAGAGTTGGCAGAACATTTCTTGGCATTTATTTAGGATGTGGAAGCTCCTTAAATGCCTGCAAGTAGCCCCTTGGATGTATGAGAGGCTGTTGAAAGCTCATTAGGGTAAATGTGAAATACAACCACAGCTGCTATTTAAAAGTATTCTGCTCTTCTAACAGGTATAATTAATTTTACTGTGGTCAATGTTCACTAGCAAATTTACCCAAATGAAGGGAGCAGGGGACAAGACTTCAGACAGAAGCAACTACAGTAGAAGTGACAACAAACAAAGGGACAAATAAACTATATACACACAAGGTGCATGTGTTCAATGCTATTGCTTTAACTCAGACTTAGAAGATGGTGGCTTGGACAATGCATCTTGGGCATTGCTCTATAAAGCCTCTACATTCTAATACCAAATCTCTGTCAGCAGCAGTGTCCATTCTGACACTAATTACTCAGAGTGAGCATCAAATGCCACAGGTTTAAGGACTCAGTCTCTTACAAGACCCCCCACCCCACCTGCCACAAGTTTCCATTGTTCCCAAGCCACCTGAGCTTCTGCTAGCTAATTACAAGTTTGGGGCTTCTATGATCCCCTTCTTTGATAGTGCACTAGAATAACTCAAAGAACTCAGGAAAATGCTGTATTTATAGTTCCTGTTTTATTATAAAAGGTGCAAATGAATAGTTAGATGAAGAGATTCAGAGGGTAAGGTCTAGGAAAGTTCTAGGCACAGGAGCTTTCATCCTTGCTGAATCAGGGTGTATGATCTTGGTACTACTATATAGTTTTCCACTGGAAGTTCCTCCCCCCCTCTCAAGCCTTGCTCTTCCAAAGTTTTTATTGGTGTATCATTATGTAGGCATGATTGAATACCTGGCATGTGTTTGAATTCAATTCCCATACCCCCTACTTCCCTCCCCAGAGGTTAGGCTGGTAGCTGCAAGTTCCAGTCCTCTAATCATTTGGTTTATTTTTGTGGTGACCATTCCCATCCTGAAGCTATCTAGAGGCACCAGGAGTCACCTCAGCTGCATAATAAAGATACTCTATCACTCAGAAAATTCTGAGGATTTTTCAAGCTCTGTGCCAGGAACTGGGGACAAAGATCAGATACAGGTGTCTTTCATCATCTGCAAGGGATTGGTTTCATGACCCCCGTGGATACCAAATTCTGTGGTGCTCAAGTTCTTAATATAAAATGGTGCATATAACTTATACACAGCCTCTTTTTTTTAATTTAATTTTTTTGTACCAGGGATTGAACCACGGGTGCTTAACCACTGAGCCCCATCCCCAGTTCTTTAAATATTTTTCTTTTGAGACAGGGTCTTACTAAGTTTCTGAGGCTGGCTTTGAACTTGAGATCCTCCTGCCTCAGCCTCCCGAGCTGCTAAGATTATAGGCATGTGCCACCTTTGTGCCTGGCCACATTCTCTTGTATACTTTCATTTATCTCTAGGTTGCTTATAATATCAAATACAGTGCAAATAATATGTAAACAATTGTTACACAATATTGTTTAGGAATAATGACAAGAAAAAAATCTGCACATGTTCAATACAGATGCAGATATTATTTCTGAATTTATTTATTTATTTTTTTGGTACCAGGGATTGAATTCAGGGGCATTTGGCCACCGAGCCACATCCCCAGCCCTATTTTGTATTTAATTTAGAGACAGGGTCTCACTGAGTTGCTAAGTGCCTTGCCATTGCTGAGGCTGGCTTTGAACTCGCGATCCTCCTGCCTCAGCCTCCCAAGTGCTGGGATTACAGGCGTGTACCATGGCGCCCAACTGTATATTTACTTTTTATTTTACCATGATACCCATTGTTCTGGAAGTAGAATAATGAACTCAAAGAGTTTTGTTATTAAATCAAACTCACCTTATATTAATTCTGACTCATTTAGGTTAGTGGATTTTCTTATATCAGTATAAATAAACTGCCAGTCTTTTGAGTTTTGTCTCATTCCCGTGGCATAGTTGAGGCAATCTATCTAAGTGTGGTGTTTTATTATCATTGATCAGGTCATATGTATCCATGATGTTTCTTCCACATACCGAGTGCCTGTGCTTTTGGAACAACAAGGCATTGTTAAATACTTTAAAGAGCGATTGGACCTGCCCATTGGTGATTCTTCAAGCAATTTGCTTTTCAAGTGGAAGAATATGGCTGACAGGTATGTGAAAGGAATTACTTACAGAATCTTTTTTTATTTATTTATTTATTTATTTATTTAATTTTTTTGGTACCGGGGGGATTGAACTCAGGGGCACTCGACCACTGGGCCACACCCCCAGCCTGTTTTTGTATTTTATTAGAGACAGGGTCTCACTGAGTTGCTAAGTGCCTCACCATGGCTGAGGCTGGCTTTGAACTCGCGATCCTCCTGCCTCGGCCTCCCAAGTGCTGGGATTACAGGCGTGCGCCACCGTGCCCGGCCTACTTATAGAATCTTTAATAATTCCTGTACTCTGAAGATTTCTGGAGCCTTTGATTTTGCTGTACTTAAACCAAAGTGAATTGAAGGAATTTGTACCTAGAAGGAATATTTTTTAATTCTGGAAGGATTTTATTTATTCATTTCTCCCTCTCTCTCCCTCCCTCCCCCCCCCCTCCCCCCCTCTTTCTTTCTCTCTTTCAGTACTGGGGATTGATCCTAGGAGCACTCTACCACTGAGCTATATCCCCAGCCCTTTTTTTTTTTTTTTTTTTGTGGTACCGGGGATTGAACTCAGGGGCACTCGACCACTGGGCCACATCCCCAGCCCTTTTTTGTATTTTATTTAGAGACAGGGTCTCACTGAGTTGCTAAGTGCCTCGCCACTGCTGAGGCTGGCTTTGAACTCGCGATCCTCCTGCCTCAGCCTCCCAAAGTGCTGGGATTACAGGTGTGCGCCACCGCGCCCGGCTCCCTTTTTTTATTTTATATTTTGAGACAGGATCTTGCTAAATTGATGAGGCTGGCCTTAAACTTGTGATTCTTTTGCCTTGCCTCCCTAGTAGCTGAGATTTCAGGCATGCACCACAATGCCCAGCTAGTTTATTCCTTACTTTCTGAAATTTTACACATTTTAAATGTTGCAAGCTTTTTGTTCTGTTTTGTTTGTTTTTAAGACTTGGCTAACATTTCCTAAAGAAAATCCTTTTGAATGAGAAGTTTCAGCTATTGCCTTTATTTTTCAATCCTGCAGCTATTAGCTAGTTAATATCATTATTAAAATTCCTGACAGGTTTTAGCTTTAATATAACTATTTTAATTTAAGCAAAGTTTGCTTAAATTTGAAGTCCTGGAAATGAAAACCCAGAACTCTGTTTTCTTTTATTCAATGCAGTTGAGGTGTGACTCTTCAAGTCATAGGCTGCCTGATTGCTTGTTGCAGCTTAGGTCAGAAGCAGTAGGTGCAGCTACATGTGTAGATTATGGATTCAGACTCTGGCTGTCTCTCTTACTAGTTGTAAATTTGGGCAGATTACTTAACTTCTCTTGGCTCGTCCTACTGCCTATACATATCAGGGGCATACCAGTACTCACCTAGTGGGAATTAACAAGAGAAAACACAGAAGGTCTTCACATTGAGTCAGGCACCAAGTATTGGTTGCTGATGATGGCAACCATAATTAAAATGATTTGATGGTGACAAAATCACTGGCCTTGGCAGACTGAAATTCTCTTGCACTTTCACTTAATTTTTTTTTTTTCATTTTTTGGTTCTGGGGATTGAAGGTATGCTAAGCAGGTGTTCTGCCACTGAGTTATACCCCCACACTACTTTCTTTTTTTTTTTTTTCCTTTTGGTACTAGGGATTGAATTCAGGGGCACTCGACCACTGGGCCACATCCCCAGCCCTTTTTTGTATTTTATTAGAGACAGGGTCTCACTGAGTTGCTAAGTGCCTCACCATGGCTGAGGCTGGCTTTGAACTCGCGATCCTCCTGCCTCGGCCTCCCAAGTGCTGGGATTACAGGCGTGCGCCACCGTGCCCGGCCTACTTATAGAATCTTTAATAATTCCTGTACTCTGAAGATTTCTGGAGCCTTTGATTTTGCTGTACTTAAACCAAAGTGAATTGAAGGAATTTGTACCTAGAAGGAATATTTTTTAATTCTGGAAGGATTTTATTTATTCATTTCTCCCTCTCTCTCCCTCCCTCCCCCCTCCCCCCCTCTTTCTTTCTCTCTTTCAGTACTGGGGATTGATCCTAGGAGCACTCTACCACTGAGCTATATCCCCAGCCCTTTTTTTTTTTTTTTTTTTTGTGGTACCGGGGATTGAACTCAGGGGCACTCGACCACTGGGCCACATCCCCAGCCCTTTTTTGTATTTTATTTAGAGACAGGGTCTCACTGAGTTGCTAAGTGCCTCGCCACTGCTGAGGCTGGCTTTGAACTCGCGATCCTCCTGCCTCAGCCTCCCAAAGTGCTGGGATTACAGGCGTGCGCCACCGCGCCCGGCTCCCTTTTTTTATTTTATATTTTGAGACAGGATCTTGCTAAATTGATGAGGCTGGGCCTTAAAACTTGTGATTCTTTTGCCTTGCCTCCCTAGTAGCTGAGATTTCAGGCATGCACCACAATGCCCAGCTAGTTTATTCCTTACTTTCTGAAATTTTACACATTTTAAATGTTGCAAGCTTTTTGTTCTGTTTTGTTTGTTTTTTAAGACTTGGCTAACATTTTCCTAAAGAAAATCCTTTTGAATGAGAAGTTTCAGCTATTGCCTTTATTTTTCAATCCTGCAGCTATTAGCTAGTTAATATCATTATTAAAATTCCTGACAGGTTTTAGCTTTAATATAACTATTTTAATTTAAGCAAAGTTTGCTTAAATTTGAAGTCCTGGAAATGAAAACCCAGAACTCTGTTTTCTTTTATTCAATGCAGTTGAGGTGTGACTCTTCAAGTCATAGGCTGCCTGATTGCTTGTTGCAGCTTAGGTCAGAAGCAGTAGGTGCAGCTACATGTGTAATTATGGATTCAGACTCTGGCTGTCTCTCTTACTAGTTGTAAATTTGGGCAGATTACTTAACTTCTCTTGGCTCGTCCTACTGCCTATACATATCAGGGGCATACCAGTACTCACCTAGTGGAATTAACAAGAGAAAACACAGAAGGTCTTCACATTGAGTCAGGCACCAAGTATTGGTTGCTGATGATGGCAACCATAATTAAAATGATTTGATGGTGACAAAATCACTGGCCTTGGCAGACTGAAATTCTCTTGCACTTTCACTTAATTTTTTTTTTTCATTTTTTGGTTCTGGGGATTGAAGGTATGCTAAGCAGGTGTTCTGCCACTGAGTTATACCCCCACACTACTTTCTTTTTTTTTTTTTTCCTTTTGGTACTAGGGATTGAATTCAGGGGCACTCGACCACTGGGCCACATCCCCAGCCCTTTTTTTGTATTTTATTAGAGACAGGGTCTCGCTGAGTTGCTAAGTGCCTCGCCATTGCTGAGGCTGGCTTTGAACTCGCGATCCTCCTGCCTCAGCCTCCCAAGTGCTGGGATTACAGGTGTGCGCCACCGCGCCTGGCTCCCCACACTACTTTCACTTAAAAAAACAAAAAACAAAACTGCTTTGGACTTTCTGGGGCAAGTAGAATCAAGAATAATGTGCAATTTCTGAACTTAGGTACTCTAATGAATGATGATATAATCAAGCCTCTGCCCTCTAGAAAGCTTTAAGGGATCAATCATTTTGTAGGAATTTTCTGAGTAGCTTGGAGGTCATCCTCTTTAGCACTAGGATTTTTAGTATTTAACTCTTTTTATTGAAAATAGCTTTATGCTTCTATGTTTTATTTTATTATTATTATTATTATTATTATTATTATTTGGTGCTGGAGATTGAAATCAGCATTACTTTCCCACTGAACTACATCCCCAGGCCACCCCCGACTTTAAAATCTTTTATTTTGAGACAGCTCTCACTAAGTTGCTCAGGCTGGCCTCAAATTGTGATTCTTCTGCCTCAGCCTCCCGAGTGCTGGGACTACATGAATGTGCCACCATGCCTGGGTGCTTTTATGCTTTCTAAAGCCAAATGTTTGGTCTTTGTATTAGTTTCCTGTGGCTGCTGTAACAAAGTGCCACAACCTGTGTGGCTTAAAACAACAGAAATTTATTCTCTTATAGTCCTGGAGGCCAGAAGTTCCAAATTAAGACATCCATAGGGTTGGTTCCTTCTGGAACTCTGGAATATCTGTCCCATGCCCCTCTTCTACTTTCTAGTGGCTTCTTGCAATCCTTGGTGTTCCTTGGCTTATGGTCACAACATTCCAATCTCTTCCTCTGTGTTTACATCACTTTTTCCTTGTGTCTTCTCCCATTCTCTTCTTTTGTAAGTATGCTTGTCATTGGATTTATGACCCACCCTAATCCAAGATGATTTCATCCGGAGATCCTTAACTTAGTTGTATCAACAAAGACCCTCGTTCCACATAAGGGGGACATATTTATTTAGGTGGGTACCATTATCTTTATCATAGTCTTTACTCAAAGGAGATATTGATAATCCCACATGGGCTGTGATATTGGTTAATTGATAATGGGGATGTAAAATGTCTATTTTTTTGTGGTGTTGGAGATGGAACCCAGGGCCTCACACATGCTAGGCAAGTGCTCTACCACTGAGTTCCACCACCAGTTTCCTATTTTTTAAAATTTTTGGTATGAGTCTTTGCTCTACCATTAAGCTACACTCCTAATCCCCTAATATTTCTGTTTTTTTTTTTTTTTGTAGGGGGGAGGGTGCCAGGGATTGAACTCAACCACTGAGCCACATCCCCAGCCCTATTTTGTATTTTGTTAGAGACAGGGTCTTACTGAGTTGCTTAGCGCCTCACTGTTTGCTGAGGCTAGTTTTGAACTTGAGCTCCTCCTGCCTCAGCCTCCTGAGCTCCTGGGATTACAGGCGTGTGGCAACTTGCCATATTCTTTCTTTTTTTGTGAGATGGGTCTCACTATGTTGTCAGGCTGGCCCTGAACTCCTGGACTCAAGTGATCCTCCTGCCTTAGCCTCCCAAGTAGCCAAGACTATAGGCATGAGCCAGTTCACTTGACTAGAGTGTCCATTCTTTAACTGCTGTCCCCTGACTACAGCCTGCAGAAAGATACAGGGAGAGCAGTCGGTCAAAGGAGCAGCCTCAATGATGGAAGCCAAGTGATGCTTGGAGTCAGGCATCCCTGGTTGAACTGGAAGGAAAGTTTGCCTGGAACCCGAGGCCAATGTGGAGCACCCCTCTTGACTTTGGGACTTGCCTGGGGGTAGGCTTGCAAAGTGGACTCCCTGTGCCATTCCTACAGCAGCTTACAGTTGCACCAGAAACTTGTCTGTACACCCTGGTGTTGGCTGTGTGGAGCACACGAGGCTGATGCTTGGCTGTTCTGGGAAGGGTGAGTCAAGAGGGGAAAAAGGGCACAAGGGATTGCCTGCACAGCAGGCCCCTCCCTTGGAGGTGTGACCCGTGGACTCACCTGTTCCAGCCACCACTAAGTGACTCCTCCTTCCCTGGGAAGCCCAGACATGAGTGAACCAAAGGAGGAGTTGGCTGTTGACTCCAGAGCAGCAGCCTCCTTCCCAGGGCAGAGCTGATGTCCCTCCTCTTTTTGGAGGAGGGAAGAGGAGTAAGGCCCAGCCAACCTGCTGTGCAGAAGCAGCTGTGATTGCCAGGACCCAGGTGTGGGTCACCTGCCTCTGAAGTTATCATTATTGCCGATACTTGTCTTCCTATCAACTTTCTTTCTTTCTTTTTTAATATTTATTTATTATACACAATGCAATGCGTTTATGTTTACGTGGTGCTGAGGATCGAACCCGAGCCGCCCGTGTGCTAGGCGAGTGCTCTACCGCTGAGCCACAACCCCAGCCCTCAACTTGCTTTCTGTTATCTGAATCCCTAGGGAGAGGTGGCACGAGGTGTGTGTGTGTAGCTGTGGAATCTCCAGAGCAACATAAACTTTAGCAGGGAGGTCAAGGGTTAGCAGCTTTCTCCAGGTACTTCAGCTACCTTCCTAGAAAGTACTTTCCTAAGCTGGGCGTGGTGGCACATGCCTGTAATCGTGGCAGCTGTGGATGCTGAGGCAGGAGGATCACAGGTTGAAAGCCAGCCTCAGCAAATTAGCAAGGCCCTAAGCAACTTAGTTAGACCCTATCTCTAAATAAAAAAAAAAAATAAATAAATAAAGGCTGGGGATATGGCTCAGTGGTTAAGCACCCTTGGGTTAAATCCCTGGTACAAAAACAAACACCCCCCCCAAAAAAACCACACAAAACTCCAAATAAAACAAAAACGAAATCAAAACAAACAAAGGGGGCTGGGGCTGTGGCTCAGCGGCAGAGCGCTCGCCTCGCACGTGCGCGGCCTGGGGTCGATCCTCAGCACCACATAAACATAAGTGCATTGCATTGTGTACAACTAAAGTAAATAAATAAATATTAAAAACAAACAAACAAAGGGAAGTACTTTCTTGGTAGTTTTGACCTTTTATTGAGCATTTTTTCTCCACCCAACCTGTTTTTGGCCATGTTTTGGCCAGTACAACAACCTGTTCTTGTACTCTTTGGGGATGTATTTAAACGAAGGATATTTTCTCATGGTGGAATTTTTGGAAGGTGTTTGTGCAAGGGCCACCCACTTTTGGGGATGTATTTAAACGAAGGATAGTTTCTCATGGTGGGGAATTTTTGGAAAGGTGTTTGTGCAAGGGGGCCACATCAAAGCCCCAACATCTTCAGCCCAAAGATGACATTTCCACCTACTTTTTAACCAGATTACATGTTCTTCTTGTTCTTTTTTTTTAATATTTATATTTATTTGCTTTAGTTGTACACAATGCAATGCATTTATGTTTACATGGTGCTGAGGATTGAACCCGGGTCGCGCACATGCTAGGCGAAGCTCTACCTCTGAGCCACAACACCAGCCCCTCTTCTTGTTCTTTGAACAGATTTCTTTTCTTTTCTTTTTCTCTTTTTTGGTCCTGGGGATTGAACTTAGGGGCACTTGATGACTGGGCCACATCCCCAGCCCTTCTTTCTATTTTATTAGAGACAGGGTCTCACTGAGTTGCTAAGTGCCTTGCCATTGCTGAGGCTGCCTTTGAACTCGCGATCCTCCTGCCTTTAGCCTCCCAAGTGCTGGAATTACAGGTGTGCACCACCGTGCCCAGCTGAACAGATTTCTTGACGAGAGCCACATGAAAGATTGTGCCTCTAATGGTGAACTGTGATCAAGCATCTTCTGTAGAATGGAAATCTTTCATAAAAATGACCTAAAAGGCTTATAATATTTTAAATAGTTCTCTTAGCACCATTCTTCAGGCATGCTGTGAATACTCAGACTTTTGTGGGCCAGCTGGGAATGCAAAAATTTAAAATGGAGACATTTTGAATGCACTTTCTTATATAATGTCACCTTACAAAATTAATATTGGAATGTTTTCTATTGACAAGCAGAATACTTTTTCTTATATAATGTCACCTTATAAACTAATTTATGAACAGCTCTTGTTTATGAGATAGCTTTTTAAATTTCTTGTTTTGAATGCTTTTAAATTTTCTCTGATATACTTTCTCAGATTTATATCTGCACCTGCTTATAGAAGCCAACATTGGTGTTTATTATGATTTTGAAACCTGGTGAGGAGATTTTGATTCTTTGGAGGGGAGATTTGACTCAGGTTCATCAAGCATGAACCTTATCTGCTCCTAAGATTTTATTAAGTGCCAAGTGCCTTGAAATTGGAGCAGTACTGTCTTTTTTGTTTGTTTGTTTGTTTGTTTGTTTTTGGTACCAGGGATTGAACTCAGGGGCACTCAACCACTGAGCCACATCCCCAGCCCTATTTTGTATTTTATTAGAGACAAGGTCTCACTGTGTTGCTTAGAACCTTGCTTTTGTGGAGGCTGGCCTCAAACAGGAGATCCTCCTGCCTCAGCTTCCCAGGCTGCTGGGATTACAGGCATGTGCCACTGCACTCAGCATGTGTTTTTTTTTTTTTTTTTTTAATGATGTTCCATGACATGCATATAAACTTTGAGCTTGTCTTTCTTCTCAGGTATGAAAGATTACAGAAAACATGCTCCATAGCCCTGGTTGGTAAATATACCAAACTCAGTGACTGCTATGCCTCCGTGTTCAAGGCCCTGGAACACTCAGCCTTGGCCATCAACCACAAATTGAATCTGATGGTGAGTCCAGGCCAGGTCTCCTGGATATGTCAGCCTTTAGTCCAATATCTTGTGTTCCAAAGGGGCAGGTTGTGCCAAAGGATCCCTGCAACCTCCCTCAGGCTCCATGATTGACCAGGACTCACAGGACTCAGCATAAGGTCATACTCATGACTAAGATTTACTGCCAAAGAATACCTAGCAAAATTGGTGAAGGGAGAGGTCTGAGGAAACCAGGTGCAAGCCTCTCCCAGTGAAGTCTCACAGATTGAGCTTAATTCCCCCAGCAATGACTTGTGACAACATGTGTGAAATGTTCTCTACCAGAGATGCTCATTAGAGACTCAGTGTCCAGGTTTTTTTTTTTTCTCAGGTGTTAGGGGTTGAACCCAGGGTCTCTTATATGCTAGGCAAGTTCTTTACCTTTGAGCTAACACCCCCAGACTGTGCCCAGGGTTTTTAAAAAAATATTTATTTATTTGCTTTAGTTGTACACAATGGGTTTATTTGTACGTGGTGCTGAGGATCGAACCCGGGCCGCGCACGTGCTAGGCGAGCGCTCTACTGCTGAGCCACACCCCCAGCCTCATTCTTTATTTAAGATAGTATTGTTCATTCTCCATGTGTTTATGTGGTTTTTATTATTTTTCTTGCTGTTGATTTCCATCTTGCTCCACCTTTCCCTCACCCCCCTTCTTTTGGTAAGGCCTAGGTGCTTCTTATCTAACTTAGAACTTACAAAACAAATTTAGACAAATAAAATGCTACTTTTAAATCTACTTTATACATTGAAAATTCAAGTAAGATTTATTTTGCATGAAAAGAAATCTGCTGCTTCTTTTTTTTTTGTTTGGTACCGGGGATTGAACTCAGGGGTACTCGACCACTGGGCCACATCCCCAGCCCTTTTTATTTTTTCATTTTGCGACAGGGTCTCGCTAAGTTGTTCAGGGCCTCACTAAGGCTGAGACTGGCCTGAAATTTGTGATCCTTCTGCCTCAACCTTCCCAGCTGCTGGGATTACAGGTGTGTGCCATTGCACCTGGTTAAACATATGAATTTTGAGGACACATATTCAGTCCATCACAAGTGATTCCAAGTGTGAACTCTGTGTCATGGCTTCTCAGCTTCATCATTTACTTCCCTTTGACCAATCAGATCTTTCCTCTGGCTAGGTAGAGCCTCTTTTTAGGGTCTCAGAGTGCAGAGAGATTGATCACCACTTTCTCTGAGATTTCATATCCTTCTCCCCTCCTTCCTTCATCTCCTGAATACCTTCTTGGTTACTTCCCAACACATACACACACACACACACACACACACACACACACACACACACGCTTAATCTTGGTGCTTAGCTTTTTAGATATCATCTCTCCAGAGATTTTTTTTTTTTTTTTTTGGTACCAGGGATTCGGATTGAACCCAGGGGCACTTAATTGCTCAGCCCCAGCCCCAACCATTTATATAAAAAAAATTTATTAGCTTTTGATGGACCTTTATTTTATTTATTTATATGTGGTGCTGAGAATCGAACCCAGAGCCTCACACATGCTAGGCAAGTGCTCTACCACTGAGCCACAACCCCAGCCCCATTTCCAGCCCTTTTTATTTTTTATATTGAGACAGGGTCTCACTAAGTTGCTGAGGCTGACTTCTCTTTTTTTTTTTTTTTTTTTGGTACTGGGGATTGAACTCAGGCGCACTCGACCACTGGGCCACATCCCCAGCCCCTTTTTTGTATTTTATTTAGAGACAGGGTCTCACTGAGTTACTAAGTGCCTCGCCATTGCTGAGGCTGGCTTTGAACTCGCGATCCTCCTGCCTCAGCCTCCCAAAGTGCTGGGATTACAGGCGTGCGCCACCGCGCCCGGCTCTGAGGCTGACTTCTAACTCTTGTCTTCCTGCCTCAGTCTCTGGAGTTACTGGGATGAGCTACTGTGCCCAGCTTTCTCAAAGATCTTCTATGACATCACTCCTTCCCTTTTTTCTTTTTTTAATATATTTATTTATTTGCTTTAGTTTTAGTTGTATACAATGCTTTTATTTTTACATGGTGCTGAGGATCGAACCCAGGCCACGCACCACTGAGCCACAATCCCAGCCCCTTCCCTTTTTTCCTACAATGTTTACCTCTACATTAGGTGTGGCTCCTATTTGAAGCATTTTCTTCTTTGCCTCTCATAGCCATGATCCCACCACAGTGCAGATGTCTGTTTATTTGGCTTTGTAATCTTTGCAAAGATTATGAACCACAAAACAGTGAGCATGTTTTTCCATCCCCAGTGCCCAGTGCTGTGGTTGCATAATGAGTACACAGTGTCAGACTTATGATGGTTCCACTTATAATTTTTCAGCTTTATGATGAGGTGAAACTACACCCATATGACTACCCTGTTTTTCATTTTCAGAATGGTGTTCAATAGATTACACAAGTTATTCAACACTTTATTATAAAATGATGGCTTTGTGGTACATGATTTTGCTCGACTACAGGCTAGTGTAAATGTTCTAAGCATGTTTAAGGAAGGTGGGGCTGAGCTATGATGTTTGATAGGATAGGTGCAGTTTTGACTTATGATATTCTTTTCTTTTTTTTTTTTTTTGGTACTGGGGATTGAACTCAGAGGCACTCGACCACTGGGCCACATCCCCAACCCTTTTTTGTATTTTATTAGAGACAGGGTCTCACTGAGTTGCTAAGTGCCTCGCCATTGCTGAGGCTGGCTTTGAACTCGCGATCCTCCTGCCTCAGCCTCCCAAGTGCTGGGATTACAGGCGTGCGCCACCACGCCCAGCTTGATTTATGATATTTTCAACTTACGGTGGGTTTATCAGGCTGTAAACCCATCACAAGTTGAGCAGCATCTGGAATTATTGAATAATTGTGTTATAATGTTAGATAGTTCTAGTATTTTTGAGTGCTGATTTTTCTTAAAACTTCCTTTCACTTATTGGATGTTTTTTAGTACATAGACTCCATCGAATTGGAGCAGATCACCAAAATCGAGGACCCTGTGAAATTCCACGAAGCTTGGCAGAAGCTCTGCAAAGCCGAGTGAGTATGAGGGACCGTTCTCACGATGGCTTTTCCTTTAATTATTCCATTTACTTCAATTACTAATTTTGTGCATTTTGAAAGGTAATTGAAAATAGTTGTGGTCTTCGCAGGTGGTTGTGCTGCATCCAGCATTGCTTTGAAATGTGCCAGATTAATGTTGGCCGTGTGTGCAGTAGAAATGATTTTATTCGGGGAGAATGGGGAGACTGTATTAGAGGGAAAGTGTGTTTATTCTTCCCAAAGATACAGAGATGAGTAGTACATACACAAAGCTACAGGGCAAGAATGACAACCTTTTTCTCTTGATTTTCTCTTCTTTTCTGCATGTTTTGATTCTAGGTTTTATTTCACAAGTAATGTCCAGAACTCTTGGGGGCAGCATTGTATCATGAGGTAGCATGACCTTCCCGGTTTTTCTCTTGAATGCTTCTAGTCTTTTCATCTGAATGTTTGACTAGCCGGCCTGCAGCCGGGACATTTTAATTAATACTATTTAATTAGCAATTGAAATCTTATGCTGACTTTACCAGTTTAACTCTTTCTGGTTATTCGAGAGAGCTTAACATTTTTACAACAGGGCTTTGAAAAGAACCTTACCCATTTTTCATTCATATTCTTCTTCCAGTCAGCATTAAAATCCGGGCTTCCTGCATGTTAGGCTAGGACTCCAGAGTGTTAACCCTGGCCTTCAGTGTTATTCTTTATTGAATTGAGTTTCCCAGTTACTATGTTCAGATGCTACAAAGAGCTATCAGACAATATATATCAAGGTCAGTGGTGTGAAATTGTAATAACTTCTTCATAGCATTGAGAGGATTTCAAGAAGGAAGTCCAGGATATGAAATCATGTATCGATTCTGAAAACAGACCTTGAGTATGGTGATTTTTGGATTTGGAATCAGTAAGCATGAATGGCTGAAAACACAAGGTTTAAGAATAAAAATAATGGATGGTCAAATTTACCCTCCTCTTATGTTATTTCAGTGGTATTCTTGTGCCTGGAGGCTTTGGAATCAGAGGAACATTGGGAAAACTCCAAGCAATTTCTTGGGCAAGGACAAAGAAGATTCCCTTTTTAGGTAAAACTCATATTTATTGATCCTGACTATGACTTGATTTGATTTTTTTGACACCTAGTAGGAGTAACACTCAATAAGGTTTGCTATTGTGAAGATGTGGACTTAGGTTTGAATATTCAGGCACCAAATAGTCTGCTATAGGGGTTAACAAACTCTTACCTTGCAGGCCAAATCTGGCTCATGACCTGTTTTTGTTTTGTTTTGGTACTGGGGATTGAACTCAGGAGCGCTTTACCATTGAGCTATATCCCTAGTCCTTTTTATTTTTTATTTTGAGACAGGGTCTCACTAAGTTGCTGGGGTCTCCCTAAATTGCTGAAGGTGGCCTTGAACTTGCAATCCTCTTACTTCAGCCTCCTGAATTGCTTGGATTATTTGGGAGTCTCTGGGATTATAGGCGTGGGCCACCACACTTGGCTCTATTTTTGTAAATAAAATTTTATTGGAACACTGCTATACCAGTTTATTTTACATATTGTCCATGGCTGCTTTTGTGGTAGAATGACAGTTTGAGACCCTATGGCTTGCAAAGCCCGGAATCTTGCTCTCTGATACTTTACAGCAAGAGTTTGTCCCCCTGGGAGAACTTGCCACTGTTCTGGCAAGTTCTGGGTAGCAAGAGGCTGGGAGAAGTCTGTGCTTGCTCTTACCATCTCTGATTCCCACCCCAAACTGTTCTTTTGCCACATCAAGCAAAGAGCCATTCAATGGAATAGAACTCCATAGTAATAGAACTCCATAGTAATCTTTCTTTTTAGAGAAGGAGTATTTCAGTTGAAATGTATATGCTCATTTCTAGAAAAGATAATATGGAAAGGGCAACCAATGTCATAGGAACAACTCTTAAAATATGGTGGTCAGGTTATTTTATTTTATTTTTTTTTGGTGCTGGGGACTGAACCCAGGGCTTTGTACATGCTAGGCAAGTGCTCTACCTCTGACCCACACCCCCACACCTCTGGCCTTTTATTTAATTATTTATTTGGTGCCCAGTATTGAACGCAGGGACACTTAACCACTGGGCCACATCATCCCTAGCCCCTTTTTATTTTTTGAGATGTGGTCTCACTAGAGTGCTCCACTGAGCCTGGCTGTTCAGGTTTTTTTTTTTTTTTTTTAGAGATAAGATCTCACTATGTTACCTAGGCTGGCCTCGAACTCCAAGGCTCAAGCAATCTGCCTTGTCTTCCCAAGTAGCTGGGATTAGAGATGGTGGACTCCATGCCCAGCATAGAGTTTTTTTTTTTTTTTTTTTTTTTTTTTGTGGTACCGGGGATTGAACTCAGGGGCACTCGACCACTGGCAATATCCCCAGACCTTTCTTTTTTTGTATTTTTTATTAGAGACAGGGTCTCACTGAGTTGCTAAGTGTCTCGCCATTGCTGAGGCTGGCTTTGAACTCGTGATCCTCCTGCCTCAGCCTCCCAAGTGCTGGGATTACAGACATGCACCACCAAGCCTGGCTGAGTTGGGCGTTTTTTTTTTTTTTGTACCAGGTATTGAACTCAGGGGCACTCGACCACTGGGCCACATCCCTGGCCCTTGTTGTATTTTATTTAGAGACAGGGTCTCACTGAGTTGCTAAGTGCCTCGCCATTGCTGAGGCTGGCTTTGAACTCGCGATCCTCCTGCCTCAGCCTCCCAAAGTGCTGGGATTACAGGCGTGCGCCACCACGCCCGGCTGAGTTGGGCGTTTTTAATGGTCTTGTAAATTAGAAAGCATGGCTGTGTACCAGGAAACCAGATGAAATTGGACTTTGATGTGCTAAAGGCAGCCCTACAGCTGGGGATTCTGGCGAGGGTGAGGGAGGGCAGGAGTGTGGAGAAGCCAAGTTTCCCACTGTACTTTGGATGTTCTGACAGGTTTATGAACTGATCGGACAGACTTTGCTGCCTTTTACTATCAGCAGACTGTTTTTCCCATTGCAAATTCTGTGATTATCTTCCTAGGCTCTTTCCTCTTGGGATCTCTTTTTAAAAGAGAAGACAGGATTAGTTATCTTGATATTTTTTCATTTTACCTTGGTCTAAGATCATCTGGGCCATTGTTTTCTTCTGAGGTTTCTATTTAAACTTGGTTTCCATCTAAACATGATTAATATTTCTAAGATGATTTTCACTGAGCAGAATGGTTTGTGAGTCATTTTAGTTTCTCTTGAACACAGCAGCTCTTTATGTTCCAGCCATATGGAACTTTCTCGAGTCCCCCGAGCTCTCAGCTGTTTCCTGCTTATCGACTTTTGTTCTGGCATGCCCCGTGTATTGATTTCTTCCTGCTTTCCATCCCCCAGATACCTTATATATGTCTATAACAACATCTGCAATGCTTATTGGCATTTTATTTATTTATTTATTTTTTCAGTGCTCGGGATGCAATCCAGGCCTCACCCAAGTGCTCTTCTACTGAGCCATATCTCCAGCCTTTGGTATTTGTTTAATGGAGAGAATTGGTGGACTGTAGAAAATGTGGAGATGGATTTGGGGGCATCCAGAGGCAACAGGCCTTGGTTGACGCAGGTCTCAGCCTTATGCCATCATTGAGTTCCCTGTTCAGTTCCATTTTGTGTCTCCTTCCCTACCATCTGCCATGCTCACACCCACAGGGCAGGTGCCAGTCCCCACAACTGCTCTGCATATCTGCTACCTGCGGCTCCTTAGATCCTAGCCCATTGGCTGGCCTGAGGCTGCCCTCAGGCCATGCCTATATTTTGGCTGTGAAATCTTGTGAAGTCCCAGCCCAGGGAGCCTCCCTCTTAAATCACTGTTGTTAAATATTCTCTGAAGAAATCAGGCCCTCTGAGATGGCCCTGCAGCCCACACACCTACCTTGATTTAAGCAGAGATGTGGAAAGCTTCTAGAACTTTGCCCTCTTCTCTTCTGTTCTCCAAAGCCTTCTTGTTTAACTCTGGGCCTTAGGTGGATCCTTAGTAGTTTAACCCCCTTCCTGGTTCTTTTCTGAGCACTGAGGGGACAGCAGGGAACAGCAGGGAACAAAACAGGCAGTCTTGCTCTCTTGGAGTCTGCATTCTAGATGGAGGAGAAAATAACATATGGATGAACAGAAATTGTGAATAAATACAAAATGTGTTCATTTTCTGTATATGTGTGCTTTTTAAACTAGGAGTTTGCCTCGGGATGCAACTAGCAGTGATAGAGTTTGCAAGAAACTGCCTTGATTTGAAAGGTAAATCTAATAAACATTTATTTAAAAAGTTATCACTTAAATATTTTTAGCAATATTGGTAAATTCCTGAACTCTTTTCTTAATTTTCAGATGCTAATTCCACCGAGTTTGAGCCAAATGCCCTAGTTCCTATGGTAAGTGACTTGTTTATCTTTCTGGAATGTTCTCCAGGATATTTTACTTTATTTTATTTTTGTGGATGGATGCCAGGGCCACACACCTGATAGGCAAGTACTCTACCATTAGCTACATCCCCAGCCTGTTGATTTTTCTGGGTCCAGTCATTGTCATTTTGTTTCTGGCTCTTGCCTAAACTCATAAGGAACAATTATTATTTTTTCCTTACAGTGCCAGACCACTTAAAATTTTATATGAATTTATTATTATCTATTATTTTTACATCAAACTGCTTTGTTCACAGTTGTCTATCTTGTCAGCTGTGCCTTGAAGAAAAGATACAATCCTGGACTGATTTCTCTTTGTAGCAGCTTTCAAGCTTAATGTTTAGGAAAGGATTAAATTGGCTGTGACAACAATTTATAACAGTTAATATAAATAAATGAGCTGTCCTGTCTCTAGACTCGTCCCCAGTCTGTCTATTTTCCACATTGGTGGCCATCTATCTTTCTAAAACAAAAGTGACAACCATTCTGCTGCTAGGCCTCATGTTCTGCCAATTCCTTTCCCCCTAAAATATTCAGGCCAGAATTCTTGGCTGGGCCCCAAAGGCTGTTGTGCTCTGTCACATGCTGCTTTGTTCATTTGTCCCACAGCATCCCAATTCCTCCCATGCTTTGATTTGGTGTTTGAACACATGTAGTCTGAGATGTCCCCCATCTTATAATCTCAATAAAACCAATGAAGAATTGAGCTAAAGCAATAATTTGGTTATCAGAAACTTCCTATTCATCCTGAGAAGGTTCTCCTGACCTCGTGTCTTTCCCTGCCTCTGCCTTCTTTGGTCACATTCACTGCTAATAAGGCAAGCTCTACACAATTATGCTAGACCTGAGTTTGCCTGGTCACCCGTTGCCTGTGCGCACATAACTGTGTCCTGTCTGCTTAGCACCCGCCTCTAATAGAACACGCAACTCACAAACCAGTTGAGATTATGGGCTTTTTCAAATCTTTTTTTAAAAAATTAAATTATTTACTTATTCTAATTTGTTATACATGCTTGCAGTATGCAATTCATTTCATATTACATATAAAGAGTTTTATTAAAATTTCAAAATTTCTTTATTCTAATTAGTTATACATGACAATAGAATACATTTTGACACATCATACATAAATGGAGCATAACTTCTCATTCTTCTGGTTGTATGTGATGTAGAATTACACTGGATATGATTGCTTTTTTTTTAGATATATATTTTTTTAGTTGTCAATGGACCTTTATTTTATTTACTTTTATGTGGTGCTGAGGATCGAACCCAGTGCCTCACACATGCTAGGCAAGCACTCTACCACTCAGCCACAACCCCAGCCCGAGATTTTTATTTTAACAGCTTTATTGAATTATCATCACATACTATGAAATTCAGCGCTTTCAAATGTGTCATCCAATATCTTTTTTATTTTCTTTTATTTTTTGGTACTGGGAATTCAACCCAGGGGTGCTTAACCACTGAAGCACATCCACAGCCCTTTCTTTATTTTATTTTGAGCCAAAGTCTTGTTAACTTGCTTAGTGCCTCATTAAGTTGCTGAGGCTGGCTGAGAGCTTGTGATCCTCCTGTCTCAACCTCCTGAGTCGCTGGGATGACAGGCATGTGCTGTCATGCCCAGCTCCAGGTTTTTTTTTTTTTTTTTTTTTTTTTTAGCATATTCACAGATCTGTGTTGCTGTCATAGCATCAATTTGGGACCATTTTAATTATTTCAAAAAGAAACCTTCCTTACCCCATAGTGGACATACCCGAGCCTCCTGTCCTCTACCACTCCCTACCATGGGCAAACATTAATCTACTTCCTGTGTTTATAGATTTGCCTATTCTAGTCCTTTCATATAAATCGAAAAATACTATATGTGACCTTTTGTAACTGGCTTTTTTTCACTTAGCCTAATGCTTTCAATATTTGGCTATTTTATTTTTCCATTTTCTGTTGATGGACATTTGGGTTGCTTTCAGTTTTTGGCTATTGCAAATAATGCTGCTATGAACATTCATGTACAAGTTGTTCTGTGAATATATTTTCCTGACACTTAGCAGTGGAATTGCTGGGTCATATGGTAACTCTATATCTAATCTTTTGAGGAGCTTCCAGACTGTTCTCCAAAGAGGTTACAACATTTACCTTCCCACCAGCAATGAACAAGGGTCTCAATTTCTCCACATCCTTGGGAATACTTGTTACTCTCTGTCTTTTCACCCATAACCATCCCAGTGGATATAAAGTGGCATTTCTTGGTACCTTTGATTTGTATTTTCCTGATGGCCAAGGATGTAGAGCATCTTTTGAGATACTTATTGACCACTTGTATGAATTCTTTGGAGAAATGTCTATTCATGGGCTGGGGTTGTGGCTCAGCGGCAGAGCGCTTGCCTCGCATGTGCGCAGCCCAGGTTCGATCCTCAGCATCACATAAACATAAGTGCATTGCATTGTGTGTGCAACTAAAGCAAGTAAATAAATATTAAAAAAAAAAGAAATGTCTATTCATATCCTTGGTCCATTTTCAAATTGGGTTATTTTTGTTTTTATTATTGAGTTGTAAGTTTATTTTTTATTTTTTATTTTTGGTACCAGGGATTGAACTCAGGGTCACTCAACCACTGGGCCACATCCCTAGCCCTTTCTTGAATTTTATTAGAGACAGGGTCTCACTGAGTTGCTAAGCGCCTCGCCATTGCTGAGGCTGGCTTTGAACTTGGGATCCTCCTGCTTCAGCCTCCCAAGTGCTGGGATTACAGGCATGTACCACTGCGCCTGGCTGTAAGTTGTTCTTTTTTTTTTTTTTTTTTTTTTTTTTTTTTGGTACCGGGGATTGAACTCAGGGGCACTCGACCACTGGGTCACATCCCCAGCCCTTTTTTGTATTTTATTTAGAGACAGGGTCCCACTGAGTTGCTAAGTGCCTCGCCATTGTTGAGGCTGGCTTTGAACTCGCGATCCTCCTGTCTCAGCCTCCCAAAGTGCTGGAATTACAGGCGTGCGCCACCGCGCCCGGCTCTTGTAAGTTGTTCTTTATGTATTCTAGATACAAGTTGCTTATCAGCAATATGATTTGTTCTGTGGACATTTTGGGTCAGATCATTCTTTGTTGTAAGTGAGGGGCTGGATGCCAGTAGGACCCAATTCCCCAACACTGAAAATACCTCCAGTCCTCTGGGGGCAGGTGCAGAATTGCCCCCATTGAGAAGTGCTGACTTAGAGAAATCTAGTTCTGTTCCTATTCCTATTCCCTCCTTTCCCTAATGACAACCATTCATTCTTTTGTTTTTCTTGGTTTATCTCTCCATTTAAAAAATATGAGTAAGTGGGGCTGGGGTTGTGGCTTAGTGGCAGAGCACTTGCCTGGCACACGTAAGGCATTGGGTTTGATCCTCAGCACCACATAAAAATAAAATAAGTGTATTGTGTCCACCTATAACTAAAAACATATATATGTGTGTGTGTATCACCTGTATGTCTCTGTGACCTCTCCCCTTCTTAGATAAGTGACACAAACTCTCCATATTTGTTTCCCGCTTTGCTTTTTCCATTTAACATTATATGCTAGAGAGCACCCCATGGAAGGATACAGACATATTCTTCATGTCTTTATTTATTTATTTATTTTTTTGGCATCGGGGATTGACTCCAGGGGGCACTTAACCACTGAGTCACATCCAGAGCCCTTTTTATTTTATTTTATTTTTTTGGTACCAGGGATTGAACTCAGGGGCACTCAACCACTGGGCCACATCCCCAGCCCTTTTTTGTACTTTATTAGAGACAGGGTCTCACTGAGTTGCTAAGTGCCTCACCATTGCTGAGACTGGCTTTGAACTCGAGATCCTCCTGCCTCAGCCTCCCAAGTGCTGGGATTATAAGCATGCACCACCGCGCCCAGCCCAAGCCCTTTTTATTTTTATTTTGAGACACAGTCTTGCTAAGTTGCTTAGAACCTCACTAAGTTGCTGAGGCTGGCCTTGTACTTGCAATCCTCCTGCTGCAGCCTCTCTGGTGGCTGGAATTATAGGCATATGCTGCCACACCTGGTTCTTCATGCCTTTTTTTTTTAGTTCATGCCTTTTTATATCTTTGAATTCAACCCTTAATGAAACATAACTTCCCAGCCAGATGGTACTTTCAAGTCTTATGCTCAGAAGATCTAATACCAGCAAAGAGTTCTTTATGAGGCTTTAATATATACTCATTTCCTGACTAATAGCTGAAATAGCTATACCAGGAAAACAATGGGTTTTCTTAAAGATATACTTTCAGATAGGATGTGATTTTACCAGTAGGTGCCACTGTTAGATAACTTTACCATAGCTCATTCTTTGATGACTTTTCTTTCTTTTTTTTTCTTCTTCTTTTTTTTTTTTTTTGAACTGGGAATTGAATCCAGGGGCACTTAACCACTAAGCTACAGCCCCAATCCTTTAAAAAAATTTTTTTTAGTTGGCAATGGACCTTTATTTAATTAATTTATTTATGCATTTATATGTGGTGCTGAGGATTGAACCCAGTGCCTCACACATGCTGGGCAAGCGCTCTACCACTGAATCACAACCTCAGCACCTCCAGCCCTTTTTGTTTTTTATTTTGAGACAATGTCTTGCTAGATTGCTGAGGACAGCCTTGACCTTGTGATTCTCCTGCCTCAGGCTCTTGAATAGCTGGAATTACAGATGTGTGCTACTGCACCCGGCATTGATGACTATTCTTTATTTTCTGTGCATGTGTGCATGTGCACGTATGTGTACACTCATTAAATACAATTGTAAACACAGGGTAAATTAAAAAAGTTAAGGGCTGGGGTTGTGGCTCAGAGATAGAGCGCTTGCCTAGTACGTGTGCAGCCCGGGTTCGATCCTCAGCACCACGTAAAAATAAAGGTATTGTGTACAACTAGAACAAATAAATAAATATTTTAAAAAAATAAATAAAATAAAGGTATTGTGTGCAACTGCAACTAAAAAAAATAAGAAAAAAAAAAGTTAAGCCCTGGTATAAAAATATCTCTCATTTGTTCCCACGTCATCTCAGTTTCCTTCCCGAGGTAACTGCCTTTATCCTTTTTTTTTGGTATTGGTTCAGAGGCTGTGTGTGTGTGTGTGTGTGTGTGTGTGTGTGTGTGTGTGTGTATGAGAGAGAGAGAGAGAGAGAGAGATTTTCTGTTTTTTCTTTTTTTCTTTTTGGCTGTCCTGGGGATGGAACACAGGGCTTTGTGCATGCTGGGCAACTGCCCTAGCATTGAGTGACACTCCTGGTTCCTGTCCTCCCTTTTAAAAACTCACACATGCTAGTAAGCTTGAAACATTGTTCTTGCCTTGCTTTTTATACCAGTTGCCCCACATCAATGGATCTTTCCCAGCTTGCCCTGTTGTATGCTCTATGGATACATCAGTTTTTATTTAATTCATCTTGTATTCAGGTTGCACCCCTTGCTTTGTTAACCTTAAATCATGCTGCCAATTAGTCTCCATGTACATATGCCCTGCACCCACACGTGAACACGTCTACAGGATGAATTCCTCGAAGGGGAATTGCTAAGTCGGAGGCTATGTGCATTTTACATTTCGATGGCTCCTATACACATAAGTGAGATGAGAACAATAAAACCTAATTGCTATTGAACATCTTTATGGCCTGCAATCAGTTTGCTGGAGAAAAATAGCCTTAAGAGCCAGCGTTTGTACTAATGGTGAGAAGCGTTATTAAATAAAAAGACTAAGGTAGCAGAATCACAACGCGGCCAAAGCCTGGGAAGCCACTTTACTTGAGCAAATCACAATAACATAGTAGTCCATGGTCATTCTGCCCTTCTAGCTAAAGAAGTAAGCAATTTGAAGACTCTTGTGGGGTTTATTTGCTGTTAAAATTTGTTTTGTGGGCCATCGTGATCCTCCTTTGGCATGCATGATAAATGTTATGGTTGCTTATGAAATCAGTGGAGACACTGGCACCCAGAACAGATCTAAGAGGAGGTGACTCATACATATAAAAGAAGAAACATAATACTCTCTAAGGGTTAAGGTCAACTCTGAGTCTAAGACTAAGTAACATTTATCTTATTGTGTCATTTCTCTGCTTGATCCACAAGGTGTAATAGCAGGTTCTGGGATATTACAGTGTATTTAGGGTTCTTTTTTTTGTATTTTATTAGAGACAGAGTCTCACTGAGTTGCTAAGTGTCTCACCATTGCTGAGGCTGGCTTTGAATTTGAGATCCTCCTGCCTCAGCCTCCCAAGTGCTGGGATTATAGGCGTGTGCCACCACACTCACTTTAGGGTTTTATATCAACTCTGGTGTTTTGGATTGCTTCAAAGTAGTCTCTGCCTTCTAGATGATGATTATGAAGAGCATAGCTGACTTACATTATCTATATCAATCCCATGTCAGCTGCTGACATTGTTGACCTTGACTTTGACTTCAGATCTCTTTTGTTCATCTGTAGGGTAGTGTATAGCATTGTGGACTTGTGGCATTGAGGCACATAGATAAAGATTGATCTCACTCTAATGTTTAGACATGTGGATCTGCTTAACTGTAACCA
This sequence comes from Tamias sibiricus, assembly GCA_025594165.1. NCBI lineage: Eukaryota > Metazoa > Chordata > Mammalia > Rodentia > Sciuridae > Tamias > Tamias sibiricus. The sequence goes on along the minus strand of CM046667.1, from coordinate 18,237,668 downwards.
TTTCATTTTCATTTGTTGAAAAAGATAACCCCCCCAAAAAAACCCAAAAAAACAAACAAAGCAAAACAAACAAAAAAGAAAACTCAAACCAGACACAGCTGCACAAACCTGTAATCTTAGTGACTCAGGAAACCGAGGCAGGAGGATTACAAGTTTGAGGCCAGCCTGAGCAACTTAGCAAGTCCCTAAACAACTTAGTGAGACCCTGTCTCCAAACAAAAAATAAAAATTAATACAAAACAAAACAAAAAGGACTGGGGATGTAGCTCACTAATAGCTCACAATCCCCAGTGCTGCAACAAACCCCAAAACAACAACAAAACCTCCCTGAATTTGCATAAGATATAACTCCCTGAAAACAGAATGTCTATTCCAATTGCAAAATACATAGCAACACACATGTGCACGCCAGGATGGTGGTATTGGTAAGAAAAAGCAAGAAATTTGAAGTACTTTAATAAGATGCAGATAAATATTTGAGACTGTGATAGTTGATATTGTTTCAGTTTTGGTTATCATTAGTATGACTTAATTTTCAAAATTAATTTAATTTTATATCTGATGGTAGATTTGTGAAATAGTCACTTATAATTAAAAGTTAATTCAGGTGAAGGGTAATTTGTGTTATACATTAAGCATAATGAATGCATTGCATTTTCTTGCCTTTATTTAAAACTGTGTTTGAAATATTTTCCTCTTCCTTAATTTTCAACAACTTTATGTGGTATGCAAATTGAGATGTTAAAAAAAACAGCCCATTTAGAGTTACCTTTTAGGAAACTTTTATTACTTTGGGGACTAATTTGCCTTGTGAACATTAAAGTATTTCTCAACAGACAAAAGATCTTATAGAAATTATTTTGAAGTGAGTTGGGCTAAACCCCCACCAAATAAAAGCAGTTATTAAGAATTCAGCTCTAATGTGGTGAAATAGCTTTTTATGGACCTGTCCTGAAACCTAATAGTGGTTTGATACTGTCTCTAAAGAGATTTTAAGTTCTGAGTTGATATCAGACTGAGATAACCACCTTCTACCTGGAGAAAGAAAAATTCTCAAAGGGAAACCTTACACTCTGTTGATGGAAATGTAAGTTGGTATAGCCATTATGGGAAAGAGTGTAGAGATTCCTTAAAACACTGAAAAAAGCTGGGCATGGTGGTGCATGCCTGTAATCCCAGGTATTCAGGAGGTAGAGGCAGGAGGATCACAAGTTCAAGGCCAACTTCAGCAATTTACCAAGACCCTGTCTCAAATAAAAATTAAGAAGGACTGGGGATGTGGTTCATTAGTAGAGTGCCCCAGGGTTCAATCCCTAGTGCCTCCTGCAGCGCCCCCCCCCAAATAACAAACAACAAAAACAAACAACAAACAAAAAATGGAACTAAAACTGGGCTGGGGATATAGCTCAGTTGGTAGAGTGATTGCCTCACATACACAAGGCCTGGTTTCAATATCCAGCACCCCCCACACCACACACACACACACACACACACACACACACACACACAAATGGAACTAAAACTAAAAACTACCATATGATCTAGCAATCCTCCTTCTGGGTATATATCCAAAAGGTATAAGCTTAGTGTGTCCAAGAGATGTCTGCAATTCCATGTTCATTGCAGCATCAGTTACAAGAGCCAAGATGTAGAATCGACCTAAGTGTCCATCATTGGATAAAGAAAGTGTGGAGGGGCTGGGTTTGTGGCTCAGAGGGAGAGTGCTTGACTAGCATGCGTGAGGCACTGGGTTTGATCCTCAGCACCATATACAAATAAAATAAAGATTTAAAAAAAGAAAATGTGGTATATATACACAATGGAATTTAATTCAGCCTTTTTAGAAAAAAATTTAAATACTTATTTATTTGCTTTAGTTGTATGCAATGCGTTTATTTTTACGTGGTGCTGAGGATCGAACCCTGGCCGCGCATGTGCTAGGTGAGCGCTCTACTGCTGAGCCACATCCCCAGCCCCTTAATTCAGCCTTTAAAAAGAAGGAAATCCTGCCATTTGGAACAATGTATATGGACCTGGAGGACATTATGTTAAGAGAAGTGACACAAACACTGCATGATCTCACTTGTATGTGAAATATAAAAAAAATTGAACCCATAAATACAATGAGTGGAAGGGCGGTTACCAAGGCCTGGGGGTGGGGGAAATAGGGAGATGTTGGTCAAAGGGTACAAACTTGCAGTTATTAGATGAATAATTCTGGATACCTAATGCACAGGCCTGGTAACTATAGTTAATAGGTCTCAAGTGTTCTTGCCACACATGCACACACACATATAAATGGTCACTTTGTGAGATAATGGATATTAGCTTGATTTTAGTAATAATTTCACAATGTATGCATATATGAAAACTCATGTTGTTCATCTTGAATATATATAATTTTTTGTCAATCATTTCCTAAAAGAGCTTTTTCACAAAAGGAAACAGTCTCTTTTCCAGGGCGAGGGCCTCTGCCTAATGACTCAGGGCATCTTTTCCTGGCCTTCACCCTGAGTCTTCTTTTTGAAAGGAGATAGTGCAACTTAGAGTGAGCACCCATTAGTGAATCACAAGGGTAATCCATTATGTCACCAAAAAAAAAAAAAAAAAAATGAGTGACTAAATGAGTACTTCAAATCTAAAGCATTTTAAAGCTTTTGTACCTTGAGTTCAATAGGAAATGCCTTAGAAATAAGTATTTCAACCTCTTGAAAGTTTTTTTTTTTTTCAGTAGGTATGATTGAATGTTAGTGGAAAGAGATTACTTAAAAAAAATCACTGTGTTTGGAGCTTGTCCGCTTCATTGAAGTCCCAAATACAGTGTGTGTGTGTGTGTGTGTGTGTGTGTGTGTGTGTGTGTGTGTGTTTGTACCAGGGATTGAACTCAGGGGCACTCGACCACTGGGCCACATCCCCAACCCTTTTTTGTATTTTATTAGAGACAGGGTCTCACTGAGTTGCTAAGTGCCTCGCCATTGCTGAGGCTGGCTTTGAACTCTCTATCCTCCTGCCTCAGCCTCCAAATACAGTATATTACAAATCAACTGTGTTCATGATTCCTCCTGCAATCTAGCTGAGGATTCAAGACAGACTGGAGAAACAAATAACCAAGTATATGGGCAGTATATGAGTGTGCCCTCATTAATGTTTGTAGTGTTGTCCACTAGAACTCTCTGCCATGATGGAATGTTCTATATATGTGTCATCCAATATGGTAGCCACTAGCCACATATAGAGCACTTGATATAGTGCTAGTTTGGCTGAGGAACTGAATTTTAAATTTTATTTAATTTTCATTAATTTATACTTCAATAACTATATGTGTCTAGAGGCCACAGTCTTGGACAGTGCAGGTAGATAATTCTTTCCACTCTGTCAGCCAGATAGTGACCAGAGAGTGACCATTTATGTCACTCTCAAGAATTCAGGGTCAGCTGGGCGCAGTGGTGCATGCCTGTAATCCTAGCACTTGGGAGGCTGAGTCAGGAGGATCGTGAGTTCAAAGCCAGCCTCAGCAATGGCGAGGCACTTAGCAACTCAGTGAGACCCTGTCTCTAATAACATACAAAAAAGGGCTGGGGATGTGGCCCAGTGGTCAAGTGCCCCTGAGTTCAATCCCTGGTACAAAAAAAAAAAAAAAAAAGAAAAAAAAAAGAGAGAAAAGGAAAGAAAAGAAATAAAGAATTCAGAGTCAGGAAAAAATACTATGGGTTGGAGTAAGAAGGGAAGGTGTGGAAGGCTTGGGGACTTTATAAGAAGGAGGCGAGACATGTCCTAGGCTGGAATATCCAAGATCTGGTCATGAAACAGTGAGTAGCTTGGCAGAAGCACACAGCTCCTGTAAGGAGTATAAACAACTCAGGGGGGTTGCTGGGGTTGTGGCTCAGCGGTAGAGCGCTCGCCTAGCACGTGCACAGCCCGGGTTCAATCCCCAGCACCACGTAAAAAAAAAAATAAAGGCATTGTGTACAACTAAAGCAAATAAATATATGTTTTTAAAAAAAGAATTCAGGAAGGGCTGGGGCTGTAGCTCAGTGGCAGAGTGCTTGCCTAGCACACGTGAGGCACTGGGTTCCATCCTTAGCACCACATAAAAATAAATACAATAAAGGCATGTTGTGCATGTACAACTACAAAAAAATTAGGGAGATTGATGCTGATTTGTGGAAGTCCAGGAGTATCAGTGTTAAAATTAACTTGAAGCCAAAAAGGAACTAATAGGATAATTCCTGTCACCTAGGACATCTTAGACAAATACCACGCTCATTCCAGGCTTTTCCATAGAATGGGTGCTTTAGGAAGATTCACTGGCAAGGGAGCTTGAAGGATGAGAGGGGAGAAGATTCCAGGCAAGGCACGTGGGAGAGATTTCTGGAAGCTTCTGTCTTTAAGTTAAGGAGCCGGCTCAGAGCAGGAGTCACAGTCACTGGTGATCTGGCTGGCAGAGTGAAAGAGTCAACAAGATTTAGTGACTAGATAGTCAAGAATCAACCAGCAAATCCCTATTGAGCCCTTCTATATATACCAGGTCCCAATCTAGACTTGAGGATACATCAGTGAAACAGCAGATCAAAGCCTTTCCCTGGTGGAGCTTGTAGTCTAGCGAGGAGTGGAATTAGGGGGCTGATAAAATGCTGGACTGTTGATTTGAGGGGAAATGTAAGTGAACTCTGGTGATGTGGGAGATCAGATAAATGTTGTGGAATCAAGGCCAAGGAGGCTAACAACATGAGCATACACACACACACCACTCTACTCATTTCCACCTTTCTTTTTGGTACTGGGGATTGAACCCAGGGGCACTTTACCACTGAGCTATAGCTTCAGCCCTTTTTAAAGGTGGAGATGGGGTCTCAATAATTTGCTGAGGCTGGTCTGGAACTTGTAATCCTCCTACTTCAACCTGCCACATTGCTGAAATTACACACATGTGCCACTGTGCCCAGCTTCATTTTTACCCTTTATGAAGTTTAAACCTCAAACAATAACTTGTCCCTGCCAGCCAATCAGAGGTGTCTCTCCTGTCTGCTTCCTATATCTTGCCCCTGTTCTTGCCCTGCTTGCTGTGGAGGCCCGCTGTGTGGCCCTGGCTTCTGCTGTGTGTCCTCAATACCTGTAGGAGCCCTGATTGGGGAGATGGCTGAGATTGCGGTTGGCTGCGGGCCATGGAGATGTTTGGGCATTGCCACCTTCTGTGGTCTTGCGGGACTTAGCTCTGGATCTCATGGGACTTGGCCGGGCATTTCGCGAAACTTGAGCCGGGACTTGGCGGATTGGGTCGGTGCCATTGGTTGGTTGTTGGTTGGTTGGACGAGTGTGGTTTTGGTGTACGGGAGTTGTTGTTGCAGCCGGAGAGAGAAGCTACCAGAATAAAGAGCCTGTTCATTTCCAGTCTGCCTCTGAACTTATTCCCGCGGTGTCGTTGCTCCAAGCGACAATTGCTTCAGGCAGCAACACATACCCTTACAGGCTCTTGAATGGTATCCACCTCATCTCAAAGTGCATTCATGCCATTCTGTGACTCCTACACCTTCTGCTCCCTTTCTAAAAGCCTTGGGCTGGCTCTTCAGCATGACAGCCAAGGACTTTGATGGTCTGTAGTCAATGTGCCCTTCTTTCCTCATACCTGTTTTTCCATCCAAGACACTGTGTGTGTGTGTGTGTGTGTGTGTGTGTGTGTGTGTGGACACGATGTGTTTATTTGGGGTGTTTTATTTTCTTTTGAATGGCCACTGCTGCCTCTCCCCTGTGAAATCCCTCCTGGTGCTTCTTACAAATACCAGTTGAACTGCTACTCTGAGAGGGGCTAAATGATACCTAAACTATAGGCTAAAATGGGAAGCTAGGGTGCCCTAGATACCACACCTAATGAAGCACACGCAGCAAATAATAAGCATTCAGACTATTGACTAATGTTGGTTGGGAATGAAGCTGTAAAATCTTAAAATATTAGAGTGTCTAATTTAACACCATTAGAGATTAATCAATCATAACTGGATACTGTGTTATTCTGGGAATTGAATCAATTAACACATATCGACTGAACAAAAGATAGAGACCCCATAGATGCTCAAAAGACAGTTTACAATATCCACACCCTGGTGATCACAGACTCATAACAAACTAGGAAGAGATTGGTACTTTTTTTTTTTTTTTTTTTTTTTGTACTGTGGATTGAATACAGGGTTGCTTAACCACTGAGCCACGTCCCCAGTGTTTTTTTTTTTTTTTTCTTTTGAGACAGGGTCTCACTAAGTTCTTAGGGCCTTGCTAAGTTGCTGAGGCTGGCGTTGAATTTGCAATCCTCCTGCCTTGCCCTCCGGGACCACTGGGATTATAGGAGTATATCATGCGTCGCCATGCCTGGCTAGACTGGTACTTTTTTTTTGTTTTCAGGGCTGAGACTAAAGACTGAACTCAGGGCTTTGTGCTCTGCCACTGAGCTAAATCCCCAATCCCTGATAATAATAATTTTTTTTTTGGTACTGGAGATTGAACTCAGGGCATTCAACCACTGGGCCACATCCCCAGCCCCCCGTTTTTTTTTTTTTTTTTTTTTTTGTATTTTATTAGAGACAGGGTCTCACTGAGTTGCTCAGTGCCTCACCATTGCTGAGGCTGGCTTTGAATGCGTGATCTTCTTGCCTCAGCCTCCCAAGTGCTGGGATTACAGGCGTGCTCCACTGCACCTGGATACCCTGATAATTCTTAAACAAGGGAATGAATACCCTTTCTTTTTTTTCCTTAAAATTTGTGCACAGAAGATTGAACTCAGGTCCTTGCACAAGACAAGTGCTCTACCACTGAGCTACATCCAAGCCCTTTTAAATTTTTATTTAAGTTGGGCACGGTGGCAAACGCCTGTAATCCCAGCACTTTGGGAGGCTGAGGCAGGAGGATTTTGAGTTGAAAGCCAGCCTCAGCAATGGCGAGGCACTTAGTAACTCAGTGAGACCCTGTCTCTAATAAAATACAAAAAAGGGCTGGGGATGTGGCCCAGTGGTCGAGTGCCCCTGAGTTCAATCCCTGGTACCCCCCAAAAAAATATGAATAAGTACTCATTATAACATTTAGAAGAGTTACAAATGACAGTGGTTATAATAATAAAAGTGTTATAATAACACTAAAAGGAATCAGAAATAACAACAACCTAAAGGTGCCCAGATGGGGAAGTATTTAGGGCTGTTAGGGATTTCCCTATAGTCAAATAAAATTAGTTAGTAGAAATGCTAGAGCCGGGCGTGGTGGCGCACGCCTGTATTCCCAGCACTTTGGGAGGCTGAGGCAGGAGGATCGCGAGTTCAAAGCCAGCCTTAGCAATGGTGAGGCACTTGCAAACTCAGTGAGACCCTGTCTCTAATAAAATACAAAAAAGGGCTAGGGATGTGGCCCAGTGGTCGAGTGCCCCTGAGTTCAATCCCCAGTACCCCCCCAAAAAGAAAGAAAAAGAAAAAAAAAGAAATGCTTAGGGGTTTGATACCATGTAATGCTCTTGTGTTGAATTAGAATGATAGGAATTGTATTTAAATATTAACTCAATTATTTATAAAAATCTCTTCTGCTTCTTGGTGGAAGGGTGATAAGTCACTTTTCCTTAGAATCTCAGAATCTTTTCTGCTTAAGTACCTGAATGTTTGAAATGGCTTCCAATAAATTCCATTTTAATTTTTGGGGACACTTCAATATTGTATCTTTTCCTTCCAAATCTTCCTAAGTATACTCTCTTCTCAAAATTTAGATAGTTACTTTTTCTTTTCTTTCTTTCTATTTTGTGGTACTGGGAACTTAACTGAGGGGGGTGTTTTACCACTGATCTGCACCTCCAGCCCTTTTTTATTGGGGGGAGTATCAGGGATTGAAGTTGGGAGCACTCAACCACTGAGCCACATCCCGGCCGCACTTTGTATTTTATTTTATTTATTTATTTATTTATTTTTTTACTTTTTTTTTTTTTACTTTGTATTTTATTTAGAGACAGGGTCTCACTGAGTTGCTTAGCACCTCTTTTTTTTTTTTCTGAGGCTGGCTTTGAACTCACTATCCTCCTGCCTCAGCCTCCCAAGTCGCTGGGATTACAGGCATGCGCCACTGTGCCTGGCAGTCTCCAGCCCTTTTTACTTTTTGAGACAGTATCTCACTAAGTTGCTTAGGCTGGCCTCGAACTTGTGATCCTCCTACTTCAGCTTCCAGAGTTGCTGGGGTTACAGGCATGCATCACTGTACCTGGTTTGATGTTTGCATTTTCTTTTTTTAAAGAAACATCTTTTGAATGCTTTTTGTGGACACCAAATCCTGAGTAAGTTTTTTTTTTCTTAGTTATACATGGACACAGTATCTTTATTTTATTTATTTTTATGTGGTGCTGAGGATTGAACCCAGTGCCTCACAAGTGCGAGGCAAGCGCTCTGCCACTGAGCCACAACCCCGGCCCAGACGTTTGTATTTTCTAACTCTTGCAGATAAGAGAGTGCAGAGAAGCTTATAATGGAAATCAACACAGGATTTAAAAATGTCCTCTTTTAATTGAAAGTTTTTATTTATTTCTTTTAAAAATATTTATTTATTTATTTGCTTTAGTTGTACACAATGCCTTTATTTTTACGTGGTGCTGAGGATTGAACCTGGGCCGCGCACACACTAGGCAAGTGCTCTACCACTGAGCCACAACCCCAGCCCAATTTATTCCTTTTTTCTTTTGTAGTACTGGGGATCGAACCCAGGGCTTCTTGCATGCTAGGCAATAAGTACTCATTATAACATTTTGAAGAGTGACAAATGACAGTTTTACCACTGAGCTACACCCTCAGCCCTTTTTTTTTTTATTTTGAGATAGGATTTCACTAAGTTGCTGAGGCTGGCCTCAAACTTGAGATCCTCCTACTTCAGTCTCCTGAATAGCTGGGATTACAGACATGCACCACTATGCCTGACTTCATTTATTCTGTTTTTTTGGTACTGTGGATTGAACTCAGAGGCACTTGACTGTTGAGCCATATTCCCAGCCCAATTTTGTATTTTATTTAGAGACAGGGTCTCACTGAGTTGCTTAGCACCTTGCTTAATTGCTGAAGCTGGCTTTGAACTCGTGATCCTCCTGCCTTCACCTCCTGAGCCTCTGGGATTATAGGCATGTGCCACCGTGTCTGGCCATTTATTCTTTTCAATGGGAAATACATCCATATGGTTCAAAATCCAAATACACAGGGGGCTGGGGCTGTAGATAAGTGGTAGAGTGCTTGCCTAACATGCCTGAGGCCCTGGGTTGGATCCCCAGCACTGGAAAAAAAATCCAGATATACACTAAGATATTAAGAGAAAAGGTGCTCTCCTATCTCTGTCCTATCTGTCTAGCCCTCTGCTAACATGGTAGTAGTTTCTAGTGTGTGGTTACAGAGACTTTTTTTTTTCTAGCATATATTCAAGCAGATTTAAATATTCCTCCTCTCCAAGTCATGATCACCTACTCCTTTTGTGCTTGGCCAAAGTGGCCTCCCATGCCCCACCTTGTTATAGACCTTACACCAAGCTGGACTTCCCTCTTTGTGAGATTGAACCTCTTAGAGATAAATTTGGCCCTGTCCAGCCTGTGGACAGGTCCTCTTCCTGCCAGACAGTCACCTACCCATTCTCTGGGCAGACAGGATGGGGGTGGGATCCTGGGCATGTGCTCCACTGGCGGCCTCTGAGGGTCTTTAAGCTACTGCGGCAGTGTGTGTGTGTGTGTGTGTGTGTGTGTGTGTGTGTGTGTAAATGACAGCAGGCACCTTGAGTGACACACCCAGTATGCACTTAAGTTCATTAGGTTAAAAAAAAAAAAACCTGGAGTCTCAGCCTAGGGTAGGATAATACAGCAATCTTTTGAAGGGCTTATACAGTTGAAAAACATTCATTATTACTATTTTCTACATTTTGAAGGGGAAATGGTTCCATAGCTTTCTGATATGTTCTACAGAAAGTAAATCTTGGCAATTTTGGCTCCCAGCATGAGTTAAAAATAAAAAGATTGAAAGAACATTGTTCGGAACGTTGGTTTTTAGAACCAAGACGTTAGGCTGGTAGACCTGAGGCCACCCCTCAGTTAGGAGCAGAGCGACTGACTCTTGGTCCTGTGTTCCTTCTGTTCCCTTGAGGGTCATTCCTTCAAAAGGCACAGTGAGTGCTGGGAGGTGACTTAAAGACAAGTGTCTGCTTTTGAAGTCTGTTCCTCAGTGGTTATTGAATAACATGAAATAAGAGTTGAAATTGGAAATGACGCCAGCACTGAGTAGTTGGGGGGTAAAAATAAGGAACTGAGTTATTCTTCTGGAAAAGTGGAGTAAGGGCCTTGCTTTGACACTTCAGGATTCTTTTCAAGTCCCTGACACCATCTTTGTGGTCTTGGGTAAGCTCACAAAGTTATTTTGGGTCTCTCTCTTTTTTGTACCATGCTGGGGATCAACCCCAGGACTTTGCATATGCAAATGCTCTACCACTAGCCCCATCTCAAGCCTCATTTTTTTTTAATATTTATTTTTTAGTTGTAGTTGGACACAATACTTTTATTTATTTTATTTATTTATTTGTATGTGGTGCTGAGGATTGAACCCAGGGTCTCCCACACGTGAGATGAGCGCTCTACCACTGTACCCCAGCCCTCCCAGCCCCAGTTTTTAAAATCTTAAAATCAGATGAGTCAGGCTAAGATTACTTTTTTTTTTTTTTTTTTTTTGTACCGGGGATTGAACTCAGGGGCACTTGACCACTGGGCCACATCCCCAGCCCTTTCTTGTATTTTATTTAGAGACAGGGTCTCACTGAGTTGCTTAGTACCTCGTTTTTGCTGAGGCTGGTTTTGAACTCGCGATCCTCCTGTCTCAGCCTCCCAAGTGTTGGGATTACAGGCGTGCACCACCGCACCTGGCTAAGATTACTTTTAAATTTACTCAGTTAAGAGAGCCAGAACTCAACAAGGGGAGACATGTCTAAGAATTTCTTTATTGACAATAAGTGGATCTCACAGCCAGATTATTATAATTGTGAGGAATTCAACTGGAAATATGGGGATTCCATGTGATATAGAACCCCAGGTGCTCTTCGTTCAGGGCTCAGGATGCTGTTTTGTTTGCTCCTTCATTGGGATATCTTTTTTACTAACACTTGGAATTCTTCAAAACTAACTTCTCCATCTCCATTCTTGTCCAGTTCTTTAAAGAGGTCATCGATGGTGCTTGGACCCTGGTTTTAGACAAAAAGGATGACATAGGGGAGGGGGAAAAGATGAATCAGATACTGTTATACATTCTCTGAAGTTAGTGAGACTGGGTCTTCTTTTCAAGAAGGCTGTCTGAGTTTCCAGTCATGTGCTACCGATGGTTAGGTGTGGAACAACCAGCTTTAGGTGTAGTATTGGTCCATGTCACAGTATCTTTTTTTTTTTTTTTTTAACTGCATCACATTAAATATTTAATAGAATAATGTGTATTTTTATATACTTTTAAAAGTGTGATCTTATGTCTTTTTCTTTATGCTTCTAAAATTTCCTTCAGAGAAGGGGTCCATGGGCTTTACCAGACCCACAAACATTTGAAGACCTCTGCTTCAAGCTTTTCCTGGGAGCTGGTTTCGTCTCTGGCTTCAGGGCCCGTGGCTACCATATAACCAGAGGCAACAGGCAGTGAGTACTAGCTGGCCCATATTGCCTCTGGGTCAAGTGAGGCCTTTAGTAGCCTGTGTTATTCTCTCAGCCCCCTATAGGGGAGATCTACTTTATAGGTGAGGAAACTGAGGCCCAGAGACAGCTGATAACTTGCTCCAGCATGCATAGTAGTTAGCACAGGGCTTGGGCTTCAGACATTGACCCCAGAGCCCAACCCTGTAAGGAGCCACCACTTGAGATTTTCCCAAACCCTGGGCTGCAGCACACCTCTAGATTATCCAGGATGACTTTGGATCACCAGTTCTCCTGCTTTACCATGCGTCAGAGTCACCTGATGGGCTTCCTGACCTTAGCAGGCACAGATGGTTGGCTTCACGGGGGTCAGAGTTTATCATTCACTAGCCCTGTGCAGGGCCTAACATTCCTATTTCCAACAGGTCCCCAGGTGGGGCCGATGCTGCTGGTCCAGGACCAGGCTTGAGAACTGCTCCTTGAGATGTCCCATGAGGTCAAGTTCAGGCTTTGTGACCACTGATATTCCTGTAGTGTCCTAAGTAGACTTCATTTTTTTTTGTCTCTGCTACAAAGCTCAAATCTTAAAGCCATTACTACTTGGAATTTTAGGTAGGAGTCTATCTGTGGCTAAATAATACTTAGAAAACCTATTGAAATAACTGTTATGTTTGTGTCAACTTCAAATTACACTGGCTGTCTCGCTATATCTATAGATACATGTACATAAAATAGTGGTTAACAAAACAACATTCAGGGCTAGAGATATAGCTCAGTTTGTAGAGTGCTTGCCTTGTATGCACAAAGTCCTGAGTTCAATCCCAGCACCACACACACAAAAAGGCAACATTGAATTTACCTTATTAACTATTGTTAAATGGACAGATCAGTAGTGCTGAGTTTAGTTACTTTGTTATACAACAGATCTCTACAGGCAAGATATTTTAATCCATAAGAGTCCTACAAAGACACTTGACTCTTTGGGGGACCACAAGGCCAAACTCTTAAATTAGTTATTCAACATCTGTTTTATATAATACAAAGCATTTACAAAATTCCAAACCAAATAAGGTGATGATAAAACAGAGTATAGCTGGAAAAGCTTAGTAAATATAATCAGGTACATGTAAGCAGACTTTCAAAACTTACTATTAATCGTCCTACCTTTTTCCAAATTATAATAGTCTTATGTACTTTTTTTTTTTTTTGTGGTACCGGGGATTGAACTCAGGGGCACTCGTCCACTGGGTCACATCCCCAGCCCTTTTTTGTATTTTATTTAGAGACAGGGTCTCACTGAGTTGCTAAGTGCCTCGCCACTGCTGAGGCTGGCTTTGAACTCGCGATCCTCCTGCCTCAGCCTCCCAAAGTGCTGGGATTACAGGCGTGAGCCACTGCGCCCGGCTAGTCTTATGTACTTTTTGTAGGAAATACATAAAATAAAGAAAAATTCAAAAGTCTTTTTTTTTTTTTTTTTTATACCAGGGATTGAACTCCGGGACACTCGACCACTGGGCCACATTCCCAGCCCTTTTTTGTATTTTGTTAGAGACAGGGTCTCACTGAGTTGCTAAGTGCCTCGCCATTGCTGAGGCTGGCTTTGAATTTGAGATCCTCCTGCCTCAGCCTCCCAAGTGCTGGGATTACAGGTGTGCACAACGGCACTCAGTTTGAGACTTAACTTTTTCCTCTTTGTGCTTCTGGGAATCAAACTTAGGAGCATTCTACCATTGAGCCACATCTCCAACCCTTTTAAGTTTTTATTTTGAGATAGGTTCTTGCTAAGTTGCTGAGGGTGGCCTCGAACTTGCAATCCTCCTGCCTTAGCTGCTAGAGTAGCTGGTTATAGACATGGGCCATTGTGCCTGGTGAGTGTTACCTTTCCAAATGACTTGTTTAATTGCTTGGGCTTTCCTGTTAGATTGTTATTTTAATTTTAGTTCTTTTAATTAAGAATCAGCTGGGTGCGATGGTACATGCCTGTAATGCCAGCACTTGGGAGGCTGAGACAGGAGGATCGCAAGTTCAAAGCCAGCCTCAGCAATGGCGAGGCACTTAGCAACTCAGTGAGACCCTGTCTCTAATAAAATTCAAAAAACGGCTGGGGATGTGGCCCAGTGGTTGTGTGCCCCTGAGTTCAATCCCCAGTACCAAAAAAAAAAAAAAAAAAAATCATCTTTTCTTGTTAGTGCTTCTAACTGTTTTTGAAGGTTATTTTAGGGCTGAGTATGTAGCTCAGTGGCAGAGCACTTGCTTAGTGTGCACAAGACCACAGTGGCAGAGCACTTGCTTAGTGTGCACAAGATCGTGGGTTTGGTCCCTATCACCACACCAAAAAAGCTTAGCATGCACAAGACCCTGGGTTCAATTTCCAGCAACACACACGCATGCGCTTACACACATGTGCATGGGCACCTGCACACACATACACACACACATAAATTATATTTCAACTCTAATGAGGAAACATCAGATTATAGTGTCATTAAATTTCACAGATTTTTTTTTTCTTCTTTTTAGTATTACAAACTGAAATCTTTTCAATTGCCATAGGACATTTCTGGTTAAAACCTGGAAATCAGGGCTACTTGAAACAAATGCTTTCTTCTGAGTTGGTTGTAACTGCTGCACAGACATGTTTACTTGCAAAGTGACAAAGACAAAGACTCTGTCCCTAACCAAATCTTATCCTCCAGAGTCTTCTGCTTGACTGGGCCTGGTGTTGAGCTTCTCTCTCTGGGAATCCAGTTTGAGCAAGAAACCTGCTAACTCAATTTTGGGAAAATCCTCAGCCCTTGGGATCTGATTGTCCTGGATATCTTTTTAATTTAGCCTGCCTTCAGCAAAAATCCTGTCAGGTCACTTTATCCTTGGTGTTTCATTTTGTTTTCCACCTGCTGTCCCCACCCTGCTCCTTGGTTATAAACCCCTATCTGTCCTTGTTGGAGTCTCAACTGGTCTCTCTCTCCCACTGCAAGACCCCATGATAATCCCCATACTTATCTTGATTGTTCCCCTCCCCCAACCCCCAATAACCACCTTACTATCTTTAACAAGTGTCATAAATATTTTTTTCTCTACCAAAGGCAAAGAAAGTATATTAGAGTAAAGAGAATCAGCCCTCCCTTGCCTCTGGACACATTTTGATTTTGTTGATTCTGGGATGGTTTTGCTGTGAAACTTGGTGGCCAAAGAAATTTAGTCCTTTCTGGAAAGTTGTTTAGAAGTGCATGGTTGTCTCATTAACACAAATTTCAGCACATCACACAAATTAGCACAAATTTAAATGTTTTTGAAATATAAATGGGTGCCAACAGGGCAATCTATCAGCCTGAAGCCAGGTTTTCTTTCTTTCTTTTTTTTTTTAAAATATATATATTGATTTGTTTTAGTTGTACACAACAATGCTAGGCAAGCGCTCTACCACTGAGCCACAACCCCAGCCCGCCAGATTTTATTAACACATTCCCAAAGAAGTGTTTGTTTTGTTGAGGACATTACATTAAAAGAATGAAGCACATTCAAGGCCAGTAAATATTATTTTGCAGTCTCTTTGTTTTCCTAAAGCCTGGTTCAGAGGTGCTGAAGCCAGGCTGAAGGCCTTAGTCGATTTGCATGGTGACTTGTGGGTCTTGCAGGCATAGTTTGGCCAAAGTGCATAATGACTGCTTCTATTTGCCATGGAGAGTTCTGTGCAGAGTCCGTGGGTGGGGGGTAGAAGTCTGGGCCCCTCCTTTCAGGGAGTTTGCCTGACTTTAGGGCAAGTGCCTGCACTAGGCCCCTTTTCCTCCTCCGCTCCTCCCACCACCTGAGGATCATTCAGGGGCTCTGTAGACCTGTACTTACTTTGAGCAGAGTAGGGAATTCAGCCTGAATCAATAGCTTCAGTTCATCCTTTGACAGCTGGTCAGGATCACCTTCCTTGGCTGCATATTTTTCAAAAATGCTCTTCAGTTCTTCGGGAGACTTTTTGCAACTCATTTTGGAGTCCTGTAAATTTTGAAGGAAGTTAACTTACCAAAAAATTAAAATGGAGTTTTATGCTGAGTGTTATCAGCAGAATTTTAGTTCTGCTAGGGCTTTTCCTTGGCCTAGATGGGGTAATAAGAAAAAGGAGAGGAGAAGAGAGGGTCAGGATAGGAACATGGGAATGACACTAGTATTCATCAATGGGTTTTAAAAAATATTTTTTTAGTTGCAGATGGACACAATATTTTTATTTATTTATTTTTATGTGGTACTGAGGATCAAACCCAGTGCCTCACATGTGCCAGGTGAGTGCTCTACCACTGAGCCACAACCCCAGCCCCCATCAATGGGTTTTAAAAATAATCTTAGAGCTGGGATGTAGCTCAGTGATAAAGCACTTGCAAATTTAAATGCATAACAGAAATTAGCACAAATTTAATGCTTTTGAAATATAAATGGGGGCAAGGCCCTGTTTTTGATCCCCAGCACTGCATAAAACAAACTTAGCATGTTAAATGTCTGTTCTTAGAATACATCTGTTAGAAGATAATCCCTGGAGATAAACATTTTTCTTAGTAATTAAAGACATTCCTTTCTCACATCTACCATCTTTACTCTGGGCTGCAGTCTTGAAGAATCCCTGACCACAGCTTCTACCCTCTAAGTTACTGGTAATATCCTTAGATGGCACAAACCCACTTTCTTTCCAGACCACTTACTTGAACACCATTCTTAAATGAAGCAAAATATTCCTGAAAGCAGAAGGAGCTCTAGATGGGACTAAAATCACACTAACCTGGTTGCCTGACAGTGCAGCCGCTAGAAGAATCAGAGATGCGTGAAGAATTGGGAAGGATCCTGTGACTTTTATAGTCTTTAAAGACACACCACCCTGATTATGAAATTTTCCTTTTGTTTGCCATTTAAGGGTAATTATTAATGGTTTTTGAAACCCAAGCTTAAGTCTGCATGAACCTGTTAATTAAGGGCAAGATCCAATAAAGGGCCACCTCAACAGTTAATTGATTAATGGTTCAGAGTCCCAAGAGCAAACTTGGATTTTTGTCTCCCTTAAGTTGTATTTTCCCTTGAATGTAGAATTAAGATATTTGCTCACAGTTTACATTTCAGATTGAGTTAAATATGGAGGATTGTTTTCAATTTGGTTCCATTCTTAGGCTTAGAAAAAAATCACTTTCTTCATATCCAGAAAAAAATGCTATCACAGAAGGAAAATGTCACATAGTTTTAAAAATTATAGCGGGGCCCTTCACCATTAAGCTCTAATAAAAAAAATTAGTATGGCCCTTGAAGTCTCCACCAATGTCTTGGACAAGACATTTACTTAAATATTTCAATACATGAATGAATGAATGGAAGTATTGCTTCAGAAGCACTTATAAGAAATGGGAAGGAGATATCCAATAATTTGGGGTTTCATTTGGCCAAGCAAGATTACTGAGTAACTTGGTCATTTTTCAAATTTTTCATTATTCGTTGTTCCCATTGTCAGCTTTATATTTCTCATTAGCCTTTTCCTTACCAAGTATATTTTGGGAATCATTCTACAAACTTACAAAAACACTCAGCCTACTCTAATACAATTGGAAATCCTTCAAACTTTTTTGGAACTGCCAGGATTTAAAATTGTAGACCAAATTGATTTATATTGGAAAGAGTTCCATGAAATAACTAGGCCATTTCCAGGGGACATTGATCTAATACTGATCATAAGTCACAGGAAGGGGTTCTGGGTCGACTTTAAAAGCACTTAACAGCTTTTAAACACTTGTACACTTCCACACTGGTATAATTTTCTCTGACCTGCATTATATCACCTACAAATTGAGGCTTGAACTATCAGATTGTATTTCTCCCTGATGCTTTTCAGCTCTAAAAGTCTAGAGCCATCTTTACATTGGAGAACAAACGTGAAATCTTAAAGAGTTCCTTAAAAGCTTCCTACCAGTCTTGAGTATTTATCACTCCATGTATCTTCTCTGTCTTGCATGTATTATTATTTTTATTACAGATTATTGAACTCTGGTTTGCACCAGTATAGAATATGTGTTCACTCACTGGTTGGAGTTAAGACAGGCATTTTGTTTTTAGTTGTAAGATTTTACACAAAAATATTCTGATTTTGACAGTGCTTTTTAAGTTGAGATTTTAGAAATTTTCTGATTTTTTATGTGTAGGTTCTATTCTCTTAGGAAGAAGTAGGCTATTGTGAATAACCATATTAAGAACTATCTTTTTTCTTCAACATCTTTTAAAAATATTTCAAGTCTATAAAAAAGTACCAAGAATAGTACAGTGAACTCCAATCTACCTTTTGACTAGATTCATTAATTGCTAACATTTCCACATTTGATTTCTCTTTCCCTGGACCAACCCCTCCCTACCATGAGCCATTTGAGAATCAGTTGTGAACATTTACTTACTTATCCCTAAGAGCCTCAGCATGTGTCCTCCCCCCCAGGACATGCTCCCACATAGTTGCAATGCCATTATCACAAACCATATTCAAATCTCCCCAATTGTTGAAACAGAATCTTAAAATCATCTGTTCTCTCAAATGATCACTTGTGAGCTACAGTTGATGGGGTGGTTATTATATTTCTCTTCTAGTGTGTATATTGAAGAAATTATTTTAATAATTATATAATTTTTTGTGGTGGTGGGGGCTGAGCCCAGGGCCTCATAGATGCTAGGTAAGAGTTCTACCCCTGACCTACACTCCCAGCCCAATAACTATATGATCTTTTTATTTTTTTGCAGTGCTGGGGATTGAACTCAGGGCCTTGTGCATGCAAGGCAGGCACTCTACCAACTGAGCTATGCCCCAGCCCTATAATCTTTTTTTTTTTTTTTTTTGGTGCCAGGGATTAAACTCAGAGGCACTTGACTACTGGGCCACATCCCCAGCCCTTTTTTGTATTTTATTAGAGACAGGATCTTACTGAGTTGCTAAGTGCCTCCCGATTGCTGAGGCTGGCTTTGAACTCGCGATCCTCCTTCTTCAGCTTCCCAAGTGCTGGGATTACAGGCATGTGCCACTGTGCCCGGCTCAGCCCTATAATCTTACTAGCAATAGATTATATGACAGATAACATTTTATATAATGAACACATATAACACATATTACATGGTGTATATGACATATATATATACATACATACATTCTAAGAAGCACTTTTATCATTTAACAGTCTTTCAGGTTACAAATCTCTCATTTCAAGGAAAGACCCCCGATTAAAATGATCCCCATGCTGCTTGTCAGAATTTATACAGCAGCAAATGCTAACAGAAATTGAAAAACAATCTGTGGGTCTTTTCAGTTTTGCTTGCTCATTTCCTCCAGTGACACCTCTTTACCCATAGACTTAAAACCACGAGGGTAAGCTGCAGTCAGAAACACAAAATCCACTAATAGATAGTCTCATGAAACATTAACTAAAAATATATGGAGACAAGCGATAAATGCAGGGTGTGTTCACAAGAGTGCATTTTGAAATGTTAGAAGGGGAAAGAATGACAGGTACAAGGTTGGTAATGGAAAAATGGAGAGGCAAAGGTTATTTATCATCTTGCTGCTCAATTGCTTGATCTTTGAACAGACTTAACTTTTCCTTAGGAAAACCAAGAGTAATTTATTTTAAAAGCTCAGGGTGCCACAAACTTCCATGACCATGTTATTCTGCTCCAAGTCAACAGTATGCAGTGCCTGAAAAAGCCCTTTGAGAAACAAGGTACAGTGTTAGTACCCGGTCTTTGCAAAACAAAACAGGTGTGGAATGCTATCATGTAATCTGTTTATCTTGAAGTTTAAAAGAGACCTTGAATACTAAATTGCAGCTATCCCTAAAAGGGACAGTTTGCCTGTCCCCTTACCTCGTGCTTGCCTTCCCTGGACCCTCAGACAGAGTTCACTTTCTTTTCTACTTCTAACCTTTGCCTGGACTGTGAGTCTGCTGCCTTTGGGCCTGCCTGTGTTCATGCTCAGTGATTGAGTTCCAGAGGCCTCCTGATTATAGTCAATGTTTATTGAGAGTTTATTTTTATCATGGGCACTATTTTGCCCTAGGTACCCGACTCCTGTGACATCATGAAATCCTCACAGCAATGCTATGAAATGGATGTCTACAGAAACGTCTAAATAATGTATTAGCTTCTTGTTGATGCTGTAACAAATTACCATAAACACAGTGGCTTGAAACAATACAAATTCTCCTCCTCCTCCTCCTCCTCCTCCTCCTCCTCCTCCTTCTTCTTCTTCGGATTGAACCCAGGGCCTCATGCATGTGAGGTGAGCACTCTACCAACTGAGCTATATCCCCAGCCCCACAACACAAATTCTTTCAGTTGTGGAGGTCAGAAGTATAAAGTGGGTTGGCAGAGCTGTGTTCCTTCTGGAGGTTCTATGGGGGAATCTATTTGCTTGTTGTTTTTTTCTTTTCAGCTTCTAGAGGCCACTTAGTCATGGCCCCATCCCCCATCTTCCAGTCTCTGTATGATTCTGTCATTGCTGAGGCTGGCTTTGAACTCGTGATCCTCCTGCCTCAGCCTCCCCAGTGCTTAATGTTGGGATTCACTGTGTGATACCACAGGCATGCGCTGATTTTGTCATTAAGCTACCTTCTCTGGTTATTACCTTTCTGCCTCCTTCTTTTTAGGGCCCACTTGGTTATTTTGAGTTCACCCTCATAATCCAGGATAATCTATTTTGGGGGTGGGTTCCTTATGAAGGGTGGGTTTAGCCTCTCTCTGTCTCTTTCTCTCCTGTGATGGCTTCTGCTATGTTATGACACAGCAAGAATGCCCCCAAGAGCCTTAAACTTATCCGCAAAGTCTTTTGCCATGTAACATCACAGATTCTTGGGTTCCAAGGACTAAGATATGGACATCTTTGTGGGGAGGCATTATTCAGCCTTCTCCAGGGACTAACTGAAAATGAGTTAACAATGTATAGATTATTTGTTTGGGAGAGTGAGCAGAGCAATGGTATTAATTATGGGGCAATAAGGTGGACTGGAAGCTATCTCTAAGGCATGGGCTCTTGTGGAATGGGAGGGAGAAGGTGCCTTCAGAAAAGTATTGAAGAGGTGGTCTGTGAGTCACAGGGTAGTGGGAAGGAAGGGAGGAGCCCTTGGCATTGGACCTGTGTAGCTGAGGTAGACAGCAGGTTAGAATCCATAAGAAGAGCACAGCTAGCTGGGCTCATGCATAAGGTGATACCTGAGTGCTCCCCAGCAGTTTAGATTTGATTTGTAGTGATGGGACGGCTGGAGCTAGCCGTGTAGAGCAGCATTAGGTTAAGTACTATTGACATAAAGCTAGCCCATATTTTTTGCACAGCTTGAATATGAACTTGCAAAGAATCAAAATCAGTGTAAGGCTTGAAAGAAAAGAAGGAACAGAAAAACCTAATGGATGGTAGGAAAGGAATGGGTTGGGGAATCCTTGTAAATATACTCAAAGAATACACTAAAACGTCTGAGCAAATTGCCTTGTGTGTTGCCAGAGAGACTGGAGATGGTCTGCTGGCAGTTAAGCTTTCCTGTTGTCCCCTAGTGAAATATCCAAAGGCAAAGAAGGGAGGGAAGGACCAGAGCTCCATGAGATAGGCCCCATACACACTGCCATTAGGAGTTGCATCATTGGTAAGAGAATTTAATGTCCTTACAGTTTACTGTTGAAGGTACAGGTGCAGTTAGGACTTGAACCCATTATATTTTTATTGTGGTTTGCAGAAAACTTTGGTACAGGTTAATTAGTATCATATTTATCATCATGTGGTGCTTTTACATATCCTAAAGCTTTATTACTTATTGATCCTTTTTTATTTTTCTTATGCTCTAGGGCTCAGTTCCAAGAATGGACAGATCTGGGGGAACAGATGACAGCTTGTTCTGGCCAAATTAGAGGGGCCGAGGCAATCCTTTTGCAATGGAAGAGGAATTTGTTTTTAGATGCGAAGTTTGGGTTATTTTGGAAATGTTGGGGACAAATCTATAGCATATTTCAGGTTCTTTTTTTTTTTTGTTTTTGGTACCTGGGATTGAACTCAGGGGCACTCGACCATTGGGCCACATCCCCAGCTCCTTTTTGTATTTTATTAGAGACAGGGTCTCACTGAGTTGTTAAGTGCCTCACCATTGCTGAGGCTGGCTTTGAACTCATGATCCTCCTGCCTCAGCATCCCAAGTGCTGGGATTACAGGCGTGCGCCACCGTGCCCAGCTAGGTTCTTTTCTTTGATGACCCAGTGATAATAAAATAGATGTTTTTGAAACTGCAATGATCTCCTGTCTCTCAGGTTATTATTATTATTATTATTATTATTATTCTATTATTATTATTATTATTATTATTATTATTTTTTGTGGTACCAGGGATTGAACTCAGGGGCACTTGACCACTGGGTCACATCCCCAGCCCTTTTTTGTATTTTATTTAGAGACAGGGTCTTACTGAGTTGCTAAGTGCCTCGACACTGCTGAGGCTGGCTTTGAACTTGCAATCCTCATGCCTCAACCTCCCAAGTGCTGGGATTACAGGCGTGCGCCACCGCGCCCGGCAGGTTATTATTTTATATATATATATTATATATATATATATATATATATATATATATATATACCAGGGATTGAACCCAGGGGCGCTCTTCCACTGAGTTACATCCCCAGCCATTTTTATTTGTTATTTTGAGACTTTTGAGACAGGGTCTTGCTAAGTTGCTTAGGGTCTTGCCAAATTCCTGAGGCTGGCTTTGAACTTTCTATCCTCTTGCCTCAGCGGCCCAAGCCACTGGGATTACACACCTGTGCCACTGCACCCAGCTGAGGCTTATTGTGGAAGGAATGCAAGGAACAAAGATGCTTCGATTCTTTTTTATTGCTGAATCAGGTTGCTTATGACCCAAGAGGCTGTCAGGCACATCTTTAGAGCAAGTAGTATTGTTTGATAACTGCAAGGTTCTTTGCCGAAGTAAGACTTGAAAAACAAAAAGGAACAGAAAAACCTGATGGACACAGGACAGGAATGGGTTGGGGAATCCTTGTAAAGAGTACTTGAAGAACACACGAGAAATTCTGAGCAAATCCTGGGCATCCCCGGATGAGCCTCCTAAACATGCCCAGAGACACCCCTCCTGTTCCCTCCCTCCCTGGTAATTTTCCTGATCTTCTCAGCTTTTTTCCTTTCACTGCTGTCCAAGGCATCATTTGGAGTGGGAGACTGCAGGAGCCCTGTTTGGGGAGATGGCTAAGATTGCGGTTGACTACGGGCCATGGAGATGTTTGGGCATTGCCGCCTTCTGTAGTCTCACGGGACTTGGCCCGGGATCTCATGGGACTTGAGCAAGATTGCTGATCGGGTCTGCGCCATTTGGTGTGTTGGTTGTTTGGTGGTGTGTGTGGTGTGTGTTAAAGTCGTTGTTAGAGCCAGAGAGAAAAGTTATCAAAATAAAAATGCTGTTTGTTTCCAGTTTGCCTCTAAACTTCTTCCCGCAGCTTTGTTGCTCCAAGCGGCCATCGCTTCAGGCGGCAACAGGGGACTGTTTCCCTTGCTCCCCAATCTCTTCTGCACTTTTTCCTTCTCCACTGGTTCCTGTGTTAGCACACTGCAATCAGAGCAGCACTGTAGTTGTTACCCTTTGGGATTTCTTTCTTTGCTCTCATTTTAGGGAAAGGTCATGGTTCTTACTTCTGAACACAGTGTGGAGAGTGTGAACTAATACCCTCATGTAAGGCCTTAGTAATGCATTTCACTCTTTGCACATTAAACTTTTATTTTCATTAAAATGATATTATGGGCAAAGCCAACATTTCCAAAGAACTGTGTCTTTCTATAATGAAAGAATCAGTACTCTTTCCCCATCCTCTGCCACTCTCAACTTTTCTAGCTGTTTCTCCTGGTATTTACCTCCAGGTTTCTTTTATTTTCTTTTTATTCAATACTCCTCTGGCTTTTTTTTTTTTTTTTTTGTTGTTGTTGTTGATGGACCTTTATTTATTTATTTATTTTGGTACTGGGGATTGAACTCAGGGGCACTTGACCATTGGGCCACATCCCCAGCCCCTTTTTGTATTTTATTAGAGACAGGGTCTCACTGAGTTGCTAAGTGCCTCGCCTTTGCTGAGGCTGGCTTTGAACTCGTGATCCTCCTGCCTCAGCCTCCCAAGTTCTGGGATTACAGGCATGTGCCACTGTGCCAGGCTCAGATCAGAGCATTCTTGAATACCGAACTCACCAATAACCGAACATAATACATTGAAAGAATGTATGTTCTTGGACCCAACTAAGTAAGTAAGGTGGGTGAATTGAATGGAGAATCACAGGATTTTTTTTTTCTTTTGGTACTGGGGATTGAACCCAGGGGTACTATCCCAGTGACTTACATCAAAAGCCCTTTTAATTTTTTTTTTTTCTTTTTGAGACAGCATCTCACCAAGTGGCTTAGGGCCTTCCTAAATTGCTGACTCTGGCCTCCAATTTGTGATCCTCCTGCCTCAACCTCCTGAGTTGCTGGGATTACAGGCACATGGCACACTTATTTAACAGGAAGTTGGGGGAGTTTATTGTCGAGGTCTGCCAAGATGGTTTAGGTTGTCTGAACTTAAATGGAACTTAAATAAGATTGAGGCTCTGAATACACTTAGGACTTCCTGTAAGTCCGTGGCAGGTGATGTGGTCTTATCTGCCTTTTCCTAGAAAATACATAGAAAGGCTGGGTGTTCATAAGCAGCTCAGCTTTGTAAACTGGAAGCCAATGCCCTCTCTCACCTCACTCCAGTAATACTTAATCTAGCCACAATTATCCAAGCAAAGAAGATAGGGAAGAGATGCCAAGGCCAAGAGCAGTTCTGAATGGAGCACTCCATCCAATGAGGGATGGAATCTAGATTTTTCTCCACCCCTTCCCCTCAGTGACTCTTGGAAATTGCTTGGGACACAGAGTTCCAAAGGCCCTAAAAGTTCTGGGTCACTGATAAGATCAGTTGTTTTCTTAGAAAATTCTTACCTCAGGAAATTCCAGTTGTCAGAGATGCCAGTGGAACAATATGTGACGGTTAGGGTGTGGGGAAAAAATGGAAAGAAAGTTTTTATGAAGGAAGCCGGAGCAATTCCATAAGCACAGGTCGATTTACCCGACTGTAATCTGTTGTAACAACTTAAAACAAAAAGATGAAACAAAACCATGCGATCATAGTAAACCCAGAAAACAGATGAATTACCAGACTAATGAGAAGAGATGAAAATCTTAAAAGTCACTTGTGGGGTTGGGGTTGTGGCTCAGCGGTGGAGCGCTCGCCTAGCACGTGCACGGCCTGGGTTCGATCCTCAGCACCACGTAAACATAAATTCATTGCATTGTGTACAACTAAAAGCAAATAAATAAATATTAAAAAAGTCACTTGTTTCTGAATTTCTGTGGTATAACCATAAAGATGAATTTGAAATGATTTCTTCTGAGTTCATTCATTCATTCAGTGTATACCATGTGCCAGATCCATATACGCCAGGGACTCTAGGAATGCAATGGTGAGAAAAAACAAAGCCACCCCAGTCTTACACTCAAAACACCCACCAGAGAGACTGAGAAGAGGAAGGACAGGGAAAGAACTGGGTTCTGTGAGGCCATAGAGAGGGGGCTCTGACCAAGCTACAATTTCTTGATCTCAGTGTTAGGATGGTTTCATTTAGGACAAGAGGGTCCGGAGGTGGCAAATCAACAGGACTTGACAGATTGGATAGGAGGAAGAGAGAGAGAGAGTTCAAGGGTGCTACTTAGGTTTCTGACCCATAGAATTTGCTAGAATGGATATTACTTTTTTTTTTAAAGGAATTCTTTGAATGATTTTCTATAGATAAAATACTTCTGGTTTACCTTTCTACAAGAACTGACAGATTTGCTTATGGAAAATCTTTAGGGAATGTACTGGGCAATGGGTGGGAAGAAGTTTATCCTGGAGAGACATGAAAACCAAAGCAGAAGGCCTCAGAAGCCCAGAACTTGAAAAGTGAACATTGCTTGGAACTGACAGATTGAGAAATGACAGGAAAGGATGCTCCTGATGATTTTTTTTTACAAGTGATTTGAATGAAAGATGAGAAGCAGAGACCAAAATGGAAGCGCTGTGTTGAGGTGGGTATGAAGGATGGCTGCTTTTGAATAGGAACATCGAAGAACTGATCAGATATTATACATCAGGGAACATGCTGACCCAATGACCACTTCTCTAAAAGTACAGCTTGAACTTTGGGCAATGGTAATTTTACAAAATGATAAAACAGAATCTGTTTTGTTTTCTAAGGTGATTGACATGCCTGAACACAACCCTGGCAATTTGGGAGGAACGATGAGACTGGGACTAAGAAGAACTGTTTTCAAAACGGAAAATTCAATATTGAGTAAGTTTCCTAGATGGTTTATTTTACAAGACATCGGGTGCTGTTCATGTGGCCGTGCCAGGAACCCTGCCCATTTTGAGGCTCAGCCCCATCCCTTCCAGTAGCTTCAGGACCTTCAACTTGATCTCTTGCTGTCCTTCTTCTGTTGCTGTCCCCCCTGCTTTGGGCATTCTTGTCCCTGGAAAGGTTCTCTTGGGGCCAGCCAGGACTTGGGAGAACACAATATAAGTGCTCCTTCTCATTTGAACTGCAAGACACTTTGTCCAGCAAGCTGTTTTGTGAGTTACCAACATGCGTGGCGATGAACTTGGCCTGGGGGAGAGTGCTCTGATTCAAACTCAATTCTTCTGAATCTATAGTCCTTTCTACTACATTGAAACTGGCTCTTTGTTCCAGTCTGACTGGCCTTGGGCACCTCATTAATGAACTTCCTAAGGAGGAAGGCAGTTATATGTCTCAGAAGTATATTTCTTCTGGACTGAGGGTATGGCTTAGGGGTACAGAGAGTGCTTGCCTATAATGCCCAAGGCCCTGGGGTCCATTCCCCTCACCAGACAAAATAAGGAAGTGATGGCTATAGAAGGCCCTTTAGTGGGGTGGTGGGTGGGGGAGGAAACATCAATTAGGGCAGCCACACAGGGGATTCTGGGACGACTGGCAAAAAGTTCTGTTTTATTTGTTTTGTAGGACTAGGATTTGAACTCAGGAAGAGCTCTACCACTGAGCCACATCCCCAGCTCCCTTTTCTAAAATTTTAAATATATGTTCCTCTGTTCCCTCAGTATCCCCAGGGAAGAAAGTTTGCTATTTTTTTGTTCCCTCGCTATCCCCAGCATGAGGGGAGGAGAGTTTGCCCAAGGATCTCAGACATCCAGAGTCATTCCTGTGAAGTTATAAGAATACCTTAGGGGCTTGGTGCTCTGTGGTAGGGAGCTTGCCTAGCATGTGAAAGGCCCTGCTTTGAATCCTCAGCCCCATAAAACCAAACAAACAAAAAGAGAATACCTTAGACAAATGCCTTCTTAACTAACAGGATGAGTAAGACCAGAAATATGAGCTTCTGCTTTAAAGAGGAATATAATAGTTCTAAGGAACATAATTCTTCCTACCAAGAATGAAATTTAAAAAGTTTTGAAGTGAATACATTTCTTTCTTTGTCTAAGAAGCATTATTCTTTTAGTGACTAGCACTTTTCTTTCTAAACAGAAGATTCTTCCTCTTTGTGGGTATTAGCGATGCTTTGGCTTTCAGATGTTTTCAGATACTTTGGAACTTTGTTCAAATAGTTGCCTAAATGACGAAAAAGGGTCAGGGAAAAAAATTAATGTTCTAAAATCATATCCACTATAAAAGATTCAGTGATAATTGTACTAAGCTTTTTTTTTTTTTTTTTTTTTTTTTTTTTTTTGTGGTACCGGGGATTGAACTCAGGGACACTCGACCACTGGGTCACATCCCCAGACCGTTTTTGTATTTTATTAGAGACAGGGTCTCACTGAGTTGCTAAGTGCCTCGCCATTGCTGAGGCTGGCTTTGAACTCGCGATCCTCCTGCCTCAGCCTCCCAAGTGCTGGGATTACAGGTGTGCGCCACCACGCCCGGCTGTACTAAGCTTTTTAAAAAGAGCATTGTACTCAATGTATTTAAAGATGATGAAAATAGGACTGATTTGTTTTTTCTTTACAGTAGACATAAAATTAGTGTTGATGATTTTTGTTAATCTTAAATACAGCACCAAAGCTTCTTTAAAACATGTTTTCTTTTTGAGATGTAATTCACATACCATCAATTCATATGTTAGTAGTGTATAATTCACTAGATTTTATTGTATTTTTATCTTATTGCAACCATCACCACAGTCAGTTTTAGAATAGTCAATTTAGAATAGTTTCATCACCTCCAATAGACAATTCCCTAGTCATTATCAGCCCTACTCTAACAGCATCTGGCAGCCACTGTTCCACATTCTGTCTATAGATTTGCCCATTCTGGATATTTTGTATAAATGGAACCATACAGTAGATCATCTTTTGTGTCTGGCTCTTTCATTTACAAAGTATTCACCATACATCCATAGTGTACTATGTTCCTTTTAATGGCTGAATAATATTCCATTCTATGGCTACATAACATTTTTTTTATCCATTCATCAGCTTATGGACATTTTTTTTGTACTGGGGATTGAACCCAGGGGCACTCAACCACTGGACCACACCCCCAGCCTTTTTTTGTATTTTATTAAAGACAAGGCCTGACTGAGTTGCTAAGTGCCTTGCCATTGCTGAGGCTGGCTTTGAACTCGTGATCCTCCTGCCTCAGCCTCCCAAGTGCTGGGATTACAGGCATGTGCCACCATGCCTGTCTCCATTTGGGTTGTTTTCAGGCAATAATTTGTTGAATTTTGTTGCCTTAAATTTAGATTGTACTTCTTAGTTTGCAAAAGGCAAGTGATATCTGGCCCTCAGAAAGCATAAGATTTTGCATTCCCACCTGCGTGAGGCTGGCTTGCATGGGTTTCCAGAAAAGGTTATGTTGGTGATAAGAATATGATCACTGTGCATAGCTCTATTAAGTATCATAGACATATACAAACAAATAGCACTGGAGTGTTTAGTGGGCTTCCCCTGTCTCCAGTTGGCATATTTTGTCTGTGGCATCTTATTATTATATATTTTATAAGCTGACACATTTCTTTTGTAGGATATCCCCCACTCCCAAGTTGGCACATTTACTTGGTAGGCCTTTCTTTCTAGTGAGCACATTTTTGCAAGGATGGTATGAGCAAAATACATTTGCTTATGTTGCTTGGAGAGATTTGGAACAGTTTTGATAGAAAGCATTTTGATGCTGTTTATTTTTTTTAAATTTAAATTTTATTTATAGGGAGCTGGGGTTGTGGCTCAGTGGTACACTTGCCTAGCAAGTGTGAGGCACTGGGTTCGATCCTCAGCACCATATAAAAATAAATAAATAAATAAAATAAAGGCATTAAAATTTTTGATTTATAGGCCAGTGCTTACAATGTTCTGGATTAAATGAAAAAACAGGAAAGAAAAGAGTTGTTTAGTAAAAGAGACTGCCTTGAAATAGAACCAAAGCCTGAAGATGTTACTAGACATAAAGGCTGGATTACCAGAGTGGTTCTATTTTCATATTCAGGAGTAATTCCAATTTTTTTCAGTCATCTGTTATCCCCTTAAGGGTTATGAAAACATGAAGTCACTTTTTATGAGGTGGAGATGATAGGTATAAATTGATTTGAACAAAAGTACTGGTAGTTATCATTTGCTTTGTTTATAAGAAATGTGTTCCTGGGAGCTCACTCCTGTTCTGTGTTTCATTTGTGTGTGTTGTCTTTGTTTGCAAAGGCTGTTTCTTATAAAAGGATTAATGACAGTGTGTGTGGAATTGTCAAAGCTGGTTTAAGGGCCTTTAGAAATTAGGTATTTTAGCTGTGCATGGTGGTGCACACCTGTAATCCCAGATACTCAGGAGGCTGAGGCAGGAGGGTTGCAAGTTCAAGACCAGCCTGGGCAACTTAGTGAGACCCTGTCTCAAAATAAAATTTAAAAGAAGGGCTGGGGATACAGCTCAGTGGTAAAGCACTTGCTTAGCATGTGCTAGGTTCTGGGTTCAACCTCCAGTACTGAAAACAAACAAACAAAAAGGAATAAGATAATTTTTTAATTGTATATGTATGACCCTTTACCTAAGTTTGTATATCCATGGTCTTTTCTAAACTTTACATTATGTTTAGTTTTTGCATAGTCTTATTGTAGCATAACTTTTTTTTTTTTTTTTCTTTTTGGTACCGGGGATTGAACTCAGGGGCACTCGACCACTGGGCCACATCCCCAGCCCTTTTTTTTTTTTTGTATTTTTATTAGAGACAGGGTCTCACTGAGTTGCTAAGTGCCTCGCCATTGCTGAGGCTGGCTTTGAACTAGCGATCCTCCTGCCTCAGCCTCCCAAGTGCTGGGATTACAGGCGTGTGCCACCATGCCTGGCTTTGTAGCATAACTTTTTCATATGAGGGTATTCTTGTGCATTATTTGGGCATATACTGTTTTCTTCCTTTCTTGTATTGGGAATCAAACCTAGGCCCTTGCACATGCTAGGCAAGTGCTCTACCACTGAGCCATATCACCAGTACGTTTTTTTTTTTGATCGAGTCTTGCTATGTTGCCCAGGCTGGCCTGCAATGGATGGGCCCCAAGTGATCCTCCTGCATAAGCCTCCTAAGTAGCTTGGATTTCAAATGTGTGCCTGGCTCTGGGCATATAGTATTTAATTGAGTTGAGGACTCTTAACCTACTGATTCATTTCCTGTTGATAAACATTTCATATTGGTTCCAGCATTTTATTAGAAAACCATTGATTCAAACATCTTGACATGGTATTTTTGTTCCTTTGAATGTTTCCTTAGGCTACATTTCCAGGAGCTGGATTGTTAGGTTGAAGGGTATGAACACATTCTGCCAGATTGTTTGAAAGAAGGGGCGAGTCAGTTCCTAATGACGTTAACTGTGCTAAGGTGCCTGCTTTCCCTAGTCTTTCTTGGGGCATTATTATTTTTCTTCCTGTTCTGTTAGCAAGAACCAAAGGAGCCATTTATGATTGTGCTTTATCTTGCATTTCTTTTCATTGCTACAGAATGAAACTTCATACCCCCAAATGTTGATTTACTCATGTGCAGACTGCCCAGGTCTAGGGTCTTCATTAGCATTTAAACATGGGAAGGGAGAGATCTACCTGCCCAAAGCCCCTTATCTAAATCACCTAAACCCGGGATTTACTATCCAGGGCCGTAAACAGTTTTGGCTCTGAGGCTGTTGCAGTGTAAGAGCAGCCATATATGACTTGTAAATGAATGAGCATGGCTATGTGCCAATAAAACTTTATTTATGACTGCTGACATTTAATGTTGTATAATTTTCTGTGTTTGAAGTTTTTCGACTATTTGAAAATATAAAAACTATTCCTAGTTCAAGGACCAAACAAAAACAGGGGGATTGTATTTTTGTATTTGGTGGTGGGCTGGGCCATAGGTTGCTGAATCCTGGTCTAAACAAGAACCAGCACATGGCAAAGACAGAAGGGTACTGCTATCCTAGAGAGATCGGAGTGACAACGTCTTCCTGCTTGTCTATTTGCCAGCATAAATATTCCCATTTAGTGACAGAGAATAAGACAAGAGGGCTTCCAGAAGCCATTTAATCCAACATCTTTAATTTTTGGCTGAGCAACTAGAAAGTTGAGAGGTGAAGGGGCACCTGATGGTTGGAAGAGTCAAGAACAGGACTTAGGATACTGTCCCTCATTAGTTTCTAGCTTCCCACTGAGCCAAGCCTCCTTGGCTCCACAGTCCACTAATTTTTATTTTTATTTTTTTTGTACCAGGGATTGAACTCAGGGGCACTCGACCACTGGGCCATATCCCCAGCTCTATTTTGTATTTTATTAGAGACAGGGTCTCACAGAGTTGCTAAGTGCCTCACCATTGCTGAGGCTGGCTTTGAACTAGCGATCCTCCTGCCTCAGCCTCCCAAGTGCTGGGATTATAGGCGTGAGCCACCACGCTTGGCCACAGTCCCACTGTTATAATCACTCTCTAAAATGTAACTGTTAACACACATGTCTTACAATTGTTAGACTCATTGAATGTTCTCCTCTTTATTGCATAGGTATTATGCCTCAATTAAAAAAAAATTTTAGCTGGGCTGTGTGCAGTGGTGCATGCCTATAATCCCAAACATTTGGGAGGCTGAGGCAGGAGGATTATGAGTTCAAAGCCAGCCTCAGCAATTTAGTGAGACCTTGTCTGAAAATAAAAAATAAAAAGGGCTAGCGATGTAGTTCAGTGGTTAAGTGCCCCTGGGTTCAATCCCCAGTACCAAAAGGCAATAAGATAACCCGCATTTTATCAGGCAATTTAGGTGCTAGGACTTGTCTTCTTATAGTGACACCAGTAGTTGATTGATTGATTAGATAACTTTTGAAAAGCAGAGAGAATGGCCCAGAGTCATTAATTATGAACTGGGATACTTTAAAGAATAAGAAATCAAGATGGCGGAACTTAGGCTCAGGTGAGAGGGTAGCTGGAGGTGCACTGAGGACCTTGGTTTTTAAACTTCATCATTTTTGCTTGTGGCTCTCAACTGAGCACAAGAAAAGAAATAGCACAAGGATGGGGCTGGGACATAGCGCGCTCGCCTGGCAAAGCACCCATTGTGTAAGGCAAATAAATTAGGCAAGGAAATTTAGGTTCAGAGTTCATTCAGGGCATATTTGACAATATGTTTGATGATGCCTCCGAAATGTTATAGACCCCGGTTTTAATTTGTTCTAGAAAGAACATGGTTTCTGGACCATTCAGTTAAAAGGTTTGAATACTGCACGATCTGGTTTTTGTGCATTAAGTATGGATGCTGGTTAACATCAACCTAACTTAAGCTCCCAAATACTTGTGCCCTCCAAACTAGCACCCAAACGCTAGGGTATCCTTAACCTTTAGAAATAGGAGACTGTCATGGGGTGGAAAGGTGCAGAGAGGTATAGAGAGGGCCTGAGGGCTCTGGGAGCCATAGGAGGGCCACCCCTTGAGCGCAGTGAGGTGGATACCACTTCCCCCTCCATGGCTGTCCAGTGCAGTTTATACAACTGGAGACCAAGACCTAATGATTTCCTGTCAGAGTTCTGAGAAGATGGTCCTCATCTTCAGGGCAGACACACAGGACCAGGCAGAAACTTGACGCAGACAGGCGACAGCTAGCAGAAGAGGACAAGCAGAGTTCTTCAGCAGGAGTTTTTTTTTTTTTTTTTAATATTTATTTAGGGCTGGAATTGTGGCTCAGCGGTAGAGCTCTCGCCTAGCCTGTGGGCGACCCGGGTTCGATCTTCAGCACCACGTACAAATAAAACGCATGAATAAAATGTGTTAGTGTACAACTAAAGCAAATAAATAAAAATATTTAAAAAAATTTATTTATTTGCTTTAGTTGTACACAATGCATTTATTTTTATGTGGTGCTGAGGATCGAACCTGGGCCACACACGTGCTAGGTGAGTGCTCTACCGCTGAGCCACAACCCCAGCCCCACCAGCAGGAGTTTGACATCAGCGAAGCCATCTGGACAAGGCAGGTGACAATCAAATGCTTTAAGAAAAGACTTCATCCCTTTCAGGAACCTTCTCTGCATTTCCTCATTTTAAGAAGAAGAACTTGACTAAAACGGTTGATTTTGCTTTACTGTAAGAGAAAAAGGTTTTAGTTCTTAAAGAACAGAGGCAAGAGCCAATTAGGAAGGTATTGAGTGAATTCCAGTGTTAAGGGCCTGGGACACATTCATGGCGCTGGAAAGGCAAAGGGGTCAAATCTAAAATTTGAAAGAGCCGAAAGAAATGGGGTAAGGTAGAGCGAATTTTCAGGGGCTAGAAAAAGTACTTTTGCTGGGCTGGGGCTATAGCTCAGTTGGTAGAGTGCTTGCCTCGCATGCATAAGGCCCTGGGTTCAATCCCCAGCACAGACACACAAAAAAAGGTTACTTTTGCTTTCTTTCCTCTTATCAAAGCACTGCTACAGATAAACAGCTTTGAATTTCTGGTGTGATTAGAAAGTTAAAACACACACACACGCACACACACACATACTTCACAACCTTTGCTGGGTTATTGAGGTGATTTACAATGGTTTAGAAGTCCATACCATGGTAATTTGTCACTGTGCTGACATGTGAATTAGGAACGCGTGTGGTGGCACCTGTGAGAGGAGTATGCCACAGACCCCAGGCCCATCCCACAGAGTGGCTCTCTTCCTTGCTTCTTGCCTTTTTTGGGGAAACCATTTGCTAAAGTGTATTTGTTAATATGGAGGCTCAGAGGTCTTGGACAGAGCTCCTTTGAGCCTACTGGTAGATGATATTTATGTCCCCCTGACCAGATTGGCACTTCCTAATCACTTCACCAATGGCAACTAGTGCAGTGGTTCTGAGTTCAGCCCCTGGGGCCACGTTGCTTACCAGAGGTCCTTGGACTCAATTCTCAGTCACTGGCTGTGCATGGCTACTTACTCTTACTGCACCTCAGTTTGTGCATCTGAAAAATGGGATAGTAAGAGTGCCTGCCTCTTGTGAGTCTTAACATGTGAGTCCTTAGTTTTGTCTGGCACAGAAAAGGTAAAAAGGTATTACTCTTATGTGGCTGATGGGATGGTAAATGTGAAGGACTTATATATATATATTTTTAAAATATTTATTTATTTACTTTAGTTGTACACAATGCAATGCATTTATGTTTACGTGGTGCTGAGGATCAAACCCGGGCCGCGCACGTGCAAGGCGAGCGCTCTGCCGCTGAGCCACAACCCCAGCCCCGTGAAGGACTTATATTGACCTGTGATCCCCTCAAAGCTCAGGACAAACTTGCTTGTAACCTGGAATTAAGGGGATCAGTCAACCTGTGGGTGTAGCTCAGTGACAAGTACTTGCCTAGAATGTGCAAGGTCTGGTCCCCAGCATTACAAAAAGAGGGGAGGTTATCCTAGGGTCATGGGAGGGGAGAAGTGACTGGTGTGAGGAGGGGGAACAGGGATCCCCTGAGTTTTGCAGGTTCTCTCTCTTCCCTCTGTTCCTATCTCCTGGCTCCCCTTCTTGCCAATATATACTATCAGAAGATTTAATAAAAGCTAAGAAAAGAGATGCTAAATATGAATTAAGAATACTAAGCCAGGCACGGTGATACATGCCTGTAATCCCAGTGGCTTGGGAGGCTGAGGCAGGAGGATCTTGAGTTCAAAGCCAGCCTCAGCAACTTAGCAAGGTGTTAAGCAACTCAGTGAGTCTCTGTCCCTAAATAAAATACAAAAAAGGGCTGAGGACATGGCTCAGTGGTTAAGCACCCCTGATTTGGTACCAATTCCTGGTACCAAAAGAAAAAAAAATATTCATCTGCCAACACTTTGTAAATCAAATGCACCAAATACCCACACCCAAGGCAGCCTCTTAGGATCTCTGAATTAGACACACAGCAGCAAATTCTTGCAGGTGCATAGAGAGTTCCTAAAATGCCTAATTGCATAGGGCATTGTTTGGGGCAGTCCTGAAAGAGAATTGAATTAAGACACTGGATACAGCAATCACAAGATGTTTGTGCAACTTGGTAATGAAGCTTATCAGGTAGTGATTTTGTCTTTTGTAGAGGATGTGGGTTATTTCCTGTAGCCCCCTAGAAACAGGAAATGTGGAACCAGGTGAAAGATAAGGCTTAGAAGGTGCAGATGGGAATTGACAACATGTGGGTGACAGCTCCAAGGGTGTAAATGTGGGAGAAGTGGGGGATTCTGCCTTGGGCAGGGGGCCTCTGTCAAAGATGAAGAGCAGGTAAATGGGCAAGGGGTCCCAGAGGGGGTGGGGATGTCACTCAGATCGCACCTGCAGAGAGCAGTACTGTAACATAACAGGAAGAAAAGCCAGGGGTAAGAGTGAAACTATGTAACTTTCATTTCTTAAAATTTTAATTGTAGTAAAATGTACTGTATTAACTTTGTTTGTTTGTACTAGGGATTGAACCTAGGGCTGCTTCACACTGAGCCATATCTCCAGCCCTTTTTAAATTATTATTATTATTATTATTATTATTATTATTATTATTTATTGAGACAGGGCCTCCTCACTAAGTTGCTGAGGCTGGCTTTGAACTTGTGATCCTACTGCCTCAGCCTCCCAAGCCACTGGGATTATAGGGGTGTGCCATCATTCCTGGTGCTATACCACATTTTTTTTTTATCCATTCATCCATGATGGACATTTGGATTGTTTCCACTTTTAAATTGACACAGCTTTTTCTTGGGAAAAATTTTGGTTCTAAAAAGGAGATAGCATTGGCTGTTGTGGTGCACACCTGTCTTCCAGGTAACTCAGGAGGCTGAGGCAGGAGGATCACAAGTTCAAATCTGCCTCAGCAACTTAGTGAGGCTTTAAGCAACTAAGTGAGATTCTGTCTCAAAATAAAATATAAAAAGGGCTTGGGATGTGGCTCAGTGGTTAAGTGCCCCTGAGTTCAATCCCTGGTACCAAAAAATAAAAAATAAATTAAACAGGGCTGGGGTTGTGGCTCAGTGGTAAGCACCTTTGGATTCAATCCCTGACACACCCCCCTCCAATAAAAATAAAAATAAAAAGGAGACAGCAATAAATTAGGTTCAGTTGCTTAGGATTACTAACATGAGGGTAGGGATAGGCAAAGCCATTAATAAGTTAAAAATATATTATGTATGAGACAGAAGCTAGCCAGGAACAAATTAGAGAAAAAGATGCTATAGTTTGGCAAAGTGCTTTTGTTTCTGATAACCCTCTTATGCACATCATTGGTGTCTTGCTGCCTGCATCAGGAGCATTTTAGAGGTCCTAAGACTTCTATCAATTGTCTTTCTCTAAAGCTTTGCTGACACTTCTTAAGTGAACCTTAAGCTTATGTGCAGTTAATCTCTGTTGTATTTTATTTTGTCTCCAAAAAGACTGTGAGAGAAAGAAGACTGTGTCATTTTGGTGAGATTTCCCCCCATGCCTAGGGACATTGTATGGCACTTGAGCTCAACAAATCTGTCGTAGGACCACTCATAACAACATGGTGTATTGTTATCTACTTCTGCTAGATGCTTTTGGGTGTGTGTGGTGCTGGGGATCAAACCCAGGGCCTTGCAAATGGTAGGCAAGTGCTCGACCATTGAGCAGCACCCCAGCCCAGAGGCTAAATTTTAGGGTCAAAGGTAAGTACATATTTCAGAGCTGGGGTTGTGGCTCGGCGGTAGAGTACTCGCCTAGCACGTGCAAGGCCCGGGTTCGATCCTCAGCACCACGTAAGAATAAAGACATTGTGTATAACTAAAACAAGTAAATAAATATTTTAAAAATGGTAAGTATGTGTTTTAAAAAAGAAGATCCCTTTCTTTTTTAAAAGATTTTTTTTAGTTGTCGATGGACCTTTATTTTATTTATGTGCAGTGATGAGACTCAAACCCAGGGCCTTGCACATGCTAGGCAAGTGCTCTACCACTGAGCCACAATCCCAGCCACAGGATAAGTATATTTTTAAGGTGGGGTAGTAACTAATGTGGCCACTACTGTGTGAAAACACAGAAGTAGCTAGTGTTGGGGAGAAAGCATTGGGCCATGTGTGCAGAGGCCAGTGCTCCAGAATCGACTGTGCTGCCCAAAAGGGCAGGGTGGGGTAGGGGGAGGTTTGGGCAAGTCCTTTGCTTTCATTTTGTTCTTCTATTAGATGAGCCTTGTGGTGAGTGCACACAGAAGCAATGGTATGGAGGTTATTCCGTTTTTCAGTCTTTAGGCAGGTGTATTAAAGGAGGATCCATGGTTGATCTTCCAGGATCTGCAGGATTCCATGGTGGGCTTGTATCCTAGCATTGTAGAAGGCTTCCCTGATGTAATGCAGTGACGATGGCTTACTTAAGAACTGTTTCAGAAGGGCACAGTGGCGCACACCTGTAATCCCAGCACTTGGGAGGCTGAGGCAGGAGGATCGCTAGTTCAAAGCCAGCCTCAGCAATGATGAGGCACTTAGCAACTCAGTGAGACCCTGTCTCTAATAAAATACAAAAAAGGGCTGGGGATGTGGGCCAGTGGTCAAGGGCCCCTGAGTTCAATTCCTGGTACCAAAAAAAAAAAAAAAAAAAAGAACTGTTTCAGGGTTTTGGGGAGGGTGCACAGGGGGCAGGAAAGATGGTGGAGTGAGATGACATCATTACCCTAGGTACATGTGTGACTGCACATATAGTGCGACGCTACATTGTGTACAACCAGAGAAATGAAAAGTTGTGCTGCAATTGTGTACAATGAATCAAAATGCATTCTGCTGTCATATATACCTAATTAGAATAAACAAATTAATTAAAAATAACTGTTTCAGGGTTTTGAATTAGCTATTACCATCTTCTACTAGAAGAGAAGAAAATCTAGATTGCTACTCAGAGTATGGTCATTTTGGGGCTTCTGCTAAAGATCACAGAGGCTTCTTTCACACACATGCCAATGAATGTGCTTCTAAAGCTGATTACACCAATGTGAATCTCACTGTTGTATCTCTACAGGGAAACTTTATGGCGATGTTCCTTTTATAGAAGAAAGACACAGACATCGGTATGAGGTATGCCTTTCACACAGAATCACTATGAAATGTGGATGCTTAGTGCAAGGAACCCCAGTGATTATAAATAAGCAGGCCCTCTGGAGAAAGGATCTAGCCCAGTAGCATCTAAAGGGCCAGGGGTTACATGCCAGATTTCCACAGCCTTCCGCTTCCAGAGGAGGTGAGTGGCAGGTGGGAGATTCTTCTCTCCTTGGCTTTCCAGAGGCAAAAGCTTTCAGTGTCTGCACACAGGCATATCAGGATCTCTGTTAACTCCAACCACCATCTTCCAGAGCAAGATAAACCCTGCATTCCCCTTCCTTAACTCCTGCCCTTTATTTTCCAGGTTTGAGAAAAGGGCAATAGCTCCAAAGAGAGACCTTTGCCTTTTGGGATAGGGATGAGTTCCTATATATCATGTGGTGGATTCTAGATTTGGGAAGCTCTTTGGCAGCTTACACTGAGCTTGAGGTTTCATGTCACATGACTAAGAGAGGTTAGTAGTTGAGATTGCCACGTGAGAAGCACAGATGTCCAGAACTGCAGATTGTACCAGAATTAATTAATATATCAATTATGATGTTTTTGGCTGTAATGAACAGAAATCTCTATTAGTCACTCAAACAAGTCTAAACAATAAGGAAATTTATTATCTCAGGTAACAGGTAGTCCAGAGACTGGGTAAACTCCAGGCATGGTATAGTCAGGGCTTCTGTCACCTCTGTGGTTTTCTTGGCCCTACCCTTCTCTGTGTGTCTACTTTGTCCTCTGACTGGTCTCATGCACAGTTGCAAAATGGCTGCCAGCAGCAACTGAGGTGGCATGCAGTTTTTCTTCAGTTTGATTGGGTCACCTTAGTTTACTTAATCAGTCTGTGAATTAGTAACCATTTTAACCCATTGATGGGTTTAAATCTGGGTTTTGTTTATTTACTTATTTGGTACTGGGGATTGAACCCAGTGATGCTTAACCACTGAGCTAGATCTCTAGCTCGTTTTATTTTGTATTTTGAGACACGGTATTAGTTAAGTTGCTTAGGGTCTTGCTAAGTTGCCCAGGCTGGCCTGGAACTTGTGATCCTCCTGCCTCAACCTCCCGAGTTGCTGGGATTAGAGGTGTGTACCACTGCACCTGGCTTAAACCTGGATTTTTGCAACATTCATATACTAAGAAGGATGGGTTTATTTTATTTGGTTTAGACCAATTGGGGTCAACCTCTGGAGTGGGACAGAGTCTCAAGTCCAAGGGAAAGAAGAGTTTCAATTCTCAAACAAATTTATGCTTTGGAGAAAGACAGTTAAGTAGACACCACTCAAGGAAGAAGCAAGTACAGGTTGTAACTAGCTAGTCTCAGGGTTCCAAGTCAGAATATCTGTGTCACAGTCCTACTCTTTTGAATCTCATCTTTCAGTGATAGAAAGTGGGCCTTCCACATTGAAGAGATAGGTTTAGACTTAATATCTCAGGTTCGTTATGAGTTTAAAATTAGGCTTTTGGTATTAAGCAGAGAAATTAAGTACTAGTTAGAGTATCCATGAAATAGAAAAATCCACCCAAACAATAAAGGATTGTTTCACAAGCTGATATATCTGTATTGCACTGCAGCTCAAAAACACTTTCCTAGCCGGATGTGGTGGTGTACGCCTGTAATCCCAGCAGCTTCGGAGGCTGAGGCAGGAAGATCGTGAGTTCAAAGCCAGCCCTCAGCAAAAGCGAGGCACTAAGCAACCCAGTGAGACCTGGTCTCTAAATAAAATACAAAATAGGGCTGGGGATGTGGCTCAGTGGTCAAGTGACCCTGAGCTCAATCCCTGGTAGCAATAAAAGATTCTTCTCTCCTTGGCTTTCCAGAGGCAAAAGCTTTCAGTGTCTGCACACAGGCATATCAGGATCTCTGTTAACTCCAACCACCATCTTCCAGAGCAAGATAAACCCTGCATTCCCCTTCCTTAACTCCTGCCCTTTATTTTCCAGGTTTGAGAAAAGGGCAATAGCTCCAAAGAGAGACCTTTGCCTTTTGGGATAGGGATGAGTTCCTATATATCATGTGGTGGATTCTAGATTTGGGAAGCTCTTTGGCAGCTTACACTGAGCTTGAGGTTTCATGTCACATGACTAAGAGAGGTTAGTAGTTGAGATTGCCACGTGAGAAGCACAGATGTCCAGAACTGCAGATTGTACCAGAATTAATTAATATATCAATTATGATGTTTTTGGCTGTAATGAACAGAAATCTCTATTAGTCACTCAAACAAGTCTAAACAATAAGGAAATTTATTATCTCAGGTAACAGGTAGTCCAGAGACTGGGTAAACTCCAGGCATGGTATAGTCAGGGCTTCTGTCACCTCTGTGGTTTTCTTGGCCCTACCCTTCTCTGTGTGTCTACTTTGTCCTCTGACTGGTCTCATGCACAGTTGCAAAATGGCTGCCAGCAGCAACTGAGGTGGCATGCAGTTTTTCTTCAGTTTGATTGGGTCACCTTAGTTTACTTAATCAGTCTGTTAATTAGTAACCATTTTAACCCATTGATGGGTTTAAATCTGGGTTTTGTTTATTTACTTATTTGGTACTGGGGATTGAACCCAGTGATGCTTAACCACTGAGCTAGATCTCTAGCTCGTTTTATTTTGTATTTTGAGACACGGTATTAGTTAAGTTGCTTAGGGTCTTGCTAAGTTGCCCAGGCTGGCCTGGAACTTGTGATCCTCCTGCCTCAACCTCCCGAGTTGCTGGGATTAGAGGTGTGTACCACTGCACCTGGCTTAAACCTGGATTTTTGCAACATTCATATACTAAGAAGGATGGGTTTATTTTATTTGGTTTAGACCAATTGGGGTCAACCTCTGGAGTGGGACAGAGTCTCAAGTCCAAGGGAAAGAAGAGTTTCAATTCTCAAACAAATTTATGCTTTGGAGAAAGACAGTTAAGTAGACACCACTCAAGGAAGAAGCAAGTACAGGTTGTAACTAGCTAGTCTCAGGGTTCCAAGTCAGAATATCTGTGTCACAGTCCTACTCTTTTGAATCTCATCTTTCAGTGATAGAAAGTGGGCCTTCCACATTGAAGAGATAGGTTTAGACTTAATATCTCAGGTTCGTTATGAGTTTAAAATTAGGCTTTTGGTATTAAGCAGAGAAATTAAGTACTAGTTAGAGTATCCATGAAATAGAAAAATCCACCCAAACAATAAAGGATTGTTTCACAAGCTGATATATCTGTATTGCACTGCAGCTCAAAAAACACTTTCCTAGCCGGATGTGGTGGTGTACGCCTGTAATCCCAGCAGCTTCGGAGGCTGAGGCAGGAAGATCGTGAGTTCAAAGCCAGCCCTCAGCAAAAGCGAGGCACTAAGCAACCCAGTGAGACCTGGTCTCTAAATAAAATACAAAATAGGGCTGGGGATGTGGCTCAGTGGTCAAGTGACCCTGAGCTCAATCCCTGGTAGCAATAAAAACAACAAAACCAAAAAACAAAACAAAAATCCCAAACCACTTACTTTCCTGTATTTCCAGGTGAACCCGAACCTGATCAACCAGTTTGAGCAGAAAGACCTAAGTTTTGTTGGTCAGGACGTCGATGGGGAGAGGATGGAAATCATCGAACTGGCAAGTAAGCTGGCTCTTTGTTTTTGAAAAGCCTTGTGTCAACCACAGACTAATTTGAGATCCAGGTTTTCACTCTTCCTATTCCTCTTGCCTTTGAAAGAAATATGCAACTATGGAGTGCAGGAAAAAACAGATGGCTTCTATTCCTAATCATTTGGGGGGTCTATTAGTCTGAACCTACTGTAAAATGATGGTTTTCCCCAAGTCTACCAGTTCTACAAATAGTAGGCTTCTTTTTTGTCCCCATCTTCTTGTTCCTCTAGGTTAGATGCTCTGCAGAATGCAGACAGCTCACTTTTTTAAAAAATTTTTTTTAAAAAAATATTTATTTATTTGCTTTAATTGTACACAATGCAACACATTTATGTTTATGTGGTGCTGAGGATCGAACCGGGGCCACACACATGCTAGGCAAACGCTTTACCGCTGAGCCACAACCCCAGCCCAGACAGCTCACTTTTAAATGACACCAAGCTGTTCTCCTTCTTTGAGGGTCAATGGCCACCTTGCCATTGGTGACTGCTGTTGATGTCTGTTTTGTGAAGAGCCTGGCTCCTCTTCTGCCCTTTCTCTCCTGCTCATGCTCAGTGGTCAAGCTCAGGCTAGTCATTTTACTTCCAAACTTGAATCACTGCACCCAGACTTCTTTGGAAGACCAAAGAAAGCACAAACAAAGGGATTGGATTTCTATTGTGGAAGAGCACTGAAGTTGTTTGTGGCTGGGCTGGGCCAGCCCTGAGAATACAGGCACAAAGCATTCATTTATTATTGATAAAACATTCAGGTCTGCAAGGACATGGTAAGCCCATGGTCACAGCTGGCCTTGGCTCTTTGACATTGGAGCCCATGTAGGCCAAATCCAGACTGCTGACTATTTTGTGTGGCTAATGAGCTGAGAATGTTTTTTTCACATTTTACTGGGCTAAAAGAAGGAATGAAAGAATAATTAAGTGTGACACATGAAAATTATATAATTATGCGGCATTCAATTTCACTGTCCATAAATAGTTTTGTTGGAATACAGCATAGGGGCAGAAAAGTGTTACCTTTTACTCACCCGCTGTGAGGGTCACGGTGGACACTCCTCTGACAAAAGGTTAATGAGAGAAAAGCATAACAAATTTATTTGATGAAACTTGTACATGACATGAGAGCCTTTAGAAACAAAGACCCTGTGCTGGAGATATAGCTCAGTGGCTAGAGTGCTTGCCTTGCATGCACAAGGCCCTGGGTTCAATCCCCAGCAACACACACACACACACACACACACACGCACACAAAGACCCAAGGGCCCAGGGAAAATGGTCTACTTTTATGCTTAGGTTCAAAGATGCATGGACATCTGTGTGGAAATGTGATTGGACAAAAGGTTTTGATCTAATGGTGATAGGCTGAGGGGACAAACCCAGCAAGGCCTGTTTTCAGATTCTTCTTGGCCTCTCTGTGTATCATTCCTTCTCCATAGATGTAGGGCAGGATCCCTCTAGAATGAGAGTCTCAGACCTACTTTCAAGCAAGGTAACACAGACAGAGAATTTATGACCACAAAGGTGGGAGAAGGTCAGAATGACCTTCTTGCTTCTGGGCCTGCCCCATCTCCTTCTGTTCAGAGTACTTTTTGGTAGGATTTTTTTGAGCCTTGGCAATAGCCACACTCCTTCTTCTTTATATTTTGTCTGCATTGCTTTTTATACTCCAGTGGCAGAGCTAAGCAGGTGGGAAAGAGACCTTATGGCCTGCACAGCCTCAAATACTTATTATTGACTGATATATTTGCAAACCCCTGGTGTAGATCTGCCTGTGTGCACTTCATTTAACACACTTGTTTTTTTTATATTTATTTATTTACTTTAGTTGTACACAATGCAATGCATTTATGTTTACGTGGTGCTGAGGATCGAACCCAGGCCACGCACGTGCTGGTCGAGCGCTCTGCCGCTGAGCCACAACCCCCGCCCAACACACTTGAATTTAACATTTTCAGGCACCTCCTTGCCCCGTTTGTCTATCTGGATGTTCTCTTGGCACTTCCATCTCAACTTATTAAAACTAAATTTACAGCTCTCTGACAATTCCTGTGAAGGTGTCTTTTTGTCTGGGGTTTCTTCTCCAGACCACCAGGGACCTTTGGAGCAGGATCAGCTTTGTTTCTGTGTTGTCCTTTGTGTTGTAGGGGATTTAACAGCATCCCTGGGCTCTAAAACTCGATGACAATAGTAGAGTCACCCCTGCCCTTAGTCGTGACATTTCAAGACATATGCAGACATTATCAAATGTCCCTGGGAGGCACATTTACCCCTGGTTGGACCATTAGCTCTTCTTTCCCTTTACAAATTGTAATCAGCTGTTGAGTCCTGTAGTCTGTCTCTGGAAAGAAAGATGATGTTTGACATTGCATTTTTATTTGTGCCACCATAGTCCCTGTGCATGGTGACTCCGGCTCGGTTTCCTCAAGCCTCTCCCTTCCTCCAGTCTCTTTCCTCTCTAGTAACTCCTAATAAGGAGGACAAGGCTCTGACAGGTACAGTACCTGTGACACTAATTAGTTGGAGCAACCTCTTATTTATTGAGTGCTAAGTATGTATGGGATACTCTAAAAATGGTAGCATGATACTCCAGAGTCTACCTTTCAACCTCTATTCTGTAGGTCTCAAACTGTCTTTGCTACTTCTTTCTCCATCTTAGCCCATGTCACTGTTGTCTGCTTCAAGGGCCATTCTGTTCTTTGCCCTTTCTGTCTATAATCTGAGTACTTCAGGATTCCCAAGCAGGAGGGGCACTGATGTCAGAGAAGGCTCCTTTGAACATGGTAGCATTTTACCTGCACCCTGGAAGAAGGAAAGCCATGGTCATTTAGTGTGTACTCATTACATGTTTGTCACTGGACCCTTTATCAGGGACTCCACATGCCTGTGTAATTTGCAAAGCAGGGATGCTTGTCTCAGTTTATAGAGTAGGCAGGAGTGGAGAGAAGTTAAGTAATATGCCCAGAACCCTCCAGCTAGACCAGGTCTTTGCCTCCACTGTCTCCGCCTCCATCTTCACTCACTACTCAGTCTAAGATTATTAATCTCTTCCTAGAGTTTTTTTTTTTTTTTTTTTTTCTTTTGGTACCCAGGGTCACTTAACAACTGAGCCACATCCCCAGCCTTTTAAAAATTTTATTTAGAGACAGGGTCTCACTAAGTTGCTTAGGATCTTGCTAAGTTGCT
The DNA here is from genome assembly GCA_025594165.1 of Tamias sibiricus. Classification (NCBI taxonomy): domain Eukaryota; kingdom Metazoa; phylum Chordata; class Mammalia; order Rodentia; family Sciuridae; genus Tamias; species Tamias sibiricus. Next base: position 18,192,677 of record CM046667.1, on the reverse strand, counting down.
GAGGCTGGCTTTGAACTTGTGATTCTCTTGCCTCAGCCTCCCAAACTGGGATTATACGTGTGCACCACCGTGCCCACCTCTGTCTAGAGTTTTGAATTAGAATAGTAAGGATATATTCCAGGAGTCTTTCTGATGAAAATGCCCATCATTTAGAATTAAAGCATGGATCACTGTTTGGTGTGGAAGCCTCTTAAGTCCTTGTAGCATGTGAGAGGGCAGAAAATTTCTTAAATGACTCTTTATTTACTTTGTTCAAGTATTCATTGTCTTTTAATTCACCTGGTTCCCATTATTGTCTGCAAATACTGAGAGTCCTCTTTCATCATGAAGTTTTAGATTCCCATTGATGCTTTCAAATTTCATGTAGGTTGGAAAGAAAATGAGAGCCACTGTAAAACCTTATGATTTTTAAAAACTGACTGCAAGGAAATTTATTTTATAAAGGAAGATTCCCCAGATGAAGCACATTCAGGGATCTCTACTGTTCTGAAAGGGTTCTAAAAAGAACAACAAAGCTTGAGATTCTTATAATGTCAGAATTTGCCCAGGTGCAGTGGCACACACCTGTAATCCCAGTGGCTTGGGAGGCTGAGAGAGGAGGATCACGAGTTTAAAGCCAGCCTCAGCAAAGGCAAGGTGCTAAGCGACTCAGTGAGACCCTGTCTCTAAATAAAATACAAATAGGGCTGGGATGTGGCTCAGTAGTCGAGTGCCTCTGAGTTCCATCCCCAGCACCCCACTCTGCTCTCACAAAAAAAAAAAAAAAAAAAAGAATTTGGCTTAAAGCCAAGGTAGTGATTTTCCATGCTGGGGATGGAACCCAGGGCCTTGTGCATGCTAGGCAAGTGCTCTACCACCTAGCTACCCTCTACCTGGAGCCCCTAAGAACAATATTTTAACACTACTTTATCTGACTGATAGTCACCATCAAAATTAAAAACTTTTTAGTCTTTCCTCATATCGGTGTAGAGAATTTTTTGGATAGAGTGATTCAGAACAATGATCAATTAATTCAAATATTCTGTCCCTGGCTATGACATGATTCATTTCTCAGCTTCTATCTGTAGTGCCACAAAAACACAATTACTATCTGCTTTCTTTCCAAGACTATAAGATTTACCCTGACTTAAATTTAAAGCTACATTGCTTAATTTCTTCTCGAAGTGTGGATGATTTCTCTTCTTTTCTTAAAGGGATGCATTCCTGGGACAAGGTACTATTCCCCAGAGGAAGCTTTCATACCTGAGTGTCCTTCTAATTCAAGGAGGCTTCTTCTTACATACAGAGGATTTCTGCACTGGATTTTTCTGGGATCAGAGCTGTTCTGTAGAGCTTGCTGCTATGATAGAACTATTCTGCCCTGTTTAGTATGGTGGCTACCAGCCACATGTGGCTACTGAGCACTTGAAATGTGCTTGATTAATTCAAATGAGTTTAAATAGCCACATGTTACTAGAAGATACCATTTTGTAGGGCTGAACTTTAAATAGTAACTGTAGGAAACAGACATTTTTGTTCAGTCATCATTTCCTTATTACTATACAGTAGCTTTGGGTCTCTAAGGGTGACAGGAATTTGTGATTTTGATTCCATACTAGATTTTTAGACCACTTGATAAAACATCTCATTGAAGTTATTTTACTCCCCCATAAAGCATTTTATTTAATTTTCTTCAGTTTGATACATAGAGCAATTAAAATTATTTTCAAATTTGGAAATACAGCATAATAACCATGCTCTGTACTATGATAATGATAGGATTAGAGAGAGATGCTCAATCTGTGTGCTCCCTGATCTAGGAGTAAACATAGCTTTTAGAGTTGTGATTGGGTGGTGGTGGTGGTGGTGGTAGTGGTGCGGAGGAATATGGAATTCTAGAAAATTTCTACCCAGATTTGGAAGTATCACCCCTTTAATTCTTTTTATTTCAAAACAGGATTCTGGATATCTGGGAAAAGCTACTTTTCTGTTCCTGTTACCTGTGGAAGAATTTGAATTACTCATATAGGGGGTTCTTATAACCCTCGATATGAAAATAGCTTAATTTTTCTTTTTTTTAATATTTATTTATTTGCTTTAGTTGTACACAATGCAATGCATTTATGTTTACGTGGTGCTGAGGATCGAACCCAGACCGCACACGTGCTAAAGTGAGCGCTCTACCGCTGAGCCACAACCCCAGCCTTTAATTTTTCTTCATGATAATGCAACACATGCTCATTGTGAAGGTTCACCAATACAGAAACATATAAGGAAGAAGAAAAGGGCTTGAACTCTTGCCACCTTGAGATATAGCTACCATGAACATGTTGAAAGGCCATCCTTTCATCACTCAGAGACAAGTTGGCATAGACTGAAATATGAGTACCAATTCCATTTTACGGTGTTAGGATTGATACCCAACATAAAGCTGTGACTAGAAAAAGCATTTGTCCTTGTTGTTTCCCAGGGACAGCCCACTGGGTCAGCATTGCTTATTTATCCAGCATTGTTTGTTTATCCCAGGGGACCCTTCCCTCAGGGAAGGAGAAGACTTTACAGGAAATGGCCTGAAGCCATCTCAGAGGAAGAATGATCCAGAGTTAGCCAACACAAGTCTGCAAAGGGCCTTCTAGAAGGAGGCTGACTTTGGGAATGCACAATTCATCATGACACTCACAAACTATCGCTTAGCTTTGCTAACACCTTCCACAGATAAAATCCTGATTTAAGTGAGATGTGCTTTATATTTAGAATTCTACTCCAGAAACGGATCATGAAAGTAACTGTGATGACAAGTCAAAAAATCATCTTAGCATTTAATGAGTTTTCTTATTCAAAGATAAGAAGACCTTTCAAGCAGTTCTTATATTTGTCTGCTTCAATCACATCCTGATTGCTCTCATTTCAGATCATCCTTATTTTGTCGGTGTCCAATTCCATCCTGAGTTTTCTTCTAGGCCGATGAAGCCTTCCCCTCCATACTTGGGGCTTTTACTTGCAGCAACTGGGAACCTGAATACCTACCTGCAACAGGGATGCAAACTGTCCTCCAGGTAACCAGCTCACTGGTCCTAGCAATGACTCAAGATGTGCATTTCACAGCATCTTAGGTTTCTAGAAAACCTGAATGTCATTACAGCATTTTTTTAAAAACGATCAATTTTACCCTTTAACAAATTTTTCTCTTCACAAAATAATTTAATCATGTTTATAGCAATAATGTGCCAGTTTTCAAATCATGCTGACACTGGATATTATTTCATATAATTTTTGTCATTTTGATAAGTGAAAAAATGACTTTCTTTTGTTGATTTTTAAAAAATATTTATTCATTTGCTTTAGTTGCACACAATGCAATGCATTTATGTTTACGTGGTGCTGAGGATCGAACCCGGGCCGCGCATGTGCTAGGCGAGTGCTCCTCCACTGAGCCACAACCCCAGCCCTTTGGTTGATCTTTTTAAAAAAAAATGATTGTTTAATTACCTTGCTCTTTTAAAAATATTTTTTTTTTATTTGTAGATGGACACAATACCTTTATTTTTTTTTTTATCTTTATGTGGTGCTGAAGATCAAACCCAGGGCCTCACACATGCTAGGCGAGCATTCTACCACTGAGCCACATCCCCAGCCCTCTTTTGTTGATCTTTGATTAATAAGTACATATAATATCATATATGTTTCTTGGCTCTTTGTCTTATGAACAGATTTTCTGTTCTTTTTCCCCCTTTTCCCTTTCGCTGTTGTATTCTTTTTCGTACTGATTGGTAACTTCGTTAGATATAAGGAAAATTAATCCTTTGTTAGATTGCATGCAAATATTTTTTCAAAATGATTTTGTTTTTCTTCTGGCTTGTTAATGGAAGTTTTCATCCTTCCTAAGGTATTTTGGGTAAGGACTCTATGTAGTGTCTATGTATTTTTTTTTTTTTGTGTGTGTGTGTGGTATGGGGGATTGAACCCAGGAATGCTTAGCCACTGAGCCATATCCCCAGCCCCCCTATTTTTTTAATTTTAATTTTTAAGACCAGGTCTCACTAAGTTGTTTAGAGCCTTGCTAAGTTGCTGAGGCTGCCTTTGAACTTGTGAGCCTCCTGAGTCACTGAGATTATAAGCGTACACCACTGTACCTGGCTTTACATATGTTTTGTAAAAATTTATGTAAAAAATCATGTTTGTTTTTTTTTTTGTACTGGGGATTGAACCCAGAGGTGCTGTACCACTGAGCTACATCCCCAACCCTTTTTAAATTTTTAATTTTGAGACAGGGTCTTGATAAGTTGCTGAGGCTGACCTCCAATTTGGGATCCTCCTGACTCAAACACCCAAGCCACTGGGATTACAAGCATGTGCCACCGTGCCTAGCTATTTTATAAAAATTTATGTAGTCAAATCTTTTACTTTTCTGGATTCTACCTTTAGGATCATGCCTAAAGTCTTTTCCTATGAAAAGATTATTTAAATAATAACCAGGATGTCTTCATCTTGCACTATCATGGTTTTGATTTTTTGGTTTAAATCTATAATCTATATGGACTTTCTTTTTAGCAAAGCATGTAAGGTAGGGATCTGGCTCCCCTGCTGCTCCCTGTGAATTGTAAGTTGAGCAATTTGGTTTCATTTCAGAGATTTCTCTTTTGTTCAATTGATGATTTTCTCTTTTGTACCTGAACCTTTACTATTCTTTTCACTGTCAGAGCATTATTGTAAAGGAAGACCTCACGTACTCTACTTCTATTGTTCAGGTTTTAAAAATGTGTTTTGCTATTCCTCAGGTGAACTGTACAATGATTGTTAAGATCAGGTTCAAGTAAAAAACTCCTTAGGGGTTTTCATGAGAACTTCATTACATTTAAATATCAGTTTGGGGAGAATTTATCTCTTTACTTCTTGTCATCCAAGAATAAAGTATGTCAAAAATTTTAAAGTGGAGGGAACTCAGAATATGATAGATTAGGAAAGGTCATTACCACAATAATCCTCTGTGTTGTTTAGAAGATTGCCATTGCCAGCCCTCTTCCTAGCCAACAACTCTTGAGGGCCGCCTAGCTCCATGCATGGGTGTATGTGTGAGATCGTGTCACACAAGCCTGCTTATTAATGCCATTGCTTGCTGGGATAAGCTTACAGCTCTCTAGCATTTCCTTTAGCTGTGTATTATATGGGAATGGTTTACATATTTTGCATGCTGGGCACCTTACTGAATTAACTATTGCTACTTGCATTCTTTCAAACTTTGCCCACAGAGCTGAAGTTTGGGCCGCCACGAGGAGTGGGCTGAAGGTACCCTGGGCTCTTCCCTGCTTCAGCCAAGTGGCTCCACACTCTTTGGCTCATGTGCTGTGGTTCTGCATGAGAGATTTCATATGAAGAAGAGCTTTCTGTGTTGTCAGGATATACAGCTGATGCAGCAGATTGAAAATACCAGTGTGATCCGGTGTCAGATGTGCACTGTGACCCTTCACAGCCACGTTATCATCTCTATTATTTCAGGTTCTCACACTTGAAAGGGGGGCGGGGGTACCAGAGGAGCGAAGTAGATGGCTGGGAGAAATTAGTCACTCATAACCATCTAATTGTTTGCAAGCATTAACTAATATATGGATGTTGTCTGGTGTGTGTGGGTTGCCCACCTGCATGCTGGCTGTGTGGCCTGCCAATTCCTGCTTGGAGGTTTGCTGTCTTCAATGGAAGCTTCCTGGCAGTTTCTGCTTGCTAGTGACTCCTGAGCAGGATGCAATATGTCTTAGAGAATCAGAATTCCAGCTGATTGCAGGCTTCCTTGGTTGTAAGAGAATTCCTACGAATCAGCTACAAGTGCTGCCTCATTCCTTACAGGCAGCCAGCATCTTATTTATCTTAGTCTCTCTTGTTCCCTAGCACAAGGGGTTGTTTATTACCTGTTAAAGTAGTAAATACAGGTGGCAGGGAAGGATGGATGTTGTCTAGTCTGGTCTTGACACATTGCAGGGGTTTCCCAACCCAGAATGGTGACTGTGAATTAATCCAGAGACAGATACCAGGATGACTTCAGCTCCTTTCTGCCCATATCCATGGGATTAGTGCACTTTGAAAAGCAAATAACTGCTTTGATGGCCAGACTCTAATGTGAGCTGAGTTGGAGCTGAATTTCTTTCAAACAAGATTACAGCTTCTAATTGACCCTAGGACGAATGCTAGAATAATGACTTCCTTTCCCAGAAATTGGCTCTGATGATATTCAGCTGTATGGCACATGGACAGCTGATATCTTTAAGATACAGAGTGTAAAAATCCTTGGCTTCGAGTAAGAACACCTGAGCTGTAACCTCTGCATTCTGCTTAGTGAAGGATATTTATCTTTGAGCACAAGGGAAGTTGTAGTAAGAATATTCTTTAGGTATTTAGAGCTGGTGAGCTAACTTGTCAACCATTCCATTATCTCTAGAAAGACAGCAGTTATGAAGACCAGTTCTACTTGGTTTTAGATGGGTAGTGGTCTGTTCAAGGACATAATAGTTTTAGGGTAGCATTTTTTTTTGTGAGCTACTTTAAAGTATACACAAAATCAAACCAAGACTCTGGTTTTTGGGGTCTCCCAAGACCACTTGCACGTTGATGAGTCTCAAAAAGGAATCAGAATATAGTTGAACTCACAGCCTAATATTTATTTATTTATTTATTTATTTATTTATTTATTTATTTATTTATTTATTTATTTCTGTGGTACCAGGGATTGAACTCAGGGGCACTTGACCACTGGGTCACATCCTCAGTCCTTTTTTGTATTTTTATTTAGAGACAGGGTCTTACTGAGTTGCTAAGTGCCTCGCCATTGCTGAGGCTGGCTTTGAACTCACAATTCTCCTGCCTCAGCCTCCCAAAGTGCTGGGATTACAGGCGTGCGCCACCACGCCCAGCTCTCACAGCTAATATTTATTACAGTGACATAGTAAATATGCACAGCAGGTTCAGTAAGGGGAAATATGGAAGTGGGGCCTGGAGACATCCATCTGCAGGCTTCCCATGCTTCCTCTCTCCTGTGATAAGTCACACAGAGCTCACCCTCCTTCGAGCAGTGAATGCAACATGTGCATGATGTTTCTGCCTAGAGAAGTCTGTCTGTCTTTAGGGATTTTGTTGAAGATTGATCACATAGAGGTTCTCTGCCCAGAGCCCCCCAAAATTCCCGACTCCTAGAAGGACAGCTGTGTTCACTATAAATCACATTGTTTGTACAAACAGCCTAGGCCCAGCGAAAGGATTTTTTTTTTTTTTTTTTTTTTTTTGTGGTACTGGGGATTGAACTCAGGGGCACTCTACCACTGGGTCACATCCCCAGCCCTTTTTTGTATTTTATTTAGAGACAGGGTCTCACTGAGTTGCTAAGTGCCTCGCCATTGCTGAGGCTGGCTTTGAACTTGCGATCCTCCTGCCTCAGCCTCCCAAAGTGCTGGGATTACAGGCATGCACCACCGCGCCCGGCTGCAAAAGGATCTTAATCAGTTAGTAATGGAGCATACATTCTGAAAGGCACATGTACAGACACCAGCTAAGGACCAACCCTGCTGGCCTTTCTAATGATGGCCACCTCAGGCCTGCTATGCTGTCTTTTTTGCACAAGTGTTACTTATTATTTACACCATTAAACCTTTTTTTTTTTTTTTTTTTTTTTTGGAACAGGGATTGAACTCAGCAGTAATCAACCACTGAGCTACATCCCCATTCTGTTTTTTTTTTTTTTTTTTTTTGTAAGACAGGGTCTCGCTAAGTTGCTGAGGCTGGCTTTGAATATATAATCCTCCTGCCTCAGCCTTCTGAGCTGCTGGGATTACAGGTATGTGCCACTGCACTGGTTAGAACATTTTTAGAATGAATAAATCCATGAGAAATTGTGGTCCATTAAATAAAGCATTGTAATTCTTTGGTGAAGTCTCTCCTCTTGTGTCTAAGTATAATTTGTCCCATGTATAGTAGGTGACCACAAATTCACATGGTCTTGCTGGTATTATAGTACAGTGGAGGGAGACTGTCTCATTTAATTATAAGAAAACAATTTAGACTAGTCGTTGGTAGGAACTTAAATAGGAATGATGACGATGATGCTATTATTATTCTTTTACCTAAGTTCCAATCTCCTTCATTGCCTGCCTACTGCATAGCCTCCTATCTGGTCTTCCTGCTTGCAGCTTTCCTCCTCCTAATCTGTCTTCTGCCCTCAGAATGATCTTCTCACATTATTTTGGAGCTTAAAACCTACCCTCAATGGCTTCCCTGGGCTTATAGGATAAATTAATATGAAACAGCTTGTAGTCCTCTAAACTCCCCAGAGGGTTTTAATGTCTTTGCCTCTTGGCTCTTGATACATATTTCTGAACTGCTTAGTGAGAGGGGAAGACCAATCTATATCCTATCAGTATGCCAGCCCACGGCAATGGTTAAGGTGGGCATGGAGGTGAGAGTGGCCCTCTGTTTTTGGCAGAGTGGTCCTTTCTTCCTCTGAGGCATGCTTGATCCTTTTGGCCTGACTCAGAGTAAGATGCTGTTTTCCCCTGCCTGAATCTGATGTTCAATTTCCACCACCATTTCAAACTAGGAATCCTCTTGCTTTTTGACTTTTTTGGGCTGCAAAGTTGATGTTGCTGGGGGTTGTTATTGCAATACGTAGTGCAAATATTTTATTTCTGTGGGGACAGTATCAACATGTAGAGCGAGTACTATGTATTTGACCTCCGGCTCTATCACTTACTGGGAAATTTTGTCTAAGTTACCACTCTTAACTCTTAAGGCTGCTATGAGGAACAGTTGAATGGTGCTTCATGAACTTTAAACCATTATAAAAATACTACTTTCTCCTCTTTTTGTATTTCAAGCATAAGGGAATTGAAAATTAAAATAAAAGAGCTCGCTTCTTTCTTGCTATCTTTTAAAAAATATTTATTTTTTAGTTTTAGGTAGACATAGTATGTAGGAGCCTATAATCAAGGAGATAGCTAAAGATTGCGGTTAGCTGAGAGCCATAAAAGATGTTCTAGTTTCCACCTGATATTAATGCATTATCCAAAAAAATCTTTGTATGCCTGTGAACACTCTGTGACGCACCTGTAAGCTCGAGCTGTAAGCACTTGTCCTTGTTAAAGCTATATGTATATAACTGGGTGAGTTTGGTTAGTGTGTGTGGGAAGAAGAAGAAGGTGGTGGTTGGAGTTAGAGCGTTTGGAGTGATTGCTGGAGCCGGAGATAGAAGAAGAATAAAAGACCTTTTTTTCATTTTCATCCCGCCTCCGAATTTTCCTGCGGCATTCGTTGCTCCAAGCGGCTTCCGCTTCAGGCAGCAACAACAGTATCTTTATTTTATTTTTTTAATGTGGTGCTGAGGATGGAATCCAGTGCCTCATGCATGCTAGGTGAGTACTCTACCACTGAGCCACAACCCCAGTCCTTTTTTGCTATCTTTTGAGCCATTGTTTTAAACATCTTTTAAAACCATTCCCCCTGTGACTGACTTCAACTCCATACCTGGAGATTTTTTTCTCATAAATTATTACTAAAGAAATCACATTTGAGTGCACCTTACCTTGGGGATTTTATATGGGCTAAAAAGATGCTCTTTATTGATGTTGATTAACTCTAGTGTTGATGATGTGGGGCCAGCCAGAGTGGAGTTCAAAGTAATACAGAATACTGTGCTTTTAATGCCCTGCCTGAGTTGATTCTACTGTTTACTATGAAATGCAAAACTCATTCAAAGCATACTAAGTTTTTATTCCATTGCTCTTATATTTTATGGCTTCCAGGGGCCCTTTGAGAAGGAAGTAAGTATAGCAGTAACAATGCTTTGGGGAAAACTGTGTGCATGGCAACGTGTTTTAAGACATGCTTTTTCACATGAAATGGATTTTGATAGAAAGTATTGTAGGAACTCATGCATGCTGGGAATCCTAACTATGCCATTAAATTTTTTAAAATTCCAACCACCTCCTTCTGTTAATGAAGAAGTGATTTAATGGCTGCCTTGAGGTTGCACAAAAGGTGGGCTATATGAGGCATTACCATACTCTTTCTCTGGAGCTTTGGAATATGTTTTCTTATAATGGGAATTTATTAGGAGTGAGGACAGATACGTTTGACTATGACAAGCCTTTTGTCTCTCAACCACTTGGAGACCATTGTGGTCAAGTTTTGTAAGTCAGGCTAGTGTCATGAGGATAGGGATTCCCATGAGTTGCTGCTGCTGATTTTCATTTTGTCTTGAAGAAATGGTCCTGTGAGATATTTTCTTAAAAGAAGAGTTTCTATTATTTGGGGAGGGCACATGCATGCATGAGAAATATTTGCTGTGATTTTGATTAACTATAGATAACCAGACCTTTTAAAACACTGAGGACCATTGCATGGTGATTGTAGTTTTTTTTTTTTTTTTTTTTTTTTTAAACTGATTATTCACTTCTTTGTAAATCAACACTATTCATTAAAACTTTCTGGGATGATGGAAATGCTTAATAATCTGCATTATTAAATATGGCAGCCACTAGCCACACATGGCTATCAAGCAATTGAATAGTGCAAATGAGGAATGGAATTTTTAATATTATTTGATCTAAATTTACATAGCCACTGTGGCTTATAGCTACTGTATTAAACAGTTCAAGTTTTAAACCCTCCCCTCCTCAAATGTAACAAGGCACACATGAATGTATCTGTATTCTGTGACACTTCATAGAATTTAAATCTAATATCTGACACATCTTCCCAGTGAGAAACTGTGTCTATGTGTGTATGGAGATTACTCAAAAAGATGGGTTAGTTTTAAGATGGAGCTGATATATCTTAAATTAAGTGAAAATTCACCCAGATAAATCTAGCTTATGACTTCTTTTAAGTTTGTTCTGTGTGCCTCATGCATGCCAGGCAAATGCTCTGCCATTGAGCTATACCCCTAGTTCTAGTAGTTCTGTTCTTGAGTGTCATGGCTTATTTTATTGCCCTACCACATGTCTCTCAACCCATACGAAAGAAAATTGGTGAACCCAGTCATTAGCATTGGAGATGCATAAAGTCAAGTTAACCCTCATTTTGTTATACTCAGTTTGGGCCATTTCAATGTATTGGCAGAGTTCAGGGCAGACAGCCTTCAGATAGAATCGAGAGCCGGTAGATTAGAAACAGACCCACCCAAGTCCACTGGCTAATGTGGGTAGGGAATTCCACTTGGTACTAGAAGCAATTCTGAAAAACATGAACTTAACAGCTTTCACTGATTCTTTATATTTCATGAGTTTTGTAGGAGATCGTATTATGGATATGTAACCCTTATAAACAGTAGCAACTTATATTTTTATGTAACTTTCAGAGCAGGTTTATATATTCTCTTTTGGCCCTTATTACATTTTGGTGAAGTTGTAATTTATTATTGCCACTTTTTCTTGGGTCTCAGGAGTCAAGTGACCTTGTCCAAGGATACATGGTTAATAAATAGTATTTATTTAAGGAAATAAATAAACGCTATGAATAGTGTGGGAGGGAATATGAGAGGAAAAATGTGAGCCTACCCTACTCAGGGCTTAGAAGTAGGAAAGGAAGTGTGTGTGTGATGTGATACCTGAGGAAATGGAGTTCCCTTGGTCCTTGGCCCCTTCTCACTTGTAGTATCAGGTGACATGCCCTGGTGGGCCTGACTGCCCCACTGCAGCATAGCTTAGAGTTGAACTTGTGGCCTGGGTTAGTATGATGGAAATACTAGTCCCACTCAAACAAGCTCTGTGCTAGGTAAGTGTCACTTGAACACCCTTGACCTTCATTTCTTCTCCTATAGGGAGTTGAGTACAACTGCTAAATTCCCTTCCTTTGATAATTCTGTGACAACAAAATGAAGCATAGAGCAAGGAAGGGCTGAGCATTTGAGTAGGGAGAGGTTATATCCAATTTTTGGCCAGGTTTTTAAAGAATATGTTTTAATCTGTTTTTTTTCCCTTTTAAATGATTATTTCTGTGTGACAGAAATGATTTTCCCGAAGTAAAGTTTAACTAGGTGGCATTTTCTACTTCAGTAAATTTAAGGATTTTTTTTTGTGTGTGTGTGTGTGTGTGTGTGTGTGTGTGGTGCTGGGGATTGAACCCAGGGCCTTGTACATGCGAGGCAAGCACTCTACCAACTGAGCTATATCCCCAGCCCAAGGATATGTTTTTTAAAAAAATATTTATTTATTTGCTTTAGTTTTACATAATGTGTTTATGTTTACGTGGTGCTGAGGATGGAACCCGGGCCATGCACGTGCTAGGCGAGCGTTCTACTGCTGAGCTACAGCCTCAGCCCCCCAAGGATATGTTTTTATATGCTTATCTAACATATTTTTTCTTTTCTGCCAACAATTTCTTTTTCTTTTTGGTATTGGTGATTGAACCCAGGGGCTCTTAACTACTGAGCTCCACAAACCCAGCCCTTTTTACTTTTAATTTTATTTATTTATTTATTTATTTTTTGTGGTACCGGGGATTGAACTCAGGGGCACTCGACCACTGGGTCACATCCCCAGCCCTTTTTTGTATTTTATTTAGAGATAGGGTCTCACTGAGTTGCTAAGTGCCTCGCTATTGCTGAGGCTGGCTTTGAACTTGCAATCCTCCTGCCTCAGCCTCCCAAAGTGCTAGGATTACAGGCGTGCGCCACCGCGCCCGGCTTTTACTTTTTATTTTGAGATAAGGTTTCACTAAGTTGCTCAGGCTGGCCTTGAATTTGAGATCTTTCTGCCTCAGCCTCCAGTGTAGCTAGGATTACAGGTGTGTGCCACCAACCCTGGGTTTTTCTACCTGTTCTTAATCTTCTATCTCCTCTCCCTGCTGTAGCACCCCTGTACCTCTGCTATTTGTCCAAAAGTCAGGGAGGACAGTGAGAATGCAAACCAGAAAATATAGATGGTCTTTTATGATTTGATTTATCTATTTATTGATATTCACTCAATAGGTAGAGAATCAAATCTTTGTTTTTTTTTTTTTTTTTGTGTGTGTGTGTGTGTGTGTGTGTGTGTGTGTGTGTGTGTGGTACCAGGGATTGAACTCAGGGGCACTCGACCACTGGGCCACATCCCCAGCCCTTTTTTGTACTTTATTAGAGACAGGGTCTCACTGAGTTGCTAAGTGCCTCTCCATTGCTGAGGATGGCTTTGAACTCGCGATCCTCCTGCCTCAGCCTCCCAAAGTGCTGGGATTACAGGCGTGTGCCACCGCACCGGCTCAGATCTTTGTTTTCTAGCCTGTCAGCACAGAGTTTCTCCAACTGTTCCCTTTAAAAAAAAAAAGGTGGCAGTGAGTGGTGGTGATTTCACCTGTTATAAAATTCAGACTTTTATTGTTACCAGTCAGCAAAAGCTTGGGTAAGGTTAGGGGTGGGTCACACGTGGAACACTTCCTGGCAGTGTGTCTCCACAGATCAGTAGAACTCTAATGGAGTTCATCAATGTGCTGATTTATTTTAAACCAAGCAAAAGGAAACCCAAATAGAGCTCATGGCTCAGAGCAAAAGTTCAATTGCCGTGGTAACTGATGGTGAAGATGTATTTCTAAGGGAACCCAGCATGGTGACGGGTGTCAATAATCAGTCCTATTCTGAATGCTATATGTGACTCAAAACCCTTGGACTAATGAGAATGTTTGTTGGAATGGAAAACTTTCATGCTGCTGACATATAAATCATTGTGAAAAATATGATCTGAAGTGGATAAGATTTCAAGGTGAGTTTAGAGAGTACATTAGCACTCTGGTGCACTGCTGGGTCTTGAGACAACATGCATGTCTAGTTCTAATGACCACAAGTTCAAGCTCCCTGTGGAATGTGCTGACCATAGATGACAGGTTCCCATGTAATGGGGAGCTGCTGTTATCTCCAGCACAGAGGCAAGCACAACTCTTTATCTAGGGAGGAGCCATAGTCCTTAAACTGAGGCAAAAGCCAACCTGCATCTGAAAAAAGAAAAGTATGGCATATGACTAACATAATCAGGGACATGCAGCTGTGTTTACTGTTCTCTAATCCTTTCATGTGGCCAGTGGGGAGGAAAAACCATCTTTTTCTCTAACCATCTTGGTTTCTGGCTGAGGCCCCTATAACAAAAGATAGATCAACAACAGAAAAGCATACACATTTATTTGCGTTTTATGTGACATGGAGTCTTTATAAGGAAATGAAGACTCAAACAAACAGATAAACACTAGTTTTTTTTTATTTTTTGTACTGGGGATTTGAACCAGGGGCACTCAACCACTGAGCCACATCACATCCCCAGCCCTATTTTGTATTTTATTTAGAGACAGGGTCTCACTGAGTTACTTAGGGCCTCGCTAAGTTGCTGAGGCTGGCTTTGAATTCGAGATCCTCCTGCCTCAGCATCCCCAGCCATTGAATTACAGGCATGCACCACCATGCCCAGCAACCTTGGTGTTTTCTATAGCAGGTAATGAAGAGTGGGGAGTCATGGAGAAATAGAATAGGGCAATGAGTGTAGTGTCATGGTAATGAACTTGGGGAAACTTAGGAAGGTCATTTTTTTCAGATTCTTTTTCTCTGTTTCTCAGTGTTTTCCGAGGGAAGAATGCTCCTTTCCATTGGGGTTTAGGGAGGGTACCTCTCACCTGAGGAGGGTAGTATGACCTGCTTCAGGGCCAGAGGGCAGGGGAAGTTCCAAGAAACCTTCTAGCACATACTGTCTCTCAGCATCCTTTGGCTTAATACTGTCACTGTGCTGAGGTGCTGTATTCTGGAGTAGTGTGTCCTGGACTCCCTTCATTGCCTAAAGAAACAGTTATTGTCAGAAGGGCAAAAAGTGAAAGAGCTCTAAATATCCATGTAATATTTTGTGCACTTGAGAAAATTGTGATCAGTCAGAATAGGACTAAATGTGGTACTGGGGATTGAACCCAGGGGCACTTAACCACTGATCCACCTCCCCAGCTCTTTTTTGTATTTTATTTAAAGACAGGGTCTCACTGGCTTACCCTAGAAGGGTAAGATGGAATCTTTGAGTGTTTTTTGTCTTATAAGCTTTCACCTTGATGAGGTTGGGAGTGTTATAGGACTTGTGTCTCAGGATCCTTCTCCCTTGGGATGCTCCTATTTGACTGGTACAATTTGTAGGATAGACTCAACCCATGGCACTCTCAAGCTCAGATGGACTGAGCTTTAGCCCTTAGTTGGACAAGATTCACAGAGAATAAAGGGGTCGATCAACTCAGGCTTTCATTTAAATCAATTTACTAATAGAACACCTCTAGTGACAGCAAATAATAGGTAAGGGGGCAGGTGGGAAATCAAGGCTTTTGTTGAAATTTACAAGTGATCAGTGGTCTTCAGAAGATTATAGATTTCAACTTAAATTGAAATGCTTTTCTAAATTTTCTGAATAAGTAACTTCCTATTTTCAATGAAAGCAAGTCACCAATTTCTCTGACCAAAGAAGTAGGCTGTTAATGTGTGGTTGGACTGACCTCTTTCTGTACTGACTAGAAAGTGATAATAGAATATTTCCTAATATTTTCTCTGAGTAGAGGTTAATTATGGAACATGTTTGGAATGGAAAATTAAATAATTGCCCAGGGGTTTTTTTGTTTGTTTGTGTTTTATTCCTTGTTAAATTAGTGCCTCTTTTGATCTAGTGATAGATACAGCGATGCCAGTGATGACAGCTTTTCAGAGCCGAGGATAACTGATTTGGAAATCAGCTGAAACTAATACCTGACTCGGAATAACAGGGACTGCCTAGAAGGGTAAGATGGAATCTTTGAGTGTTGTTTGTCTTTAATCTTTCACCTTGATGTGGTTGGGAGTGTTACAGGACTTGTGTCTCAGGATCCTTCTCCCTTGGGTACTCCTATTTTTTTTTTTTTTTTTTTTTTTTTGGTACCGGGGATTGAACTCAGGGGCACTCGACCCCTGGGCCACATCCCCAGCCCTTTTTTTGTATTTTATTAGAGACAGGGTCTCACTGAGTTGCTAAGTGCCTTGCCATTGCTGAGGCTGACTTTGAACTCATGATCCTCCTGCCTCAGCCTCCCAAGTGCTGGGATTACAGGCGTGCACCACCCAGCGGGATACTCCTATTTGACCAGTACAGTTAGTAGGATAGACTCAACCCATGACACTCTCAAGAGTTAGTATTTGGGGGCTGGGGCTGGGGCTCAGCGGCAGAGCGCTCACCTCGCACGTGTGCGGCCCGGGTTCAATCCTCAGCACCACGTAAACATAAATGCATTGCATTGTGTACAACTAAAGTAAATAAATAAATATTTTAAAAAAGAGTATTTGGGGGAAATGGAATGCATCTGAAATAAAAAATTTACAGGTACACCTATAAATGGGTATTTGAAGGATGGAGGGCATAGAGTTATAAATGGTCTAGGTTTGAAGTTGACAGTTTTTTTTTCCCCTGTAAGGCCAGTCAAGGTAATAAGTCTCTTAGGATTTGTGGATTTTATAATCTCTGTCACAACTACTCAATTCTGCCATTGTAGTAGGAATACAGCCACAGGCAATACAGAAATAAATGCACATGGCTGTGTGCTAATAAAACTTTATTTACAATCACTTTGCTGACATCTAGTCAGGGTCACTCCCCCCAAAGCAGATTTTTCTTGGATTTGTATAAAATAAAACATCATTTTATTTCTTTGTAGGGAAGTGCCAGAGATAGGTTTGGTGTCCAAGGGCAGCTTATTTTCCCCGTGGCTCTATTATGCATTATGAGAGAGGATGGCTGCCAGAATAGCATTATTAAATTTATATTCAGAGGTGGATATTGTCTGAGAGTATCCTATGGGTTATGGCCAGCCTCAAATTGGATAAGCTGCTCTTTAGTAGGGACAACAGCTTTTGGAAAACTTGTCATGAGTTTGTTGTTCTAATGTGAGCTCCCTTCATATTTGTCTGAGGGGCAGACTATGAATGTTCACTGGGGGGAGGAAGCTAAACTGTATCTATTTAGGTTTGTCTCAAATGTGTTGGCTTTTAGGAGCAAGGTAAAATGGTGTATCTAGAGGTATTTTAAGGGCATGTATTATTATATTTTGATGTGGCTAATACTTGTGTGTGTGTGTTTTTTTTTAAGCCTCTGAAGTAATTGTAGTCAAGATGAAGGAATTATCTGAAGAAATCACCACACTCATAAAGAATTGCTTTGTTCTCCAAATATGGGATATAAAGGCTCAAAGGGAATTTGGTAATGCTTACCTCCATGAACCAGAACCAAAGGGGTAGTTTTCTTTTCCCTCCATAGGTGGCCTTTGGTATTCACAAATTTCCATAATTCATTAAACTCTCCCTAGCAACAATAATGGGGGAGAAAGTGTGTCTGTGTTTTGTCCAGTGCATCATGAGGTCAAGATGGCGAGCAGGGATCCAGGTAATTGGGCCTTCCTGTTGTTATATGGCAGGGCACATGCCGTAACTAATTTTGAGTCAAAAATGATTCTGTTACCTGGAACTCAGCCTCAGGTTCATGTGTGGATCAAGATTATTTCAATTTCTCACCCTGCTTATTTCCAGTTAAAAGTGAAATTTAGCAGGTTGAAGACTTGGAGTGGCAAATAAGGGCCTCACCTTAGACACAACATCCAAAAAACTCAGGAATCAAGATCACTAATATATACAAATTTTTAAATTGAGCTGAAATTCACATAACATAGAATTAACCATTTAAAAGTGAATAATACAGTAGCATGCACCGATGTGCAACCACCACCTTTATCTAGCTCCAAAACATTATCATTACTCCAGAATAAATCCCTGTACCCATGAGCAGCTACTCCTCATCCCCCTTCTTCCTATTCCCTGGCAATCACCAATCTCGTTTTGATTTGTATAAATTTTCCTATCCATATATTTCATACATGTGGAATCATATAGCGTGTGGCCTTTTGTGTCTGGTTTCTTTCATTACTGTAATGTTGGCGAGGCTTGTCCATGTTGTAGCATGTATCAGAACTTCATTCCTTTTTATGGCTGAATAAAATACCACTGTATATTTCTACCACAATTTATCTATTCATTTGTTGATGGACATTTAGGTTGTTTCCACCTTTGGGCTATTATGAATAATGCTGCTATGAACATTCACTTGCATATATATATTTTGGAACACCTTTTTTTTTTTGGTACCAGGGATTGAACCCAGAGGCACTCAACCACTGACCCACATCCCCAGTCCTTTTTTTTTTGTATTTTATTTAGATACAGGGTCTCGCTGACTTGCTTAGGGCCTCACTAAGTTGCTGAGGCTGGCTTTGAACTTGAGATCCTCCTGCCTCAGCCTCCCAGCCACTGGGATTACAGGCCTGAGCCACTGTGCCTGGCTGTGTTTTTTAATTCTTTTGGGGTATATTTCCAGGAATTGCTGTGTTACATGGTATTTCTATTTAACTTTTGAGGAACAATCACTAATATTTTCATGCAATATTTTTTTAAATCAAAATCAATTTTAACAATTAGGGCTGAGGAAGTAGCTCAGTGGTACAGTGCTTGCCTAGCATGTCCAAGGCCTTGGGTTTGATACCCAGCACTGAAGGAAAAAAAATCCACAGTGAATAAAATACCAAATTTTAAAATAATTGAAAAATAAAAAAAAAAAAAACATAAAAACAGTCCTGCACATTTCTCACTTCCCTTAGTTCTGGCCCTAAGGAAATTGATACACAACATTCTAGATACACAACATTCTATCTAGTATACTTCCTGTTTTTATATTTTAACTTTCTGATACTAATTTAAATATTTTAACTGCTCTGTTATTTTTTTGGGGGAGGTTTTTTTTTTGTTAGCCTTTCAACTTTTTTTTTTTAAATACTACAAGGTGTTACAGCATTATTTTATAAGACGTTACAGGAAATTCAGCTACCAAATACATGCAGAAATGAAATGAACAATTCTGGTAAACAAAAAAGAGCTTCAGGGCCCCACTTGTGAAAATTATAGCTCAAAGATCATAAGAGGCTCTGAATGAAAAGCCCAGGTTAAAAGCTGGAATAGGTCTCGTAGAGAGAGGGATAGAAGCACAGAGGGGATACTTTTAATATCACAAAGGGGTAGTCTGGCTTAAATGGAAGTTTTCAATTTTAATGATTAGGACTTCTAAAGTCACTTAATACAAAGTGCTTTGGACCAATGATGTACGTAAATAGGACCAGAATAGAGAGCACTTAAGAAACAATAAGCTAGCCTCTCTGTTGTTGGTCCATGAGGTTTTTCTCTTTTGGAGAGTCTCCTTGAACTTGGAGTCTAGCAAAGCACAGAACAGTTGTGGCATGGCTGGCTGTTTAGAATACCAGAGCAACTGAGGGACAAGAGCTTCTAGGAAGTCACTATAAACCATTCATTCAACAAATCTGTCTTAAGCCCCCAGCATGAGCCAGGCATGGTGTCAGGTGCAGGATATAGTCGGGAGCTGCCGACCTCTTGCACTTGACTTTCTCTTGGGGGCAGGCAGGTTTTAAATCTATAGAGAAATAAATACGTAATTATAATTGTGGTATGTTCAGGCATTGAGGGTGTCAAAGAACAAGGACAAAAGGGCTTGTGAGAGAGAGTGTAAAATGGTGTCCTGTGACAAGCTGGAGAGTCAAGGAAGGCTATTTGGGCAAAGTGGGTAAATAGTTTACCCTGATGTGTGCCTGCCCGCATAGTGTTTCAAGATGTTGGGCCCAGAGCTATGAGACCCAGTGGGGATGGCTTTCCCTGACAAGGCAGTTGGGTGGTGATACTGTTTTAGTGACTGTGTTGTCATCCTCTTGCTGTCAGCCTCAGCCTCTACTTCACTGAAGTTTGGATTGGGCTGAAGCTGAAGAGATTGGTTTTATTTTTTTTCTTCACAAGCCATCTAGCACCAATCTTTTTTTTTTTTTGTTTTTGTTTTTGTACTGGGGATTGAACTCAGGGACACTCGACCACGGGGCCACATCCCCAGCCCTTTTTTGTATTTTATTAGAGACAGGGTCTCACTGAGTTGCTAAGTGCTTAAGGAAAAATACTTAGGTTCATGATTGAGGCTCCTATAATAAATGACAGATTAACAAGAGAAAAGCACACTAACTTATTTAATGCAAACTGTGTGACATGGGACCCTTCATAAACTCTGTGTTTGGGGTGAAACCTATACAGTGGGGCCACGTACGAGGCCTGCTATTTAGTTTGGTAATCTGTCATCTTGCTTCAAGTGGCACTCCAGGTACCCTAGTCCTATCACACTACCTTTGGTTTTTGAGAGAGGGCTTGCTTCTCTTTTCTTTAGAATTTAGAAGCCAAACTGATTTTTGTTTTGTTTTTGTACTAGGGGTTGGACAGAGGAGTGCTTTTATCACTGAGCTACATACACCCCTAGTCCTTTTTAAAAATTTGTAAAACAATTTTAAGACAGCATCTTGCTAGGGCTGGAGTTGTAGCTCAGTGGTAGAGTGCCTGCCTAGCATATGTGAGGCACTGGGTTCGATTTTTTTTTTTTGTTTTTGAAAATATTTTTTTTATTCAAAGTGTTGTATTTATAATAGTAGTATGCATTATAATTCATAATAAACATATAGAGCATCTTTTTACATAACACTGTATACAATGTATATTCACACCATTCAAATCTTCAGTCATGCATTTAGGATAATGACATCCATCTTATTCATCTGGGTTTGTTCGATTCTTGACATCACATATAAATAAATAAATAAATAAACAAATAAATAAAATAAAGGTCCATTAACAACTAAAAAAAAAAAAAAAAAAGGATCTCACTAAGTTGCTGAGTACTGGCCTTGAACTTGTGATCCTCCTGCCTCAGCCTCCCCAACCCTCTAGTATTACAGGCATGTGCCACCATGCCCAGCCTCAAATAGTGTTCTTGAAGGGAGCAAAGACACTGCTTGATTGGATTTGCTGTTCTAATATCTACCATTCTCTACCTGTGATTGTCAAAGGGGAAATTTACTTGGCAGTTTCATTCAGAAACCCCGAGTTGTACATATTAAAAATTATAAAAATAAAATTATATATATATATAAAAAAAAGAACATTTTCAGATAATGGGTACTTTCTGCATTCAAAGGAGAATAAACAAAATCAAATCACTACTGTTTTACTTCTATATCTTGTCCTTGATTCAGGCATAGTTTAGAAAACAGCCAGATTCCTAACAAGCGTCAGATAAAAGCTACTGTTGATCAGTAAATTTATCCCTTCTAGTCATTAGGACTAAACAAAATGAAACCTTTAAATTAAGAAGTGTTGAAACCTATGGATAATTCAATTCACCCCCACCATCATCATTACTATTATCATCATCATCATCATTGTTGTTATTTACAGTGCTGGGGATTGAACCCAGGGCCTTGCACACACTCGACAAGCACTTTATAGCTGAGCTACACCTGCAGCCCTATTCACAATTTTTTGAGTTGATCTTTGTATGGGATACAAAGGTGACTTATAGCCCTGTCTGTGTTCAGAGAAATTCGGTATGGTATGAGGGACAGGTAGAGATTCAAACATGAACTGGGCGTGGTGGTGCATACCTGTAATCCCAGCACTTGGGAGGCTGAGGCAGGAGGATCGCGAGTTCAAAGCCAGCCTCAGCAATGGTGAGGCACTTAGCAACTCAGTGAGACCCTGTCTCTAATAAAATACAAAAAAGGGCTGGGGATGTGGTCCAGTGGTCGAGTGCCCCTGAGTTCAATCCCTGGTACCAACAAACAAACAAACATGAGTGACATCTGATTCTCAACTGTGCTTCAGTAGAGGAATAAAATAATGGCATGGTGTCTTACTGAAGAAGCGACCATGTGGACGTCAGGTTGTCTATGTTACTGAGGGAAGCAGTGCACAAGAATGGTTGGCTTCAACCAAGGATATAACTGGGTAGACTGGTAGAATTGTGACATGTTTTATGAAAGGATGCTATAAAAATAATAGCAGGACTTTCAGCTGTTGAACAAACAGTAGGAAATGCAGTCCTGATATGAAACTGGGAACTTTTAAAATTTGCAGATTGCACTACAACCCTTTTATATACCTCTCTTGATTCCTGGCTATTTCTGGCTTGATAGTAAATAACTATACATTAGTATGATTCTTTTGTAATCTCAAATAGAATAATGGTAACCTCGGAAGCCTGTAGCAGGCTGGGATTCTCTGATGTTAATGACCCAATCAAAGTTGTTTTAAAATGTCAGTTAAGGCAAACCGTAATTGTGGAGCAGAAAATCCTTCAAGTGTCTATGTAAATGATGTGCTTCTTAATTTAGAAGTGATATTTAATGTCTGTCGGAAGTTTGTTTTACATTTGATATGTAGTCTGGGTTCGTTGATGCAAAAAAGAGCTCACTCTTTCTTATTCCATACTCCATATTCTGTGGCTGGTCCCACAGAAGTAGGAAGCTTGGTGTCTGCTGTAGACGTGAATATGTGTGTCCTCACCCCCAATCCATATGTTGAATCCTCATCTCCATTGTGATGGTATTTGGAGGTGGGACTTTTGAAAGTAATTAGGTGGTGAGTGTTGAACCCTTATGATGGCATTAGTGCCTTTATAAGAAGAGAAATGAGAGAGATAATTGCTCTTCTCCCTGTGGAGAACACAGGGAGAAGGCAGCCGTCTGCAAACCTGAAAGAGAGTCCTCACCAGACACCAGATCTGGACTTCAGAGCCTCCAGAACTGTGAGAAATAAATTTCTGTTGTTTAAGCTACCCAGTCTCTGGTATTTTTGTTATAACAGCCCAAACTAAGACAGTATCCAATCCAGAATACATTCTTAGTAACACTATGAAGTATATATAATGCAACTTCTCTTTATTGGTTAGAAGAACACAAGGTCAAGAATAACCTAAACTTCTGTTTTGTATCTTGCAAACCCAAAACTCACCAAGAAGCTAGTAGCCAAAGCTCCCCTTGACGGAGAACAGACACCTTTACATTTGAGAGAGAGAGAGGGTTTCATCTTTAGATAGGCTAACACTGGCCCAGACAAGGGCCAGCTGCCTGGCCGAGATGGCTGCTGTTATGATTTGGATGTGAGGTGTCCCCCAAAAGCTCACATGTGAAATAATGCAAGAAGGTTTGGAGGAGAAATGATTGGCTTATAGCTTTAACTGAATCAGTGAATTAATCCCTGATGGGATTAACTGAGTGGCAACAGGAGGCAGGTGAGGCGTGGCTGGAGGAAGTGGTTAATTGGGGGCGTTGCTATGGGGTATATATTTTGTATCTGGAGTTCAGAGTCTCTCTCTCTGCTTTCTGATTATCATATGAGCTGCTTCCCTCTGCCATACTCTTCTGCCGTGATGTTCTGCCTCACCTGGAACCCTGAGGGATGGAGTCTGCTGACTGTGGATCGAGACCTCTGAAACCAGGAGCCCCCAAATACACTTTTCCTCCTACAGTTGTTGTGGTTGAGTCCTTAGTCACAGCTACGAAAAAGCTGACTAAAATAGCTGCCCTGGAAAAACACTGAACTGAATTAGGTAGAAGGTAGCCTCTAATATGACAGCTGCTACTCAGTCAGGGTGTGGTGGTCTTTCTCTAGAATTCATTTTCTTTTTGTTCAACTGAAGCCACATAATATGGATTGGCTAATTTTGGAGTAGCAATTATTTGGTCTTGGTGTCTTTCTGGTCTTGTGCAAACAGCCTAGCTTAAAACCCAGTTCTGGCTCTAAGCAGAAATAAGAATTCAGAAAGAGCATCAAAGGAAAAGTGACATGTAACCTAAATTACCACGTAGATGCACGGTGTAAATCTGGTAAACTCAACAGTATATTTGTTTTCTTTGCTTCCTTGATTAAAACTTCACTTTTATGCCATTTGTAGAAACTTAGGAAGGCAGCCATGAATGAGAGCACTTTAGGGGTTAAACTATTTAGAATTTAAGCTCTAGCCGGGCGCGGTGGCGCACGCCTGTAATCCCAGCACTTTGGGAGGCTGAGGCAGGAGAATCATGAGTTCAAAGCCAGCCTCAGCAAAGGCAAGGCACTGAGCAACTCAGTGAGACCCTGTCTCTAATAATATACAAAAAAAAAAAGGGCTGGGGATGTGGGCCCAGTGGTCGAGTGCCCCTGAGTTTAATCTCTGGTATCACCAAAAAAAAAAAAAAAAAAAAAAAAAAAGAATTTAAGCTCTAGGAAAAAAAGTTTATTTTGAAGGCAAAGCTGCTATTGGGATTCCACAGCTTGGAGAAAATGCAGACTGCCTACAAATTGGGAACCTATCCAATCAAGTTGTTTTATTTATTGTCTGCACCTGAAGTTTTCTTTAGCTATACATCATTTGAGGTACAAAGACAATAGTGAAGTAGGTAAATAAGGTGGCATATACTCATTACATAACTGAAAATGCATTTTTTTCTAATGAGGCATCTTTTTTTCCCCCTCCAAGAGACACACCTGGAAGTGATCTTACACAAGGGACCCAATCCAGCTGTTGAAAACTTTTTAAGCCCCTTTACCATAGCTTATTTCACCTTAAGAAATACTATTTTATGATACTAATCAAAGACAAAGTGATAAAAGTGTAAATCATTTATATCTAAAATAGTGATATGAAATAATTAAAAATAATTTTGTGGAGAAATGTCTAGTGGGCTTTTCCAACTTACTCTTTCACTGAAGGTCACCACCTAATCTCACTCTTGTGTGTGTGTTAGGATGAGATGACCTTGGTTCCACCCCCAACCCATGTTTCCTGTTTCTGTGAGGAATATTTCTGGTGCCTTAAGACTCGAGATCTCTTGGGTACCGGCCAAAGCCATTATTTGCTCTCACTTCCCACTCCAAAAAGGTAGCTGCAGTGTTACCTCACGCTATCTATCTATCTATCTATCTATCTATCTATCTATCTATACATACTGGGATTGAACCCAGGGGCATTTAACCACTGAGCTATATCCCCAGCCCTTTTCATATTTTATTTAGAGACAGGGTCTCACCAGGTTGCTTAGGGCCTCGATAAATTGCTGAGACAGGCCTTGAACTTGCGATCCTCCTGCCTCAGCCTCCTGAGCTGCTGGGATTATAGGCATGTGCCACCACGCCCAGCTTAGCTTACTTTTTGAGTTTTTAGTTCATATTCTGTTTGTGACCTTGGAGCTTTATTTTCTTGCAAGCCAAGAAACTCATTTACAAGGATGTTTGTAATATTTTATTCAGCATTTTGTAATATTTTCTAGTGGATTTTCACATTTTTTAATCCTGTTGTCAGAAAGGGAACCATCTGCACAATCAAATTATTGTATTTTGCTTTTTAATTTTTTTTGCTGGGCTTGCATAATTTGAATCAATCTATGTAAAAGGAAACAAGATGGAGAGTTTATTGAAAAGTATGCAAATACCATCATCACAAACAGTTGTCACAAAAAATCACTTACAAACTTAAGCATTTTCTCCCTCCTGTAGAAGATTTCCTTCACAGTCCCCTAATGCAGTCAAGGCTGAACTGGGTGTGCCTTCCTTTGGGCTCTAATTCATTGTATGACCTCATCAAAGCTGTTCATACTGTTTGTGAACCATGTCCCCATTGTTGGGAACAATGGCTGACACACAGTAGGTGCTCTATAAATATTGCTTGAAATAAAAATGAATAGCTTGGGGGCTGGGGTTGTGGCTCAGTTGTAGAGTGCTTGCCTAGCACATGTGAGGCACTGGGTTCGATCCTCAGCACCACATAAAAATAAATAAAATAAATATATCGTGCCCAACTACAACTAAAAAATAAATATTAAAAAATGAATAGCTCCTTTTTTTCCCTCTGAAAAACATACATTTTTTTAAACCTCTGGGACATCCTATCACTGAGCTATATCCCCAGTCCTTTTTATTTTGAAACAGGATCTCCCTAAGTTGTTGAGGCTGGCTTTGAATTTGTGATCCTCCTGCCTCAGCCTTCTGATAGCTGAGACTATAGGTGTGGACCACTGAACCTGGCTGACAAGCATACATTTAAAAAAATATTTATTTTTTAGTTGTAGGTGGACACACAATATCTTTATTTCATTTTAATGTGATGCTGAGGATCGAACCCAGTGCCTAGGCATGCACTCTACCACTGAGCCACAACCCCAGCCCAAGCATACAATTCTTAAAAGGGCTTTCTGTCCCTAGTCCAGTGCAATTGATCCAGAAGATTCTCAGTGTTTGCATGAAGAATGGATACAAGGATTTTTTCTTCTTTGTGTACCCCTCTCCACGTACTTGAGTACAGCATTACTCATAGTAGAGAGGACCAGCAGGGCCACCAACACTTGGAAACTAATTGAAAAAGCAAATACTGAGAGTTACTGAATTGGAATTTCCAGGGGAAGGGCTTGGATATCCTTGTTTTAATAAGGTGATTCTTATGTACACTGAGTTTGAGATTTAACTTCTCAGTGCACAATATGAACTCTGAAATCTACATTGACTCACTTTAAACAGTTACTGAAGCAATCTTGCAAGAGTTAAATGATTGAACTTAACAATTCTTTTCTCTGAAATAACACCAGTAAAGAGGAAGTCACCCAAGGAAATGAAAATTTCTTTGAATTACTCTGCATGTCTGGAATGAAAATGTATAATCAAATAGGTAATTGCAGCAATTTCTTAATCATACATTATTTTGAGAGAACAAAATTGAACTAGGAATTCTAACATTTGTTGAGCATTTATAATTGCTAATATCTGAGGTTATAAGTATGCAAAACAAACATACTGGATTTTTAGGTAACCAAACTGGTAAAATTGAAACAAAACTAAAAGGAAACAATGCATAAATTGTAGAACATATCTACAATATTGGGGAAAAATAGAAAAGATTAACTGCAGTATGTATAATAATAACTCATTTATATAATATATATTATACAATATATAATATATATGATATTAACTTATATTTGCATAAACAAAGGACCAATTAAAAGAAAATGTTAGTAGTGCTTATGTCTGAGTGGTAAGATTAGGAGTGATTTCCTTGTTTTGTCTTTGTACAGGTTTCTACACGAACCTGTATTTTTTCAACAAGAAAAAAATTATACCTAGAAAAGGGCTTTTGCAAGCAGCAGACAGTAGAATGTGAAATTGATTGAGTTGTAGTGAATGTTAGAACCATCCATTTTGCTATAATAAAGCACAGTGAAAATGTTAACCAGACTATTGTTTATTTCCTACTGTTACCGCCTGTAAAAATGTCAGGACGTTTCTGGCCACAGTGGTGCATACCTGTAATCCTGGTGACTTGGGAGGCAGAGGAAGGAGGATCATGAGTTCAAAGCTGGCCTCAGCAACTTAGCAAGATCCTGTCTTAAAATAAAAAATAAAAATGGGCTGGGGATGAGGCTCAATGGTTGAACTCCTCTGGATTCAATCCCCAGTGAAGGAGCCCTAATCAAGGAGATAGCTAAGATTGCGGTTAGCTGAGAGGCATAAAAGATGTTTAAGTTCCACCCGATATTCATATATTATTCAAAGAATCTTTGTATGCCCGTGAACACTGTGTGATGCACCTGTAAGCTCGAGCTGTAAGCACTTGTCCTTGTTAAAGCTAAATGTATATAACCGGGTGAGGTTGGTTAGAGGTGGGAGAGAAGAAGAAGGTGGTGGTTGAAAGGAGTCAGAGCGGTTAGAGTTCAAGAGGTTGCTGAAGCCGGAGAGAGAAGAAGAATAAAAGACCTTTCTCATTTTCATCCTGCCTCCGAGTTTTCTCCTGCGGCGTCGTTGCTCCAAGCGGCATTCGCTTCAGGCAGCAACACCCCAGTAGCTAAAAAAAAAAAAAAAATCAGGATGTTTCCCAGACTGGGCTACTTCTTTCTGCTTTTCTCAAAGTGTTTCATGAAAGAGAGCTAAGCTTTGGTTCAAGATGGTCCATGTGAATGCAGAGAACCAGACTGATGTGTAGTTTCATTAACCAACTATATGCTGGCCAATGGTCTTACATACCAAGAGTCTGTCAGTCCTAATCCCTTAAGACTGCTAAGGGAATTGGGCTGCTAAAGTGGCATAGTACCCAGGCCTTGTAGGACTCTGGGAAAAGAAAATACAATGGACACAATCTGAGTTGAACGAGGACCTTTCTCCATTGCCAGGGAAGTGAGTCAACAACATGTTTGAGGTGGGTGTTTTTTTTTTTTTCATCTTTTTAAAAAAATTTTATCTTTTATTTTATTTTCCGTCTTTTATTTTTTTTTTCCATCTTTTATCTCACTTTCAGTCCCCTAACCTCACTTTGATTATTGGATATTATTCAGTCCACAAATTACAAAATCATGTGAAGTGATATCATATCCTGCCTGAGTCATGGACATCACCAAAGAGATACTTGAGTTGGGAGCTGGCCGGGAGACTGGCCGTGATTTGGCTTGTCTCCAAATGGAGAGAGAGCTGTTCACTTTTGGCTATCTGTGAGAACTGTGCTGTTAGGTGATAGCATTTTCAAACTGTGTGCAGGAGGGTAATGGTGTATGTGTGTGTGTACACTGAACTACCAAGGAGGGGTTATTGTATACACATTATTTTGTCTGTCCAGAGCAGGGAAGAAACCCATATTATTCAGGTTTCTGCAGTAATAACGGCACATAACTAATTCCTCAAATATCAATGGTTTGCAAAAGCAAGCATTGATTTTTTAATTTAATTAAACAATCTTTTTTTGCAGTGCTAGGGATTGAACCCAGGGCCCCACACATGCTAGGCAAACACTGTACCACTGAGCCACATGACCATTCCAGTGTTTCTTACTTAGGGATCTGCTCTGCAGGTTTTTTTTTTTTTTTTTTTTAGTTGAACACAATACCTTTATTTTATTTATTTTGTTTTATGTGGTGCTGAGGATCGAACCCAGGGCCTCACATGTGCTAGGCGAGCACTCTACCACTGAGCCACAACCCCAGCCCTGCAGGTGGTTTTTGCCCTGCAGGACATGGTTTCTGGCTGCAGGTTGGTTTCTGGTCTGCACCATTTATCACTAGTGGCTACCCATGGCATGTCCTTCTTGAGGCCAGTGGCAGAAAGGCAAAAAGGAGGTCAAGGCAGACCATGTGAGCACAATTAAAGCCTCTGCTTTAATTCCATTGACTAAAACAAGTCACAGTGTCCAAGCTCCAAATAAATGAGGATTGGGATTTGTCTCTGCCTATGTAAAGCCTGGTAAAGGAGGGGAAGGAAGGAAGAATTGAGAATAAATAATCCATTCCATTCTACTCTCCATTTTGAGAAATTAACTTATGGCTTCAATGCGGTTTCCTCTCTCATGTGATTACATCATTATCCATGTAGCTGCTCCTATTAGGAGTCTAGGATACAAAAAAGGGTCCAGATTGGGAAGGAAAGAGCATTTGTTCAATTTTAGGTATGTTGAGTTCAAGGAGTCTGGGATGTAATCAGAGAGATAAGGAGACTGTTGGCCATATAGATCCATTTTGGTTATTTATTTTCCCACTCAACTTGTATAGGTTTTGTGAGTGGGGCTGATGACAAATGATATTAGTTTCTTAGGGTCCTCTCCATTAAAGGGTCCTCATGATATAACCTTACAAAGTTACTTTAGATTCAGAACCATGACTGGTCCTGTTTCTTTTCATGTATAACTGTACATTCTTTTTTTTGGGGGGGGGGTTACTGGGGATTGAACTCAAGGGCACTCCAACACTGAGCCACATCCCCAGCCCTATTTTGTATTTTATTTAGAGACAGGGTCTCACTGAGTTGCTTAGCACCTAGCTTTTTCTGAGTCTGGCTTTGAACTTCTGATCTTCCTGTCTCAGCCTCCCGAGCCTCTGGGATTATAGGCATGTGTCATAGTGCCCAGCCTAACTGTACATTCTTAAAAGTCTGCATCAAGGTTCTCTGTGTGAAATTCTCATGCAGCTTTTATTACAAGATATTATGTGACTGAAGGGCACGGGCAGGTTGTATATTTCAATCTAGGCCTGTTTTAGCCCACCATTTGTAAAGAGGGTCCTGAGAAAGAAATTTCTGTGTTTGTATAAATATACTTGAGTCATCACATCTCACACCAACTGTCTGTATTGATTAATGATCTCTTGTTTGCTTCCTTTTGCTTGTTGTATTTATAGCTCACATTACTTATAATTGTTGGACAACATAATATGGACCAGATGGCTTCATTATTCTGAGTTTCACATTTTGAATTTTCAATGGTGCATTGTCAGTGGCCATCTGTGTCCTAGAGGAGACACTGAGGCCAGACTATAGTTCAAAGATCCTGGGAAAGAGACCATGGCTGTTGAGGTGTTGGCAATTGAAGTTTCCTCTGGCCTCTTGCCCTTGGTTTCACTTGGACATTCATCCTGGAGGACCAGGGAGGGAGAGACTGTATACTGAAGGCCTTCCCTGTTATTCAACTAGCCTATGATTGCATTGTGTTTGAAAAAGCTCTTTGCCAGTAAGCTCCTAGAGTTTATGATGTTAGGAATTTTAACTATAGCTACTAATAATTAAAAATGAGTATCAGTCAGGGGCCCATCAGGAAACAGGTATTGATAGATGGACTACCCCCACCCCTCTGCCAAAGGAAGTTTCCATATCCTGGGCAAAGCAACCTTGTTTCATTTTCTGGGCAAGAACCAATGGGCTTGGAGGTCTCTCTGTTCTCTGGGAAGGATGTTTTTTCCCAGGGCAGGAGCCAATGGGCTTAAAGGTCGCCCTGTTCCATGGGCAAAGAGCCAATGGTGTTGGGGTTGCTCTGGTGCACCCCCACCAGAAATCCCTATATAGGGTCCCATTTGTTTGGAGTTTGAGAGACACACACACGACAGCTCGTCCCTGCGGAGAGGAGGAAGCCACTGCACCAGCCTTAGACCCGCCATCTCCAGCCCAACATCAGCTGCCCCAGCTGATAGCTCCAGACCCACAGCCTCCAGCCGGATGGCAGCTTCCCCAGCCAACAGCTCCAGCCTCCAGCCTGACAGCAGCTGCCTTAGCCGACAGCTCCAGAGACCACAGCCGGCGTGACCAGGCACCCACCTTCCGTTCAGAGCTCGCACACTCCCCTCTCCCTAACTCTTCTCTCCCACCAGAGCTTGCATACTCCCCTCTCCCTGACTCCCCTCTCCCAGCACCTCTTTGACCTCCGACCAGCCACAAAGGCTGTTGAATAAATCTCTTGGCTGCATGGATGTCCCCGGTGTGATTTTTGCCCTTCAGGTGTCATCATACTTAAGTGGGACGATAGAGTACTGTTACTTACGGGACTATTTATAATGATATAGGTTCAGGAAAACAAGGCACAGTGAAGTAATGCATTAATCAGCTTTGCATTACTACACTGAAATACCTGAGGCAATGAACTTGTAAAGGGAAAAGTTTTATTTAGCTCACAGTTTGGAGATTCATTGTTTTGGTCTCTGATAAGGGCAGTGGATGGCAATGGTAGGATTCATTTCAGAACCAGGAAGCAGAGACAGATGGAGAGATGGGGTTCTCCCTATTCCCTTAAGGGTATGCACCAATGACCTAAGGACCTCCCACTAGGCCCTGCCTCTTAAAAGTTCACAGCATCTCTGATTATTGCTCTGGGGACCAAACTTTTAACATGTAAAATATTAGCAAGTAGTATTTTAGATTTGAATGTGTAAGGGGAAGGAATGGTTACCAGATCCCAGAGAGCACCTGTATATATAGGAGAGGGTGATTGGACCACATGGTGCCCAGACATTTGGCCAAATGTTATCTCTGTGTGCCTGTGAGCATGTTTCTAGATGAGATTGACATTTAAATTGGTGAACTATTCAGTTTGTCCTAATTTGGGTAGGCCTCATCCAATTAATAGAAGACCTGAATAGAACAAAGAGACTCCCACCTGAGTGCATGAGCTGGGTCTTTTCTGTCTTTTAGACTCAGACTGAAACTTTGGCTTGCCTTGGATCTTGGACCTGCTGGCTTTCAGGCTGAAATTCACAGTATTGATTCTGGTTCTCGGACCTCTAGATGCAGACTGGAATCTCCAGCTTGACTACTGAAGATCTTGGAACTTTTTTGTAATCATGGGAGCAAATGCCTTATAATAAATCTCTCTGTGTGTCTTTGTGTCACTGTCTGTTTTTCTCTCTCTCTTTTTCATACACACACAGATATATGTATAATCTCCTATGCTTCTGTTTTTTTTCTGGAGAATGCTAGTATAGAGGGTGAGACAACAGGTGCCATGGTCTTTCTTAGAGGAACATATAGATAATCCTGGGCACCAGACAGAGGAGGAGCTGGGGAAATAAATACCTCTATGTCACCTTTCCCCTGCTGCCTCTAATTGGCTGAACTTGCTTGGAAATTATAGGACATGGGAACCAGTTGATGCAGTCTGTGAAAGGTCTGGGACAGAGCAGGTTGGAGAAGGATGAAAAGTGGATCTAGAAGGACAAATGGAGACTTTCCAGATAGCTAGTTTCTATAACAACCATTGTTACCACTTTCTTATATCTCCCTCCAGAGACATTCTATGCATACAAATGCACATATGGAAATCCTGGCAATTTTCATGATATTTCAAACTCTTCCATCACAGTTATGGCTGTATAATATTAAAGAACATGATATTATGAAATAATCTTACACAGAATAGATGTAATGTTTATGCAGTGTAAAAATAGCAATGAAATACCTGAATACTCCTTCATCCCCTTGAGACTGGGATACTACCAAAGCTTCTCAGAGGTGCTGTGGGCACTTTCTCAATTATGTACCTTTCTTCCAAGGTTAACTGTTATTTATTTATTTTTATTAGAGATTTATAGTTATACATAGTAGTCAGGTTCATCCCAACAAACTCATAAATGCATAAAAATTGATTTTAGTTCATGATCTCCCACCTAGGTAATTGTTATTTTGAACTTTATTATCACTTTCTTATGATAGTTTCATTATCTTTCTGCATATATAAGAATTCCCAAATAACACTGTCAAGTTTTGTATGATTTTGATATTTATGTAGTCTCAAACTGCATGTTGACTTCTGAGAATTTCATGCTATAGGTTTGAGATTCATCCAAATTGGTATATAGTATTTTAATTTTTGCTGCAATATACTGTTCCTTTATGTGAATATACTATAATTTGCCAACTTTACCATCAATGAACATTTGCTATTTCTACCTTTTGATGATACTGCTATATAATTTCCTTGTGCATGTGTCCATAAGTTTTTCTAGGATAGATACCTGGGAGAAAAAAAAATGGTGACAAGGGATTATATTCAACTTGAAAAAGTAATGTCATATTGTATTCTAAAATTGTTATAGTACAAGTGTATTTTTTTTTAGTTTTGTTGCTTCATATCCTCATGAAATACTTCTTAATTTTTGCCATTCTGACAAGTGTAAAACAATGTTGTATTTACAGTGTCTGATTAGTAATGGGGTTGAACATCTTTTCATATGACTATTGCTTATTCATTTTTCCTTTCTTTGAAATACCTGTTCATGCTTTTTGCCCATATTTGAATTGTTTCTTCTTCTTTATTAATTTGTAAAATTTCTTTGTATGTTCTTTTGCCAATTGTGTTACAAACATCATAATGGAAAAGATTGATAAATTGAATTTTTTGGTGTACATAATCTTTATTTACTTGTTCTAATTAGTTATACATGACAGTAGAATGCATTTTGACACATCATACATAAATAGAGTATAACTTGTCATTTGCCTGGTTGTACATGATGTAGAGTTACACAGGTCATGAAATCATATAGGCACATAGAGTGAAAATGTCCCATTTATTCTACACCTATCATTCCTACCCCCATGCCCCTCCTCTTCTTTCTTCCCCTCTGTCTAGTCCAAAATATCTCTATCCCCCTCCCCTTATTGTGAATTAGCATCCACATATCAGAGAAAACATTCAGGCTTTGGTTGTTTGGGATTGGCTTATTTTGCTTATTATAATATTCTTCAGTTCCATCCATTTACTGGCAAATGCCATAATTTCATTCTTCTTTAAGGCTGAGTAATATTCCATTGTGCATATATCAATCTTCTTTATCCATTAATCTGTTGAAGGGTACCTAGGTTGGTTCCATAGTTTAGCTATTGTGAATTGAATTGCTATAAATATTGATGAAGCTGTGTCACTATAGTATGCTGATTTTAAGTCCTTTGGGTACAAACTGAGGAGTGGGATAGATGGGTCAAATAGAATAGTTCCATTCCAAGTTTTCCAAGCAATCTCCATACTGCTTTCCACAGTGGTTGCACCAATTTGCAGTCCCATCAGCAATGTATGAGTGTGCCTTTTCCCCACATCCTTGCCAACACTCATTGCTTGTATTGTTGATAATTGCCATTCTGACTGGAGTGAGCTAGAATCTCAATGTAGTTTTGATTTGCATTTCTCTGATTGCTAGAGATGTCAAACATTTTTTCATATATTTCTTGATTTATTGTATTACTTCTTCTGTGAAGTGTCTGTTCAGTTCCTTTGCCCATTTATTCATTGTTTTTTTTTTCTTTTTTTTTTTGGTATTAAAATTTTTTGAGTTCTTTATATATCCTGGAGATTAATGCTCTATTTGAGGAGCATGTGGTAAAGATTTTCTCCCATTCTGTAGGTTCTCTCTTCACAGTGATTGTCTCCTTTGCTGTGAAGAAGCTTTTTAGTTTGATTTCATCCTATTTATGCTTTATTTATTTATTTATTTTTTAGTGTTTTGTAAGATTTTTTTTCAAATTTATTTTTTATTCTAAGTTATTAGAAATGACAGCAGAATGTATTACATTTCATATTATACTCATAGAGCACATTTTTACATATCTCTGGTTGTATGCAAAGTATACTCACACCATTCATGACTTCATACATGCACTTAGGGTAATGATATCCATCTCATTCTACCATCTTTTATTTTTCTTCACCCTTTTGCCCCCTCCCATCCCCTCCCTCCCCATTGGCCATTCTAGTGTTCCTCTAATCCTCCTATGCTCCTCATCCCAACCCTGTAAGCTGCCTGGTACCGAAAACCGGGAGGAAAAACTCTCGGAGGCAGAGTTAAGCTTTTACTACTTTTACTTCTACTTTCTTAGAGCTTAGAGAGGGAAAGAAAGATTTTTAGAGAGAAAGATTAAAGCGAGCTTTTCTTCTTGTCTTCTTAGCTTAGAGTCTTAGAGAGAAAGAAAGATAGAGCTTAGCTTAGAGAAAGATTAGAGCTTCTTTCTTCTCTCTTCTTTCTTCCTTCTTCTTTCTTCTGTCTTCTGTCTTCCTCAGGAGCCTCGGCCTAACTCTGACCAGTCATTACTTCTTCTATCTGGTTTCTCTTCTGTAACCGCTCCT
The DNA here is from genome assembly GCA_025594165.1 of Tamias sibiricus. Taxonomy (NCBI): domain Eukaryota; kingdom Metazoa; phylum Chordata; class Mammalia; order Rodentia; family Sciuridae; genus Tamias; species Tamias sibiricus. The sequence continues at coordinate 18,157,452 of CM046667.1, read as the reverse complement.
CCTACGTTCTGGCCGCTCTGATTCTTCTGACCGACGGGAGTGACTGCCCGGCTGACTGAATTCTCCGTTCTCCTAACTCGGACCGCTTTCACCCGGTTATATACCTTCAGGTTTGCGGGTGCCTACAGGTGCGTCACATACATATCAGGTGGAACTTATGGCTTCCAGCTAGCTACAACAGCCCTTCCTAATTAGGGCTCCTTCACAACCCCACTGTGAATCGGCCTCCTTATAACAGAAAAAACCTTTGGCATTTGGCTTTTTGGGATTGGCTAGCTTCACTTAGCATTATATTCTCCAATTTCATCCATTTACCTGCAAATGTCATGATTTTATTCTCTCTTATTGCTGAGTAATACTCCATTGTGTATATATACCAAATTTTCCTTATCCATTCATCTACTGAAGGGCATCTAGGTTGGTTCCACAGTGTAGCTATTGTGAATTGTGCTGCTATAAACATTGATGTGACTGTGACCCTGTAGTATGCTGTTTTTAAGTCGTTTGGGTATAGACCGAGGAGTGGGCTAGCTGGGTCATAAGGTGGTTCCATTCCAAGTTTTCCAAGGAATCTCCATACTGCTTTCCATATTGGCTGCACCATTTTGCAGTCCCACCAACAATATATGAGTGTTCCTTTTCCTCCACATCCTTGCCAACATTTATTGTTGTTTGTGTTCTTAATAGCTGCCATTCTGACTGGAGTGAGATGAAATCTTATAGTGGTTTTGATTTGCATTTCTCTAATTGCCAGAGATGTTGAACATTTTTTCAAGTGTTTGTTGATTGATTTTATAGCTTCTTCTGAGAAGTGTCTGTTCAAGTCCTTGGCCCATTTATTGATTGGGTTATTTGTTTGTTTTGGTATTAAGATTTTTAAGTTCTTTATATATTCTAGAAATTAGTGCTCTATCTGATGTGCGTGTGGTAAAGATTTGTTCCCAATTAGTAGGCTCTCTATTCACCTCACTGATTGTTTCTTTTGCTGAGAAGAAGCTTTGTAATTTGAACCTATACCATTTATTGATTCTTGATATTAATTCTTGTGCTACAGGAGTCTTATTAAGGAACTTGGGGCCTAATCCAACATGTTGAAGATTAGAGCTTACTTTTTATTCTATTGGGTGTAGTGTCTTTGGTCTAATTCCTAGATCCTTGATCCACTTTGAGTTGAATTTTGTGCATGGTGAGAGAGAGAGGTCTTGCACTTTAGGAGTGTTTTTAAGGAAGTCAGTTCCTAAGATGACATGGTGGAGATTTGGTCCTACTTTTTCTTCTATTAGGCACAGGGTCTCTGGGCTAGTGCCTAAGTCTTTGATCCACGTTGAGTTGATTTTTGTGCAGGGTGAGAGATAACGGTTTACAAATTGAACTTTTTTTAAAATTAAAAATCTTTTGTTATGAAAGCACAACCTTAAGAGAGTGACAAGGCAAGACACATAAGATAATGTTTCCAATATACTTATTGAACAAAGGACAGCAATAGAAAGGCAACAGTCATATATTTTCTCTCATATGTCTAAGCTAGAGGAAAAAAAAGGAGATAAAAATAGAAAAGAGACCATCAGAGTAGAGGAAGGGGATTATAGGAAGGAGGAGAGAAGGGCAAGGGAAGAAACTGATGGTTGAAATTGATCAAATTATGTTATGTGCATGTATGAGTGTCACAGTGAATCTTACTACTATGTGTAGTTGTTATGCACCAAATAACATTTTTGAAAAACTTAAGGCAGTGAGAAAAATACAAACATCCCAATTTTTAAAAGTGGACAAAAGACTCGAATAGGCACTTCATAAAGGAGGCTCTCTGTTGCCAATAAATATAATAGGGTGCCCATGAGGAAATTTGAGACATCAGGAGAAGCCACTATACACTCCTTAAGTCCTAGCACTAGGAAAACTGACCATGCTAAATGCTGGCAATGATGTAGAGTACCAAGAACTCTTATTCTCTGCTGGTGGTAAAATGGTTGGAAATTGGAGCAATCATATTGGAAAATTTGTAATCTACTAAAAACTGAATTCAGACATAGCTATAATACTTGATGCCATTCCCACGTATGTACCCAGCATAAGTAACTATTAAATATTAATAACAGCACTTACTAATCAAACACTAAAATGGCCTAAATATCTATCAAGAGGTGTATATTCATGCCAAAAAATAGATAAATCTCACAAATATGGTGGAGTGAAAGGTGCTGGATACAAAAGAGAACACACCATATTATTCTGTTTATACTTGTGCATGATGAATAAGTAAATAAATAATAAAAAAATTAAAAAAAAATAGAAAAAAAAAACAATTGGTGGTTATGGAAGTAAGGATAGATGGTTACCTTTGGGGAAGATGATGACTTGGAGTCGACTGCCAGAGGCCTTTGGGACTAATATTTTTTTTCTTTTGGTACCAGGGATTGACCCAGGTGTACTTAGCCACTGAGCCACATCCCCAGCCCATTTTTATTTTTTATTTTGAGACAGGGTCTTGCTAAGTTGCTTAGAGCCTCACTAAGTTTCTGAAACTGGTCTTGAACTTGTGATCCTCCTGCCCCAGCCTCCTAGCTGCTGGGATTACAGGCATGCACCATCGCACCTGGCTCTCCTAACTTTTTAAAAAATATTTTGAGATTTTTATACTTAAAGCTATAACACACATTTAGAATTAAAAAATATAGTGTGAGATAGAGTTATAATTTTTTTTTCAAGTGAAAAACTATTTATTTAAAACTTAATTGCAATAGCACTCTTACAAGTTTCTATATTTAGTTGAATCTATGTCTGAAGTCTCCATTGTTCATTCTACCATCTATTTGTCTCTTCCTACATAGATAATGAGTAACAGATTTTACAGTTAAGTCTTAATATCTGGAAAGATAAATTGCCTTTTCATATTTTTCTTTATTTTTTTCCTTGGCTGGTTTTCTTTCTTTCTTTCTTTTTCTGGTACTGGGGATCAATCCCAGGGCCTCACACATGCTAGACAAATGTTCTACCACTGAGCTACCCCCAATCCCTTGGTATTTTCTTACATTTGTACTTTCATATGAACTTTAAAATTGTTTCACCAGTTTAAAAAAAACCCATTTCATGCTGATTATAATGGCATTTATATATTTGGTTTAGAAGAATTGACAATTGTCTTCCCTTCCAGAAATATATTTTAACTTCATTATTTGGGTTACCTTTTCTTTCCATGATTATAGATAATCTAAACTTGACCACAATTATTTTCAGTGTTTATATCTCTTATTTAAATATCTGAAAGTAATATTCATTTTACATTATGTGATTTAACAAGCAAATACTGTTCATTTAATCACTTAATATTCTAAACATTTCCAACATTTTAAGTGTATCATTTTAAATATGGAAATTCTTCTTGCTCTGTGATTACTGAAAACCTCTGATTCAAGATTAGGTTGGAGAGAAGGAAATGTACTAAAATTAGATTAATCAATTTTATGTAACTTAACAGACACTCATGTATAACTTTTGAATTGGTTATGCACAGTGTCTGCTATGTGGATGCCATTTTCCAGTTTTGATCTTTTCATGTAGCAAAGAAACAGGGGAGCATGTTTGGGATTTGAATCAGATTATGTCCATATTTTATAAGTGAATCTTCTAGAATTATTCAACAATCAGTAATGAAATTGCTTGGACTTCTAACATTGTTCCCCTACCACCACCCTCAACCACCACCTTGTTGCTTTCAGAGGAAAGAGGCCACTTTTAAATCAAATAGTCAAAGTTCTGGTGAATGTGGATGATCAAAATGATCAACATCAGTATTTATTTTCCTTTCATGTTTTAGTGAGATTTTTGTCTGGCAGGGTAATATGATAAATATATCCTCAATTTATTGCTTGAGTTTCCCTACAGAAGTGATTTTGTAAACACTCAGGCACAGGGTGCTCCAAGATGGTTAAGGTTGGGGGTGAGTGGAAGGGAAGATGAGAGTTGATTAGTTCTATTTCCAGTCAAGGCCAAGTATCAGCTCTTTTACGTTGTTCTAACATTTCCCCTCTCCTGCCAAGGACAAATCATTTTATAATTTTTATTCTTTGGTACTGGGGATTGAACCCATGGCTTTGCACATGCCAGGCAAGTGCTCTACCACTGAACTGCATCCCCAGCCCAAATGTTTTTTTTTTTTTTTTTTTTTTTTGAGAAGATTGTAGCCAAACTAGAAAGTGCAAAGCTGTAAAAAGGAAATATTTTAGGAAAACATTTTTCTTGATCCCTTTATCTAAAATGAAGCCAGCATGAGAATGTGAGGGAAAAATCTAAATATGGTACATTTGGGAGAAAGTGATGACATGATTAACTTGTGCATTTTAATTTAAGTCTATTCTGGGCACATGAGAGTGGGTCACCTTTGTAGCAGTGCAACATACCCCGGACTATACATTAGAATCATCTGGGGTGATATGGAAAATGTTAAGAGGTTCTTATATTAAGACCAGTTGATGATCTGGGATTGGACCTGGGGAAGGGCCATTTTGAAAGGCCAGTGATTCTCATGTGTAGTCAAGTTTGAGAATACTGCTTTGGGGAAATTACAAAGGGTCTTGGAGGGTCAGGCTTTCTTTAGCAATGTGTGAGACAAAAATCACAGGATGATTTGGCAGGGATTGTAAAATGACATGTTAATAGTAAGTGGGAGAGCCAGGCTTGGTGGCACATGCCTGTATTCCCAGCGGCTCAGGAGGCTGAGGCAGGAAGATTGAGAGTTCAAAGCCAGCCTCAGTAAAAAGCAAGGTGCTAAGCAACTCAGTGAGACCCTGTCTCTAAATAAAATACAAAAAAGGGCTGAGGATGTTGCTCAGTGGTCAAGTGCCCCTGAGTTCAATCCCCGATACCCCACACCCTTCCCCCAAAAAACAGTAAGTGGAAGATTTCTTTAAAAAAATAATTTAAACCATTTTCAGACAAAGTTATTAGAACAAATGAATTTACCAATGTTATAGGGTTAAAGGTCAGTATGAAAAGCTGTTCCTTTTAAAAAACTACTATATATAATTATTAGCACATATTAATTGCACAAATGGATGGAATTCACTGTGCTATGTCCATACATCCATACATTGTTCATTAATTGTGTCCAATACCCTGCTACTCTCAACCATCCCTAGTATCCTTTGCAGTCCCTAGAAGCCACTCTTAATTTCTTTATGTCCTCCTTCTTCTTCCCCTTCTCCAGGGAGACCCCTTTTTTGACTTACCTCATTGGGGAACAACTAGTGTCCTGCTAGTTAAGTTTGTAGGCCTATTTTTCTGATATGGTCTTTTCATACTGAAATATTTCCATCAACTGAAAAATAATGTCATTCTCTCACATTTGTCATTATTTGAAGTCATATCTCATAGAGCTATGCCTGCCAGTGGTTTTAAGGTGATTTCAACAAACACAATCTCAAAAATTGTGAATTTTAGGTCTTTTGTTCTTAAAATATACAAGACCATATTAATTGCTTTATGAAAAATGCTTTGAGTCTGAAAGTTATAATTTATATTGGAATGCAAGGTCATTAAACCTATTATTCATCCAATTGCTTCTAGAAGAGTTCTTTTTAATAATGCGCAGCTAAAGCCAGGATTAAACTCATGAGTTTGATTATTCATTATTATTACTTTTTAATTAACCAGTTATCATGCTGGCTATATTCTTGTCACTTTGTTCTGATGCTCCAATCAAAGGCATCAAAAATCATAATGAAATGAAAAGAGAGAAGAATGTTAAAAAACCATTTGGATCATACCAGGGTATTGACATATGCAATAAAATTAAGTCTTCAATCTGGCAATGTGCCTGCATGATGAATAAGTCATTCTTTCCTACAAGAAGTTGACTTACGGGCTGGGGTTGTGGCTCAGCGGTAGAGCGCTCGCCTAGCACGTGCGTAGCCCGTGTTCAATCCTCAGCACCACGTAAAAGTAAACGTATTGTGTACAACTAAAGCAAATAAGTAAATATTTTAAAAAAAAAGAAGTTGACTTACATGTCTAATTTAAAATAAGGAGAATGATGAATCAGTTAGAATTATTTTGGCTGTAATAGAAACTCCCAGAAGTTACACTTCTCACTTTGAAATCTAAAGGGACTCCATGAAGCACTTGGAGGCTCAGGCTACTTCTTGCTCTGCCATCCCTGAGTCTGACCCACATCTCAATGGTCCAAATGAAGCTAGAATTATCCCGTTAACATGTTAAGTATCAGGATGAAGGAAGAGGGAGTAAAGAGAAGGGGAAAAATGTGAACTCTTGCTATTAAGAAAGGTCTTTAATGAGACCTCTAGAGGAGATCATATTTATAGCCCATTGGCTTGAACTTAGTCACATGGCCAACTTAGATGAAGAGGAGGCTGGGAAATGTAGTCTTTACCTGTTGGCCATATCCCTAGCAGAAAACCAGGGATTATAAGAGGATGTGATTATAATGGATGTGAGGGAACAATTAACGGTCTATGCCTTAGTATATGATGCACAGTCAGTCTCTGGGGAATTACTTTTCTGAAGCTGAATTCTGTTCCACAAACTTATTTTCTATTGGTAATTCCTTCACACACACAATTACTATTTAATTACTTTTCAGAATTCCTTCTCTGTGTGTTTTTCTCCCCCTGAGACCACCATGGGATAAATAAATAGAACTCCGTAGAAATCAAATTTAATAGGGGGCATCCCGTAGAGAAAAGTATTTACTTTCTAATCCATCTGTTCTTCACATAGATGATTCATTTTGTTTTATGACATTTTTATGTAGACCCCTCTAGGATGAGATGGAAAAGGTGGTCACCCAGCAGAAAGATTTGAAAGATATAATTAAAGTCTTTCCTATAAAAAAAAAGACACATTTCCACAGCTTTTTCTATATATCACCTAAGATCCCACCACTAATAACACATTGCTTTTTAAATGCCAAGTGTCTTGGGGGAATTATACAGCATTAAACTCTTTTTAATATATTTATACCATAATATAAATTAGTTTGTTAGATACACACAAGTTAGTTGGAATAGGGACTTTGAGAGGTGAGACAAAAGGAAAATATTAATTAGGAACATGATAGGAAACCTGGGTGGAGCCATAAATATGCCCCACCTGTATCTCCTAGGTGCCCCTCATTTCAGTATCAACCATTTCTTTCTATTGAAATATCAGAACATTGGGTGGGTATGTTTACCAAAAGAATGGGAGATGGGACACAGTGAGAAACATAAACAATAAACCTCAAATATTACCACTTTAGGCTTCAGCTGAAAAAGAGACAATTTTTAAAATTTTACTTGGATGAAATCATCATTTTACCTTCTAACATTGATTATATCATTCATATAATTTCAAATAAGAGTAAATTGCTGTTATGATTTGGATACAGAGTGTCCCCCCAAAGTTCCTGTGTTAATGAAAGAATGTTTGGAGGTGGAATTATTATACTGTGAGATCTGTAACCTAATCAGCCTATCCTAGTTTGAATGGACTGACTGGGTGGTAACTATAGGCAAGTGGGGTATGGCTACAGGAGGCCAGTCACACAGGGTGTGCCTTAGAAGGTTTCATCTTCTTTGCAACCCCTTCCCCTTGCTTCCTGGCTACCCTGAACGGAGCAGCATTCCTCTACTATGCCCTCCCACCATGATGTTCTGCCTCATCTTGGGCCCAGAGCAATGGATTCAGCTGACTATGGACTAAACAACTCTGAAACCCTAAACCAAAATAAACTTTTACTCCTCTAAGTTGTTCTGGTTAGGTATTTTTTTACACTGATGAAAAGCTGATTAATACAATCACATTTTGAGATTTTGACAAAAAATAATCAAACAAATTAGGCTTCTGCACCCAATATCATTTTTATGGACATTTTCTTTCTTGCTAATGGATTTTTCCTTTACTTTTAGTGATTAATGGGAATTTGCTTATAAATCCAGATTGCCAATGATAAAGTTCATTGGGATAAGAATGCTGTTAAAATGGTGGGAAGAAGCATTGGAATTAAATGTCATCCCCACATCAGTAAACAGTGATGAATACCACTCATATTTCATTGACTTGCTTATTTTTGCCTTCTCTGCTTATGTTTACTAGGTTATAAGAATCCTTCTGAAATGGTTACTTGAGAACAGAAGAGGTCAAGCTAACATCTTGGGGGATTGGAGTGCAAATGGGTTGTGTTATGTCAGTTGGATAACATATAGAAGAACAACAACAGGGATTAATGCAGGAGATCAGTCTAGGCCAGGTGTAGGGTATTCATCATGGTGGAAGAAACTCATGCCCATCTACACCTTAAACCACTCACCATTTCTGTACCAACCAGTACCAATGGCTTCTTACTGGATGCAACTGAAACTCTGACTTAGGGCTTCTTCTGGATATAAGTGGGCTTGTGCTTTAGCCCTATGTAAGGTAGGGACTAAAGGCTCCTGGGAGCTACTCTCAACCAATGACAGAAGGCTTGGTGGATAAATATCTCAGCTTCCTCACCTCTTCAATGGCCTGTTCAACATCATCTCCCAAAGAACACCAGCAGGGTTGAGCCCCATTTGCCTATAGTGCTAACTTGTTGATGAATGCATTCTCTATTTCTTCCTCTTGTTTTCTATTTCATGTTCCCACTTCCCTACCAGAGCTTCCTGGAATCACCTCCCAAATTAGCTACTTGCATCTAAAACACTACCTCAGTGCCTGCTGCTTGGGGAATCTTACCTGAGGGTTAGGGTTAGGGTTAGGGCATAGGAAATAAAAGTAATAGAAAACATAACAGTGGTAGAAACTGGACTTCAGTATGTAGAAATCAGGTGTGTTTTACGTAACTTAGTTCTCAAAAACTTTGTAAAGGATTGTGAGAACAGTACTATGTTCAGAAATGATCCTACTTAGATGAACTGAGACAATTCCATGCATCAAAATTTTATGCTTGAAATAGTCACTGAAACATGCTTTTCTGTACATGAAAGAGAAAGATAGAGGGAGAGAAAGAGAGAAACATTATATGAATAAATGATAATTTGGAGTTAGGGACTGGGGGGATTATCCATTCTGGATGAAGAGGAGACACTCAGGTGTGAAAGAGAGAAAGAGATGGGAGAGGCCCTCACACTCTCACATGTGACCTCTCCCTGAAAGTTCTTAGACCTTGTAAATGTTATATTAAAACTTAAGGGTTGGGGCTGTGGCTCAGTGGCAGAGTGCTTGCCCCATACATATGTGGCACTGGGTTTGATCCTCAGCACCATGTAAACATAAATAAATGAAAAAAAGATATTGTGTCCATGTATAACTAAAATATATTTAAAAAAACTCAAAACATGCTCAGTGTGAGTGAGTTCCTTGTGGGAAGTGGTGAGTAAATTAATTTTTGCATCTGGAGGGACTTGGGACAGATAAGAAATGGAATAGGTGAACATCACAGCCTGAGTACCAGCAGGGCAACTCTGGGAGGAAGCAGAGAGGACAGAGATAATTTAGAGCTTGTACAAGTCATGGCATTGGCTGGGGTCTGTGTCCCTTTCTCTCTGGCCTCCTAGGTACCAAGAAGTCATGGCTTGCCTCTCTGAGACAGGCTGAACATCAGAAAAAGGAATCTACGAGGAGGCAGGAGTTCCTTCAGAATGCCTTTAAAATTTTCTTTTGAAGCCGGGGCGCGGTGGTGCACGCCTGTAATCCCAGCTCTTGGGAGGCGGAGGCAGGAGGATGGTGAGTTCAAACCCAGCCTCAGCAATGACGAGGCACTTAGCAACTCGGTGAGACCCTGTCTCTAATAAAATACAAAAAAGGGCTGGGGATGTGGCCCAGTGGTTGAGTGCCTCGGAGTTCAATCCCCGGTACAAAAAAAAAAAAAAAAAAAAAAATTTCTTTTGAGTTAGTCAAATGTTGCTCCTTTCTAGAACACATAATTGATTTAAATGGTTTTTGGATGTTCTCTGGTTTGATTTACAATTGTGAAAGGAATCTGAAATTGTGTAGCAGTTGGGTACTTCAAAATTTTTCTTGGAAAATTCTAAGAAAATAGGCAAAAGATTTTAGATGACTTGGGGTTCTGTCTTCAGTATCTCATCCAATAATTACCCTAATTCTATCTTCTGTATTATATTTTGTTGTTTTTTGGTGGTGCTGGGGATTGATCTCAGGGCCTTGTGTATGCTAGGCAAGTGCTCTACCACTGAGCTACATCCCCAGTCCCCTGTATAATTATTTCATTTGTGTGTTTTTTTAATGGGCCCTTGCTATGTTGCCTAAGCTGTTCTTGAACTTGTGGGCTCAAGTGATCCTTCTATCTCAGCCTCCCAAGAAGCTGGAAATACAAATGTGCACCAATCCACTTGGCTCTTCCTGTATAATTGTTAAATATTTTCTTCATGTGTCTGAAATTCATGGGTCATATTCATTTCTTCTACATTTTGCATAGTTAAGCCTTCTTTTCAGCCTGAAGAGTCTTTCTTTTCCTTTCTTATTTTTAATTTTCCAAAAGCCTTTTTAAAACCCAGGGACTTACAGGCTGGGGGTGTAGCTTAGCACTTGCTTAGCATGTGCAAAGCCCTGGATCTGATTCCCAGTACCACTACACAAACAAATTCAAAAGATTTCATGGTGTTCTTTGCTGATATTGTTTTTACTTGATTTGATTCTCTAATCCTGAAAAGAGCATTTCTGCCCCCAAATTTGGAGATTTCTTGCTGTTGCATTATTTCAGGTTTTTACCTGCCATAGGGCAGGGAAGTTCTAGGTCCTTCAATATGGCAACATGTTTGGAGAGAGCAGGCCTCCTCTCAATTCTGAGTTGCAGGTTCCTCCAGAGCTTGAACTGGGATATATAAGAAAAGAAAAAAAACCTAGGAAACTCCCATCTAGTCTGTCACTCAAGACCTGAGTTCCATATCCAGCCTGCCTGTTTTGTCCTTTATCTACTATGGTGGATAGAGTCACGCCCCTCCTCAGAGGTGACTGTGTCCCAATACCTGGTATCTGTAAATTTTGTGAACGTATATGGCAGAAAGAACTTTTAAACCTAATCAGGTTTAAAAATCTTGAGATGGGGACTTTATTCTAAACTATCTGGGTGGGCCCAATATAATTACAAGAGCCCTTATAAGAGAGAGGCAGGCCAGAGAAGATGTGACATTAGGAACAGAAGTCAGAGTGATGTGAGGAAGGTGCCACAAACTGAGGTTTAGTGAAAGATCACCTGGATGGAAGGAGCTAGGGTGGAAGGTAGAGCCAAAGCCTTTCCCTAGGCTCACAATGTTTAGCCCACAGAAGGGGCTAAATGAACATGGTGTTTCATCAAACTTAATGGTTCACAACCAGCTGTTTGAAAATGCACAGATGTTACAGAGATTGAGGAGGAATATTATTTAAGTAAGCAAAAAGGCTTGAAGGGAGCAAAGCCAGTCAGGCAATCATGGTAAACAAATGGCTCTTCCAACATGGCTCCCTGACTTCAGACCCTGCCCAGTGAGCTGTTGTCAATTCTATGGAGTGAAGACACAAAGATGGCTGGGCGCAGTGGCGCACACCTATAATCCCAGCAGCTCAGGAGGCTGAAACAGGAGTATTTTGAGTTCAAAGCCAGTCTCAGTAAAGGCGAGACGCTAAGCAACTCAGTGAGACCCTGTCTCTAATAAAATACAAAACAGGGCTGGGGATGCGGCTCAGTGGTTGAGTGTCCCTGAGTTCAGTCCCTGGTAACCCCCACCCGCAAAAACAAAAACAAAAACAAAAACAAACAAACAAACAAAAAAAAAAACCCCCACAAAAGATGGAAACTGGCTTGGCAATGGCAGGCAGCCCTTTCCACATTCTGTGGTGTGTGTCTTTGTGTGTGTATGCACTCACAGAATTTATCTTGGGGAGAGATTACTTATGTTTGGGAAAACATTTTGAAGGGCTTTTTGGTTATGGAAATGAAGGATCCAGAGCTGAGTCTGTCAAGAAAAAGGAGAATTAAATTCCTCCTTAGAAGTTGGTCTCATTAAGGAAAGAGGCATGTCCATATGTCATAAAACAATGTCCATGAAAAACAATTTTTTTTGTGTGTGTGAAAGAATTTTTTGCGTGTGAGCCTGGAAACATGAGTTCTTAGGAGGCTGAAACTAGGGATGGGAGGAGATGGGATGTTGAGGTGGCAGAAGCATGAAGGCAGTTCAGAATGACAACCAGAACATAAACATAATCCCTGAGAGTATTCTGAAATATTCTGGAGATACCTGAACCTCCACCAATGGACAAGTGATAAATTACCTGACCCAACATGTCTTCTATATAAAGATAAAAGAGAAATAATAAAGGCAAAGTTGTGGCAGTATCTACGTCAGCACTACTGAGAAGAAATATACTTGGGCCACTTATGTCTTTAAATTTTTTTTCTATTAGTCACATTAAAAAAGTAAAAAGAGAGCTGGGGATGTAACTTGGCAATGGAGTGCTTGCCTAGCATGTGAGAGGCCCTGGGTTCAATCCCGGCCTCCCCCCAAAACAAGTTAAAAAAAAGTATATTTTTTTTTGAAATTTATTTCATTTGACTCAAGATATCCAAATTATTATTATTCAATATTTAATCAACATAAAATATTACAAATGAGATAATTTACATTTTTCACATTAAATTTTTGGAAATGTGATGTACATTTTCCATTTAAAGCACATTTCAGCTCAGACTGACCCACTTAAAATGCTCAATATCTCCATGTGTGGCTACCATGTTGGAGAGTATGGTATAATTCTATATGCTCTGGTTACTAAAATAATTCCAAAGCTTTTTGTTAAAAAGAAAAAACCAACCAGAACTTTGCCGTAAAAGCCTGCTTATCTCACTGACTACATTTCTCTTTGCCATAACAAACAAAAATGAAAATCAATTATAGCATGCACAGCCTCTTTATTTTGGAAGACCATCTATACAAAAGGCTCATGAACTGCTTATGGGCAAGAGTGAGTTCTGAGTAGGTGGACAGAATTAAGCCCAGAGGGAGATGAAAAATAGATTGGAGTTATCACTGATGAATCAAAAAAAAATAAAAATATTACAGCTATGTCAGTATAATGACTATTTAGGTGATAAATCTCTGCAGGAGCTGGCTTAAAAATTCAACTACTGCTTAATTCATTTTCAGGATTCCTCTGAAAAATATTCTATGCTGTAAGAAATGAGGTATTTGTTTATTGGAAGGAAAGGAAATGGCTCTTTTTTCATTGTTTAGAATGGCTATATTTGACTCATCAACATTTTTGTCTCTGCTGCTCATATAAGCCCCAAATTCCAGCCACACCATCTAGGAGTTTGAATAGGTCAACTCACAAATCTTGTGTATTTCAAAACCCACACAAGTCAGGTGAATATTCTAATAGGAACACTATTTCTGTTTAAAAGCTGATATAGCTGTGCCATGTGACAACTGGATAGACTCAATATGAAATTCACTTGGTCATGCAGCTTTGGAATTATGGGATTCTGGAATTTTCAAAGTTACGAATTATCCCCACATTTTGCATATAAAGTAAGACTGTGTTAATCTTCTCATACAAAATGACAAACATAAGTTGGCAGAAAATGAGCACATGCTGAAATTCCTGGGCTCAGCCTACATGTCCTGCATGCTGTTGAAACTCTCATGTCTTGATTCTTTCCAGATGGTCTTAGGAGTCTCAAGGAGTAACTCAGAAAGTTTCCATGAACTAGCTCCTTTGGCCAACCTGTGGAACCCACATGTATCTCCTCTCTTGCTCAAGAACTCTATGGGGAAATCTCTTCATACTGTTAATGCTCAAAATGGCAGCCAGTTTACTGTTGGTGGCTTTCAAAAATGAAGCCAGAGCTGATGTTTGTCTTGAAGCTGCCCAGGTCCCATGCTGAGGGACAAGGATTGCTTGTCCCTTTGCTGTAAGATTCGTGGGTCCTGTTGCACGTGAATGAAACTGCCAAAATTGACACCTGGCATTTCAGCTCTTATGGGTTTTGCTTGCTTCTTTCTTTTAGCCCCTTGGTTCTGGGACTTCACCATAAATCCAGATGATCTGAAGACATATCTCCTGCTCTTGTTCACTGATAGTGCTCAATTTTTTCTTTATGAGCCTCTTTCTCAAGGTACTTTTTAATAAATTCCTGAGGACTCCCTGTTCCACCTCCCAAGCCCTTGAATGTACTTGATTTCTGGGATGAATATAATTTAGGTTTAAGCTGAATTCCTTGCTCTGCTTAAGGAGAATATTCTAAATTATATTTTCCCTTCCTTTTCATTCTCCTTAGTAGAGTGCTAAGTTATCCAGTGAGTAGCATCTCTTTCAATTTAAATTTAATAATCAGAAGAAAGTCTGGCACACAATAGGTATTCAATGAATATTTGTTGAGTGAATGAGAGCTTTTATTTGCAAGATTTTGAGAACAAGACTGAGTCTTTTTTTTGTGGTGTGCTCATCAAGGTCAATTTCAATCTTTATTCAGAGCACCTGTTCCTTTTAGTATTAGTGTCAGGTGTCTGTGTAGAGGCATGGGCGTGGACTTTTTCTTCATAGCATTGTAGCCAATGGGCTTGAGGGAGAAAAATAAGAGAACTCAGAAAACCACATTGCTTATGCATCCTTTTTATTCTTTTTTTTGGGGTGGTGGTGGTGGAGGGAGCGTTCCTGCCTGAATTAATTTTATTTGAAATACAAGCATAGGGAAGAACTGCAGTAAGTCATTTCAGAAAGTTTATGTGGACTTTTCATGTTGGGGTGAGGGGAAGAGGATGAGTGTTTCCTTGAAGAAAACAAAACAGCATTGTATACAATGAAACAAATCATTTTGGATAAAATGAAAGAATGATTGTGCTTTCAATCAGAGGAGATATTCAACATATTTAATAAAGTAGCCTTCCCTTACCCAGGGGGGATGTTCCAAGACCCCTAGTGGTTGCCTGAAATGACAGATAGTTCCCTATATATGCTGTTTTTTCCTGTATGTACATACGTATGATAAAGTTTAATTTATAAATTAAGCACAGTAAGAGATTAAAAATGCTAATAATAAAATAGAACAATTATAACAATATACTATAATAAAGTTATGTTCATATGGTCTGTCTCAAAATGTCTTATTGTACTCGCCCTTCTTTTGTGAAAATGTGAGATGATACAATGCCTATGTGATGAGATGAGATGAGGTGAATGACACAGGCATCATGATGTCATGTTAGACTGCTTTGACCTTACTTGAACACAAGCACTGCACCATGTTACTGTGATAGTGGATCTCATAACCAAGATGGCTACTAAGTGATTAATGGGCTGGTAGTGCATATAGCTGGAAAAAGGGATGATTAATGTCCTGGGTTGGATGGAAGAGGATGGTGCAAGATTTCATCAGGCTATTCATAATGGCATACAATTTATAACTTATGAATAGTTTATTCTGTAATTTTCCATTTAATATTTTTTGAATCATGATTTACTATAGTTAACTGAAACTTCAGAAATCAAAACTATGAATGGGGACTACTGTAATCTTTTTGCTCTCCTGTGAAAGATGTAATTTCCACAGATGACCATGCCACTCCAAGGGAGTACGAGCTTGCAATGATGGGCCATGGCCTTGGAGACAGGTGGGTACTGGGCATTTGTTCAATGGCTGTCAACATTGCCCACTGGAGTGACATCTCCCCAGCTGGGGACTGACACTTCTCTGTCTTGGAGGATACATAAAGATTGGTGCTGGTGTTTGGGAGTTGTGGTGGGCTAGTTGGAAGGCCAGTGGGCACTGAGTGCCCAGGCAACACCTACTTGGGAGTCTTCAGAGCTGGGATGGTCAGGCCAGTATAATAGGCAGCACTCAAGGGGCATGGGGCAGCAGTTATTTAACAGTTGGGATGAGAAAAATTCTACATTTAACAAGTTTATTTTGACATCTTCCCAGTTAAACTGGTTGTTTGGTGGGACTCCTCATTTCTGTAGAGAGCTAACAATTAGAACAAAGAGACATTGATAAATAGAAGGACAAGGGGATTAGAGGTCAGGGGACAATACATAGAGTTAGGTACAAAGGTAGAGCTCCAAAATATTTCCTATAGGTGACAGCTTATCCCAGTGCTTCTCATAACCTCACCCCCCTTCAATTAGTTTGGTTTCTCTTTTTTTTTTTTTTATTGTGGACATTTTGACATATATCCTCACTCTCAAATTCCTTTGCTTCTACAGAAGATTTAAACTCCCTTCCAGGGAGCAAATACGCCCACTAACCAAGATAAATTATAGTTGTAAGCAGAAGTATGAGTCATTTAATGTTAGCCTTCAAGGGAGGTGTCCATGAAAAATTGTCTGCAAAATTAATTTATGTAAAGGGATAAATTTCTTTCAGCTGATTATGTTTTCAGAGTTAACACTTTGGAAAACAAGACCATGATTCTGCAAGTGCTCAGTAGAATATATTTTGCTCCAAACAAAATGTACTGCTGTAAAAGAGTTCCTGGTTTCAGACAGGCAATGAAAAGTAGTGCTTCTTATCATACATCATGAAAATTGGCTAATGGACATAGTAGAATAGATTTGGATTTGAACTCTCCCAAGACTTATTCTTTAACATAGAATTGTCTGCCTCTTGAGATTTCTACCAAATGGGCAATTATTTATGTTGGCAAGACAACACAGTTCAACTAAGCTCCAAGATTCATGTCACAGGGTGAGACACACAAAAAGAGCATTAGACTGACAGCCACAACCTCTTAATCCAGCTTGGCGACAAGGTAACTATGGATGTGTGGTCTTTGTGTTTCAGGAAAAATCAAAGTGACCTTGTACACCTACTACTCTTACTTTCTTGACCTGCCTGGGCTTTTCTGACTTATTTGGCACAGGATTTCCAAGTTAAAAGTCTGCAAAATATTTGAGATAGAAAATCACTACCTGTGTGTGCTTCAGTGTTGATAGTAGAGATTAGTATGTCTCAAACATGTCAGCTTTTTCAAATGACTTTCTCCTTTCAGTATTTGCAGAGACACCAGGAGGGTGGTAGGGAATCATAAACCAATGGATATGAATCTCAATGTCCATTGATTGAAATATTATGGTTCCCAAATACCATGGCTGCAAGATCTTTCACTGCCCACTATAGAGTCAGCCAGACAACCTTCCCTGAATTAATTCGATCTTGATAAAGCTAATTAGTAATCTGTAACTCAAAATCAAGAACTATAGCAATAGAAAATCTCACCAACTCCAAGACACTTTGATAATACACCAAAACAAAGTATCCTTCTTCAAAATTAGGGGAATGTCATCAGCACATACAAACATGCAGAGGGATTTGCTCTGTTCTTGGGGCTGGGGACAAGACCTGTACAGAGGTTTCAAGTTCCCATGAGTCTCAGGTAAAGGATGAATTTTAGCGTATGAGCACCAGATTTTAGTAACCTTATTAAGGTCATAAGTAAACAAATAGCTTTTTATTTAAATGAAGAAATGATGCCTTTGAAGTCACTCTTTTTTCCATTAAACCTGAAGAAATGGTTGCAATTCTTTATTTCTTTTTAATTTTTAGTTTTTGAAATGGTTGCATCTCTATAGAAGAACTTTCCTCATTCCTAAGAGTAGTAGCAAACTTTTTCTGAGACCTTCCTTCCTTCCATCTTTCCTTCCTTTTCCTTCCTTCCTTCCTTCCTTCCTTCCTTCCTTCCTTCCTTCCTCCCTTCCTCCCTTTCTTTCCCAGGGATTGATCCCAAGGGTACTTAACCACTGAGCTACATCTCAACCCTTTTTATTTATTTGTTTATTTTTATTTTAAGTTGCTTACGTCCTGCTAAGTTGCTGAAGCTGACTTTGAACTTGTGATCCTCCTGACTCAGCCTCCTGAGCTGTTGGGACTACAGGCATGTGCCACTATGCTCAGCTTTTGAGTGTTTCTTATGTGCTAGATTCAGGAAAGACCCCTTGACATGTACTACCTCATCTGCTTCTCACAACCGCCCTGTTAGGTGCACAACACTAGTATTTCCATTTTAGAAACGTGGAAACTGATACTTAGCAGTGTTCAAAAACTTGTCCCATGAAAACACATCCGGGAGGGAAGCTACATCAGGCAGCCTGTCTCCTGAGCTCATGCTCTTAACTTCTGTGTAGTACTGCTTTCAGGGGTTCCTAGATCAGACTTTACTTTTCAAGATCAAATTCCAACAGGCTTTGCCTATTTTCCACATTAGTAATCCTTTCTATGGTCGTAAGGCCTCCTGGAAATGATCTTTGTAATGCACATGCTTCATCATCTGTCCTTTGAGCACAATCTCCTGGCTTTCCTATTCTTACACTTTC
The DNA here is from genome assembly GCA_025594165.1 of Tamias sibiricus. Lineage (NCBI taxonomy): Eukaryota > Metazoa > Chordata > Mammalia > Rodentia > Sciuridae > Tamias > Tamias sibiricus. The sequence goes on along the minus strand of CM046667.1, from coordinate 18,139,170 downwards.
ATTTCTAGAACACCTACTCTACTACCTTATTGGCTCCATTCCTTTGCCCCTCTCTTTCTCCTAGGCTTTTAGCCCCTTCCTGGGCTCCCTTTCATTTCCGGTGGAGATTTCATAATACATAACTTCAACATCCTCCTGCCACTATCCTCCAGTCCTCTTCCCTTTCCATCTTGCCTATCCTACAAAGTCCAGACTAGGTTAAATACAACCCTTGCTCTTGCCATCTTTCCATGCAGGTTGTTGAAGCCTGCTGAAGAAAATCATCCAGCTCTGAAGATTTGCACCATAAAGGGACCAGCAACAAGGCAGAGTGAGCCAATGTGGCCCCAACATCTGCCCCATTTGAGCATTGGTTTAAATGGAAATAAGAAAAAGAAGTCATAAGAAAGAGGAGACTGGGGGTGGCTCAGTGGTAGAGTGCTTGCCTAGTATGCATGAGGCACTGGGTTCGATCCTCAGGACCACATAAATGTAAAATAAAGATATTGTGTCCATGTAAAACTAAAAAATAAGTATTAAAAAAAAGAAAGAGGAGATGCATAGCACCTAAGCTGATTTTCTGGTGGCCCAAAGAACCATATGTAAACATCAGGTATGGGGACTACCTGTAACACGGAGTATGGATGGGTAGATTCTTTGTCTCATGAATTTGAAGAATAAAATCCACAAACACAAGGGTGAGGGCAAAGTAATGGGATTTATTAGAATAATAGAAATAGCAGAGCTCCTGAAGAGAGAGGGGTCCCAAGAGGGGGGTGCCAATGGGTGTCTGTTGTTTAGGGGTTTTTATGGACTTGATCTGTTCCTATAGGTGACTGGTGGGATGACATATACATATAGGATTCAGAAAGAGGGTCAATCAGCTCTCTCTATTTTGTCTTCTTCAGCAAATCTAGAGAAAAGTGATTTCTAAGCCTTTGTTAGCACAAGGGTTGGGTGAAGGTCTGTTGGCACAAGAGGAAGTATCTTTTGTGGCTGGTCATGTCTAGAAGCTGTTAAGAGACTGTCCTTGCCAAACATGGTGTTGGACTCCTATAATCCCAGCAGCTCAGGAGGCTGAGGCAGGAGGATCAGGAGTTCAAAGCCAGCCTCAGCAACTTAGGCCCTAAGCAACTTAGTGAGATCCTGTCTCAAAATTAAAATATTGAAAAAAGGCTGGGGGCTGCAGTGCTTAAGCACCTCTGGGTTCAATTCCTGGTGCCAAAAAAAAAAAAAAAAAAAAAAAAAAAAGGAAGAAAGAGAGGAAAGAAACTGCTCTTATAACTAGGACTATCTAGGGTCAGAAACTTGATTTTCCAATCTTCTCTTCCTTTTCTTCTCTGAGATCCTTTTCCTGAGTACTTATGGGTGGTCTATGTTTCTGTCTCACAATTTAGAAAAATACTCAGGTTACTAAGCCCTTTTTGTCATAACAAAGAATATAGATGATTCACTTCACTCCAGTCAGAATGGCAGCTATCAAGAACACAAGCAACAATAAATGTTGGAGAGGATGTGGGGAAAAAGGCACACTCATACATTGCTGGTGGGACTGCAAAATGGTGCAACCGTTATGGAAAGCAGTATGGAGATTTCTTGGAAAACTGGGAATGGAACCACCCTATGACCCAGCCATCCCACTCCCGGGTCTATTCCCAAAGGACTTAAAAACAGCATATTACAGTGACACAGCTATCTCAATGTTTGTAGCTGCGCAATTCACAATAGCTAGGTTGTGGAATCAACCTAGATGTCCCTCAGTAAATGAGTGGATTAAGAAAATGTGGTATATACGCACAATGGAATTTTACTCAGCAATAAAAGAAAATAAATTAATGGCATTTGCAGGTAAATGGATGAAGTTGGAAGACATAATGCTAAGTGAAGTTAGTCAGTCTCAAAAATCCAAGTACCAAATGTTCTCTCTTATATAAGGAGACTAGTTCATAGTATTGTTGGATGGAGGTACATAGGAGGACTAGAGGAACACTAGAATGGTCAAAGGGAAGGGAGGGTAAGGGAGGGAGCAAGAGGGGAGGGAGGGGGAGAAAAGGAAAAAAAAGGTGGTTGAATGAGACGGATATCATTTTCCTTATTGCATGATTGAAGACCTGAATTGTACGATTATACTTTGTATACAAACAGTTGTATGTAAAAAGATACTAAATATATGCACTATGAATTGTACATATTAAAAAATTATAAAAGTAAAATTAAAAAAAATAGAATATAGATGACCCCAGGCTAGGACCACAGGAGGACTGGAGGAGGCTAGAACCATCCACTTAAGAGTGGTGTCCGTGGATCTGTGTGATGTGTGGAGCTGGAGTGGAGATCCTAGACTAAACTGCCACCTAGGAAAGGCTGGCTCTTGTGTAAGAGTAACTGGAAAACTCTGTCATGGGTCTAGGGAAGAAGCAATCTGGTCTCAGCTGTAGTTTGGTATGAAGAGAAATTAGTCTCCTGTAAGAAACTGATACCCTAAATCTGCATCATACAAGGCGTAGAGCCTGAATTTATAGTTTCTGTGTGAATTAATGTAGTTTATGCCATAAGGCAAGTAAAAGAGATAAGAGGCACAACTTTTCTAAAGGAAGAAATAAAACTGTCATCACTTCTAGGTCCCATGATTATCTACCTATGTAGAAAATCCAAAAGAATCCTCAAACTATTAGAATTCATGAGTGGATTTAGCAAGGTACTGTGTATTTATGTGCAAAACCAAAAACAGGGCTGGACACCATGGTGCATGCCTATAATCCCAATGGCTTGGGAAGATGAGGCAGGAGGATTGTGAGTTCAAAGCCAGCCTCAGCAACCGCAAGGTGCTAAGCAACTCAGTTAGACCCTGTCTCTAAATAAAATACAAAATAGGGCTGGGCATATGGCTTGGTGGTTGAGTGCCCCCAAGTTCAATCCCTGGTACCACCCCCCAAAGCTGAAAACAGTTAAATGAATTAAAATCTTTGCCTCATGCTTCAAACCCACCATCCATGTCATCACTTGGCAGAGAAGAAGGAGGTCCTGAGGGTTGGGTTCCCACAACTTCCTGATCTCGTGACCTCAAACTTACCTAAGTTGGCTCCCACCCATCTTTCCTGTATCCATAGGGGGACAAGGGGGACAATTTTTCTCTTGTCTTTTTACAAGCCAACCTCTCTCTCTCTCTCTCTCTCTCTCTTTTTTTTTTTTTTTTTTTTTTTTTTGGTGCCGGGGATTGAACTCAGGGGCACTAGACCACTGGGCCACATTCCCAGCCCTTTTTTGTATTTTATTAGAGACAGGGTCTCACTGAATTGCTAAATGCCTCGCCCTTGCTGAGGCTGGCTTTGAACTCGTGATCCTCCTGCCTCAGCCTCCCAAGTGCTGGGATTACAGGTGTGCGCCACCACACCCAGCTCAAGACTTGAGATTTTATAATGGGTAGAGGCTGAAGAAAAGACATTTGGCTATTAAAACACTGAAATAAATTTATTCTAAGCAATGTTTTAGTCCGAATGCATCAACTAATGCAAGAACAAAATGTGAAACTTGAGCTCATTATTGTTCTGGTTGTGGCAGCACAGTTTTCCCTGAGGCCTTTTCATTCTTTCTTTGGAGGCCTCTGTATTAACTCGGAATCTTTGATGTGTTTTCAAATATTGGCTTAAAGCATCACGGGTTGTTATTTTATTTAAGTGAATAAATTGGCTGTCGAGATGTATCTTGTTTCATATAGCAATGCATATTTTCACACAAATAAGACAACATTCCATAGGAAGGTGTTCATGACAGAAGGTGTCGTTTGGAGGGTCATGCATATTTATTTATTCTTTGAGTTCTGGTTTCCTGATTACATTATCATTAAATAGTTTTGTTTATATCATTACTTTGTTAGTAGTGGGACTAAATGTCCCAAAGCATTCCTTTTAATATTTCCATCACTCCCTATATCACACACAAACAGATTTAAAAAAGAAAACCCTGCTGATGTGAATATATAGCAAGAATTTTTGCAGCTTTAATTATCCCAATGATCAAGGATCCTCTTGTAGTCTTTCATTTTACTCATCTCTGTCTTTTGTCTTCCAAATTCCCATCTGCTACACCTTCTGAGCCTTTATCATATTGTAAATGACCTTCCCTTATCTTTAGGCAATCCCAGAATTGAAATCCAGATGATTCTTTAGAGGTTTAATGCTCAAAGTGTGGACCATTTTGCCCCATCTCTGTTAATGACTGAATCTTGAACTCTTTTTTTTTTCTTTAATATTGAGCACTATCCCAGGGGTGCTCTAACACTGAACTTTTTCTTTCTTTTTTAAAATTTGAGACAAGATCTCACTAAGATACTGATGCTGGCCTCAAACTTGTGATCCTCTTGCCTCAGTTGCTAGAGTAGCTGGGATTACAGGCATGCCCAGTATCAATTGTTAAATGATATGAAGACAGCACTGCTCCATTTTTGGCAAAACAAACACTTTGAGTTGTGAATGCCCATGTGGTACAGCAACCTGATGATAGCATTTTATTTGTTGCATTAAATCTGTCTTTCAAAGACACAGTGCCAAAATTACTGTGTGGGGGATATCCTGACAGAATTGGTGGTAAAATTTCCAAATTTTATCAATGTCTTCAAAGTCTCATCTTTCTGCTGTCATGTAGAGGGCCAAGAAACATTCATTTACTAACATGTTGATATACCACATGTATTCCACAAAGTGGGAATAATGGTACTGTACAATTAGACTGTCTTCAGTTGTGCAGTAGTGGGACATCTTGTTTAATTTTTTAGCTCTTTTCTCCTTCCCCCACTCTCTTCCTTTTTCTCTCCCACATACTTGCTTTCCTTCCTGAGTCTCTTTCCCTCCCTCCTTGTATTACTCACCTTTGCATTTCTGTAACAAAATACCTGAGGCAATCAAATTAAAAAGAAGGAAGGTTTACTTTGGCTCACAGTTTTGGAGGTTTCACTCCATGATTAGTTTGTCCCATTGCTTTTGAGTCTGTGATGAAGCAACACAACATGATGGGGAGCACATGGTGGAATAAGTTGCTTACCTCATGGCATCCAGGAAAACAGAGAGGAATGGGAGGTAGTGTCCTGGTATCCCTTGCCAGGGCATGCCTCCATCTGGCCAGAAGACTTCCAACTAGCTCCGACCTTCTTAAGATTCTATATGGGCATTCTGATGAGATAACTGTCCCTTAAATTAGCCAAATGGAAGTTTTGTTTTTGTTACCATATTTTTTAAGGTACAATTTACACACTACAACATTCATGCATTTTAAGCGTGCAATTCAATGATTTTAGTAAATTTACAGAGTTGTGCAACCAACACCACAATCCTGTTTTAGAACATTTCCATGACCCCCAACACACCTGTGCTGGCTGAATGTTTGAAATATATTTTTACCTATTTTTCTCTTGCTATAAAAACAATATGAAGTTATTTTAGATAATTTCAAAAACATATAAGAACAGAAAGAAGAAAACAAAACTATCTTCATTCCACAACCTATAGATAATCACTGCTATTTTGGTATATATTTAATTCTTCTCTCTTCCTCTTTATTCCTCAAAACCTACTATTTAACGGATGCTGAGAAGTTGATTAGATCTGGGGACCTAGCAGCTACATATTAATAACTTAAAAATAGCAGGGAGGAATTCTTTTTGTATTACTGATATTAAAGAATTTGAATGGCTTTTTGACTGTTGAACTACCACATTAGATATTTATGTGCAAAGTAAGAAGTCAATTAAGGCAATGTATAGGCCATCATATACTGGGATTGAAATATGGTTTTACTGGGAGTGGAAGTGTGGGTTTGAAATGTGCTTAAGGTAGGGGTGGTGAAGAAGGGGGAGGGGATTCAGCAATAGCTGCCTTGAGGCCTCATGGAGAACCCTAAATGCAGAAGCCATGTGCTGGGGTGGTGGGAGGGAGGTGAACTTGAGAAAATCAGAACTCTTGCAAGGAAAAGGCAAGTCTGACTTCAAGGCCCTGTGTTGTTTTGAAATGGGAAAATGAGGGGAAAGCCGAATAAAATGGAAACTGTTTGTGATGCTACAGAAAGGAATTGGCATGTCAAAAGGTGTCAACACCTGTACAAGTACATGGGTGGCAAAGCCAAGATGTAGAATTGGTTGATGGAAGTGGATGTTGGGCTGTGGAATTCCCCATCCCCAGCTGGGAACTGGCAGTTTCTGTGTGGTATTACAAAGAAGCTGGTTAAACTGTCATCCATAGAATCTTGGGATTCAGACCTTATGTCCACTGAGGCTGAAGCTTTGGGGGAATCGGCAGGAAAACAAGCAAAGGTGCTGGAATATACTGGTGACTTTTTGTGGTCTGTGGTAGTTTTTACAAAAAAGAAAAGAATCACAACTTGAGGGTATTTGAAAGCTTTACTGTTAGAAGCCCTTTGGCTTGCAGCCAGTAATCCAACTTTTCTGCCGGAAAGTCAGGAAATCATGACCCATGCAGATCTAGAGAAGGTGAATTTTCTTTGAGAGGTTAGAATGAAAACAAAGTAGGTAATAAGATTGGGGCCTGAGGAACCTCCACATTCTTGCTTCTGCTTCTCTTGGAATCTTCTATATGTTCCCTGCCTAACAGAGGTATAGAATATACAGCCTGAGGATAGATGCAGAGTAGCTGTACCTCCTGGGTCCTGCTATTATTTTGCATTTGTCTGAATCAGATGTCAAGATGGCAGTCATTAAGCCAAAGGTTGGAGGCTAGGCAGAGCACTGAGATTTGTTACGGAAAGTTGGTAATTCTTAAATTAGTGTCTGAATTCATATACTATGACTTGACAAAATCTCTGACTTTTAAGAAAGTTGCATGGCAGGAGAAACCCTAAGTCCAATGGGCAAAGGTCTATGATCTCCTGTTTAACCAAAAATTGTTATTTTTAGGCCCCCAAACCTGCAACAGTGGGGGTTAAGCTGCTAATATGTGCAGCCCCCTAATAGGACATCCCCCATCTCAGATGCAGAGGTGGTGAACAATGATCAAGGGAGCTTCTCCCAAAGAGGAAAACCAGACACAGTTGGCTTTGGGGGGGCAGATTTTTGTTTTTGTTGTTGTTGAAATTCCTGACAATTAGGATATATTCTTGTTCTTGATCATTGTGTTTTATCCCCCCTTTTCTTTCTTCAAACAGGAGTTGTTTTTCTAACAGTGATCCTGTTTTCCACCCTTCCCAAGTTTTTTTTTTAATATTTATTTAATTACTTTAGTTGTACACAATGCAATGTATTTATGTTTACATGGTGCTGAGGATCGAACCCGGGCCGCACAAGTGCGAGGCGAGCGCTCTGACGCTGAGCCACAACCCCAGCCCCCCCTTCCCAAGTTTTTTTTTTTTCCTGGAGCAGCTTAAAATCTAATTGATTGACTTTAAAGAAAAGATGAAATGAAATATATTATAGTCAAAGTACCAAAAGCTGCAAAATAAAGGGTAACAATTTTAAGTTGGGTTGGAGGCTGATCAAGGAGAGCTTCTCAGGACAGGGGCACTTGACCCTAGTCGGTGCTGGGTTTCCAGGCAGCTCAGGCACCATCCATTCTTCACGCCCCCCCACAACCCGGCATCGCTCCCCGTGTTCAACCATTTAAAACTCCATACTGTCTATACTGCTACTTAGAAGAGATTTTGTTTTCTGCCCACACCCGACAACCACTCCCTGCCCTCCCTATTGTCCTCATTGTTACTAGACTCCAATATTCTGTGTCACAGCCCTGCCCACTGTCAACAGAGTCCTGGCCCAGAAGTGGTAAGTAGCCCATTTGCCATATAAGGCCACCTGATCACAGGAATGTCATTACTTCATGCCTATGTTAGGAACAAATCAAGGATCTCAACCATGTTCAAGAAGAGGGGATTACACAGGGCATGGTCACGGGGCTACTTTAAGGTCTGTCTGCACAAGTGCCAGACAAGGGTCAGTTAGACACCTGGAACAAGAGGTGGAAAATGGGGCAGTTGGGTGGGTCAGAGCTGGACTCCCCACCTTTAGGAAAGTCTTCCAGGTGGCTTTGTTTCCTCTCTGCTCTTTGCTGGACAAATAGCTTAGTGTCCTTCAGGTGTAGCAAGGGGGCAGCTTCAGCCCCAGGTACTCACCTCTGAAGGCTTCAGTTGTTAGTAGACAAAAAGACACCTTAGCTTTCAGGCACGTTGAGTACCCCCTTGGAGAGGTGGGAAAAGGCAGCACCCACATCCAGCCACCCCCATTCTCAAGTTTTGTACACTGGGTTTACTTACTGTTGGTAGTAAACTAGTCCATCCATAGACTTCCAGAAAACAAGGAACCACATTTAAACTTGTCTGGGAGACGTTGGCCAGGTATCTTGAGTAAAATAACTTAATGACATTTAGCATTGGGGTAGGAGGTAGCATTTGGGAAGGGGGTAAGTACAATTTTGGTATTTCATGAAGCAAACAGTTCCATAATGGTTCAAAGGATACATTTGAAAAACCTTAAGTGTGGAAAGAAAGGTGTATATGTGTTAGGAAATCAAGGGGTAGACTTTAGTGAAGCCTGATGACGTTGTTTGATATAGATGTGACGGAAACTGAAATTCCTTTGCTGTACTTTTCCATTAGTTAAGTTAATGATTTCCCTTCTTTCTTTGAGTTTGAGCTGATTTTATTATCACATGTACCAAAAATATATCTGTCTAATCAATATTATCACATAGTCTCATGTGCAGATAATACATAGGGGCAAATGGTGTTAGCAAATAAGAAAGTGGACATATTTTTAAGTGAATCAATTTATTTTCTAGAATATAGCTTCTTTCTACAAAGTTGTTCTTTGAAGAAAGGGAATATTTCCTACTTTGTATCCAAGCTTCTGTTAAGCTGGTTCATGGATAGTATGTCTTTAAGATTTTAGTCAATGGCCATGAATACCATGTGGGCTTTGAACACAAGAGGATCAGATAGTTAAGGTATTTTAAAAATTATACTTTCATTATTGGTGGATATATTGGGAGGTTAGAATCCAGTCTTTGTGGTTATTTTCTTGCTGGACATAGTAGATTAGCAGATTAAATCCTTGGCTAAAGAAATTTTTACAAATAGTTTCCTAAACTGTAAACCATGCCTATGCAATTCACAAATGTCTAAAGACAATTGAAAGATGTATTAATACCAAGATAAAGATTACTTTCACTCATAATTAAACTAATCTTTCCTTGTAAGTCATTAAAGACTTTGCTCCACACTGCAATGGTCTGGATGTGGTTTGTCTCCCAAGAATTCATGTGTTGGAAGCTTGTTTTTCAGTGTGGTAATGTTGAAAAGTGGTAGGTCCTTTAAGAGGTGGGGTCTAGTGAGAGGCGGTGATGTTCATTAAAGGTACTGCCTTTTTCTGTGGCCCTCTCATCTCTTAGCAATGACTGCTAATTCAGAAATTGGACAAGGGGTAATGGGGAATGAAGAAAAGACAGATACGCATAGAGAGTAAAAGGTGGGGCCAGGTGGTTCACTCAACCCTTGATGGGGGAAGACTGACCCAGAGCTAGCTCAGCACATTTGTTATATAGATTTCATCAAAAGGCTATTTGTGGGAAAGTTTCAGCAAACAGGCAATCTGAAGGATGCAGAACTGGCGAGATATTAGGGTCATCTTGTTTTGCTCAGAAACTTCTATTCCTGGGAGTTGGTGTCTGAACTCAAGTCCTCGACTGATAACTGGTGCGTGCCTTTGCACGGAGCCTCCCCAGGCCAATGTCACCATAGCAACTGGGCCATCTCAACCTGCACTTTTGCACAGGCAGTTTTCAGTGCAAATGCAGCCATGAGGGAGTCGGAAGGGCCACTATCTAAACTACCACTCTCCACAGACTTTGGAAGGGATTAATGTAGTTTTCCAGGGATCCCAGTTACTTCCCACAAAAGCAGGTTGTTATAAAAAGAGCAAGCCTGGCTCCTGAATCTTTCTGGCTTTCTGTCTTGCCATGTGATCTCTTTTTGCATGTATTCCTGCTACCATGTTGTGACATAGTCAGAAGGTCCTCAGTAGATCCAATAGGTGTTGGTGCCAAACTTTTGAACCACCAAAAGTGTGAGCTAAATAGACCTCTTTTTAAAATAAAGTAGTTAGCCTAGGGTATTTTGTTAGAATTATGGAAAATGGTTAAAACACACACTATAGATCATTTTAATGCAAGTGAAATCTGAAATGAAAAAAAAAAAAGGTTATCTAGCCTGTACACAAAAATTCATTATTAATAGGATTATTTTCAAAGAGTTTCTCCAGTACTTTGTTTGGTATTTCCCTCAGTTTCCAAAATTTTGATATTGTTTTCCCTTGTTGACAGTTTTAGTGTGGTTGGAGAAATAAACAAAAGTAGATATATTTTTAATTTATCATTTTAACTTGGATGATACCATTATATATTTAAATTGTCGGAACCACATTAAGTACACAATAAATGGAAACAGTTATTTTTCTGGGAGGAACATGGTGGGGCATTAAAAATAAACTAATTCTATGTATTTTATTCATTTTTCTTTCTTTTCTTTTGTTTTTGGTGTTGGGGATTGAACCCACAGCCTTGCATATAGTAAGACTCTGAATTCCACTGAACTATACTACCAGCCTAAGATTGGACTTTTGATAAATTTAGATGAAAGTATTTTATCCAGCACATGTGAAACACATATAATTTTTATGTTTTAATGGATTTTTGGTTTCTTTTGTTTCCTGTTAGTTTTGTAATGCATATTTATTTATTTATTTGGTACCGGGGATTGAACTCAGGGGCACTAGGCCACTGGGCCACATCCCCAGCCCCCTTGTTTTGTATTTTATTAGAGACAGGGTCTCATTGAGTTTCTAAGTGCCTCACCATTGCTGAGGCTGGCTTTGAACTCGTGATCCTTTTGCCTCAGCCTCCCAAGTGCTGGGATTACAGGCATGCGCCACTGTGCCCAGCTTGTAATGCATATTTAATTTGAAATTTCTGAGCTTATTTTGACAGAAATACAAGGAAGCAGAATCTCCTCAAACATTGTTGTGATTATTAGGATGATCTTTGTGGTACTACACCTGGTCACTACCATTACTTATGACTTCATATCAGTAGAGTCCTCATCTTAGTTGTACATTTGTTGTTATTTCAAATTCCTTTTCTATTGATTTTTGTTTCAATGAATTAATTTCATTATTGTTCCTTCATGCCATGATAAAAATACTCCCTGTGGTGCTGGAGGAAGCCTTGGTTTTAGTGGACAACATATCCTATCAAATTCTGTAGCCATTTATTGTCTGCCATCTTGCAAATGCAAGCTCCTGCAGGAGAAATATCACTGTGAAGATGGCAACCACATCCTCTGCATCTAAAATTTAGTAGAAAGGTTAAGACAAAATGTACAGGTAACTAAAATGAGGCAGAAAATAGCAAATTACTTACCATTATATAAAGTGCTTACTTTGTGCTAATTGCTTTTTTTTTTGGTACTAGGGATTGATCCCAGGGGCACTTAACCACTGAGCCACATCCCCAGCCCTAATTGCTCTTTTAAGCACTTTAAAAATAGTTAATCAATTAAAGCCTTAAACTATGATTATTTTCTCCATTTTCATATGGAATAATGAGGCACATAGTAACTTTTCCAAGTTACAAATGGCAGATCTGTTTTTTGTTTGGTATTGAAACGCAGGGCCTTGCACATGCAAACACATCGGTGAGCTATATCCCCAGTGGGAGGCCTCCTCCCCTGCTTTTTATTTATTTATTTATTTATTTTTGAGGCAGGCTGGATTCAACTTGTGATCCTCCTGCCTTAGACTCCCAAGTAGTTGGGATCACAGGCATGTGCCACCAAACCTGGCCAAATCTGGGATTTGATTCACTTGTTCTAGAAAGTCAAATTCATAGAAATGGCATGTTATACCATATAAGTTGAGTTCTATGTGCCTACTCAAATGAGTGAGTGAATCTGTGTGCTTATGCATGCCTGTGCATGGAACAGAGTGGGACTTAAAAGAGAATATAGCATTTGAGCTACCTTTCTAGATTCATGAACTTCTATGTTCAACTCGTTAAATCTTGATCTTTTCTTAATATTCCAATTATACTCTGCATGAAACACTTCAAAACTCCTGGACCTCTGATTTCTCCCATTAGCTATCCAAGTCTAATCAGGTCAGAACTTCATGAGTGTGGACCAAAAAGTCTTTGCAAAATTCCCAGGGAGAAGAGAAGGTACATTATGCTCTTTAGAAAAGGTTATAGGGTTTCAGACAGAACAGAATGAAAGTCACTGAGTCTATGTCCACACATTACAGAGTTGATTTTATGATGGGAATTATTAGGACACTTTATCACTGTGTTCAATTGACTTCAGTGTTCAAAATCACTTTGGTTCTGATTTTTGAGGTTGGCTGAGTAAAAATACTGTAGAACATGTGAATGTGTCTTTGTTGAGTAAGTGAAGTGAGAATCTCTGCCTGGGCCTAAGCTGTGTCAGGCCTTCAATTCACTTACACATGGGAAGGAATGCCTAATGTAGTGCCAAAGGTCTGTAGGCAGGAGGGCTTAGGGAGGAATAATAAGGGAGCACAAGGATGATTATGGGAAAGGACTTTGGAAAAGACCTTGGTGTCCATCTTGGAGCTACTCTCCAAAATGGCTCCATGGGCTCATGGTTGAGCTTTTTGTTTGGAGGCTGTAGACAGCAGGTGCAAGAGAGTCTGTTCCAGCATATTACAGTGACACAACCACTTCAATGTTTATAGCAGCACAATTCACAATAGCTAGGTTGTGGAACCAACCTAGATGTCCCTCAGTAGATGAGTGGATAAAGAAAATGTGGTATATACACAAAATGGAATTTTACTCAGCAATAAAAGAGAATAAAATAATGGCATTTGCAGGTAAATGGATTAAGTTGGAGAATATAATGCTAAGTGAAGTTAGTCAATCTCAAAAATCCAAATACTGAATGCTTTCTCTGATATAAGGAGGCTAGTTCATAGTGTTGTTGGATGGGGGTACATAGGAGGATTAGAGGAACACTAGAATGGTCAACGGAAAGGGAGGGGAAGGGAGGGAGCAAGGGGGGAGGGAGGGGGGAAAAAGAAAAAAATAGTGGTTGAATGAGATGGATATCATTATCCTAAATGCATGATTGAAGATCTGAATGGTACTTATATACTTTGTATACAAACAGTCGTATGTAAAAAGATGCTATATATGTACATTATGAATTGTAATACATACTACTATTATAAATAAAATGGTGGAGCTTCAAAAAAAAAAAAAAGAATAGAAAAAAAAAGAGAGGCTGTTCCACAGAGGGTTCATGTGACTTGGAGGCACAAACAAAACCATGTGGGTGCCTATTGTGAGGAAGCATGACCAAAGATGCAAGGGGTATTTTCCATTCTTGTGGAGCTCAGAGTAACTTCAGTGTGGTAAGAATCCCAAAGAAGGGATGGGAACCCTCACTGGAGGCTGTGAATGGGGGACAAAGACAGCTCAACTGGCAGAGATCTGATTGATTTGTTTACAGCTTATGTGAGACATATTTGAGGATTCCTCAAAATAACTTAGAGGGACCTTGAATGTAGAGATAGGAGAGAATAGGGTGTGTCCCATGTTTGGTAGAGTACCTACTAGCTGGTGTGGCTCAGAAAATGGGTTGTGAGGTAATTGTTCTTTTGCAAACTACCTTTTGAACAGATTCTATTACATGAACTTGTTGGAGTTAAATAATTCCAACACAAATTTGTCATTGTTTCTAAATTTGCAAGATAGGCTGCTTTCTTAGCGAAGGTCCCCCTAAGAAGAAGACTTTGAGGTAAGAGTCTATGTAAATAGTTTACTTTTTACTTAGTCCCAAGAAACACTGGTAAGAAAGTGGGCATATGAAAAAAGGATAAGAAGTCAGTTGATAAAGGGCGAATTATTACACCAGTTGCTACTGTGGGCATCTGGGATGCAGTCTTAGGAAAATACACAGAACACATACCTCAGAGTCATGGCACTTGAGATGCAGGGAAGCTGGGGTGCATTAATCAGTTTGTTGCTGTGACCAAACTGCCTGACAAGAACAAGTTAGAGGAGGAAAAGTTTATTTTGGCTCATGGTTTCAGAGGTCTCAGTTCACAGTTGGCCAACTCCATTGTTCTGGGCCGGAGCTGAGCAGAACATCATGGCAGAAGGATGTGGTAGAGCAAGGCTTCTCAGCTCATTGCAACCAGGAAACAGAGAAAGAGAGAGAGGGGGGATATTTGGAAGCCAAGGACAAGATATATAATCCCCAAGGACACCCAGTGACCTACCTCTTATAGCCACACCCCACCAGACTACCATACTACTGTTCCCACCCAGTAATCCATTCAAATATTTTTTTAGAGTGGAAAATGGAAGGCTTTATTTAAAGGACAGCTAAAAAGACTTCCCCTGGAGGGAGAAGGGGACCCAGAAACCAGGAATCCCCATTCAAATATTAATCCAGCAAATGGTTCAATCCACTGATTAGATTCTGGCTCTCATAATCTAATCACTTTACCTCTAAACATTCCTGCATTGTTCATGAGCTTTTCGGGGGGACACCTTATATCCAAACTGTAACATGGATCATATATTCACCTACTCTTGTTGGTTATTGACTGAGGGCTATTACTGGAAAGGGGGGGGGTGTTGTTAATCCACCAACACTTCCAGCAGACAGAACTACTCGCACAGCCAGATGAAGCTTAAGGGAAGAGAATTGCAGGTGCTGGTGTTTGGAAGTTGGGTTGGTATACATGGAAAAATTGAGTGGGGAGCATATGGATGGGGTGCAGACAATGTCTGCTACTGCTATGACCTGGAAAGTCTACCACCTTGTTAGTGTTACTGTTTGACTTTGTCTTGGTCATGTAATGGAGCTCCCTGTTGACTAACCCTTGAAAACTTCCAGTGCCACCTCTGTTCCTGGTTACATTCTCTTGTTACCCTTGCTCTTTGTATTTCCAGTTCACTGTTCAGCACCATTTTGCTGGGCTTTCTAGCTCCCCCCGAACCCGGGTTTGGCCTTCTCTGGCCGGCAGAGAAGGCTGGGGGAACACGCTCCAGTGGTGAGGCTGAATCGGGAAGAGGCAGAAGTCGACTGGTGGCCACACTCAGCCCTCACAATGGAAGACAATCAGGCATACACCAGGGAGTCTGGTCAAGGCAGGAGCTCCGTTTATTGAGGAAGTTGGACGGCCTTTGTAGAAGACATGGGCCAATCAGCAGAAAGATCATAGGGGCACATAGGGAGCATGAGCAAATCACATTGGCGGAGCCATTAGCCTATCCTAGTGGCAGTCTGACCTCTCGGCATTCATCAGGGGAACGCCCCTTGGCTAGGCCAAGTTCCCATATCAGGAAGTGGGAGACAGCCAGAGAGTTTCTATCTACTGGCGTGTGGTTAACGTCCCCAACACCATTTTGTTTTGGCTTTGGCGTCAAACACCTGGAGAAATCTACTTCCTTCTTTGAATCTCAATTTTTCTAATATCAAAGGTGGTAATAGTAATAATATCATTTAAGGACTGTTGTGTGTATTGAGGAGTGAACTAACATATTAAAAGAGCATGCATCCTGTGTATGAGAAGAGCTAGTTCTCTTTGTATTGCCATACAGTTTTTTCCTTGGCAAAGCCAAAAAAGTCTTGAGGATCTATCTTTCTGGGACCCCCTCCCCACCAAAAGCTGAGATGTGTAGATAGATAAAGGCTCAGTTTACCCTCTAAAAGAAAATTATGTGTTTTATTATTTTTCCAGTATTTTGTCTGAGTTAAATCGGTTACATGGTAAAATTTGCTCTGCCCTGAAATTAGACCAATGTCAGTGCCATTCATGGGCCTCAGGAGACTGTGTCTTTTGTATTCCTGGCCTTTTGTGTCCTTTGGAGTCTATGTTGATTGTGATTCCATGGATTGCTGATTTTTGCTCTGAATTATTTAGGATGGAGGGAGGGGCAGGGAAAAGGGAGAAATGGGGGAGGGGAGTGAGCAGGGAAGACAGCTACTATTGTTGGCTTCTGAATAACCTATAATTATTATAACGACACTTTCCTAGATATGCTTGTGTTGTACATGATTACAAAGTCTTTTTACATACATTTTAAAATTTAATCCGCCTAACTATCCCATAAGATGAGCAGGAAGAAAAGGATCTATCAAGAATAGGTTTGCATTAATCCCTCACAGGAGGCAACTGTGAAGAAAAGGAGACCCAGAAAAACAAGATGCCAGGTACCACTCCAGTGGAGTCGTGCCTTTTATTTGCTTACAGAAGGAAAATATGCCCCTGGGGTTTATATGAAGGTCTTCATTGGTGTTTGTGCCAGCCCAGCCCAGTGTACAGGGAAGTATTGAGGCTTGAACCAGTTTCATCCCTGGCAATTATGAGGTGAGTCATTTTGAGAAAGGCCTCTGACGGATGTGCGTCCTAGTTTACTCATCTGTAAAATGGACATAAAAATACTTGCATGAGAGCTGGGCATGGTGGTGCATACCTGTAATCTCAGCAACTGGGGTGGGGGGCTGAGGTAGGAGAATCACAAGTTCAAAGCCAGCCTCAGCAACTTAGTGAAACCCTTTCTCAAAATTAAAAAATTAAAAAAATAAAAGGCTGGGGATGTGGCTTGGTGGTTAAGCACCCAGCATTCAATCCCTGGTACCAAACAAAACAAAACAAAAAACCCAAACAAATAATAAAACTCCCTCAAAATCCCTTTTATGATGGACCATAACACGGAGCCTAAAAATACTGTGTAAGCTGTAGTGTAGAGAATACTGCACAAACTTCACTGACAGTGAAGAGATGATCCTGTAGAATTGGGAAAGTATAGCTGGCTGTGTTGGCACACACCTGTAAACCCAGGGATTCAAGAGGCTGAGGCAGGAGTCTCACAAGTTCAAGGCCAGCTTCAGCAATTTAGTGAGGCCATGAGCAACTTGGTGAGACCCTGTCTCAAAACAACAACAACAACAACAACAACAACAACAAAAAGGGTTGGGGAAGTGGCTCAGTAGTAAAGTGCGATTGGGTTCAATCCCCAGTAGCAAAACCAAACCAAACTAACCAAACAAAGAATTGAGAGAGTATAAAATGCAAACTAAGAGTTGACTGCTTAATAGCATTGTTGGCACTCAAAGTTTTATTTTGTTGTTGTTGTTGTTTTTCTTTTTTTTTGTGGTTAAAAACATGTCTGGTAGAAGATTGTTTAATTAGTTGTATGTATGTTTTCATTTTTTTTTTTTATATCAGGGATTGAACCCACAGGTCCTTAACCACTGGGCCACATCCCCAGCCCTTCTTATTTTTTTACTTTGGGACAGGGTCTTACTAAATTGCCAAGGGCCTCACTAAATTGCCGAGACTTGTCTTGAACTTGTGATCCTCCTGCCTCAGCCTTTTGAGCCACTGGGATTACAGGCATAAGCCACTGTGCCTGGCTATTTGTAAGTTTTTAAAAGTAGGATGTGAATGTTGATTTATTTGTTCAATACTTGTATTAACAGTGGAGGGGTAATATCAGAATATTTTGGAGGCACTTTTATCCATATATTTAAAAATAATGCTCATACAATGTAGAGTTGCCATGGATTTGCCAGATAATGGCACGAACCTTTACTTTGTTGGGTTGATGGGTTTTGAAAAATCCAGGTTCAAGTTCACATTCATCTGTAGAGTAGCTACATAACCGGGACTAGTTATTTTGCTTTCTCCTTTGTAAAAAAGGCTAAAAGTTTTCTTGGGGGTCTTTTTGAGGATAAAGTGAAGCATTGGGCGAGATGAATTTCTAAAAACTCCTAAAATATAAGGTAACATAATTAGTATCATTATTCATGTTTAAAGAAATGAAACCAACAACCAAATATTCAGTGACACAATTTAGAGAGAATCAAGTCAGAAATTAATGAGGTGTAGTCAATAAGGAGATGCAGATTGCTTTTTGATAATGATTTCTTTCCATATGGCTTTGATATGGGATGCTTATGGGTGATAAATGGGAACTATGTAAATGCGATGCATATGCACACATTTATTTCAAGATTCATAGCTAGCCTTGCTGGCAAGCTACAAACTTCTAGGAGCTTCATTTGAACTTGCTCATTCCACTGCCTGTTTAGACTTAGAAGACTTAAGTCGGATTCAGCCTCCAGAAATTCTATAAAGAAGGCCCAGGGCTAATGGACTCCAGGTGTCAGAGGGCAGTGTAGGAGTTCCAACTATGCAGAAGGGCTCACTTGGGCCAGGTGGCTATACAGAGGGGGTCTCCATAGGATACCCTTCCTGTGGTGAATTTGCCATAACCTGTGGCAAATTCAGCATTGTAGCATATGAAATCCAATTTTGTCAACATATAGAGAGTAGATCTTTCTGGAATGGACTCACCTTATTCTTACTCATCACCTGAAGTTTAAGACCTTAATGCCAATCAACTAATTTTCAGTAAGAAACAGTTACCAGGAAGCTCAGATTTTCTAGTTAACATATGAGAAGACAAGTTATGATTGGAAAAATTACTTAGTGAGCTTGGAATCTGGGCAGGCATACCAGTCATCTAATGGAAAAGTTCAAGGGCTTATTTGGTACAGTCAGGCAACAAAATTCTCTGATAACTTGCCTATGCAAAAGAGGAATCCATTGGAACTTCTTGGGCAGCTCCCAGAAATGATGGGCAAACTGCAGATCCAGGCTTAGAAGACAATGGGAAATAAGAGAGGTGATGAATGGCAGGGTATGCTAGAGTCTGTTCAGTGGACCACTGCTCTCCCAACTCTGAACAGCTCATGTTGCTGCTACCTGTGGACTCCTAATGTTGCTGCTGTTGCTGCTGCTGGTCTTTGGAATGGTCACACCCTCAGCAATAGCTTCTCAGTTGTCTCCACATCTTTGCTTTTCTCCATCAAGGTCCAAAGACCCAGGTGGGAGCATCTGGTTGCTGAGTTTGGGTGAGTATCTATGAAGCAATCAGGATGATAGGAGAGGAAATACATGGCCCCTAGATGGGGTTTCTCAAAGTGGAATCTGCAGGCTAATGCCAGGCCTCAGAATGATAATATTTTATTTTGTAATGAAGCAAGGAACTTGTGCTAGCATATAAATCAATTTAGCGTTTTCTCTATTGAGAATGCTTTACTATGGATAAAGTGTCACCTGAATTAAACAGCATGCCTACTAAATAGAACAGCACTTTCTGAAGACATTGAGGTGGGAGGCTAGGGCCTGCCATGAGAGGGTCCCTCCCACAAGGAAAGAATATTTGGAAACTGTGTAGTAAAAATTCCAACAAATATCCACCGTCAATGAGATCATGGTAAGTAAGCATGATGCCTACCTCACCACAGGGACATTCCTGCCATCAGCAATATATGACATACCTTCACCTGGGTGGCACTTGGTTGGGCATGATGATTTTGACTCTTTCACTACTTTTCTTCCCCACAGGGCAGGTCTGTGCATAAGGCAGTTTGCCTTTTTTGTCAGGGAAAGGTAGGAGAGACAGTTTTATGCCCAGTATAGGTGGCTGCTTGAGTACCACTCAGTATGATGGGAACCACTGACCATCAGATGACCTTAGAGTAGGGTCAATCATCTGTCCATTCTGAGTCCTGACCTTTCGGTCTTCCATAAGACAAATACATAGTACTTTGATGGGGATGTGAGCCATTCTTTTTTTTTTTAAATATTTATTTATTTGTATGTGGTGCTGAGGATCGAACCCGGGCCGCACACGTGCTAGGCAAGTGCTCTACCACTGAGCCACAATCCCAGCCCCGTGAGCCATTCTTTATCCAGGGACTTTGATTTGGCTTCTATAGCCCTTTGTATTATAGAGACAAAATTCTCACTGTCTAAGCCTTGGGCTTAGGTCTTCTATGGATGTCCTCTAGTATCTAATTCTTCCACTTCTTCATTCTTCCGAGAACTTCCCTATTGAGTGCCTCATCCCAGCACCTCTCCAGGATTCACTAACCCATCCTATGGAATAATGAAGTCCACATCTTCCTTGAGACTTGAATTTAGACTTCTCAGTAGTCTGTGGGATATAAAGAGCTTTTTCCTCTGTGTTAGCAGGTTCTACAGTATAGGAAACTTGTGTCCTATGAATAGGGGGGAGAAAAGACAGTGGTTACAAAGGGTTTAATTCTTAGGTTCTTAAAAATGGAGTCACCGCATATTATCTAGAGGATTTATTGCCTTCCAAAGACTACTTGAAAATCGCATAGTAGTAATGGCTTTGGACTTATTCTGTATTGTGCTAATTCTGCATTCATTGCTAATACATCTTGAAGTTGGATTTAGACTTCCCTGAGATAGTGGACAGTGAAGTTGCTCTTCTCCAAAATTCAGTGTTCTTCTAGCCTCTAACTCTAATTGTGGAGGAAGGCAATGTGGGGGAAGTTTTAGTTCAGCCTACATTATCCTATTTTTGCTATGACTGACAAAACTCCAGTTCTCATAGACAGACTAACCTTCAATTGGTTATATAGACATATTTTGTGGTCTGATAGCAATTCTGCACCTTTAAGGAAACCTAGAATGTTCTGATATTATAGACTCATCTGAGCTGCTTCCCACTTACCATGTTGCCCACCTAAAAAAGCTGTGTAAAATGCATTTAGTCCTGTGGACTTGAACACACACACACACACACACACACACACACACACACACACACAGAGAGAGAGAGAGAGAGAGAGAGAGAGAGAGAGAGAGAGAGAGAGAGAAGAAAGCAATGGAAAAAGAAAACTACGAAAAAGAAGGTAGGGTGGAAAGGGAGAGAAGAAAAAATAACATATTTAGAGAATACAAGGATATTTTCAGGTTGGTCCTGATGAGATGCTTCAAACCATTATTAAAAAATCCTGGATCCTCTTAAAGCCCTACTATACCTAGATTTATCAGGAGAAATAGATGGGAATGGATAATGAACTTCATTGTTTACAAAATCAGGAATGTTGATAAAAGAAGTAACTTTGAAAGGTTTGTGTCCTGTGTTTGCTCATGGTTTTGTTTGAATACAGAAAAGACAGTCTGCCTATAAATTTAAGCCAGCCATCTTAGATGGGAACACAGAATGTCACCATACCCTGGTATAAGTACCACTCACTATGTGGCATAAATAAAATGTATCTGTGTGATGCACCACTAAAAAAAAAATTTGTATCTTACAAATGTTAAGCAGAGTTTAGGGTAAAGTAATTGGAATTTTCTGGAGTAATTATTTGCAGTAGAATGGTAAATATTCTATGCCTGTCAAGGAACTCATGCTATAATTATTAATTTTTCTGGTGAAGAAAAGAATGGGAAATCTGTTAACTTTAGTATGTTAATGCAGTCTCATTCCAAAGGGATTTGCACTGGAGAGAAAGGAAGAATTTTTTTTAACCCTAGATGATCTGAAGACAAATGTGCTTTTGGCTTTTTTTGATTTCATTAAAAATGATCTTCTTTAGGTTTCTTAATCCTATACCTCCAAGGTATAGGATTTGATTTCACTGAGATGATCGAGTTTAATGTTATGAAGGTGAAAGTATCGTAAATGACAATAGGAGACATGGAAATTAAAGGAGAGTAGGAATGGAGAAGAAAGACGGTATATGAGAGGAGGAAGGAGGCGCCATATATTATTGTCACAGTTGAAGGTGGGGAGGGGAGCAGGTAGGACTGTTTTCACCTGGTGTTAGTGTTCTCTGAAGTTTCATATGTATGAGACAAAATTCAATGAGTCTATTAGCAAACATTTTAATCAGTATTATGCATGGAGCAGCGGGAGAATTGGAGATGTAAAAAATGTGGACACAAGCTGGGTGCAGTGGTGCACGCCTATAATCCTAGCACTTGGGAGGCTGAGGCAGGAGGATCTCAAGTTCAAAGCCAGCCTCAGCAATGGCGAGGCACATAGCAACTCAGTGAGACCCTGTCTCTAATAAAATACAAAAAAGGGCTGGAGATGTGGCCCAGTGGTCGAGTGCCCTTGAGTTCAATCCCCGGTATAACACACACACACACACACAAAAAGAAGTGGCAACATGGAAGATTATAACAAAATATTATGTATGGCAAATGCTAAAGGCTGGGTAGTGGGAGCTCTGAGAGGTTAGCAAAGGTGCCTTGGAGGTGCTAGACCTTGAATAGGCATCAAAGAATGGGATGATGATGTCAAGAATTGTGGAAAGTCTTCGATTTGACCCTTATAAGCTAACAAGTTAGCCTGCCACTGTTTCATAGATACTGGCAGAAGATATAAGAAGCCTGGATCAGAGATAAAGGATTTTATTGCTCACAGCAAAGCAAGCAGAATGAGCCAGGATTTTTTTTTCTTGTTTTGAAAGAGAAATTTTATAGAAAGAATAATAAGGGAAAATAAAGAGATCAGGAAGTGCAACTTGTTCCTGACACAGTAGCAAGTAAGAATCCAAATTGGGTTTTGACACAGCAGATGTGGCTGAGACAGTAGGGCTGGCTACACATACAATTATCTCTAAGAAGGGGGCTGGCTTCCGGCTCATTCCTTATTTCTCTCCCATGGCTTGCTCTTGCTCGCCTTGGTCTCTGATTTCTGTAGAGAACTTAGCAGAGAGTTCAACTGCTAACTGAAACATAGGTCATTATTCAAGGTCTGTTTTCTTTCAGGGTCACCTTCCCTTGTTCCTGCACCATCCAATACTGTCCCCATAAGCTACATGCAGCTCTTGAGCACTTGCAGTGTGGCTAGTCTAAATTGAAGTATGCTGTGAGTGGGACGGACATACATACTGGATTTCAAAGACTTAATTTTAAAAAGGAAAATGCCTCAATAATACTTTTTCTACATGTTCAAAGGACAATATTTTGGATATATTATTTAGATAAAATATGCCATTAAATTAATTTTACCTGTTTCATTTTGCTTTTTAAATATTCAGCTACAAGAAATTTAAAATGACACATGTAGTTCGTATTTGTGGCTCATGTTATATTTCTTTTGGATAGCATGACTCAGGCATATTTGAGTAGGAGGTGAGGCTCCGTTTGTCTCTCCTTATTATCCTCCAAAGGCTGTGTTGCTGATTTCCTGTGTTATCATGGACCATAGGTGGGCACATTGTGAACCACTGACTTGCTGTCTCTAACCAGAGTGTCTTCAAAAGAGAAGAAGCAGGTGATGGTCAGGACTCACCTCTCTTCATGATCTCATCCCTCATTTCCCTTCATACCCCTCACAAAGTTTTGTAGGTGATTCAGGATTTACTGAAGGATTGAAGAATACTAAAGGGAATTAAAACCTATGAGGGGAGGAATTTTAAGTTGTGTATTGATTTTGCTTTATTTCCATGGTCCATGGAAATGTATTCAGGGATTTAAGCCTTTCATGGCAGAGTTCTTTGGGGATGTAACATAGTTGAATTTTTTAAAAATATTTTTTTAAGTTGTAGATGGATACAGTCTTTATTTATTTATTTTTATGTGGTGCTGAGGATGGAACCCAGTGCCTCACATGTTCAAAGCAAGCGTTCTACCACTGAGTAACAACTGCAGTCCCCACATAGTTGAATTTTTAAAACCTTGCTCTCCTGGCTTTGAGTCTCTACTCACTGGGGAGACCAACTCCTCCTAATATCTGCCATGACAGTCATGACATTCTGCTACTCACCTTTTATAAAACTCTGCCATTTACTCATAAGGAATAGTCCTTATCCAAGGATATCTCCATCTTGTTCCCTACTCCCTTTAAATCTGGCTTCTTCTTCTTCTTCTTCTTTTTTTTTTTTTTTTTTTTGGTACCGGGGATTGAACTCAGGGGCACTCGTCCACTGGGCCACATCCCCAGCCCTTTTTTGTATTTTATTAGAGACAGGGTCTCACTGAGTTGCTAAGTGCCTCGCCATTGCTGAGGCTGGCTTTGAACTTGCGATCCTCCTGCCTCAGCCTCCCAAGTGCTGGGATTACAGGTGTGCGCCATGGCGCCCGGCTATGTCTTCTTTTTTTTTAAGTATATATATTTAGTGGTTGATTAAGTCTGGCTTCTTGAGAATGCCATCAAAACAACTTGTTGAGAAGACAAAGTTGAGTTTATTCTTACTGTAGTAAGGGTGAGCATTGCAGAAGCCTCTGGGAAGTATAGTCTTTGAGAGGGAATGACTTTGCTAGGGTCTGGCCCCCATTTCAAGATCATGGGTTTTAAGAAGTTGAATACCAGCACCATGATGGCCACTGTCAAGCTGAGGAGAACCTGAAACTCAGAAGAGAATTCCCGGAAGCCTCTGAGGCTACAGGCTGCAAACCTACCTGGGCACCCTGGGGATTCTGGGTAGTATAGTCCATTCTACCAGCACAACCCCCCATGTGGAGGCCTCTGGAAACTGAGGCCTTAAGCTTGTCTGGGCTCCTCTGAGGATTATGGTAGTAGAATTTCAGCATATTGCCTGTGCAGCCCTCACTGCAGAAACTCCTGGGAGCTGAGGTCCCCAAGGATTCTGGATAATGGAATCTGAACTTGAAACTTAACTTGACATGGCTTTTCAAAATAACTTGAACTCGACTTTAAACCTGTGTAGTCGCCTGAAGGGATGGCCGCTTGGAGCAAACAAGCCGCGGGAAGAAGTTTAGAGATGAACTGGAAACAAACAGCTCTTTATTCTGATAACTTTTCTCTCTGGCTCTAACTACACCCCGACACACCGTCCACACTTCTCTAACCTCCAAAAAATGGCGCAGACCTCATCCGCAATCTCGCTCAAGTCCCTCGAGATCTCCGGCCAAGTCTCGCAAGATCCCGGGCCAAGTCCCGTGAGACTATGGAAGGCGCCAATGCCCAAACATGTCCAAAGCCCATAGTCAACCTCAATCTTAGCCATCTCCCCAAACAGGGCTCCTGCATTTCCCCCCTTTTGTTTTAAAAGAGGGGATGCTCTAGGATGTCTATGTGCAACCAACATTCTTACCCGTCATCGGATAATCAAGGCTGTGCCCTTGATTCCTGTCTTAGGTTGATATGTCGGCCACATGAGACTGTCCCGTGCGACTGTGCCTGTCTTAGGTTGTCCCCCTCTGGGGATCTTACCCGTCATTGGCTAACCAGCCATCCAATGGAGCCCTTTAGGATCGACTGTGTATGATGACTAACATTCGTCCAATTGTGAGAAGATGGTGCGGCTTTAAGGCAACAAGCCTTTTGGTGACAAGCCAAATTGTATAGCATATCAAATTGTTTAAACAAATTAGCTGCCCTAAGTTTCATCAAGTAACACATTGAATTCTCTGGACAAATGTCTGCAAGGCATTGTCCCGTAAAGTCCCAAACAATGAAAGATCAAAATGTCCATTTGTTATAACACGTTGATGTAGGAGGTCCCATGTATGTAGAGCAGAGGCCACACTGTTGGTGAGGTTGTTTGATGCTTGAGCAGCAGGGATGCTTGTGGTGACCGTGATCCCTGCAGCTGTAGCAGCAGCCATCTTTTTTATGTCTAGACAATGCCACCGGCAAATCTTCAGGGCCCGCTACCTAGAAACTCAAGCATCAATTATTAAAGGAAAGGCAGTGTTATTTCAGCACTGTGTGAAGAGTCGAGTTGTCAAACTAAAAAACAGAATTATTAGATTAGAAAATTAAAGTTGATTTCTGCTCAAACACATTGTTGTTTGAGCTCACACAAACATAAGTTGGCAAAATATCATATTGAGAACAAAAGAAAGAAAGACTCAGGGTATTTACTATATTAAAGATAGATTAAAGAAAAGCTAAAGGCACTTTGGAGAAATAATTTGTTAGCTGGAACCCTCAAGTCTCTGTATACACAGCAATTTTTTACCCGTTGAGATAATTGAAATTAATCAGCTATTAAACAAATGAAGTTAATAACAAATAAACAATCTTATGTCAAAACACCAAAATATTAGGTTATATAGCACTAGTCATATTGTTTGCTAAAGAGAAGTCCCAGGGACACCTATAAATCAAAATTGAAAGTACCTTCATTTATAAAATTATTTACCTAAATTGAATACTCTTAACCTAAAATGAATTAAAGTTATTTGGATCCATATATATATATTCTTTTTCATAAGCGCTTTGTTATTTGTGACGTCACACTGGACAGATGTACAAACATACAAACATATGTTTGTGACATCACATTAACATGAAATGTAGACAAATGTACAGACATAAAGACATGTATAAAAAAGAAAAAAAAATACAATTGTGTGCACACTAAAGAGAGATCTCCTCGTCCCGGTCGGGAGGAATGACTCTTGAGTTGTGAAACATTTTGAAGGACACTTTTGAGGGAATCATTCCATACCTTCATCTTGGTCTTCTTGATTTTGTACCTTTTTTTATTAATCTTGATTCCTCAACAACTACATCTTGATCATTTTGATGTGGTAACTGCTTTATTAATCTAGATGGTATCCATATTGGAGAGGATTCGTGTTTTGGAAAAACACAAACAGATCCTCTCCCCCAAATTAATACTGGATCTGGACCCTTCCATGTACTTGAAAGAACATCCTTCCAGTAAACCAAGGGTTTATGTTGTTGGTGTGGATTCCAATGTCTGTCTCCAGCAGAATAACCATTAGAGTCTAAAGTTAAAAAATTTAAGGTAAACAGGGCAACTGCCAATCTGTCCTTAGGACTTTTCCAATTTCCTTCTTTTTGTTTTAATAACATAATTTTCAGTGTGTGGTTTGCTCTTTCAATAATGCCCTGACCCTGAGGATTGTATGGGATGCCTGTTTTATGGGATATGTTGAATTTTGCGCAAAACTGTTTGAAAGATGAGGACGTATATGCGGGGCCATTATCTGTTTTAAGCATTTTGGGGATGCCCAATGCAGCAAAAGCTTGCAAACAATGAGATGTAACATCTTTAACTTTTTCTCCAGAATGTAAGGAAGCAAAAATCATGCCTGAGCATGTATCTATGGTCACATGAATAAATCACAATTTTCCAAAACTTGGCTCATGAGTAACATCCATCTGCCACAAATGATTGGGCATTAATCCTCTAGGGTTAACGCTGAAATGAGGATTGGGCAAATGTGTCATACAAGATTTACAATCTTTTATAATTGTTCTGGCTTGCTCTTTTGTGATTTTAAACCTACGTTGCAAGGTGGTGCTGTTGACGTGAAACTGGGAATGAAATAAAGTAGCTTGTTGTAGCGCTGAAAGTATAAATATTGTTTTTGTAAGTTCATCAGCCTTTTGTTTACCTTCATGGAGGGTCCAGGCAAATTAGTATGTGCTCTAATATGGCCTACGAATAGAGGTTCTTTTCTTGCCCACAAAAGTTTTTGTATTTGATAAAACAATTTAAAAGCTGGAGTATGAGGTGCTATTGGTCCTGCTAACTCTAATTTTGGGACGGCTTGTACAATATAGTGGCTATCTGAAAAAATGTTTGTGGGCTGGTCTCTAAAATTTTCCAGAGCTCTTACCACAGCTTCCAATTCCACTAGTTGAGCTGATTTGTGTGCAGTTATGTAAGTCATATTTTCTTTTGTAGTGACTACTGCAGCAGTACCATTTGAGGACCCATCTGTAAATACATTAAATGCCTTAGGAATAGGTTGATTTTTTATTACCTGTGGAAATATAATAGGATGATTAATACAAAAAGATAATATAGGAGACTTAGGAAGGTGATTATTAAAATTTGCAGAGGTAGAGCATCTAGCTATAGCCCAGTCATTATCGTTGAAGCATAAATATTCAATCTGTGACGATGAATAGGGAGTAATAATAGTAGCAGGGTGAATGCCAAATATTTTAGTAGAAGTTTTAAGTCCTTGAAGAATAAGTTTAGCCACCATGGAGGTATAAGACTCAATTATGCTTTTAGGAGAGACAGGCAAATGTATCCATAATAAAGGCCCTTGTTGCCAAAATACTCCTGTGGGTGTATATTGTGAAGAAATAATAATCAATATCAGCGGTTGAGTTAAATCAAATCTGTCACAATGAGCTCCTTCAATGGCTTTTTTTCTACTAACTTTAAAGCTTTCCTAGCATCTGGAGTCAGTGTTCGCGGTGAGGATGGATCAGGGTCCCCTCGAAGGATATCAAATAAAGGTTTTAATTGGCCAGTAGTGAGGTTTAGTGTAGGGCGAAGCCAATTAATGTCTCCCAGTAGTTTTTGGAAATCATTGAGGGTGGTTAAATGTTCTTTATTTATTAAAATTTTTTGGGGTCTAACAAAGGTATCCATGATTTTAAATCCTAAATATAATATGGGAGATCTGGTTTGAACTTTTTCTTCTGCTATATATAATCCGTTTTATTTTTTTAAATTTTCTACCACGTCACTGAATATATTAAATAAGATTTTTTGATTAGGGTGGGCCAGTAAAATATCATCCATGTAATGTAGACACATGAGGTTTGGATATTTATTTTTAATGGGTTGGATAGCCTTGTCCACATATATTTGGCATATGGTGGGGCTATTAGCCATTCCCTGCGGCAAAACCTTCCATTGATATCTCTGATCAGGGCCATTATTGTTAATAGAAGGAAGTGAAAAAGCAAACCTGGGGGCATCCAGAGGATGTAGGGGAATAGAAAAGAAGCAATCCTTTATATCAAGACTAATAACATGGAAACTTTTTGGAATAGCTACAGGATTTGGAAGTCCAGGTTGAGTAGGGCCCATGACTTGCATGGTTTTATTAATTTGTCTAAGATCATGTAATAATCGCCATTTTCCTGATTTTTTCTTGATTACAAATATGGGGGAATTCCAGGGAGAGGTGGAAGGTTCTATATGTCCTGCTTCTAATTGTTCCTGAACTAGTAGGTGGGCCACTTGTAATTTCTCTTTAGATAGGGGCCACTGAGAGACCCACACTGGCTTATCAGAAAGCCATGGCATTTTCAAAATTATTTTCTCAGTGGCCCCGAAGAAAAATGTCTTTTTCCTATATGATAATGATTTCTTTTAGGGTTAAGCTTACCCTGTACTTTTTGATAATGATTTCTTTTAGGGTTAAGATTACCCTGTATATTTTCACATTTAACACCTGCACGTTTGGTTGCAAGGTGTACTCCCATTTGTTGTAAAATATCTTTTCCCCCTAAAGTAATTGGTAGGTTAGGTAAAACATAAGGCTGAAACGTTCCTTTATGTCCTTCATCATCCTCCCATTTTAAAATTACTGCACTTTTTTTCTGGGAGATTATTATATCCCAAGCCTCTTAAACTGGTTGAAGCTTTTTGCAGAGGCCAGTGTTTGGGCCATTGTCGTAAATTAATGATGGAAGAATCAGCTCCAGTATCTATAAGTCCCTCCATTTCTATTCCTTGGATTCTTATTTTACACATAGGCCTCCTAGTACAGTCTCGAACGCAGCAAGCCATGGGTCTCGAATCAGTGGAACAAAATCTTCTATTGTTCCCTTTTTGAGGCATACTCATTTTAAATGAATTATGTAAATTTGGAAGGAGAAGCAGCTGAGCAATTTTATCTCCTTGATTAACAGAACTTATACTTTGGGGTGAGCTAAGCATTATTTTTATTTCCCCTTTGTAGTCTGAGTTTATTACACCTGGGGTCACTTGCAAACCTACTAAGCTTTGAGGACTTTGCCCGATAATAAGTCCTACAGTCCCTGAGGGAAGAGGTCCCCTGACTCCTTTGGGAATCAGTTGAACCCCCATTTCAGGTGTTAACACTATTTGGGTGGTGGAACAGAGGTCTAATCCTGCATTTCTTCCTGATCCTCTGGTGAGGGAGTGGATGGGTAATAGGTGTTGTGTCGGGGAAGCATCTGAATGGATGCTTGAGGATACTCCTCTTCCAATGCCTCGTACATTTGTGGGCCCCGGGGCATTGGGCCCCGTGCCCCGTTTTTTGAATTCCTGAACAAAAGATTTCCATGGATGTCAAATTTTGAATAGCATTTATTGGCCCAATGATTTCCCTTTTTACACCTGGGGCAGCAACCTGGAGCACGGTATGAATTTGGTCTTATTTCTCTTTTGGGATTTTGCCTAGAATAGCCTGATTGATTATGATAATTTTTCCTGGAATATCCTGATTGGTTATAGTGTCTAGGTTGAGTCCTTGTGAAATTCTGAGGGGCAGCATCTCTAACAGCTACTGCAATCATATTCCCTGTGACAAAGGCATCATTTATATCTTTACATAGTTGTATATATATGGAAAGATCCTTTTTATTTCTCCATGGCCTGATGGCTTCCTGGCAGTATTTATTAGCGTTTTCATATGCTAATTGAACAACTAATGGCATAACTTGATCAACGTCTCCAAAAACTCTACCTACAGTTCTCAAAAGTCGATCAGCAAATTCAGCATATGGTTCATTAGGTCCTTGAATTACTTTGGACAAGCTACCTTGTAGATCCCCAGGTCCTTGCACAGTTTTCCATGCCTTTAAGGCAGCTGCGTTTATCTGAGCATATACTCCTGGGGTATAATATTTTTGAGCCTGTATGTCTGCGAATTGCCCTTCTCCTGTGAGTATTTCTATATTATGGTCTCCAAACCCTGCATCTGCGTTTCTTTTAGCTGTTTCTATACAAAGTTCTTGAAATTGCGATCGCCAAACCAAGTATTGTCCCCCACTTAATGTTGCTTTACATAAATGTTTCCACTCTGAGGGGGTTAAGCTAAAGGTGTTAAGGGACTCCAGTATACTCAACGTGAAAGGAGCTTGGGGTCCATATGTCATTACTGCCTCTTTGAGATTTTTTTTTATTGTTTTGAAATCTACTGACTGGTGGCCCCTCTCTCCATTTTCATATTCAAATACTGGCAGTTCCCAATGTATCTGTGAGTTACCCTCGAGAGCACATAAGCGCTCAGAAAGACTTTTTATTTCTATTTCTAGGGTATGCAAATGCCTAGTGATACCCTTCATATTTTCTGTAATAGATTCCACCCATGGGGGAGTGGAGGACATAGGTTCCTCCACTTGATGGTCCCTTATCTTGGTCTTCCTTAATTTCCTTTTGTTCATTTTCTCAGAATCACTTTTACTTAATTCCTCCTCACTACTACTACTCTCATTGGTCCTAACTGACTCAGTAACATCCTGAGTCCCAGATTCAATTGAGAACATGTATCCTTCAACTATCTCTAATAAATCTTGAATAGCTTTAGCAGCTTGGATCTTTGTCATTTTTGAGCCTGCACTGATACTATCCTTACTGGTCCTAACTGACTCAGCCGAGGCCAAGCTTTCATGATCACTTTCACTTTTTTCCAAATTCTCCTCACTAATAAGTGACTCAGCTATATCAAAGAATCCATCAAGAGCCTTGTACACTTGGGTCTTAGTTATTTTCGAACCCATTTTAACCGCTCTGACTAGAGACTCCTGCGAGGTTCCTCAGTTCTTACCTGCCGTGCCGATTCCCCGTCCGGGCCACCACCTGTAGTCGCCTGAAGGGATGGCCGCTTGGAGCAAAGAAGCCGCGGGAAGAAGTTTAGAGATGAACTGGAAACAAACAGCTCTTTTATTCTGATAACTTTTCTCTCTGGCTCTAACTACACCCCGACACGCCGTCCACGCTTCTCTAACCTCCAAAAAATGGCACAGACCTCATCCACAATCTCGCTCAAGTCCCTCGAGATCTCAGGCCAAGTCTCGCAAGATCCCGGACCAAGTCCCGTGAGACTACGGAAGGCGCCAATGCCCAAACATGTCCAAAGCCCGTAGTCAACCGCAATCTTAGCCATCTCCCCAAACAGGGCTCCTGCAAACCTGAGCCTGAACCTGACCTTGAACTTGCTGGTTGCACATCCTCTGAGCTGGGGATACTGGGTGGCTGGTGCCAGTACCCTCTTCCTCCTCTTCCAGGCCCAAGATTGCCAAGGACATGCCAGGCTATGGGTGAGTTGTATGATAGCTTTCTGGAAGCTGAACTCTGAGTATCCTTGTAGGGTGTTGACACAGTCCTGAGTTGGCTGTGGATTGGTTCTTTGAGCACCCTGTTCAGGACTGAAATAGAGGACAGGGAAGAAGGAAAGGCTCTGGGAGCAGTAACCTCCTTCTCAGCAGGCCCAACCTTCTTCCTCCTTCCAGATGCTTTTTTATTTTTTTAAACCATTATATGTAAAGTCCAAGCAGCACCTGTGCCTAAAAAATTCTGTCTTCCCCTTTTGTGCCAGCCTGACTTCAGCATGAGACTCTGAGTTCCTTTGGGCCCCTCACTGCTTCCCTGCCCTAGGGCCTCATGCTCACAGCAGCCTGAACCAAGGTACAAATGCCGACAGGTATAAAGGACAAAATAAACCCCTCACAGCATGCTTCTCAGGGCCTTCCAGCAACTACAGAGACTGAACACCCTCACCCTGAATTCTTCTACCCACAAGTAAGATTGGAGATGCAATCAGGAGGCCCCCACCTCCAAAAGGAAGCTGTTCCCTTGGTGGGACTAGGAACCTCCCATCAAAATCACATACTCCTGCCACGTGTTGCTTCCTGAAAAGCCAACCCCTAGCACCTGATCACACCCCTTCCCAAGGTCTGAATAACCCCTGACAGGTGCTGCAACCAGGACAACATGGTCCAGGGGACAGTCACAACCCTTTTCCTGCTTAGCCTTTGTCCTCAGCTGTCTGGGTTCTTGAGAGTTACACTCACTGCCTGGGAGGAAGGGGTGAACTTTGTCAAAAACCAAGTGCCAGTTTTGAGCTTCAAATAATGTTTTTGGACAACAATCTTAAAAGCTGGGCTTCCTGTTGAGAGAGAAAAATATTTTTTTTTCTGCATTCTAGGTTGTGGACACAATACAAAAGGGATGTCCCTACCCTCAGAGTGGAGGGAAACCCTGGGATATTAGGAAGTGAGACTCTGAGAAAGATTCGGAACAGTTTGGCCCTGGGGAGGAATCCATCACTGAGTGTGTGTGTGGGGGGGAACCAGAGACTGCCTGGGAGAGCTCTCCCAACCCAGGGGGCATGAACTGCCAGCCCAACAGAGAGGGTGTCTACACAGATGGTATGACATCATCCTTTAGGCTGCTCTCACCTACCTGTGGCTTGTGGGAGTCCAACAAGCCCACAAAATGGGACCCATCAACAGTCACTCCCCATCCCCCACCCAACTCCATACCCAGCCCTAAGAAATCACTAATCTGTACTATCCCCATTGATTTGTCTATTATATACATTTCATATAAATGGAATCATACAATATGTGGTGTTTTGTGACTATATTCTTTCACTTAGCAGTTATCATGATGTTTTCAAGGTTCACCTATGGATACTTCATTTCCTTTTTTTTTTTTTTTTTGGTACTGGGGATTGAACCCAGAGCTTCATGCTGCAAGGCAAGCTCTCTACTGCTGAACTACCTCTCCAGTGACTTCATTCCTTTTCAACGTTGAATAATATTCCATTGTATGGATATACTACTTCTTATTTAACCAGTCATCAGTTGATAGACATGTATGTTTACCCCCCCCACTGTTTTATTATCAATCATGTTGTTATGGATATTTGTGTGCAAGTTTTTTGTAAAGACATATGTTTTCATTTCTCTAGGGCACATGCTTAAGAGTGGATTTGCTGGGTCGTATGGTAAATACTATGCTTAACATTTTGAAGAACTATCAAACTGTTTTTCAAAGCAGCTGTGCCATTGTATATTCCCACCAGCAGTGTATGAGGATTCTAGCTTTTCTACTTCCTTGCCAAGACTTCTTGTTGTCTACTTTGTTATAACCTTCCTAGGGGTAACAAGTGGCATCTCATTTTGGTTTCAATTTGCATTTTCCTGATTGATGATGGTGAACATGTTTTTATATGCATGTTAGTTTTTTGTATATCTTCCTTGGAAAAATATCTATTCAAATCTTTTGTCCATTTGTATTTGAGTTTAAGTTTTTTTAAATTATTGAATGGTAAGGGCTTTTGTATATATTCTGGATAGCAGTCAGATCTGTGATTTACATGTTTTCTCCTATCTTGTGAGTTGTCTTTTCACTTTCTCAATGTTGTCCTGTGAAACATGAATGTTTCTAATCTTGATAAAGTCCACTTTATTTATCTTTTTTGGTCACTTGTGCTTTTGGTGTTTTGAGAAATCAGTCCTAACCCAAGGCCATGATAATGTACTCCAATGATTTCTTCCAAATGTTCTATAGTTTCAGTTCTTACATTTATGTCTATCAGCCTTATTTTTATTTGTTCTAATTAGTTATACATGAATTATAATTATACAGTAGAATGCATTTTGACACATCATACATAGATGGAGTATAACTTCTCATTCTTCTGGTTATACATGATGTAGAATCACACCAGTCATGTAGTCATATATGTTCATAGAGTAATAATGTATGATTCATTCTACTATAATTCTTACCCCTATATCCCCTCCCCTCCCTTCACTCCCTTCTGTCTAATCCAAAGTACCTCTATTCTTCCCTAGCACCCACCCACCCTTGTTGTGAACTGGCATCCGCATATCAGAGAAAACATTTGGCCTTTGGTTCTTTGGGATTGGCTTATTTTGTTTAGCATGTCTATCATCCTTATTAAGCTATCTTTTTTATTAAGTTAATTTTGCTGTGTAGTGTGAGATAGGAGTCTGACTTCTTTCCCTTGAATTGTCTTGGCACCCTTGTCGAAAATAAAAAAAAAAAAATCAACTGAGCATAAATGTAAGGCTTTTTTTTTTTTTTTTTTTTTAATCAGAGTATTATAGTTATACATAGTAGCTTGGTTCATCCCCACAAAATCATACATGCGTGGAATTTGATTTCAGTTTACATTTTCTCCCTTTGCCCTCCCCTCCTCTCTTCCCTCATTCTCTTTCTTCTATTCAATTGGTCTTTTTCACTCATTTATTAATTTATTAATTTTTTGTAGTGGGGATTGAACCCAGGGGCACTCTACCACTGAGCCACATCCCAGCCCTTTTTGTTTGTTATTTTGAGACAGTGGCTTGCTAATTTGCTGAGGCTGGCCTAGAACTTGCAATCCTCCTGCCTCAGACTCCTGTGCTGCTGGGATTACAGGTATGTGCCATCACACCTAGCTATTTATTTATTTTTGATTGTTTTTTTTTCTACTTATACATAAAGGTGAAATTCCCTGTGGTATATTTATATATGCATATAGCATGAGTTTTAAAATATCCATTCCTCATTTCCTCCCTTTTCTTATCCCTCCTCTCTCCCTCTCAATCTTTGTCTTCTACTATACTAGTCTTCCCTATATCTTTGTAATAGATAATCCTCCCCTCCTTCTTTCCTTTATTTTGCTCTAGATTCCACATATGAGAGTAAATATTCAACCCTTGATGTTCTGAGTCTGGCTTATAGAGCATGGTGTTTTCCATTTCCCTCCATTTATCAGCAAATGCCATAATTTCATTCATCTTTATGGCCAAGTAAAACCTCATTTGTGTGTGTGTGTGTGTGTATATATATATAATAGTTTATATATATATAATAGTTTCCTAATCCGTTCATCTATCTATGGGCATCTGGGTTTGTTCCATAATTTGGCTATTCTGAATTGTGCTGCTATAAACATTGAAGTGACCATATCACTATAGTATGCTGATTTTAATGCTTTTGAATAAATACCAAGGAGTGGGATAGTTGGGTCATCTGATGGTTTGATTCCTAGCTTTTTGGGGAATCTCTATGCTGCTTT
Source organism: Tamias sibiricus (assembly GCA_025594165.1). NCBI lineage: Eukaryota > Metazoa > Chordata > Mammalia > Rodentia > Sciuridae > Tamias > Tamias sibiricus. The sequence continues at coordinate 18,103,577 of CM046667.1, read as the reverse complement.
CCAGAATGGTCGCACTAATTTGCAGTCCCACCAACAATGTTTGAGAGCACCTTTTCCCCTACAATGTCATCAGCATTTATTATTGTTCATATTCTTTTTTCTTAAAGAATTTTAAAAAATATTTATTCATTTTCTTTTAGTTGTACACAATGCATTTTTATGTGGTGCTGAAGATTGAACCTGGGCTGTACATGTGCTAGGCGAGCGCCCTACCGCTGAGCCACATCCCAGCCCCTATTGTTCATATTCTTGATCATTCCTATTCTGACTGGAGTGAGATGAAATCTTAGTGTAGTTTTTATTTGCATTTCATAAAGGTTTATTTCTTGACTCAATTATCTTCCATTGGCTCATGTGTCCACCCTTAAGCCAGTACCACACTCTCTTACTACTTTGGAGTAAGTTTTGAAATTGGGAAGTGTGGTTTCTACAACTTTGTTCTTCTTTTCTAGATTATTTTGACTATTATGAATCTTTGGCATTTCCATTGGCATTTTAAGATCAGATTGTCAATTTCTGAAAAAAAAGGCAGCTGGGATTTTCATATGGATTGTATTGAATCTACAGATCCAAATATTACTTTTAGACTTTAATGCAAAAAATTGCTAAACTGAATTGTTGTTTTCAAGTACTTGAGTTTTTTCCATCCTCATGTAAACTGTTAATAGTTTATTTTACCTTATAAATAGAGTAGGTATGAGCTGGGCATGATGGCACATGCCTGTAATTCCAGAGACTTCGGAGGCTGAGGCAGGAGGATCACAAGTTCAAAGCCAGACTCAGCAATTTAGTGAGGTCCTAAGCAACTTAGCAAGACTCTATCTCAAAATAAAATATATAAAAAGGGCTGGGAATGTGGCTTAGTGGTTAAGCTCCCAGTACCAAAATCAATCAATCAATCAATCAAGTAGATCTGTTAAGACCTTTGCTGATAGTACTTTGACACTGACTTATTTATAACCCCACAACTCACTAATGTATTAAATCATTTACCTGCCAGTCAATTCAATTTATAACAGTGTACGTGTATTAGCTATATAGAGAGAGACAAAAGAGAGGATGAGGCTGATAAAAATTTGTTGGAGAAGTAGTATAACTCAGTCTTTTGACTGTAGAAGCACATTCTAATATGCTTCATGAAGCACAAGATGTTAAATAGATTGGTAGTTTCATTGAGATTTCCTCATCATTATGTAGATAGATAAATGAATCTTAATGCCAAAATGTTCTCAGGGAGATTGAATTGCTTTTTTTATTCAGATGCTATGAAATCAGAAAGTATTGTTTTAATAAAAAGCATTTTGAATGAACCGTTACAATCACCCCAAACTCCAGAAAAGCAAGTGTATTAAAATTAAAAAAAAGTAGAGTTACTTTTAAGGGTGTAGAATTATAAACCCAAAGGGTATTTCATGTATGTATGGGTTTGTGCTTGATTTCATAAAGAAGTTGCTAGGTCAAATAATTTAAAGATGTTATAAATTAATCTGGGATACTAAAAAAGTTATTGCAGACATAAATCTTAAAAAATATTGTTCACAAAGCTGTCAGTCATGATCATACCAAGAGAATGAAAGACACTTAGGCTACAAAGACAAACTCTAAATTCCCGTGACTCAGTCTAACTTGACTTTGAAGTAGGCTGGACCTCTAGAGCAACCCAGAGAGGAAGTGGGGCACAATGAACCAGGCAGGACTTGGGTTTGCATATATGTCCCAATAATAAAGAAGAATTAACATTCACAACACAGTGTCTTAAAGGAGCTGCAGATTTGAGCTGAGTTGACCTTGAACTACTTGGACCTGGCTGGAATTTTACATTTGAAGCAAAAATGTTAAAAGCTTGTTTCCCAGAAGGTAGGGCCATTTGGCATAGTGTCTGTGAATTACAGGAATACCTTGGGGGCTGGCAGCATGAATGACCCATAAGAGGTCTTATTCCAGAAAAGAGTAAGGTGGGATGCTTTGTTCAGAGCTGGGCTCAGGGCCAGCCGGGACTCAGGAACAGAGATAATGGGTCCATCACACAGCCTGTTCAAATGAACCTAAGTCTTGGTAAGGAAGGCTGTACATGATATGTAGCTCAAGGCCAAGATCTGAGCACATGTAGCCCATGGTGGCCCATTTTGTTCCCTCTCTTCCTGCTAATGGTAACAAAATTCCTCATGAATTCTTGCCTTAAACAAGACTTAACTGATGTTGCTGAAAGTATTGGTGCATTTAATCAAATTAGGGAAGGAAGGGCTCATATTTCTCATTGGTGTACCAAGAAATCCATGGTTCTTTCCATTATTCATTTAAAATAAAACAGTGAACATTACTTTATACCAGGTCCTGTATAAGGATTTGGGAATATGGAGATGAAGGGGACCTACGGCCCTGACTTGGTACGGAGGCCTATTATGCCAGATTTTTGGGTGGATCCTACTATCATTTTCCAGAGGCTAATTGAAGTCATTTACATTGATAAAGTCACACAGATTCTATAGAGTAAGAAAGAGAGAAGCATTAGTGTTGAAACCCGAGAATCTTTATAGTGCAGTAGTGACATCTGATGAAGGCTATTGTCTTAATACACATTGCTGTCACATCAGTGAATTTACATTTGAAAAGCACGAATAAACTTGCAAAACATATTCAAAAGAAAATTATCACAGGAAATACAGACACAGGACATTTTGAAAGTAGAAATTTAGAATCTGGGTCAATAATAAAATCCAAAGTACTTCAGAATCAAAGAGGAAGTTCAGGTATGAGCTATATTAAGGGAGTAATATAGATAAAGTGATCAGAGTTTCTGAGCCCAAAGCAGGCTCTAATAACTTTGTTCTTATGGGAACCAAGGGGCATCATATTTAAAATGGAAACTGTCTGAAATGCTTGATTGAGATCAATACAGAACACTAAAGTCACAGAAAGACAGTTCAAACATTAAAGCTAGGAAACTAAGACATAAATAAGGGAGCAAGATGGAGGAGTTAGAGAGCATGGACCAGAGAGTAACTTCTTGGGTAGGATAGGGAAAGGCTCCTGGGAATTTGGGGATGCTTGCAAATTGGAGACGGAAGCAGGTTTTAGTAAGAGTTATGTGCTCTATGTAATTGGATTCCTATGTGGAGGGATGGTGCCTTTTTTTTTTTTTAAACAGTTGCACCTGCTTTGATGACATTGCTTATCTTAGGGAATTTTGGACCCCAAATATTTACTTGGGAGAATTGGCTCTTTTTGCTTTATTCTTATCTTCTTGGCTTATTTTTCTGGGCAGCTGATAGACTCTGTCTGGACTCTGCTGTGGAAACACCAAGAAAAGGATTTTTCGAGTTGTTGTTCAGCTAGAGGATGAAGGAAAGGGTTCCCTGGGGGAAAACACCAAGGCCATCAAAATGAGAGAACAGAAAGGTGACTACAAAGCTCAGGGGTGAGAGGGTTGGTTTCTTGCCACAGTTATCACTTTGCTATGGTTAAATTCCAGTCAAGAGCTTTTCTCTGCCTTGGAGGTTTTATCAGAATGCTGTTTTCTTGTGGCAATGGCTCTCAGCTGTAACAGGGGAGCCCATTGTACAGTTTGGAAGAGTTCCATGTGTGACACTGATATTCTCTTCTCCCCCATCTCCTTTCACATCCAAATGTGAAGTATTATCCCAGGGGTTCTCCACCAACTACTGAATAACATTTACTCTTGCCTTAAGTACTCACAGACCTCCTTTTTAAAAAAAAAAAAACATTTATTTATTTGCTTTAGTTGTACACAATGTGTTTATTTTTATGTGGTGCTGAGGATGGAACCTGGGCTGTGCATGTGCTAGGTGAGCGCTCTACTGCTGAGCCACAATCCCAGCCCCACTCACAAACCTTCTTATTATGACATTAGACATTCACAGACCTTCTTAATATGGTTTCCACTGACCATCCCTCTCACTTTCTTCCCAGCTGGAACCCATTCCTGAGGCCAGGTCAGAGTGTCCCAGACCTCAATGCATTTCACACTCCTCAGCTCAACTGTTTAGCACTAGCATACTGGACCCTTGTTCATCTGCTGCCTACTGAAGGTTTTCCCATTCTTTAAGACTGCACTCGGATCTTTCTTCTTTTATACCACCTTCCATAAATGCTGCAGCCACATTGATTGGACCTTGTTTCTGGAATGGGAGTTGAGTAGTGGGGAGAGGTCGCTGTGATTGCAGAGAAATAAACAGATTATTGTGGGGCACAGTGGCACATGCCTACAATTCCAGTGACTCAGGGGGCTGAGGCAGAAACATCTCAAAAAAAAAAAAAAAAAAAAAAAAAAAAAAAAGAAAGAAAGAAAGAAAGAAAGAAAGGAAGAAAAACAACCAGGTTATTTATATGAAGTCTGCTGACAACTTCCAAGAGTTGAGTGAATCTAATGATCAATGCTTTGGCCACAGGTTTCCAGTGGTTTGAGCAATATTTCCCCAAAAGGGCTTCTAAAATCCCCTCTGCCCTCCCATCCTTCCACAAGGTTTTGAAGTTTCTTAACGAATGTGACGGTGTGCAAGTTGACCATGTGATTGCCACAGGCAACAAGCAACTTACTAAAATATGTATATTTGAAAATCACTAAGAGATTGGTTTTGCCAACTTGAAAATGGTGGAGGGGGAGGAAAGGAAAATATGGGGGCAGGGGGAGGAGAGGAAAATATCTAGATAAGAGGAGCATCAAGGACAGGAAAAGGAGTGGAATCCTATATTAGCACAAGTAATGTTAAGACACTATTCTTTCTTAGTAACTCTTTGCTCAAATTATACTGTAATAAGTATTCAAATAGTTGCAAAGTATTTCACTATTTCAATGTACTATAAAGTCCCCTACCATTCCCTTATTGGATATTTTGTTTCTAATCACCCCCCCACTTTTTTGGTGCTGGGGATGGAACCCAGGACCTTGCCCATGATAGGCAAGTGCTCCACCACTCAATAATATTCCCAGTCATGTTTCTAATGAATCATGAAGAACACTTTAGTGACCATCCTTACTCATTTATATATGAGCTCTTTTCTATAGTTCATGCTTTTTATCCTAATTGCTTGACTCCATGAATACAAGCAAGCTGTTCAGAACTTTTAGGTCCATACCTGCTTTAAAAAGTCCCCATAGCCAGGTGTGGTGGCACACACCTATATTCCCAGTGGCTCGGGAGGCAGAGACAGGATGATCCTAAATTTGAGATCAATCTCAGCAACTTAGCCAGACCCTGTCTCAAAAAAAAAAAAAAAAAAAAAAAAAAAAAAAAAAGGACTAGGGATGTAGCTCAGTGGTAAAGTGTTCCTGGGTTCAATCCCCAGTATGAAAGGAAGGAAGGAAGAAAAGAAAAAGTCTTATCAACATTTAAATTATGGATTTTAACACTGTATCTGCTAAAAGTGGGAGTTGTGTGTATGCATGTATACTCTTCAGAAAAAATAAAACCATTATTCATGGAATTGTGCAGGTTTTTAAAAAAGGACAGGGGGTGGGTGGGTGTATTTCAGTGGTAAAGTGTCCCTGGGTTCAATCCCTGGCACCAAAAAAAAAAAAATGACCCCAAAGCTTCATGCTTCATAAATCCATAAATACCATGTTTGATCAATAAGAATCACTAACTTTATTGATTGATAAGGAGTTATTGCACTTATACAGCCATCTCATTATAAGTCTACTAAATGTTTCAGCATTTTGAAAATGTGCCAGACTTTTTCAAGAAGTCAACTTGAAACCACTGGGATAAATCAGAAGCAGGTGTGGGAAGGGCAAGCGAGAAATAGCTGAGTAGGTGGAAAAAGAGGATGAGAGAACGCAGTAGATAAAGGGTAATGGTTAATAGCAATTAGTAAATATCAAAAGCAAATAAGGATAAGACATGGCTAATGATTGTGCTAGAAGTAGGGTGGGCAAAATGAAAATATAGGATCCAATAATTCTTCAAAGGCTGCTTGGTCAAGTTAACTGGAAAATATGACAAGAGTTTGCTCTATGAGCTGCATCATGAAGACAAAGGTCAAAGATGAAAGCCATGTTTAAAATTCCCATCAGCTGTGTGACCAGCACAGGATGAATGATCAAATGAACCAACTTGGGCAGCTGAACAGCTTTACTTGTCAAAACCATTAGCCATGAACCTTTCTTCAGCAAGCTGCCTTTCTGAAAGTAAAGCCAACCCCAGATGGCCACTGATTAACTTGAGAAATACTTTTCTCACAGTTGCAAGACAAAATTCGTGGAAAAGAGATAAAAGCTTACTCCACAGTTTATTAGTCCAATAGCCAGTGGTTCTAGAATATATGCTATAAAAAGTCTTGAACTCTCATTTTAGTATCTAAAACATCAAGAGACCATACTGGCATGGTGAGACCTATCTATTCATCCAATATCATTTTGTTAGTCAGGAGTTCAGGGATGCCAAGATGGTGGAAGCAGGGTATTAAAAAATGCCACTGGAAGACAAAACAGAGAAAAGAATGATTATGTCCCTGTCCCATTACTGTGACAACTCCCACCACTGAGGGCTTATCACCTTGACAACTCCCACTACAGTTTTGGTATTTTAAAATGACCAATGGGAGTAAAGTGGGCAGCATTGCCAGTAGGTTTTCTAAAGTAACCAATGGGGGAAAATTGGGACAATATTCTAATTAGGCATCATAAGGTAACCACTAGGAGCAAGTGGGGTAAGGTCTTCAATCTGGTCCATATAGGAAAAAGACGGCCTCACAGCTTAGCATATGACACTGATTTCCAGATGTTGGGGCCTTGAGCCTCTCTCTCTTGCATGGCCCATTCCTCTGTATTTTAAGGAGTGGTACTTCCACCTTCAGCTTCAATAAATCTGTACTTTCCTTGTTACATCTGTGTTTCTTGCTCAATTCTTTGTTTGAGATACCAAGGACCTGAACCCCAACTGGACACCCCAATGATAACAGTTTCAGAATTTCTGTAACTTTCAGATAACTACAACTCATTATACGTTATAGGCAGTATATATAATTTTTCTAATTATAAAAATATGACTTTATTATTGAAAAAAGATGAAAGGTATAGCAAAAATCAAAGCAGCAGGATTGCTCTCTACACCACCATAATCAATCCACTTATTCAGGGCATTTCACAGTGTTTTCTTCCTATCTTAAAATGCATTTTTATAACAGAGTTGAGATCATACAACATACAAGATTTATATTTATACTAGCTATTTTAATTAACTCACCTAAGAGCAAATACATTTTCTGAAAACTGATTCAAACCAAAAAAAAAAAAAAAAAAAAAAAAAAAGACGACTTTGATAAACAATCGGGCAGAATAAATAAATAAATAAGTAGAATCAGGCCAATACCTTCTTACTTTCACCAGTCAGAAACTCACCCCTTCACCTCCTCATCCTGTTTATTGAATATTCCTTACTCTTGCCTTTCCTTCCTAATGTTCTCCTCCTTGAATATACCTATTTCTATTGATTTTTTGTTTCTCTATTATGCACTAAATTTGAGAATTGACTTACATCATGTCTTGTTTTCTAATTTTTTAAAAATATTTTTAGTTGTCAATGGACCTTTATTTTATTTATTTGTATACAGTGCTGAGAATCAAACCCAGTGCCTCATACATGCTAGGCAAGCTCTCTACCACTAAACCAGAACCTTAGACCATTGTTTTCTAATTTTTTAATGATTATATCTTACCCCACCTTTACTCTTTGGGAGCAGGGGATACCAATTATAGCTTTTATACCTGTTTTATTAAGTAGTGAACAGCCAGGCGTATATTAGGTGTTAAAGAAATACCCAGGGATAACACAAAAAGTGTTTTAATAAATAGAGGAGATGTAATAGTTAAATTATCCAAACCCATATGGATAAGGAAAAACCATAGCTGTAGTGTACAATATGGTACCCATTAACCACATGGGGCTATCAAGCATGTGAGTTGTGGCTAGTATGAATTGAGATGTGCTGTAAGTGAGAAATACATGGGATTTCAAAGACTTGTATAGAATATAAAATATTGTAAAGAATATAAAATATCCTAAATATATTTTACAGTGATTGCTTGTTGAAATAATATTTTGGATACATTGAGTTAAATAAAATGTATTATTCAAATGATTTTTATCTCTTTTTACCCTTTTTAATGTACTACTGATAAATGTAAAATCACAAATGTGACTTGCATTGTGCATATATTTTATGGGACATTGCTATTCTGTATGGCAATAAAATGTAATGTTGGAGGTGATTCTTTCTATAGGGAAGAAATTTGTTCTATTTCCAGATGAAATACATATGCTTTTCAATGGATAATAATTATTTGCATTCCTAACAATTTTCTACAACTTAATTTCTCTACCCTTTACAGAGTTATAAAATAGCCTAAACAATGCAAGGACATTAAAGGTGCACACTTGTATAGATTCAGATAACCAGGAAGGTTATCTCAAACGATAATATATCTTTTGCACATTTCTGAGTTTTTGAAGATTTTTTTCCTAGGATCATCTTTCCATATTCTTTTGTTGCTTTTCTAAGTGATTGAGACAAGACCACTTTTCTTTTCTAGTTAGTATGGACAAAATAAATTTCAAAATGCTCACATAGACCAAAATCAATGCTTTGGTAACTATGATGTTCCCAGTAATAAGTGTAAAACTGTTGAGAGTGATGCTAGTGTTTAATCACATAGAATAAAATCAAGCACATTTGAAATGATTGAAAATAGTAGAATTAAGTAATTACATTTTGTCGTGATTCCTTAGCTCATCATACTATTGTCACAAATGGAAGGAAACCAGGTTCTTTTCTATTTTGTAATTATCTGGAAACAAAGCTTGGCTATTGATTGGATTTAGTATCCCCTCAACCCTGTCTCCAAATTTTTAAATAATGCTATTTCTTATTTATTTATTTATTTTAATTGACAAATAAAACTTATGTATGTAATTATGGTATGCAACATGATGTTTTAAAATATGTATACATTGTATGGAATGGCTAAATGGAGCTAATTAACATGGATTATTTCACATAGCTATCATTTGTAGTGAGTACACTTAAAATCTACTCTTAGTGATTTTCAAGTATACAATATATTGTCATTAGCTGTAGCCACCATGTTATATGACAGATCTTTTGAGCTTATTCCTCCTGTCTAACTTAGTAGCTTTTGATGTCCCTATCCCCACCCCTACCTCAGCCCCAGGTAACCACCATCCTACTCTCTGCTATATGTTCTACATTATTAGATTCTGCATGTGAGATCATGCAGTATTTGTCTTTAATATATTTTAAAGGAAATTAATTCTTCTGTTTAAATAAAAGCTCTCTGGAGACAAAAGCAATTATGGGTCTGTTCACTCTGCTATGGAGATTAACAAATATTAATTAGTGGATGCCTGCTGTGCAGTGGAACTCACAATCAATGAAGTGTGTAAGAAGAGTTGAACTTTTTGGCATTGCCATTTCTAACACTTTAGAAAAAAATATATGGTTAAGGAAAAAGCTTTTTATGAAAGTTATCCATTTAAACACATCTTTTACTCCAAAAAAGGATTAAAAATGGCTAAGAAGAGATTATAGTGACATGCTTTGTTTCAAATATTTTAACACATCTAAAAATTTAAATAGACGACTGTATGTGAAAGTTACCTGCTCCAAGCTTGGTTTGATACTTGAGAGGTGTTTCCTCCTGCCCTGGCTCAGATCAGGGAGTTCCTAGAGGTTGGGTGGAGGAGTAGGGGAGGGAGAAGCAGGAAGATCCAGCTATGGTCCCACTTTCACCCCAAGATCCCACTTTCAGTGTGTCCTGGACTCCGGATTCTAGGGTCATTTCCTCTGGCCCAGACTGGCTGTGGAGTTGAGGCAGGTGTTTGTGTCATTGATGAGGATCCAAAAGGACTACAGAAGCCTCAAGTCTCAGTTTTCCCAATTAGCTCTACAGAAGCAGGCTTTCTTGCAGAAATCAGCCAGGAAGTTCCCCACTGTGTTTGATATCATTGATGTTTTTGAGGCATTGTTTGAATAATAAAAAGTTAAATACAATCCTTAAAGCTTACTTTTTGAATGTTATGACCAAGAGAACACTGAATAATTTTGCAAAAATTAGAAACACACACACACACACACACACACACACACACACACACACACACACACAGTGTTGTGGGATTCTTGCCCAGAGAGACAGGGCACCACGGCATTCAGCAGGAAGCAGTATTAGTGCCAGCACTGGCCCAGCAGATTTGCATCCAAAGGTTGAGCCCTGACCACAGGAGGTGTTGCCTAATACACTTCTTGTTAGTTCTTCTATACATACTTATTCTTTGTCTCCCATATAAGGTGACAGACATTCTGATGGCATTCTATTTCTGTAGTATAGAGTTACAACAGTGTTACAACAGAATTGTAGAATGTGTACATTGATACTGATGGTGCCATGGTTCCTTTGTTCTGAGAAAGTCCCTATCACATTTGTAATCACTAAAATTGCATTATATTAATGGGGATAAGAATTATAAGGTTTTCCTTGTAAGTATCTCATAACTGTCAGTTTTGCTGTCAATTTCTTACCCTATTTAATTATTTGGAAGATTTTAATAAAATTTTAACATAAAAGTAATAGTATTAATAATCACCATCATTATTTTACAGGATTTAACTCTTACATGAATATATAATCTTTTGTAAAAATGTCTATTCAAATCCTTCACCTGTTCTTTGATGAGCATGTCTTTAAATTGAGTTTTAAGAGTTCTTTACATATTCTAGATACCAGTCCCTTACTATGTACATGATTTGTACAAAATATTCTCCCATTATGTAGTTTGTCATTTGACTCTCTTGATGGTAATATTTATAGCACAAAATGTTTAATTTGGTGAAGTCAAATTTATTTATTTTGGGGGGCTGTTTGTATAGCTTAGTGGTAGAGCATGTGCCTGCCTAGCATGCATAAGGCCCTGGATTCATTCCCCAGTACTGAAAAAAACAAAACCAACCAACCAACCAAACAAACAAACAAGCAAAAACCCACCACTACCAACAACAAAAAAACCATGAAGTTACATTTTATTGTCAGATCTAAGAAACAATTGTGTAATTAGGTAACTAGCATTTATATTTCCTTAAAAAGGAGGGCCATAGAAAAGGCTGAATAAACACTTGTGGTGTATGATTGCACAGGTGTTTTGAATAGACTTTATTTTGTAGAGCATTTTTTAAATTCACAGCAAAATTGAGTGTAAAGTGTAGAGGTTTCCAATCTACCTCCTGCCTCCCCATACTTAGTCTTCTCCACTACCAGCATCCTCCACAAGAGTGGTATATATATATATATATATATATATATATATATATATATATATATATATATATATATATTGTAAATTGATGAACCTGCATTAATCCTTTATTATCATCCAAAGTCCATAGTTTACATCAGGGTTCATTTTTGGTGTTGTATTTTCTATGGGTTTGGGCAAATATATAACAAGATGCATCTACCATGTCAGTATCATACAGAATCCTTTCACTGCCCTGAATATCCTGTGAATCCTTATTTATCTCTTTCTCCTTTGCTCCCTCCCCTGAAGACTATTGATCCTTTCACTATACAGATAGTTTTTGTAGTTTTTGCCTTTTCCAGAATGTCATATACTTGGAATCATACAGTGTGTAACCTGTTTGGATTGGCTTCTTTTCCTTAGTGATGTGTATTACTAAGTTTTCTCCTTACCTTTTCATGACTTGATAGCTCATTTCTTTTTAGCATTGAATAAATTCCACTATCTGACACAGTTTTTTAAATCTATTCACCTATGGAAGGATATCTTGGTTGCTTCTAAGTTTTGGCAGATATGAATAAAGCTTCTATAAACATCCTTATGAAGGTTTTTGTATGGATATGAGTTTTCAACTCACTTGGGTTAATACCAAGGAGAACAATTGCTGGATCATATGGAAAGAGTATGTTTATTTTTGTAAGAAACCACCAATACTTTGTATACAAACAGTGTTATGTGAAAAGAGGCTCTATGTGTTTATTATGAACGGTAATGCATTCTACTAGAATGGCCAGTGGGGAGGGAGGGGAAGGGAGGGGTCAAAAGAGTGAAGGAAAAATAAAGATGGTAGAATGAGATGGATATCATTACCCTAAGTACATGTATGAAGTCACGAATGGTGTGAATATACTTTGCATAGAACCAGAGATTTGTAAAAAAGTGCTCTATATGTGTAATATGAAATGTAATGCATTCTGCTGTCATTTATAACATCTTAGAATAAAAAAAATTAAAAAAAGAAACCACCAAGATGTCTTCTAAGTCATTTTTATCATTTTGTATTTCTACCAGTAATGAATGAGAGTTCCTGTATCTCCACATCCTCTCCAGCATTTGGTGTTGTCAGTGTTTTTAATTTTTGCTATTTTAGTAAGTGTGTAGTGGAGTCTCATTGCTGTTTTAGTTTGCATTTTCATGAGGATATATAATGTGGAACATCTTTCACATGTCTATTTGACACTTGTATATCTTCTTTGGTGAGTTCTTTCTGTATCTTTTGCCTAGTTTTTCACTCGGTTGTTTATTTTCATATTGCTGGGGTTTAAGAGTGCTTTGTGTATTTTGGATAATAGTCTTTTATCAGGTATGTCTTTTGTAAAATATTTTCTTCTAGGCTGTAGCTTGTTATCTCCTTCTTTTGATTGTGTTTCCCTGAATCATTCACTTTGTAACACAGAACATGAATGGGTAAATTTGTGAATGAAATCCATGGACACAAAGATGAGAGCAAAGTAACAGAATTTACTAGAATAATAGAAAGTAAGCAGAACTCCTGAAGAGGGACGAGTTTGTTGTCTATGAGTTTTTATGGGCTTGATCTGTCCATATAGGTCATCGGTGAGATGATATGTAAGTCTAGGATTCAGAAAGGGGGCCAATGAACTCCCTATTTTGTCTTCTTCAGCAAATCTGAAGAAATGTGATTTCTAAGCCTTTATTAGCACAAGGGTGGGATTGAGGGCCTGTTGGCACCAGAGGACATTTTGCTGTTGGTCATGTCTAGGGGCTGTTAAGGAACTGTCCTTGTGGCTAGGACCAGTTGGGGTCAGAAACTTGATTTCCCAATCCTTTCTTCCTCCTTTTCTTTCCTGAGTCCCCTTTCCTGGCTGCTTATGTGGTCTATCTTCCTGTCTCAGCTTCACATTCATTTATTAGCCATCTATTATGATCCAGGCTTTCCACAAGACTTTGGGTATATAAAAGTGATTAACATAATCTTGCTCTTAGGTGCTCTTATCCTGATGGAAGATTAGGATGATGAGAACACCCTTCTAATCCTCCTAAAAGATATATATGGCTTGAAATGTCCTCAGCCAGATGATTGAAATCTATGGTAGACCAATAGCAAATATTCTGTGTCCTTAGGTACACAACATTTGCCATGTGATTTTGCAGTTCAAATCACTAGAGGAGTAGAGTCTATTTCCTTACCCCTTTGGTCTGAGCTCACGCATGTGCTTTGGTCAATAGAGAAGGTCAAGGCCACAGGAGGCCCTGCATGTTTCCACTTGTTTCCTTATATACTCCTGAATTTGCCATGAAAACATACCCAGAATAGCCTGTTGGAGAATGGAAGACACATGGAACAGAGCTTCATCAACTTGCCTAAGGCCAGCCTAAATCAACCAGCTGAACTTGACCCCCTAGACAAGAGAGCAAGTCCCCAGAAGGCCCTCAGACTTGTGAGTTTCATTTTCTGTCAAATGGTAGTATTTTTTCTCCCAAATTTCCATGTTGAAGGGAAACTATTCTTATTACAGTTTGAACATGGTTTAGGTGTCCCCCCCAGGGTCCATGTGATTGGAGGCTTGGTCCCCAGTGAGGTGGTAGGAGGAGGGTGTGGAACTTTTGGGCGCTGTGGAACCTTTAAGAGGTGGGACATAATGGGAGGTGCCTGAGTCACTTGGGGCCATTCCACCAAAGGGATTAAGGAGTTCTTGATAGAGGGTTGCTATAAAAGGAACAAGCCTGACTCTTCCTCTCTCTCTGCTTGCTGCCTTGTCACATGATCTTTCCCCAGCACATGTTCCCACTACCAACCATAAGGCCTTTTTCAGAGCCTGTGCTATGCCATTTGGACTTTCAGCCTCCAAAACCTTCAGCTAAATAAACCTCTTTTCTTTATAATGTTAATTGCCTCAAGTATTTCACTGTAGTGATGAGACACTGACTAATACAATTTTGTAAAGGTCTTCTGGCAAGTTGCTGTGCCATTTCTTTCTTTCTTTTAGAAAAATAATCAGATGCAGATTAGTTTCTTTCTGATTGTCCTGAAGTAATTTGGGATGAGAGAAGAGGACAAGGCCTGTGGCACCTAAAGAATGTCCATTTTCAGTAACAAAGCTGGAGAACTTTTTGCATTCTTCCAGTTTGTGAGTTTATTATAATTGGAAAGCATTTACTTTCAGATATAGTTTAAGAGGTTTTCTCAATTTCTTTGTGATATAAGATGAACTGCTTGAAAATTCTGTCTAAATTGCTTACATTGTGATGCCCACTTTTTAGGGGTTATCTATTTGCATCTTATTTTTCATTTTTTCTTTAGCGTCTGTATGCTAAGAGATGCATGTGTGTGTACACGTCATGCATCACATAACAATGCTTCTGTCAATGATGGACTGCATATATTTTTTTTTTTGGTACTGGGGATTGAACTCTGGGGCACTCAACCACTGAGCCACATCCCCAGCCCTATTTTGTATTTTATTTAGAGACAGGGTCTAACTGAGTTGCTTAGCACCTCACAGTTGCTGAGGCTGCCTTTGAACTTGCGATCCTCCTGTCTTAGCCTTCCAAGCCACTGGGATTACAGATGTGCACCACCACTTCTGGCTGGACTGCATATTTGATGATGGTCCCATAAAATTATATGAGGGGCCTGAGGATATAGCTCAGTTGGTAGAGTGCTTGCCTTCCATGCACAAGGCCCTGGGTTTGATCCCCAGCACCACTCCCCAAAAAGTTATATGACCTAGTGACACCATAGCCATCTTGGTTTGTGCACATACATTGTGTTGTTTGTGCAACAAATAATCAAGTAATGATATGGTTCTCAGAATACATTCCTGTCATTAAGTGATATATGACTGTCTATGTAGGCAGTTATATCTCTATATGTATTATTTGTTCTAAGACTGTGCCAGGTTCTGAGGTTGTGAAGTATGAGTTTGACAGGAATTATCTTTTTTAAAAAATATTTATTTATTTACTTTAGTTGTACATAGTGCAATGCATTTATATTTACGTGGTGCTGAAGATCGAACCCGGGCTGCGCACATGCAAGGTGAGCGCTCTGCCGCTGAGCCACAACCCCAGGAATTATCTTTGAGAGAATTTTCAGTTTTCCTTTGATCCATTGCCTAATAAACCCCACATCCTGCATTCTGCTCCCTAACTCATTTCTCTTCCCCTAATCCCACCCCTTCCTGGTCTCAAGGTCTTTTGGGCTTGTTACCTCCTATCAGGAAAGCACATTATCTGAGGAACATGTTTGTACTGAGGGGAACACATTCATACTGACACGTTAGTAAATTATGCATCATTCCTTTCAAGGTTATTGGCTTTTAAAGTGGTATTACAGGGTTGGGGCCTTCCAGGAACCTGAGGCAGAATGATGACCCCTCTTCAGACCCCTGTTCTTGTGATCAAGTCAGAAAAAATCCAGACATATCACTTGGAGTAACAGGCATGAGTTTATTAGAAGGGATGGGAAAGGGGAAAGGGGTAGGCCCCATTCAAGGGACAGAGTGGGTCCTCTCAGAAGGGAGAAGGGATAGGGACAGCTTGCCCCTTCTGTCCTCCAGTCTTATTGGGAGTCCCAGAGAAGTTTCTGAGTCCCACCCAAGTCCACCTTCTGACTTTTGACCTACAGCCTAGGAACTGTATGGGCCACCTCCAAGAGAGTAGTGGTGTGGTGCTCATAGAGTAGAAATTTTTAAGGAAATTGAGTCCCCCTGTTTTTGCCTCAATTTCCTGGCCTCTTCATTGGTTCATTACTTTTTTCCCACTTTTTTCTTTTTATTCTAAGTTGTTATATATGACAGCAGAATGCATTACAATTCATATTACACTTACTTTTTGAGTAGTCTGCGTCAAGTTTTGTGAGTGTCTTGGTGTTTGGCTATCAGGGTGATTGGGGGTTGTGCCATAGTTTTGGTGATAAGGGAGGGTCTTGGAGACTTGGTTACAAGAAATAATGAGTACATGGTCCTGAAATGTGGGTTTTCTTAATTAAGGCTGGGGGGAGGCAGTTTAACATACCAAGTCCCCATCTTCTGGGTGCTTGTCTGTCAGATAAGTCTCCCTGTGATTTTCAGTGGCCCTTCATTGTTTTTTCCTGCTCACCCATTCATGGCTGATTGGCTACTTAACCATGGGAAATGCTTAACCCAAAAGGAAAAAAATTTCTCAGAATTGAACTGTAGCTACCAGGATTTCCCCAGTGTTTCTGCCTTTATATCACATAAACCATTACCTTCTCCACCAAACAAGGCCTGCCCTTAGTTTTAAATCATTATTTCAGTATTTGTATAAAATGTAAATTAATTGATGCTATTATTTTAATCATCATATGATTGAATTTCTTAGGCCCAAAGGGCAAGCCATTCTAAAACCCTAACTTCTTACAGGAAGTTCTGTCTACTTAAAGACAGCAACAAGATGCTGTGAACCAAAAAGCCCAGAGGATGGGGCAAGGGCAGAAGCAAGAATTCTTATCCAGTGAATGTCGCATGTCCAGTTGGCACTCTCATGTCTAATCCTGAGAGTAACCTGTATGAAGTGTGTTTGATAGACCTAAGGATCCATTATTCCTACTTCACACATGAGGAAATTGAAGGAGAGAATTTAAGTGCTTTGTCCAAGTTCACATGGGTAAGCTAGGGGAGGAGGTGCATCTTTCCATGTCAACCTTGGGACTCTCTTATGTTGGGGCCACAGAACCCCTCACAACCTCTTTGGGCTGAGAAATTATAATCACATGTGTGTGTGTATTTATGCGTGTGCATGTGTTTGTGTGTATATATGTATGTGAGAGAGAAGGGGTCCTGTTTCACCCCAGGAAACCAGAGGAGAGCATGCTTTCATATAAAGTTGTCAAGTGGGGGTTCCCCATATAATTTCACACATTCCCCTCTTCACCTCTGTGTAGGTGGCATACTTTGGGGAAATACCTAGAATCTTAGAAATCTTGGATCTGTCAAGTGCTCTCTCCAGGGTCCTTGAGGAGCTTGACCTGATTGATTTGGGGAAGATCCAGTCACCTGGACACTGCCCAGGTGTCTTAGACTTCCCCTATGCCTTTTCCCTGAAATCTATTCTGTCATTTTAGACCTACGGACAGTAGGGCTAACCTGGGGGAAACCTAGACTCCTTTAGCCTATCTAAGGTAATGGTGGTACCCAGGCTCTGTAGTGTTGGGTAGGAACTTGCGCTAGGCTCATGGTATTTTTTTTTTCAAACTTCCATATGATTAGATTAAATGGTATGTGGGTTTCTGTTTGAATTCTGGCTCCAACCTCAGTAAATGACACTTTTTAAAGCTGTTGTATTAGTTTTGTGTGCTTTAGGATCAGCGCTGTAAATGTTTTGGATTCTTCCTCTGGGTTACTTTCTATTATGGGTTGAATTGGAGGCCCCCAAAAGATAGGTTGAAGTCCTAACCCCCAGTACCTGTGACCTTGTTTTGGAAATAAAATCTTTGAAGATGCAATCAGGTTGAAATGGGGTCATCAGTGTACACACTAATCCAATAAGACTGATGTGTTTATTTATTTTTGGTTCTAAAGATTGAACCCAGGGCCTTGCTCATATTAAGCATATGCTCTACTACTGAGCTACACCCTGAGTCCTGATGTATTTATAAAAAGAGAGGATAATGCTGCATGAAGACAGAAGACACACATGTGAAGATGGGAGCACAGACTGGAGTGATGCTGCCCCACGCCAAGAAATTTCTGGGGCTACCCGAAGCTAGAAGAGGCTTGGAAAGATTCTCCCAATATGGGTTGGAGAGAGCCTGGCTCTGTCAACACCTGGATTTTAGACTCCTGGATTTTTTGATCTCCCAGAGAGAACAGGGAGAAAATTAATTTCTGTTGTATAAAGCTACCAAGTTTGTGGTATTTTGTTATAGCAGCTAATACACCTTTACAGATGGTTCTGGAGACTCTGAAAGACAATCTCATTCTTTAGATATATCTTTTTTTAATATTTATTTTTTAGTTGTAGTTGGACACAATACCTTTATTTTATTTATTTATTTTTATGTGGTGTTGAGGATCAAACCCTGGCCCCTGCATGCACTAGGCGAGCGCTCTACTGCTGAGCCACAACCCCAGCCCAGATATTTCTTCTTTTGAAGTGTTTGTCAATAGTAAATATAGTCCTTACCACGCTGCAAACTGGTTTCCAGAAAGGAAACCTCAAATGGCTTTAAAGAGCATGACTGAGATGAAAATATTGTCCTCAAAGTGTCCAATTCTAACGTCACAGCCAGAAACACCATGATCAACATGTATTTCAGTGATGCATATTAAAGTGGCCATGATGTTCAGTATAGTGACATATTCAGTTTCAGAAACAGAACTGGAACAGATGTGATTGCTAATAAAAGCCCAGGGTGTTTTTTTTCCCCTTGTGGTTTAACTAATTAACTCACTAAGAAATATGCTGAGGGTTTGCCTTTCTAAGTTGAAGTTGCTAAACTGTTTTGGGTGAACAAATTTCTTCAGCACATGAGGTTACAGGTTGATGTTAGAGGCAGTGTGTCTCTGCATTTGCATCTGTTGCCTCCAGAGCATTTGAATGTTTAAAGAAGATTTAAAAATTCCAATTCAGCCCTTCCAAAGTTATTTTGAATCCTAGAAAGTGGAAATGTAGCTTGCACCTGTATTTCCCAAGGGATTGATGCAATGCAATTTGTATAAAATAATCGTAGTGAGTGAGAGGAAAGAGTAGGTCTATGCATTAAAATAAAATCAGCCCAGAAATCGCCCTTTTCAGGGTCTGCCTTTCAAAATCCCATTTAGCTTTTAAATAGACATCTCTTTGCAGACTTGCTTTGATGAGCTGCTCTCATCTCAGTGATTACTTCTGACATTTAGCTGCACGTACAATTAACCAGAGCCATTCTTTCCTCTTGGAGAAGGACTGTGTGCAGCTAATATGCATTTGTACAGTGTTCCCCTGACTTGCAAGAGTGGCTATGGAGAAGTAGTTACAATGACGCCTGGAGTCATTTCAAGTTTGTGATGGAGAACCCAAGCACTCACCCTGAGCAAAGCTAGGTGTGGTTATTGGCACATGCCCGCTATGCCTCCCTTCTATTCCTACATTAAAGCTCCTTTGGTTACCAGGTAAGCTGGTACTTCTCATCTCAGGGAAGGAAAAAGAAGATCAGATAAGCTTCTCTAGGGATTAAGAACTCCATATGCTGCCCCTACAGGTGACTGCATTTTTGTCTGTGGTGCTAATATAAAACACAAGGAAATGACTCAGAAAAAGGATTGAAATTTTTGTGATGGGATTTTAAATATCAAAGTGGGAAACGTTTGTTCTTAGCATGACCTCGCTGGGGCTTAAGTCTGACCCAGTAGTAGAACAGGCAGAGAAGGAATAAATCAGTATGAATGTAGCAAGGATCCTACTGTAAAGATATTGTTGGAGGTTACATTTCCCAGATCTCTTTGCAGGGCAGTGGGGCCACATAACATTTCATTGTCATGGCTTGTGAGTGGAAGGGATGTGTCATTCGTGGCTGGAGGTGATTGAGAAGCCCTCTTCCTCCCTTTTCTCATCTACTGAGCCCCTGAGAAGTGGAGCCACACATGGTTTTGAATGACCACAAGGAGGGAGACTGGACTGGACTATTTGGAGAACCAGAAATGAAGTTTGATTGATCGGAGTCATTGTTTTCTTTGACCTCCTTAGCTGTTCTTCCTCCATAGCATACTTCACATTGCTGTTTGTTTCTCCTTCACTAGTGAAACACAGAGTTGGGTGTGTTCTGTATCTCAGGAACTCAAACAATGAGATTCACAGACTTCAGAAGGTGAAGGCAAAGTATGAGAACTTATTAAAGCAAAGTAAAGTAAAGCCCTCACAGCTGGGAGGAGACCTGAGAGGGTTGCTGGTGAATGGCTATTGTCTAGGACTTTATATAGATCTGTAGGTTTAAGGACATCAATCCTGGGTAAGGCGCTCAGCATCCATGAGGCATGCATGGATTTTAGTCAAATCAAAATATTGATCAAGTGCTTTTCCTTCTTTGGAGAGGCTGTGGACTCCAGGTCACATATGTCCCAATTTAAAAATAACCTTTTTGTAAATTTCTCAGCAAAAGCCTGCAGCTGCTGTTTGTACTCTGTTGCTCTGGAATTTTCCCAGGAGCCCATTTCTCTGTTCACCTAGCCTTATTTCTTCATTCTGACTTCACTAGCATGTAAGTTCCATAAGGGCAGAGACATTAGTCTGTCTTGCTTGTTGCTGCACCCAAGCAACAAGCAAGTTTCCAGAATATTGCCTGGTAATAAGTGCTTGATAGTGTTTGTTGAATGAATGAATGAATGCAAGGCATATAGTTGTGACTTGATGGAATTTAGAGATCTTAATTCTGGTTTAGCCAGATACCATGACTAGACAATTTCATTTGAAGTCATTTTTGTGTATGTATGAGAAAAAAGGGATGAAATCCCAGTTCAGAATAATTTACTCAGAATTACATTTTGAAAATCTGCATTAGTTATCTATTGCTGTGTAACAACCCCCCCCCAAATATCATAGATTACAAACCAAAAAGTTATTATTTCATAATTTATCTGAGGGCCAGCCCTAGGAGTGGTTCTGAATTAGAGTGACTTATGAGGTTGCAGCCTACTGTCTCCTGGGGATGCCGTCATCCTAAGGCTTGATTGGGGTTGGAAGATTTGTTTCCACATGGCTACTTACCTGACTATTGTCAGTCCACATGGCTATTGGCCAAAGGCTTCTCTCAGTGCCTTACCACATGGGCCTCTCCATAGGCTAGCTCACAGTTAGCTACTGGCTTGCCTTACAGCAAGTAATTCAAGAGAGGACCAGAGGTAGAGTGATCAAGATGGATGCTACAGTCCCATCTTATGACATCTCTTCTTATAATTGTGTTGATCACAATCACTGTTGCCACATTTAATTAATTAATTTACTCTGTGGTTTTGGGGAAGGAAAACTGAACTATATCCTTAGCCCTTTATATATTTTATTTAGAGACAGGGTCTTGCTGAGATGCTTACGGCCTCACCAAGTTGCTGAGGCTGGCTTTGTACTCATGATCCTCCTGCCTCAGCCTCCCAAGCCACTGGGATTTAGAAAATCAAACTTCTAAGGATTATAGGGCCTTGTGCATGCTAGGCAAGTGCCTTACCTCTGAGCTCTGCATAATCTCTCATCACATTCTCTTTGTTAGAGCTAAGTCACCAAGTCTAGTCCATATTCAATGAGGAGGGTCAGGCTCTACAACTTGAAGGGAGGCATAGCAAAGGCTTTGTGAACATATTTTAAAAACTACCATGAAATCTTATTTCGAGATTATCATTTTTAACAGACAACAGTCATTGAAACCAGTATCTGATGCCAATTAATTTATTGTTCAAAAAATTATAAAATGTTTGTTTAAATGCACATTTCAGTTGGTATGAAATTTATAAGACAGTTTTCTTTCTAAGTTGTTAGAAAATATCAACATTTTGTTAAAAATAAATATTTTATGTACTTAAATCCTCTTTAATATATTATTAAATCAAAACACCAAACAGGTATTAAGGCTTAGGAAATAAAAACGTTTTTTTTTTTTTTTTGGTACCAGAGATTGAACCCAGGGATGCTTAACCACTGAGCCACATCCGTAACCCTATTTTGTATTTTATTTAGAGGCAGGGTCTCACTGAGCTGCTTAGGGCCTCACTAAGTTGCTGGGACTGGCTTTGAACTTATGATCTTCCTGCCTCAACCTCCCAAACCACTGGGATTTAGAAAATCAAACTGCTAAAGATTACATTGCAAAGATTGAGTATAAGATTAATGAAGATCACAAGTATGTGTGGTATATGGAAATGTATTTTTTTTAAATACAGAAGGATAATTTTTATTTATTAATTAAAATGCCCCCAAGATTAAGAGAGGCATGTGTGTATCCTTCAAAATATACACCAAAAAATCTGATAATTGTGTTATTAGCCTCTGTATACGTCATTGCCCTTGGAAATCATCTCCAACTGATAAAGATATGATTGCAGGTCTGGGTTGAGTACAATAAAGAACTCACCATTGAAGAGCTTTTTCACTGACAGTATTACATTTGATACAGCAGCTCTGCAAGCTACATAGCATTGCTGACATTTTACATATACAGCAACCTGAGGTTCAGATGTTAAAGAACTTGGCCAGGACCACATAACCAGAAAGTGGCACACTTTTCTTTTTTCATACTTGGAATAATACATTTACATGGCTCAAAAACTAAAATGATATTTTGAAAGTACAGACTGATAAGTTTGCTTCTACTTATTCCCATCTGCCTGGTCCCTCCTTGCCTCCTATGATAACCTCTTTTGTCACTTTGGACTATTTTTCCAAATGCAAGCAAATGTGAGGATGTTTTCTTATTTTCCCTTCTTTTTACATAAAAAGAGTATGGGATAGACGCTGCTGTATGCTTTGATTTTTTTCACTTAGTGTTTTCTGGGGTTCTCTTGGTACCACTAGATGGAGATCTTTCTCACTCTCTTTTTATGGCTACATAGTTTTCCTTTGCATGTTTATTCAACCAGTCCCCTTTTGATGGATCCTTGGGTTGTTTCCATTCTTTTGCTATTAGTAGCTTTGCTTTCAACGATTAACACACACACACACACACACACACACACACACACACACACCAGGGATTGAACTCAGGGGCACTCGACCACTGGGCCACATCCCCAGCCCTTTTTTGTATTTTATTAGAGACAGGGTCTCACTGAGTTGCTAAGTGCCTCACCATTGCTGATGCTGGCTTTGAACTCGCAATCCTCCTGCTGGGATTACAGGCGTGCGCCACCGTGCCCAGCTAACATATATATTGATGTGTTCTTTTGTACAGGAGCAGTTGGATCTGGAGGCTGATTGCCAAGAAATGGGACGAATGTGTTTTGAATCCAAGACTGGATGGATGTAGGATGCTCTCCCCACACAACCTACCTGAGCTTCTGCTTTTCTTGGCTGCATTTTACTCCTACCAGTGCAGATAATAGATAAACATTTTGATTCTCATCTGTTATTTTTTGTGCTTCTAATCCTCTTAGGAATCCCCAAAGGGAAGATGGAGTGACCAGGCAGGATTATGGCATCCCAAAGCCACTGACACTACTAACATCAATTCCAGTTTTAAAATCTCATCCTCTTTTGGGGGCTGGGATTGTGGCTCAGTGGTAGAGCGCTTGCCTAGCATGTGTGAGGCACTGGGTTCCATCTTTAGCACCACATAAAATTAAATAAATAAAACAAATGTCTGTCAACAACTAAAACAAAAATCTCATCCTCTTTCCATTATCCATCTATGGGGTAATTTAGAGCAGGGCTTCGGCACACAGGAGGAGTTGGGAAACGCGGCAATGGCCAAATGCCATTTGGGCGATATTTTTAGTTACCTAAATAAACTGTATTTCCACAGTGTCTGCAGAGCTTATGGTTTGTGTGCAGTAAATAAAATGATGGAATGCCACAAGGGAGCCCAGCCAGATGACTCCATTTGTGTGCATTCTGTTCCAGAGGAATCCCTTAAACAGCAGACGGGCTCTGTGTGATTCAGCGAAGGCGAAGGCGCACAAGCTGCTCTCCAACCACTGAGGTTTTTTTTTTTTTCTTGTTCCTGTTATTGTGTGCCAGTCTCACCACAACACACAGAGAGCAGTTTCCCGGCTAAAATGGGGACATTAACTATCAGGAGATCTGTGAGCAAGTGAGTTTTGAAAACGCTACTTTGGTACAGTTGAATAAGGTTTGTTTCCATAGAAGGTGTTAGCACTGTTAATAATGTGTATTATGAGGGTGCTATGTTAAATTTTTGTCCAAAATTATTTGAACACAAACTCTTTTCTTCATCACCCTCCCTCTGATCATAGCAGGAAAGGTTCTCTGCTTGCCCCCTTCCCCCACCACCTGTCTGCCCCTCCCCCCCCCAGGATACTGGGGATTGAACCCAGGATCTCCTACATGCACACATACACTTTTCTTATTTAAAACAACAAGTGTTAATACCTGTGCCCATTATCTATCTCTTGTCTCTTAGCTCCAAATCTGCTATTTGCTGTCTTGGTTGAGTGTTGGAGGGTTTCCCCCTTGCCCACCTGCACGATGTTAAGCTTCTTTAAGAAGCGAGCTGAGGAGGTTCTGGACGAGGAAGGGTCTCTCTGATCTTGATCTGCTTTGCTTGTCTTGCTCCTGTGGCACTGGGCTGGGCATGTGGGATGCCCAGTGGAGCTCATTCTGGTGAGTTTCAGTAGCACTCCCAGAGGTAGCTTCATGGTCAGTTTTGCAGGTGCCACAACTGTAGTGGGCTTGGTCGACAACCCCTTCCATGGGTGTCGCGGCAGGTGTCCTCATGAGTTGGGCTGCACCTCCTGCAGGTGGTGCCCTTGTGACTTTCTGGACAGGTCAGTCAATGCCCTTGCCATTTTCCCAGGAAATTCAATAGCATCTCCTAAGGAAGCTTCGCGGTGAATTGCATCAGTACAGAACAATGAGCAGTTTTCCTTCCCATCAACGTTGGCCTACTGGTCACCTATATGGGGATTTCAAGATTGCCACTCTGACCCACTGTTCTGGTCATGGATCTCAAGGTACAGACCAAACCTAGTTGAGGGCAATCCCAGAAAAACTGACAAACTTCTTTGCCATCCAGGGGGCTGCAACCACTCCCTCTCCAGCAAGGGATGAAAACCAGCAGTGGGGAGCCCTCCTCTTTAATCCCAGTCTGTTTGTTTCTTCCTTGATATTCTCCTTTAGTGGGCTTCCTCCCTCCCTCCCTCCCTCCCTCCCTCCCTCTCTCCCCTCCTCCTGTCCTCCTTCTCTTCCTCCCTGTTTTTTTTTTTTTTTTTTTTTGGTACCGGGATTGAACTCAGGGGCACTCGACCACTGGGCCACATCCCCAGCCCTTTTTTGTATTTTATTAGAGACAGGGTCTCACTGAGTTGCTAAGTGTCTCACCATTGCTGAGGCTGGCTTGGAACTTGCAATCCTTCTGCCTCAGCCTCCCAAGTGCTGGGATTACAGGATTGTGCCACTGTGCCTGGTTCTTCTTCCCCGTTTTTAAAATTTAAGATGTTATTCACATACCATAACATTTACTCTTTCAAAATTTATAATTCTGTTTTCCACTATATTCACAAGGATGTGCAATTATCAGCATAATGTAATCCAAAAGATTTTCATCACCCCTCAAAGAAACCCTATATCCATTAACAGTCACTTCTCTCTTCCCATCTTCCATCCTTATAGCTCCTGATAACCACAAATCCACTTTTTGAAATACCTTTATTTTATTTATTTATTTATTTTTATGTGGTGCTGAGGATTGAACCCAATGTCTCACACGTGCTAGGCAAGTGATCTGCCACTGAGCCACAGCCCCAGTCCCCACTTTTAATCTCTATAGATCTGTCTTTTCTGAACCATTCATATAAAGGTAGCCACACAAACTTTTGTTTTTGTAAGCATCTTTCACTTAACATACTATTTTCAAGGTCAATCTATGTCATGGTGTTACAGAGCTGGGGCCTTCTGGGAAACTGAGGCATGCAAGAGAACCCTCCCCCATTTCACACCCCTATTCTTGCAATCACGCCAGAAAGATGTCAGACATGTCACTCAGAGTAACAGGCATGAGTTGATTGAAGGGGTAGGAAAAAGGAAAAGGGGACACTCTGAAGGGAGAGAGTGGGTCCTTTCAGAGAGGAGAGGGACAGTGTGTGTCTTCTGCTCTCCAATTTTATTGGGGGTCCTAGAGAAGTTTCCAGAGTCCCACCCAGGTCCTCCTCTTGACTTTTGACTGATAGCAGGATGACATCAGACTTTCAAGTCCCCACTGCCATGAGCACTCTAGGACACTTTGGTCCATGCTGACTGCTTCTAACTGGAACCAGTTCTTATGGATTTTATGGTTGGGGGAATTATCCTTAGATCTCCCTGAGTTTGGGGATCTCGTCTGTGTAAGGGTCACAACATCTCATCCCTACTTCAGCGTAACTTGTGTTCTTATTGGCATTTTGGGTAGATAACAGATAATTTGCTGAGGAACGTAACATTCCTCTCAGTTTATTGGGGCCTCAGGTAAGTTGCTTTTTTAAAAAGGAAAGCTTGTGGGAGTCAGCACAATGAGGCCAGTTTGCAGAATTATTCCCTTAACCTCATGTTCTCAAGTCTGTCCCTTATCAGTGGGATGCATGGGAATTCCATTCAGAGCTGAATAATATTCCATTGTATGGAAATACTACATTTTGTTTATTCATAAACTGATGGACATTTGGGTTGTTTCCACATTTTGGTTGCATAATGAATAATGAATAATGCTGCTATGAACATTCATGTACAAGTGTTTGTGTGAAAATATATTTTCATTTCTCTTGGGTATATACCTAGGACTGGAATTGCTGGGTCATGTGGTGATCATGTTTAACTTTGGATTTGACCAATAGAGTATCAGGTGATTCATCGCCTTAATAAAAGATTGACCCAAGTCTTATTTTAATTAGCAAACAAACAGCCTTGGTATATTTAAAATATAATTTGACCTGGAGTGGTGGTACATGCTTGTAATCCCAGCTACTAGGTAGGAGTTCAAGGTCAGCCTGGGCAATTTAGTGAGACCCTGTCTTAAAATTAAAAAAATAAAAAGGGCTGGAGATGTAGCTTAGTGGTGGAACACCCCTGGGTCCAATCCCCAGTACCACAAACACACACAAAATAACATTTTAAAAAAACTAAACCAAAAATATAATGTGAGGCATTGTGAATAGCCAATAATATGGGTTTTGGCACCAGGCAGGCTGGATTAAGGCACATTCCATAAAAGAAAGAGCTGAGGATGATTTTCCTTACTATGGAATCAGAGTAATATTTTTTAGTGACTTGATATATTAAACTTTGTTACATTACATGTGGAAATGAAGTCTTCTGTTTAGTTAAATATTCTGGATGAGAGAAAAATATCACAAACCCACCACAGATAGATTGCTTTTGCAAATAATTTGATTATAAAAATACTCTCTCCACACTAAAAGTCCATCAATAGCCCTTTGTGATGGTTTGAAGTGGATTTCCAGAAATCAACAATGACGTTGCCTGTCACAACTTGAGGGACCAGGAAATAAATCCAGACAGCACCAGATAATGAGATGGCAGTTCAGCTGAGGTGGGGCAGAGGGGAACTTTCTCAGCTACTCCAGGACCAGACACATGTGTTTTGAATATTTGTGACTTTAAGGTAATCAGAACTGGTTCCTATATCTTCTTGTTAAAATATACATGAATAAATTGTGCATGAGTTATGTTGAGGTACACTCTAGTCATTCATTACTTGTGATTGAAATCAAGTTAGTAAAAGTTTTAGTAGTAACTGTGAAGAGCATTTAGCCTTTGGAAATTCTCAGCAATTTCCTTCCCCTCAATCAAAGGGCTTTCTAATGGTGAAAGCATTTCATACAGTAAATGCATTAAATGCTTTCTCGGATTTTACCATTCCAGTTAATGATTCTATTTTCTTCACAGAGCTATTGACTGAAATGAGAGTGATTTTCATATGGGAGGCATGATTACACACTTAATATCTGAGGGCCTCCAGCAGCCTCTCTTGGTGCTGTCCTCTGAAACTGCAAGCTATTAGAACTGGAGCAAGTCTGTGATTGAAGCAGGTCCACTTTCTGATGCGGTTTCTCTGGCTGCAGAGATTTCAGGGGCTTATCAACATCCCATGGAAAAATGGGTCTCTAAGAAAGCCCACATTAACTGTGCAGGTGATAGAGAAAAAATATCACTAATAATAATTCACCTGGGGTGGGGGGCCATGCATATGAATGACACAAAATTATAAATACTCAGGTCATGTATAATCCATGTGCACCTAATACACTTGCAGCAGATTATGCTGAATGATCTCAGAAATTTAGATTATTGTGCAATGAGGAAAAAATCTAGGGCAAGGCAAGTGGGGGGTAGATGCTTTTTGCAAACATCTTTCCATATATTCTTCATGTCTAAAACTTCAGAGAAATACAGGTTGATTTTAGAGCTCATTTTCCATGGATCATTGATCATGAGCATTAGAAACACCTGCAGAGTGAAGTTCCCAAATGCCCAAAAGACAGGGACACAGCATCGACACCTGCCTCAGAGACATATATTGCATATTATGTACAATATGGTCTCTATTAAATAGGCATTATATATCAAACATTGCATGTTATATGTATGATCTTAGGTTGTAATAGCTTGCAGGTTCGGAGAATGGATAGGAAGCTTGACTGCATGCAATGTGGTGAATGCTCAGATAGGAAATTTTCGAACACATAAAACACACATTCATTTTGGTCAATAATCTCATGTATGTGACAATTATTAAATGCTGTCATAGGAAACCCTGAAAGGTATTCTTTAATGTAGATTTATACATCAGAATAAAATTTATTACTTCTCCCTCTTTAGCATGGTGATAGGTGGTATTGCAAAAATATTGTCAGGCTTTCTTAAGTCATAACAGGAAGTAGGACTGGGTCCAGGAGAATAGTATGTGGGAAGGTCCAACCAGTAAAAACAACAACCAAGCTCAACGGTACCTTGAAATTTTCAAGAAAGAGGCCATGAATCCCCCAGTGAAATATATATATATATATATATATATATATATATATATATATATATATATATATATATATATTTTAGGTTATGGGAGGCAGAATTCTCTTTTTTGTATTTTTTAAATTCATAGTTGTTGTATTTATAACAGTAGCATGCATTAAAATTCATAATACACATATAGAGCACCTTTTTACATAACACTGTATACAAAGTATATTCATACTATTCATGTCTTCAATCATGCATTTAGGGTAATGATATCCATCTTATTCTACCACCTTCTTTTTCCCCCCTTCACACCCCCTTGCTCCCTCCCTTACCCTCCCTCCCCTTTGACCTTTCTAGTGTTCCTCTAATCCTCCTGTGCTCCCCGACCCAACACACTGTGAATCAGCCTCTTTATATCAGAGAAAACATTCGGCATTTGGATTTTTGAGATTGGCTAACTTCACTTAGCATTATAGTCTCCAACTTCATCCATTTACCTGCAAATGCCATTATTTTATTCTCTTTTATTGCTGAGAAAAATTTGATTGTGTATATATAGCACATTTTCTTTATCCACTCATCTACTGAGGGGCATCTAGGTTGGTTCTACAACCTAGCTATTGTGAATTGAGCTGCTATAAACATTGATGTGGCTATGTCCCTGTAGTATGCTGCTTTTAAGTATTTGGGAATAGATTCAGGAGTGGGATGGCTAGGTTTTTCCTAGGAATCTCCATACTGCTTTCCATAACGGTTGCACCATTTTGCAGTCCCACCAGCAATGTATGAGTGTGCCTTTTCCCCCACATCCTCTCCAACATTTATTATTGTTTGTGTTCTTAATAGCTGCCATTCTGACTGGAGTGAAACGAAATCTTAGAGTAGTTTTGATTTGCATTTCTCTAATTGCCAGAGATGTTGAACATTTTTTCATGTATTTGTTGATTGATTGTGTATCTTCTTCTGAGAAGTGTCTTTTCAGTTCCTCGGCCCACTTACTGATTGGGTTATTTCTTTTTTTGGTGTTAAGATTTTTGAGTTCTTTATATATTCTAGAGATTAGTGCTCTATCTGATGTGCATGTGGTAAAAATTTGTTCCTAATTAGTTGGTTCTCTATTCACCTCACTGATTGTTTCTGTTGCTGAGAAGAAGCTTTTTTGTTTGAATGTATCCCATTTATTGATTCTTATTTATTTATTTATTTTTGTACCGAGGATTGAACTCAGGGGCACTTGACCACTGGGCCACATCCGCAGCCCTTTTTTGTGTTTTATTAGAGACAGGGCCTCACTGAGTTGCTAAGTGAGTCACCATTGCTGAGGCTGGCTTTGAACTTGCAATCCTCCTGCCTCAGCCTCCCAAGTGCTGGGATTACAGGCGTACGCCACCATGCCCTGCTCCATTTATTGATTCTTGATATCAATTCTTGTGCTACAGGAGTCTTATTAAGGAACTTGGGGCCTAATCCAACATGTCAAGAGATTTGAGCTTACTTTTTCTTCTATTAGGCATATTGTCTCTGGTCTAATTCCTAGGTCCTTGATCCACTTTGAGTTGAGTTTTGTGCATGGTGAGAGATAAGGGTTTAATTTCATTTTGTTGCATATGGATTTCCAGTTTTCCCAGCACCGTTTGTTGAAGAGGCTATCCATTCTCCAATGCACATTTTTGGCGTCTTTGTCTAAAATAAGATGACTGAAATCATATGTATTAGTCTCTGTGTCCTCAATTCTGTACCATTGGGCTACCAGTCTATTTTGGTGCCAATACTATGCTGTTTTTGTTACTATTGCTCTGTAGTATAATTTAAGGTCTGGTATAGTGATGCCACCTGCTTCACTTTTCTTGCTAAGGATTGCTTTGGCTATTCTGGGTCTCTTATTTTTCCAGATGAATTTCATGACTGCTTTTTCTATTTCTTTGAGAAATGTCATTGGGATTTTTATTGGAATTGCATTAAATCTGTGTTTTTGGTAGTTTGAAAGTATTCCCTCTAAAAACAGGAACAAGACAGGGATGCCCCTTTTCACCACTGTTATTTAACATAGTACTTGAAACCCTGGCCAGAGCAATTAGACAGATGGAAGAAATTAAAGGGATCCAGATAGGAAAAGAAGAACTCAAATTAGCACTATTTGCTGATGATATGATAATATACATAGAAGACCCTAAAAACTCTACCAGAAAACTTTTACAACTAGTAAATGAATTCGGCAAAGTAGCAGGATACAAAATCAATACCCATAAGTCAAAGGCATTTATGTACATCAGTAACAAATCCTTTGAAAGGGAAATGATGAAAACTACCCCATTTACAATAGCATAAAAAATACCTGGGAATCAACTTAATGAAAGAGGTGAAAGACCTCTATAATGAAAACTACAGAACACTAAAAAAGAAATTATAGAAGACCTTAGAAGATGTAAAGACCTACCTTGTTCTTGGATGGGCAGAATTAATATTGTCAAAATAGACCAGTGAATTTGATATTGACTGCAAATCAGAGATCAGCAAACTTTTTCTCTAAGAGTCCATAGAGTGATTATTTTAGGCCGTGTGGGCCATGTGGTATCCATCATGACTCTTCCATGTTGCTACTGAAGCTCAGAAGCAGCCACAGACAACGTGCACATGAGTGAGCACAGCTATGTGCCACTAAAACTTGATTTTCAAAAGTGGGTGGAAGGAGGAGGAGGAGGAGAAGGTGGAGGGACTCTGGAACCTTCAAAAGAGATGTGTTGACATCAATGTTTATAGCAGCACAATTCACAATAGCTTTTAAACTCGGGAACCAACCTAGATGCCCTTCAGTAGATGAATGGATAAAGAAAATGTGGTATATACACAATCAAATTTTACTCAGCAATAAAAGAGAATAAAATAATGGCATTTGCAGGTAAATGGATGAAGTTGGAGAATATAATGCTAAGTGAAGTTAGCCAATCCTAAAAAGCCAAATGCCGAATGTTTTCTCTGATACAAGGAGGCCGATTCACAGTGGGGTTGGGACAGGGAGCATAGGAGGATTAGAGGAACACTAGAAAGGCCGATGGGGAGGGAGAGGAAGGAAGGGGGCAAAAGGGCAAACAAAAAGATGGTAGAATGTGATGGATATAATTGCCTTAAGTGCATGTATGAAGACACAAATGGTGTGAATGTACTTTGTATACAAGCAGAGATATGTAAAAATGTGCTCTACAAGTGTAAAATGAATTGTTATGCATTCTACTGTGATATAAAGCAATTTAGAATAAAAATAATAAAAAATTTAAAAAAAGAGATGTGTTGATCCCCAGAAATTTTCATGAATTCAGTGGTCCTTGGCCCTGGCTATACATTAGAATCACCTGGGGGAAACTTGAAAAACCCTGATTCTCAGCCTACACCTCAGACCAATTAAATCATAATCTTTGGGGCAGGGCTCCAGGAATCCATCTTTTTCAGAGTCCCTAAGAGATTCCAGTGTGCAGTCAAGGTTGAGAAATATTGCATGAAGTCATGAAGTAGTGCCAGGTTAACCTCATTCCTACCCCCACCCTGCAAAGCCTCAACTCATGATTCTTTGGTACTTTTTGCATTTGTTGTTTTCAATATTTGGATCTTTCCACCTTTTATCACTCACACTTCTTCCCTCCCTCCCTCTCGAATTATTGTCTTCCTTCCTTTCTCTCCTCCTTCTTCTTTTGGATAAGATAGACAGCAATATTGAGACAAAATAGTAGCCACCTTCTATAATATTTTCTTTTTCAGGTGTCAACTTGACTGGATTAAGGAATACTGTTATGGTTTGAATCTGGAATGTCCCCCAGAAGCTCATGTATTGAAGGCAACAACACAATGTCCAGAGGTAGCTCTTTTAGAAAATGATTGGATCATGAGGGCTCCAATCTCATCAGTGGATTAATCCATTTGATGGATTAATAATTTGAATGAACTACTGGGTGTTAACTGTAGGCAGGTGGGGCATGGTTGGAGGAAGTAGTTCACAGGGCGGATGTGACCTCTAGGACTATATCCTTTTCCTGGCCCCTCCCTCTCTCTGGTTCCTAGCTGCCATGAATTGAACAGCTTTCCTCCACCATGCCCTTCCACCACAATGTGCTCCCTTACCTCAGGCCTAAAGCAATGGAATTGACCAGCTGTGGACTGAAAGCTCTGAAACCAGGAACCAAAATAAACCTTTCTTCCTTTAAGTTGTTTTCTCAGGCATTTTTCACGGTAAATGGATGATGATGGCATTTTCAGGTAAATGGATGAAGTTGGAGAATATAATGCTGAGTGAAGTTAGCCAATCCCAAAAAGCCAAATGCCAAATGTTTTCTCTGATATAAGGAGAATAAATACTCAGAATAAATACTCTGAATAAATACTCAGAAACCAAGAAAATCATTATTTTGAATGTGTCATTGAGGCTGTTTCCAGAGGAGATTAGCATGAGGGTCTGAGTGAACTACATCGGGACAACCTGCCCTTAATGTGGATGGGCACCATCCAATTGGCTGTGTACCTGAGACAATAAATACAGAACACAACTTGGTATCTCCTGCTGAGAGCCAGGACACATCTCCTGTCTTGGACATCAACACTCCAGCTTTACAGTCTTTTGGATGCCAAGAATTGTACTAACAGCCCTTTCCTGGTAATCAGACTTTCAGCCTCAAACTGAGAATTCCACTTCCCTGGTCTGAGGCCTTCAGACTTGGACTGAACCATGCTACAGACAATGTGTTGTGGGATTTCTCAGTTGCCATAATTGTGTGAACCAATTTCCCTAATAAATTCCCTTATATATCTATATACATATACTATTGGTTCTGTCTTTCTAGAAAACCCTGACTAAAACACAATTCATCTGGATTGCTGCTAGCCATTACAAAAGGCTTTCAAAACTGTCTCAGTGGACAAATTAGAACAATGTAGGTGGATGACAGAGCTGGGCTCTGATGAATGGAGTAGATATCACCTCCAGAAGTCTTTGAGAGTCCCATCCCTGCATGCTGGTGACTGCAATAACAGCCATCTAATAAATCTTTGTCAAGGGGACTGGAAAACCACCTTATAAGAAATGATTGAACAAACCAGGAATCTTAAACTTGGAATACAGGAAACTTGTACTGAGGGTAGGGGATGTGTAAACATGATAGTGGTTTAAAAAGATTTGATGGGCTGTCATACTGAGGAAAACCAGGTTTCTTTCAAAAATTTCAAAGGAGAAATAGAACTATCTTGAGAAGCCACTGGGAGGTACTCATTCATTTGACAAATCGTTTTTGAGCAACTACTCTCTACCAGGTCCTATTTAGGCACTTGAAACATGTCAGTGAAAAACGCAGGCTAAGACCATTCCCTAGAGACTTATTTCCATGCATTTGATGATTGAAATGGTCGGTATTGGGAATGGGCTACTTTAGAAGGCATTGGTTGTAGGTTGGATAACCTCTTGTCATTATGAGCCACAAAACTCCTTTAGTTTCTAGCGTCCCTGGATCTAGGAAAGTACTTCATTCTTCTTTGGATTCAGGCTCCCTCCTTAGCAGTCCTCTAATCCCACCACTCATTTCTAAACAAACAATGCCAGAAGTTTATAGTTTGATCCAGTAATGCTGATAAGCAAGGCAGGAGAATCCCAGAGAGTGTGGACAAAGTGTGTCAGTGAGGAGGCACAGATGGGGCTTGACTTTTGCTTTGGGTTTTGGAAGCTGTTTCATGTACAGTGCTACCCTACACATTCCACATAATAAGAGTTTGCAACCTAGTGTTTGGGGTCATAAGAATTTGAATTATATGTTTTGGGATCTTGGGGTTTCATAGCCTACTGTCTGGTTGGTTGAAAATGGGGCTGGAGCAAGATGTTTTATTTGTGTGTATATGTCTGTTCCTTCCAAGTCTTTGTCACAACTACACTAGTATAGGTTGCAGTAATGAGAAAGCCATGGGAGGAATGAGCCTCTATCTTCTTTCTCTGATCTCAGTGATACACATACATATACACACACACACACATGTATCTTACAGTCATCCCTGGTATCCTCCAGGGATTGCTTTAAGGACTTCCTGTAGATAACAAAATATACAGATGCTCAAATTCCTTATAAAAATAGTGTAGTATTAGCATATAAACTACACACATCTTCTTTTATCCTTTAAATTATCTCTACATTACATGTAATACCTAACACAATGTTAATGCTATGTAAATAATTATTATACTATATTGTTTAGGGAATAACAAAAAGGAAAAATTCTATAGATTTTTAGTATAGACTTTTTTTTTTTTTTTTTTTTTGTATCGGGGATTGAACTCAGGGGCACTCAACTACTGGGCCACATCCACAGCCTTTTTTAATATATTTTATTTAGAGACAGGGTCTCACTGAGTTGCTAAGTGCCTCGCCATTGCTGAGGCTGGTTTTGAACCCATGATCCTCCTGCCTCAGCCTCCCAAGTGCTGGGATTACAGGCGTGTGCCACTGCTCACGCCTGGCCAGACTTATTTTTTAAAAGTATTTTCAGGGCTGAGGCTGTGGCTCAGCAGTAGTGCACTCACCTGGCATGTGTGAGGCACTGGATTCGGTTTTCAGCACTGCACATAAATAAATAAAATGAATGTCTATCAACAACTACAAAAAAGTATTTTCAATCTGAGTTTAGTTCAATCTGCAGACCTGAAAGCCACAGATACTGAGCACTGACCATACACATGCACATATACATGTATGTGTGTATATATGTGTATCTATACACATAATTATTGAGTGTTCTGTGGCGAGTGAGCAAGAGATTGAACATAATGAGACAGTGGAAGTGACAAAGTGGCCCCATGAAGTGTAGCACACCCCCATTTCAAATGCCCAGTGCTGATCTCCTAAAAAGAGCAGGCCAGGACATTTCACCATTTTGGAAGAATGGGGTTAAATTAGAGGGCAAGAGAACCAGAGGCATATTTGGCAGCTCGGCCTCAGGCTGGACTCAAGGATGAGAGACAAGGCATATGAAATAAGAGATTGAAGGTCTTGAGAATCCAAATTTTAGGGACAAGGAGGGCTATGAGGTTTTGTTTTTCTCTTAAGCACATGGATAATATTATATTTGATGTAATATTTGAGTATTCATATCCCACAAGAAGGTCAAGGCCCTGTTGTACTTTGTTACCAACTGAACTGAAGTTTTAGAAATATCTGGACAATGTAAAAACTATTTAAATGTTGTAGAGAGTTTCCATTGCACAATTAAAATAGATGAATGAAGACATCTTTGGTCTCTCTCCTAATGCCACCTCTATCATATGAAGCTAAAGCTAACTGAAAAATAGTTTCAGTTTCACCATTTAGGGTCATGTTTGTTCATTGCCTTTGCCCAGAGTCTTCCTGAAAATACAGGCTGGGAGCTTGGCCCCAGAGCCAATGTCAGGATTGGATGGTGTAGAAAAATCAATGTTAAAACATGGCCATTTATTGAAGTCTTTTCTGTTTTCAACATCAATTGAGAAGTAATTTAATAATGGTTTAAATTAGGTCAGAGGACAGCAGGGCTTCCCTGCAGAATTACAGATCATATAGATTTTTCTCTAGAAGGAAGATAGTGTTGTCAAAAAGTTTAACCAATTCCCATGCTGCTCTTTGATTCTTTTGATAGGAGAAAGATTCTCTGTGTCTATCTCACTCTAGAAGCGTGGCTGGTCCCTCAGGGAGACTATGCTGTGCCTTCCTGCTTGTGGATACAGATGTCTTGCTCCCACCTCAGTCCTCTGTGTGGTGCCTGCCTTCTCTGAAGTTAGTGTCCTTTCTTGCTCTTGCCAACTCCCCCCACTCCGGAGGAACTGTAGCCTGGCCTAGGCCTGTGATAGCAAGAGGCATGCCATCTTTTGACACAGTGGTTCCCAACTCTGGCCACACTTGAGAACTGAATGCTGACATCCAGGCCTGCTCCCAGAGATCTGAATTAATTTGACCTGGAGCAGGCACTGGGGATTCTGAGATGTAGTCAGGATTGAAAATATTGCTTTTATCAGTTGCAGTTTTGGCCCAGACCTTTGACTATTCACTCAATGTTAGGATAAACTTAAAGGAAAATCCTGTGGTAGGGAATGTGTGACTAGATTAGGTCAACAGGTTTGGGAATATTAAATGTTAATTTCAATGGTCCAACAATGGAAGTTGCAGAATGATTTCTTCCAAATGAGGTTTAGAGTCCTTTAAATAACATTTGCATACTTCCATGAATGATATGTTTGCTTTTTAGCTTATACTAGGCTTAACGAATACCATTAATGTATAACCTTAAGTTTTGTCCCCTAGGACTCTGGAATTTGTGGGGCTGTATTGAATTGGCATGAGCCAACCAGGATTGTAAGCTGTGAAATAGTATAAAAAAGTAATGAAATATGACAGCTTGCCTTATTCACTCAAGTTCTGGGAAAATGCTTATATAAGGAGGTACTGAGCCAATATCTGCAGAATACATTTTTCATGATAAATCACTGATTTCCTTCAATTTTAAAATCCTGTTGGCAGAGAGGAGTCAGTCAAATTTTTCAAGTAGAGGTGTGACATGATGAAACCTGTGTTTAAGGATTGCTTTCCCAATAATAGAAGTAGCTGGAAGGCAGCAGAGGGAGAACCCCAGGAGAGCAGTTCAACAATATACCTTAGATCTGTAAATTGTGAAGGGAACTGCTATTGTGGCCAGAAGCTCTGACAAGGCTTGAGGGAGGGGAGGGAAATTGATCTGATCCTGAAAGGACACAAAAGGTATTTGGAGGAAGGTCAGAGTCATCCCAAGGTGGGAGACATTTATGAATTGCTGTCAAGTCTCATTAAAAATGAAAATTTTAACATCTTATTTCAGAATACTCTTTGCTGCCACCCTTCCTTATCAATGCCCTCGCCATTTGCATTTTGGGCAATTATTATCACTCCTACAGCCTTCCTTCAATCTGCATTCCATGCCAGGGCCTTGG
Organism: Tamias sibiricus; assembly: GCA_025594165.1. Lineage (NCBI taxonomy): Eukaryota > Metazoa > Chordata > Mammalia > Rodentia > Sciuridae > Tamias > Tamias sibiricus. The sequence goes on along the minus strand of CM046667.1, from coordinate 18,065,711 downwards.
GTATGCTGCATGACACACTCATATATCTAAGATCTTTTAAAATGTGTCTTCTTGTTTCTCTTCTCAGCCATTCAATTTTCTGTTTCCAGTCCAGATACCACCACCCACTTCATTCTTCCCTCCAGGGTCCTCCACTTCTCCCTGTATAATCCCTTATGGGAGATTATAACCCTGTCCTTGTTTCTCCAGTCTCATGTACTCCTACTCAACACTTAGTGCTCCTTAGGTATGGAAAAATCCATTTTTCTGGGGATAAGGCATTTTGGAGGGCACCTCCCATTCTCTCCACCATCCTCCCCAGCCTACTATTTTTTATTTATTCATTTTTTAAAAATTCAACGTTGTTGTATTTATAATAGTAGCATGTATTACAATTCATAATATACATATAGAGCATCTTTTTACATAGCACTGTTTGTATACAAAGTATATTCGTACTATTCGAGTCTTCAATCATGCATTTAGGATAATGATATCCATCTTATTCTACCACCTTCTTGTTTTTTCCCCCTCCATAATGATATCCATCTTATTCTACCACCTTCTTGTTTTTTCCCCTCCCTCCCCTTTGACCTTTCTAGTGTTCCTCTAATCCTCCTATGTACCCCGACCCAACACCACTGTTAATCAGCCTCCTTATATCAGAGAAAACATTTGGTATTTGGATTTTGGGGATTGGCTAACTTCACTTAGCATTATATTCTCCAACTTCATCCATTTGCCTGCAAATGCCATTATTTTATTCTCTTTTATTGCTGAGTAAAATTCCATTTTGTATATATACCACATTTTCTTTATCCTCTCATCTACTGAGGGACATCTATGTTGATTCCACAACCTAGCTATTGTGAATTGTGCTGCTATAAACATTGAAGTGGCTGTGTCCCTGTAGTATGCTGATTTTAAGTCCTTTGGGAATAGACCCAGGAGTTGGATGGCCCAGCCTACAGTTAAGAAGAAAATGGATTATTCTTCATTCTTTCTTACATTGGTGCATTCTAATTATGTGTAATAGAGGGATTCGTTGTGACATTTTCATATTGCACATAACATAATTTGGTTAATTTTCACTTAGTACACTCCCCTTTCCCTCCCCCAATCCCTGTCCCTTTCCTGTACTCTACAGATCTCCTTTCTAATTTCATTAGATTCCTCCCACACCTTTGTTTCTCACTAGCTTCCACATATGAGAGAAAACATGACCCTTGACTTTCTAAACCTGGTTTATTTCGCTTAACATCATATTCTTCAGCTCTATCTATTTTCCTACAAATGACATAATTTCACTCTTCTTTATGGCTGACTAAAACTCCATTGTGTCTATGTACCATATTTTCTTTATAGAATGGAAGATTTTGATAAAGGTGCTTTTCATTGTGCTATTGAAGTATAAAAGATGAGCCCCTGTCTTCAAGGAGTTTGTGATTTCCACAGGAGAATGGGAAGCTGTATCTCTAAACCTTGGTTTTTTCCTGATGGAACAAAATTTAAAGTCAGACATGAAAATCCAAGCAAGAGAATTTTATTATGAATGAAAGTAAAGTAAGGCTAAAGCAGAGAACACTCTCGTGAGAGAGTGATGCATCTCTTAGCAGAGAATGACAAAGGAGACAATGCTGCTTCCATATTTATTACTGTTCAATGTTTGCTGGGAGGACTGGGGTCCACCTTCTGCACCCTTCACCAATCAGGAGACTGACTCCTCCTTCACTTCTGGTGGGGGAGGTTTTTTTTAAATATTTATTTTAGTTTTAGATGGACACAATATCTCTATTTCATTTTTATATGGTGCTGAGGATGGAACCCAGTGCCTCACATGTGGTAGGTGAGCACTCTACCACTGAGCCACAACCCCAGCCCCAGATGGGGGAGTTTTGGACCCTAGCTGGTCCTCTCCAGAAGTGCCTTGGTGAAAATCCTATTAAGGGGAGCTTCATCTATAAGTCACTCCTATATTAATGTAGGTGCTGGGGCAAATGACCCTGGAGAATTGATGTTAGTGCTCCTGCTAAAGAAATTTTCCTTCTGAAATACTTTGAGGAAGTTATGACAATAAATCCTAACTTTACAATGACCTCAGTAGACCTTGTCAGGAGTTAGCCCCATCTATGTTTCCTTCTTGACGTATTTCTTAATTGGCTCTGTTTGTTTGCTAATGTTTATTCTCAGGGTTAGTGTGCTTGTTATTTTTCTGAAAGTTACTAGATTATTCATTAGCCTTAAAAACAATTTCAAGAAGACCTGAGACCCTGCCATGTTATTGGTTTACATTTCTCTGCTCCTTGCTAACTACTCCTTAATGTGATCTCATTATCACAAGACTGAAGAAAGCAGCTAGAATTGGGCTAAAATCTTGGGCATAAATGTGGTAGGTGTGGTGTCTGAGCTGGAGGGAAAAGATAAACCAGGAATTGCAGAGCTCAGAGAAAAGACTTAGGGAAAAGAGATACTTAGAGGAGATCTTTTGAGACAAGTGAGCAGTACATATTCCTTATTCATCTTCTCAGGAGATCCAGTAAATTTTCACTAATTCTTTGGTGAAAATGGGTTCTTTTTGCTGTATGGAAAGATTACTCAGTCCTGCTTGAGGTGAGAGGACAGAGGCTGCCATCTGAAAGGCAGACACAGGAACTATTCTTGTCTGTTTCCTCTTGGTCCAGCATATGGTGGGGCACAGGCCAGATCCTCACCAATTAGTTTTCATTTTGAATGTATTTTTATTTTAACAACTTTACTTTGAGGCCTGCAATTTTATCCCTGTTATCCAGATAAGACAACTGGGAGGCTGAAGTACCAGGTATTTTGCTTCCCAGATTCTTGCATATTGTAGAAGAGATATTATATTTTATGTCAGATACCATATCCTATTTTATACGTTATAACTGAAAGCACAAGTCTAATTTAGGAAGCTGAGTCCGCATAGGAAACTGAATTCATAAGACAAAGGGCTAGGGACAGACTCCTGGCACTCCTTGTGTTACAGGGCTGGGGGCCTGCTGGGTTGAGCCTGAGCAGCCACTGCAGGCCTTGGGTGTCAGCTCTTGTGACTCTTTTGGAAAGAATTCAAACAAAAAACACAATAGTAAGCAAAAGTTTAATAGAATGAGAAGCAAGGGTTACGTACAGCATAGGGACTGCATGGATTAGCTCAAAGAGATGATGGTATGGTGCTCACAGGGTTGGAGTTTTTAAGGAACTGAGTCCTTTGTTTGTGTCTTCATGTCCCTATCCTCCTTAATTGGTTTATTGCCCTTTGGATAGCCCTCAGAAAACTTTGTGAGGGTCTCAATATTCTGGTTAACAGGGCTATTGGACAGTTATGACATAGTTTTGGTAAAAAGGGAGGGTTTCAGCATCTTGGTTGCAAGAAATGATGATGACATTGTCTGGAAACCATAGTGCCCCTTGAGTTATAATTAGCTGTAGCAGGGGGGAGGATCTTGACGTACCAGACCCCACTTCTTTAATACTTATCTGTTTCAGTTAGGGTCTCCTGGATATTAAGTAATAATTCCCTCCAAGGATTATAATTCTGTACAGTTTGGGGAAGGAAGCCCATTCCAGCTCTCATTTCCAAATGCTTGCCTGTTCAGATAAGGTTCCCCACTATTTCAGTTTTATGACTCAGGGATTCTTCTTGGTGCATAGGCCTGATGTCTGTTCTTCCTTGTCCTTTCTCTCTATCCACCTGTTCATGGCTAATTAACCTATCTAACACTTACATGGGCCCAAATCCCAGAACTGAATCACAAGAATGATCAGAGCAGAGGGTCTTTGGTTCCAAATCCTATTGTGAGCCACACCTCAAACATGGCAATGTGGAGGGAGGATGCACCTTTCTCCTCAAGGCTCGACATATTTTTTTTTTACCATGCCTAGGGGTCCTGCCATTGCCTGTCTGTTTTCCCCAAGGGCTCTAGGGTGCAGCAGAAGGGGTGAGGGAAACAGGAGGAAAAGAGAGGAGATGGAAATGTAGGACAGGGAGTGTGGGGTGTTCAGAGTAAAGCAAGGAACAGCAGGAGCCTTGGCTTTTCATTTCTTCTCACCTTCCCTGCTTCACTCTTCAATGAGGAACTCGAAGTAACGAACAGGGAGGGTTTTCCTAACTACTAACATAAAAAAAGCATAAGAAAGTTGAAGAGGCAAGGAATAAAGTCCAGGGTTAATAAAAAGCACCTTTACTATTGAATTCTTCTGAGAAAATTTCAGAAGTAAATTTCCTGGGCAAATTTTAGTTTATCTTTCATAATAGGGAAATGTCAGCCACTCTCCTCTAATTAGCATTACTAAAAGCCAAGGTAAGACTTGAGTTAAGGCTTTCATTTCCTGTTGCTTTTGTACCTGGCAGCTGCCATCACAATCAGTGTCCCCATAGCTTTCATTCTCTCAACTCTTGGTGTTTTCTCTGAGATTAAGAAATTATCTTTCTCTATAGAACAAGTGTCATTTTGTTAAAACTGGATTATTCCTTGCAACTAATGTGCATTTCATCAAAGGGTTCTGATGGTTCACACAGCAGTCCCACAATGCAATTCTCCATTGGAAGCCATTTTTATTTCCTGGGTCTATTAATTGGCTTACAATAAAAACTATTAAGCTCTCCTCTTTCCTGAGAAAACTGCTCTCAGAGTCAGCAGGATTGAGCACAGATAATAGGAAGAGATAATAAACTCTTCTTGCATGTAACTAAGCTATCTTTTCGAGTTTAGTTTGTCTGCTTGACTTGGGGAATTGTGAGATGCCCCAGGAACTGTTCCTAAGATTTAAGTTGCATGTTGAGAATTTAGGGTTGTTGCCCAGAGATTGACTCTTCTTAGACAAGGTGATCTGTCCATGTAGCAACCTTGGGTGGGCCTGTGGGTGCATCCTTAGGACAAATGAGGGCTCACCTGAATCTAAGGCAGAGTTTCACAACTGGGACACATATTGACATTTTGGACTGAATGGCTGTGTCATGGTGTATGTGGGGTGTTGCTCTGTGCATTGGAAGTAATTTAACAACATCTCTGACCTTTGCTTTTACCTACTGGATGCCAGTATCCTCGCCAAAGTATGACATTTCAAAATGCCTCCAAACACTGCCAAATATCCATTGTGAGAACAGATCACCCCCTGTTGAAAAACCATTGCTGTAAAGCACACACGATTGTCTCTTCTGGGAAGTTGTAGAAGGCCTCATACATTCTTCTTCAAAGGGTTTCACAGAAACCACTAGAGGGCGAGCAGGGCTGCTAATTTAAGCTGCTCCTTAAGGGTATCACTAAGGGACCTGGAAGAAACTGGGGAGAAGGGTAGATCCCTTTGGGAGTTTGGTGGAACCATTGATAAGGTCAAGTCCTGGGATTCTAAGAGCTTTAAGGCACAGCCACCATTATGGAGACACTCTACACCCCAGAAGCTGAGAAGACCCTGGACAAGGAGGTGACTGTCAAGCGACAGGCTCCATCACCCAGAATGAGGTATCCTTCTGTGAGGAGGGATCAGTCAGCCTCTTCTATCTACTTGATTATTGGTCTTGATACTGAAAGCTCCATCATTGTCCCCTATGCTGATCCAATAAGGAGGACAAAGTTTTGAGAAAAGGGAAGAAGTTTTATGTCTTTGCTAGCAAAGGAGAAAGGCAACAGACTTACTTCATGGAAGCTGCCATAGTAACTGCCAGAGGGGAGAGAGGGCTTTAAAAAGGGGAATCCAGAGGCTGGGGTTGTGGCTCAGCAGTAGAGCGCTCGCCTAGCACATGCGCGGCCTGGGTTTGATCCTCAGGGCTCTTTTCCATATAGTATCAGTAGATGTAATTAAGGTTCAACTTTATCCTTAAGAGATCTGTTTTCCCATTGCCAAGTGTGGAGTTTCTTTATTCAGGCGGGCAGTAAATGGAAGGACAGATAACTCAGCTTAGGACAAAAAGAATGTCAATCTTGTTTCCCCCACAGTTAGGGAAGGGAAGAGGGAGAAGAGGAAAGAAAAACTGAACCAAACTAAATCCTCTCAATTTAAAAATAAGCTACCACTGGTTCAATGGCAAAGTTTACATTCAAATCCTAAAGTGCACCCCTGTTACATGAAAGGGACCCCTTTTATAGTCTTATCATGATTTTTTATAAAGGGGAGACAGGATTCAGTTCAATAAGCACCTATTTCATATTTATCATTTTACTCATTTCCATGTTTGGTTATGGGGACATTGGTAGATTGCATAAATAGCCACTGTTATGGTTTGGATAAGTGTTCTCTTAAGGCCCATGTGTTGAAGAAATGGTCCCCAATGTGATGCTATTGGAAGGCGGTAGAACATTTAAGTGGTAGGGCCTACTAGAAAGAAATTAGGTTATTGGGGACATACCTTTGGGGAGAATAGTGGGACCCTGTCCCTTCCTCTCTCTATTTTTGCCTTTGTCTGTCATGAAGTGAGAGGCGTCCTTTGCCACTTACTCAAGCAATGGGACCTGCCAATCATGGACCAAAATCTCCAAAACTGTGAGCCAAAAATAAACTTTTTCTTTTTTTAAAGTCAATTACTTCAGGCATTTTGTTACAGTAACAAAGTTTACTAACATAGCCACAAATTATTTATCATGCCTTTGAGTAGTCCCTTCCCATAGTAATTCTGGACATACCCATGTGATTTGCTTTTGCCAATGGATCAATAGCAATTGTGGTACAAGCGGAGACTTGAAAAGCTCTTGTTTATTTAGGCTAATTCACTCTTGAGGGTCTTCAGACCCTGCTATTGCTGTCATATAAATGATGAGAGACCAGTGGCTTCCTATTGCCCCAGCTGACAGTCAAGACAGTCAACTTCAGAAGCTAGGATGCCTTGCTGACCAGCAGGTAATGGATATAACTTAGCTAAGTACAGCAGAAGACCAGCACAAGGGAGGCCCAACCTGAATTGCCAACCTACAGAACTGTGAATGACATAGATGGCTGTAGTTCTTAGGTCACTTAGTTTTAGGGAAGTTTGTTATATAGCAAAAGCTAACAGAAACACAGATGGATAAGATGTGGGTCTTGCCTTCAGAACCTCACAGTTTAATAGAATAATTTGCTTCCAAGGGAACCTGCTTGTATGATTGGATCCTTAGAGCTATACCAGACAGTAATACTAGTCTCTGACAATCTTCCTTCCCCTCCCCTCAGAATACTAGTTAAAAGCATGAACTTGGAAGCCAAAGTGCTTAGGTTCAAATCCCAGCTTCATCATTTACTAGCAGTATGTCTTAGATTGCCTGATCTTTGGGTCTCTATTTCTACAGATGGGGTAATGATAGGACCTTCCTTGTAGAGTTATTAAGGGGATTAAAGATACACATTTCTTATCATAGAGCCTACTAGTGAGTGTTCTAAAAGTATCAGCAATATATGGTTGATCTAAAATAGAATCAGGACAGGCTGCTCTGAAAAGCCATCTTTGCATTGTTCCTGGTCCAGCTTCCCCGCTCCCTGCAACCACCTCCACCTTTATTGATTAATTGATTGATTGATTGCAGTGCTAGGGGTTGCACCCAAGGCCTTGTGCATGCTAGGCAAGCACAGCTTTCTTTTTCTTTTTCTTTTTTTTTTCTTCTTCAAAATATAAATGTATTTAATTAAGCACAGCTTTCTTTTTAACCCACTGCATCAATCACCTGCATGCCCCACCTTGTTAGACCTAGCTCTGAGATCACCACCAAGGTCTTAAAGGACAAGAAAGAAGTTATGGAAGATGCAGAGGATGGAAGAGATGCCCCTGCTAATGGGAATGCTAATGAGGAAAATTGGGATCAGGAGGCTGACAACAAGGTAAATGAAGTAGAGGAAGAGGGTGGTGAGGAGGAGAAAGAGGAGGAGGAGGAGGAAGAGAAGGAGGAGAGAGTAATGGTGAGGAGGAGGACACAGATGAAGGTCAGGAGGTTGAGGCAGCTACAGGCACATGGGCAGCTAAAGATGATGAGGATGACAATATTGATTCCAAGAAGCAGAAGATTTATGAGGAAGACTAGACGGCAAAAAAGGAAAAGATAAAAACCAACCAACCAACCAACCAACCAACCAACCAAACAAACAAACTTCACTCTCAACTTCCCCGCTTAGAATCTAAACACAGTCTCTTGAAGTAGAGAGCTCACTGTGGGCAGTGCCACCTGCAGATGACACATTCTTTACCACCCAACCAAAACCACAATGTGAATTTACAACAGGGGAGGGAAAAAAGAACCCAAACTTCCAAAGCACTGCTTTTTATCTTAAAAGTACTTTAAAAAAGGAAAATTGTTTGCATGTTTTATTTACATTTGATAATTTTGCACCTACTATTAGGGGTCAGCCATTTTTAATGATTTCAGATGACCAAACAAGCCTTCTGATTGTTCTCTGGCCTACTTCTGACTTGACTTGTGGTGTGACCATGTTTGGTCATCTCAAAGAAGAAGAAAAAATTTTGTAAGAAAAGCAAAAACAGAAACAACAACTACAACCCCCCTCGCCCCATCATTTCCAGCATCCCAGTAATTTTTGTGTGTGTATGTACTTTAGCTGTACTGTAAGTAGTTGGGTTGTATGAGATGGCTAAAAAGGCCAAAGATAAAAGGTTTCTTTCTTTCTTTCTTTTTTTTACTTTTCTTGTCTATGAAGTTGCTGTTTATTTTTTATTTTTTGGCTTGTTTGATATATGTGTGACATAATGTTGTCCATCAATAAACCAGAATTAAAAAAATAGAATAAGCATTAAAAATGTTTTCTTTTCGGGGGCTGGGGTTGTGGCTCAGCGGCAGAGCGCTCACCTTGCACGTGCGCTGCCCGGGTTCGATCCTCAGCACCACGTAAACATAAAATGCATTGCATTGTGTACAACTAAAATAAATAAATAAATATTTAAAAAATGTTTTTTTTTTTCTTTTTGAGCGACACTTTCCCCTAATGCAAAAGCAATATATGTTCTTTGTGGAAAATTGAAGGAAAAAAAAAAACAACAACAGGAAATCTGTAAAAAAGAGAACAAAGGTCATCCCTTAGATTTTGCTCCAACTTTAGCAATAACACTTTTCATTTTAAGTCAAGCTACTACGATCAGCTGTTGGAGAAAGGTCATTCAAGATACTCAGGGAATAAATATATCAAGTGCTTAGCCAAGTGGAGCCCTTTATATAGACTTTACTGAGTGTACATTTCTTCAGTTGGATTGAAGAGGATCAAGCAGTTCCTTTTCCTACAGCAACTGGGAGATAATTTGTAGACCCCCATGGATTAAATGAGACATTTGGGGCTGTGTTAGTCAGTTCCATTGCTGTGACAAAATAGCTGGCAAAATCAATCTAAAGAGGAAATATTTCTTTTGGCTCATGGTTTCAGTCAGTGTGTGGTGGTTTAGCCCAGTTGCTCTGAAGCCTGTGGTGAGGCAATATATCACAACAGAGGCATGTGGCAGAGGAAAGTTGCTGAGTTCATGGAAGCCAGGAAGCAGAGAGAGAGAGAAAGAAAGCTCACTTTTATAACATAGGCTCCCCAATCCCATTAAAGTATGAGTCCATCAATGAGTTAATCCATTGATGATGTCAGAGCCCTCATGATACAATCACCAAAGGCCCCACTTCTGAATACTACTGTGTTGGAGACCAAACCTTCAATATATAAGCTTTTGGGGATGTTTAAGATCCAAACCATAATATTATTTCCCTGGCCCCAAAGTCTCAGATCCATCTCACAATGCAAAATGATTTTAGTTCCTCTCCAAGTGTCTCCGAAGTTCCAACAGTTACAGAATTGCTCGAAAGTCCAAGTCCAAAGTCTACCCTGGGATTCCAGGCAAAATCTTAGTTTTGTGAACTCTCGTAGAAAAAAAATGACATACTTTCAAGTTAAAATGGCCCAGAGTAAACATTCCTATTCCAAAGGAAGGAATAGGAGAATATCAAGGAAGGATGAGACCAAAGTAAGACTGAAACCCAGCAGGGAAAACACTAAATCATGTAGCTCATGTCTGGCATCTAGAGTACAAGTTGATGTGATACAGGCACCAGAGGGGAGTGGGTGGCCCCATATCTATAGCCCTGCCAGACATACCCACATGGCCACTCTATTGGGCTTGCTCTGTCTGCTGCCTGCAGTTTCCCATGGCAGGTGTTCTACGTCATTGCCATCTCTAACATTCTGGCATCTCTGTGGCAGCTTTGGCTTCACTCTCACATTGCCCTCTTAGAGGCTGCCAGCAGGGACTCTAACCCAGTAATAAACTGCCTGGCTTTACAGGATTTCCTTTGAAACTTCAGTGGAAACTTCCATGATGGCCCTACAACTATTATATCCTGTATGCCTGAGAAACCAACACTAGGTGGATGATCCAAAGTCTACTGTCATGGTTTGGATGTGATATATCTCCCCCAAATTCCTGTTAATGCAGCAATATTCAAAGGTGAAAATAGATGATGAGAGATGTAACCTAATCAGTCCATCTTGGTTTGAATGGACCAGCTGGATGGTAACTGTAGGCAGGTGGGGTATGACTGGAAGAGGTGGGTCACTGGGGGTGTGCCCTGGAAGAATGCATCTTTCCTGTGGCTCCTTCCCTCTCCCCACTCTTGGCTTCCTCCACACACCCTTCCCCCATGATGTACCTTGGGCCCAGAGCAGTGGAGTCAGATGTCTGTGGACTGAGACCTCTGATACCATGTGCCCAAAGAAACTTTTCCTCCTCTAAATTGTTCTTGTCAGGTATTTTGGTAACAGTGATGCAAAAGCTGACTAAAACATCTGTCCTCAGTGGGAGCAATATTCAGGCCCCCTTGAACCATGTCTGCGTTGGCCTCTGAGAGCCTAGAAAGCTGAACACAGGGAAATGAATCCTCGGGAAGCAACTTCTTAGGTGGCTCTGTGGGGAAAGGGACTCTCTGCTCAAATGAAAGGTTTATACTTTTACACTTTGAACTTGCAGATGGGTGGGGTCTTGTTCATTTTTAACCTGCTTTCAAAGTACCTTTCCTATTGTTCCAATGCAAACTAAGTGGCTACTTTTTTTGGTACCAAGGATTGAATGCAGGGGTGCTTAACCACTGAGCTACATCCCCAGCCCTTTTTTATATTTTATTTTGAGATAGAGTCTTGCTAAATTGCTTAGGGCCTTGCTAAGTTGCTGAGGCTGGCTTTGATTTCCCGATCCTCCTGCCTCAGCCCCCTGAGCTGCTGGGAAAAGGCTATTTTTAAAATAGAGCTAATCTCTTTAGCAACTACCCTCTTCCCTGGCTGTAACTTTACAGGTCCTCCTTTTCTGGCCTAATGGCAAATTCTTCAAATCTTGCCACTCTTCTTTTTGTTCCCAATTTTCACTGTAAATCTGGCTAAAAGCAGTCATCAATACCCATGTCTTGAAATTTCTTTCATTTGATTAATTTAACTTCAGTGTCACAAAAAGTTTCAGGGCAGTTATAAACATTGATGTGGCTGTGTCCTTGTAGTAAGCTGTTTTTAAGTCCTTTGGGAATAGGCCAAGGAGTGGGATAGCTGGGTCAAATGATGGCTCCATTCTCAGTTTTCTGAGGAATCTCCATACTACTTTCCAGTTTGACTTCACCAATTTGCAGTTCCACCAGCAATGTAAGAGTGTGCCTTTTCCCTCACATCCTCTCCAGCATTTATTGTTGTTTGTTTTTTTGATAGCTGCCAATCTGACTGGAGTAAGATGAAATCTTATGGTATTGGCACCAAAACAGACTAGTAGACCAATGGTACAGAATTGAGGACACAGAGACTAATACATATAATTTCAGCTATCTTATAGTAGACAAAGGCGCCAAAAATGTACAGTGGAGAAAGGATAGCCTCTTCAACAAATGGTGCTGGGAAAACTGGAAAGCCATATGCAACAAAATCAAATTAAACCTGTATCTCTCACCATGCACAAAATTCAATTCAAAGTGGATCAAGGACTTAGGAATTAGACCAGAGACAATATACCTAATAGAAGAAAAAGTAAGCTACAATTTCCAACATGTCGGATTAGGCCCCAAGTTCCTTAACAAGAATCCAGTAGCGCAAGAATTAATACCAAGAGTTAATGAATGGGATAGATTTAAGCTAAAAAGCTTCTTCTCAGCAAAAGAAACAATCAGTGAGGTGAATAGAGAGCCAATTAACTGGGAACAAATATTTAATACATGCACATCGGATATAGAACTCAAAAAACTCGACACCAAAAAAACAAATAATCCAATCGACAAATGGGCTAAGGAATTGAAAAGACACTTCTCAGAAGAAGATACACGATTAATCAACAAATACATGAGAAAATGCTCAACACCGCTGGCAATTAGAGAAATGCAAATCAAAACTACTCTAAGATTTCATTTCACTCCAGTCAGAATGGCAGCTATCAAGAACACAAACAACAATAAATGTTGGAGAGGATGTGGGGGAAAAGGCACACTTATACATTGCTGGTGGGACTGCAAAATGGTGCAACCGTTATGGAAGGCAGTATGGAGATTTCTTGGAAAACTGGGAATGGAACCACCCTGTGACCCAGCCATCCCACTCCTGGGTCTATTCCCAAAGGACTTAAAAACAGCATACTACAGGGACACAGCCACTTCAATGTTTATAGCAGCACAATTCACAATAGCTAGGTTGTGGAACCAACCTAGATGTCCCTCGGTAGATGAATGGATAAAGAAAATGTGGTATATATACACAATGGAATTTTACTCAGCAATAAAAGAGAATAAAATAATGACATTTGCAGGTAAATGGATGAAGGTGGAGAATATAATGCTAAGTGAAATCAGTCAATCTCAAAAATCCAAATACAGAATCTTTCCTCTGATATAAGGAAGCCGGTTCACAGTATTGTTGGGTCAGGGAACATAGGAGGATTAGAAGAATACTATAATGGTCAAAGGGAAGGGAGGGGAAGGGTGGGAGCAAGGGGGGAAGGGGGAAAAAAGTGGTTGAATAAGACGGATATCATTATTCTAAATGCATGATTGAAGACTTGAATGCTGCACATATACTTTGTATACAAACTGTTTTGTGTAAAAAGATGCTATATATGTATAGTATGAACTGTAATACATACTACTATAAATAAAAATTTAAAAAAAATGGGCAAAGGAGAAAAAAGATGAAATCTTAGTTTTGATTTGCATTTCTCTAATCGCTAGAGATGTTGAACATTTTTTCATATATTTGTTGATTGTTTGTATATCATCTTCTGAGAAGTGTCTGTTTAGCTCCTTGGCCCATTTATTGATTGGGTTATTTGTTTTTTTTGGTGTTAAGTCTTTCAAGAGCTTTATAAATCCTTGAGGTTAGTGTTCTATCTGATGTGCTTGTGGTAAAGATTTGCTCCCATTCTGTAGGTCCTCTATTCACCTCACTGATTGTTTCTTTTGCTGAGAAGAAGCTTTTTAGTTTGAATTCATACCATTTATTGATTCTTGTTTTAATTCACAATAGCTAGATTGTGGAACCAATGCCTATCAACAGATGAATGGATAGGGAAACTTTGGTATATATACACAATGGAACACTACTCAGCACTAAAAGAGAATAAAATCATGGAATTTGCAGGTAAATGGAGGGAGTTGGAGAAAATAATGCTAAGTGAAGTTAGCCAATCCCAAAATACCAAAGAGATATGAAGATACTAACTTATAAAGGCAAGAGAGAGGGAATGAAAGGAATGAAAGAGCTTTAAACAGAACAAAGGGGGGGAAGGAGGTGAGGGGGCAAGGGGATAGGAATAATGGCAGACTGAGTTATCCATGATTACCCTAAATACATGTATGAAGACACAATTGTTATAAAAATACTTTATATTAAACCAGCAACTCAAAAAATTGTGCTCTTTATATGTAATATGAAATGAAATCTACTCTGCAAACGTGTATAACAAATTAGAATAATAAAAAATTAAAAAAAATGTTTCAGGGCAGGAACAAAATGTAGACGAGTTCTTTGCCAGAATGCAACATGAATGATCTCTAGTCCAATTCTCAATAGAGTCCCCATTTCTATCTGAAATCTCATGAGCAGAATCTTTACTCTTCACATTCTTATCAGCATTCTGGTCTTCTGAGCTCCCAACAGAATCACCTATTAAGCCTTGCTTGTAACTATTGGCATGAAACAACAATTCTGCTTTAAAAGAAACAAGAAAAATAGTTTTTTTTCTGAGCAAAATATGAGTACTATGGTCCCGGAACATGGATACAAGTTACCTTGAGTGACATATTCCATTGTGGAAGAGGTTATATGAACTTTTATAGTCATGGGGGAAAATGTCACAAATCAATACACTTACCAATTACATTGATGGGAATCACAGTGTCAGGTACAGTCACAACAATAAGCCCACTTTTTGTTACAAATTTTCTGTGTTAGCCAACTTTTCATCACTATGACAAAATACCTGAGAATATCAACTTATCAATATCAAGAGCTGTAGCAAGGTGGAGAAATCTCTTATATAGTTTTCAGAAGTTATAGCATTCTAGTTTTAGTGTTGGTGGAGGCTATAGATCTGCTAAACTTAATGATACATTCTGAGAAGTTTACATAGTAGTCAAAAAATGTTAGATAAGCTATAAAAAGTAAAGTAAATGGCTATTAAAGGGCTTAAGGTAGCCCAAGGTAATTTTGGCTCTTGACCTACAATATTCCATCTCTCCATAACCATGATGTCCTACTCAGTCAAGGTCAAATAGTCCATAGGATCTTTAATATAGATGCAGCTTCTTCAAAAACTTCAGTTCACATAGCTTTCTAGGTTGTTTTCTAGCCTGCTCCCCTAACCTCTTCCAAATTCCTACAAACCAGTCAAGTACAGTCATAGCAATGACCCCACATTTTGGTACCAATTTTCTGTTAGCCAACTTTTCATCACCATGACAAAAATCTCTGAGAACATCAACTTTAAAGGAGGAAAAACTTATTTTGGCTCATGGTTTCAGAAATTTTCAGTCCATGGTCACTGCCATGATCACTAGGCTCCATTGTTTCTGGGCCTGTAGTGAGGCAGAGCATCATGGTGGGGAGCACGAGGTAAAAAAAAAAAAAAAAAAAAAAAAAAAAACAAACTGTTCACCTCATGGAAGCCAGGAAGCATTGGGGGATGGGGAAGAAAAGACTGGAGACAAAATATATTTTTCAAATGTATGCTCCTAGTGACCTTTATCCTTCAATTAGGCCCACCTCCCAAAGTTTCTACCACCTCCAAACAGGCCATTAGGCTATGAATCTATCAATGGATTAATCTTTGATGAAGTCAGAGCACTTACACTCAAGTTACCTCTCAAAGACCCCTCCCTCTCAACACTACTCCATTGGGGACCATACCGTAAAACACATGAATTTTTGGGGAACATTTAAGACCCAGACCATAATAGGGATAACTGGAAAAAAAAAAGGCCAGCAAGAAAAATCTGGACATGTGGATCATTTTAAACTGAAGAGCATGTTCTTTAATTTTTTTAATTTTTAAAATTAATATTTTAAATTGACAAATCATAATTGTATACATGTATTAGGTACAATGAAATGCTTTGATATATGCATACAATACAGAATGATTACACTAAGCTAATTAATATATCTATCACCTTGTTTACTTATCATATTTTTGTGGTGAAATATTTGAAATTTACTCTTATTTCAAAATGTACAATATGTTATTGACTGTAGTCACCCTGCCATGCAATAGATCTCAGAGTGTGTTTCTCCTGTCTATTTGAAATTTTGTATGGTTTGACCAACAAACAACTCCACCACCTCCCGCCTGCATCTGGCAACCATTGCTCTACTTTCTTCTTTTATGAGTTCAACTCTTAGATTCCACATATAAGTGAGAATGTGTGGTATTTGTCTTTTTGTGTCTGGCTTATTTCACTTAATGTCCTCCAGGTTCATCCATATTCTTGAAAATGACAAAAGTTCCTTTTTTTTTTTTTTTTTGTACCAGGGATTGAACTCAGGGGCACTCGACCACTGGGCCACATCCCCAGCCCTGTTTTGTATTTTATTAGAGACAGGGTCTCACTGAGTTGTTGCCTCGCCATTGCTGAGGCTGGCTTTGAACTTGCCATCCTCCTGCTTCAGCCTCCCAAGTGCTGGGATTACAGGCATGCACCACTGCACCCGGCAAGTTCCTTCTTTTTAAAGGCTGAATATTAGTTCATTGTATATTACTTCACTGTATATGTATATACCACATTTAAAAAATCCATCCAACTACTCAGGTTGACTCCATATCTTGCCTATTGTGAATAATGCTATAGACATGGGAGTACAGATATACCTTTGATATGTTGATTTCAATTTCTTTGGTAGATTGCATATTCAGAAGGGAGAGGGCTAGACCAAATGGTAATTTTATTATTAGATTTTTAGGAACTTCCATATGTTTTCCATAATGGCTATATGAATTTACATTCTCCCTAACAAGGCTCAAGGATTCCCTTTTCTCCACATGTTTGCCAACACTTGTTATCATATATATATATATATATATATATATATATATATATTTTTTTTTTTTTTTAAATAAAAGTCATTTAAAGAGCTACCTCTCTTGATGTGCAGGGCTGCTTGGTAAGCTTTTTTTAGTTGTTGATACACCTTTATTTAATTTATTTATATGTGGTGCTGAGAATTGAACCCAGTGCCTTACATATGCCAGGCAAGTGTGCTACTGCTGAGCCCCAGCCCCAGCCCTGCTTGGTAAGTTTGAAAGGGTAGTTGTTACTAAACTGAGTTTTGAAGAAGCAGAAGCTGCTTTTAGAATGGCACAGTAGCTCATTAAGGTCATATATTTCAATACTTTGTTCCTTTTTGTTGCTGAATGGTATTGCATAGTATGGATATATTACATTTTGTTTATCCACTAAAGGACATTTGGGCTGCTTCTACAAGTCTTGCAAAAACATATGTCTTAGGTAGACATACATCTTCAGGGATTTCTGTTAAGTAGATAACCTAGGATGGAATTGTTAGGTCATCTCTGAGAATCTGCAAGATTGTTTCCCAAAGCAGGTAGTACACGAGGACTTCCATTTTTTCTTATACTCATCTACACTAATTATTGTCATTCTTTTTAATTATAATTATTTCAGTTGGTGCAAAGTGCTATTTCATTTTGTTATTTATTTTTATTTTTTTTATTTTTTGGTACTGGGGATTGAACTCAGGGGTAACTCAACCACTGGGCCACATCCCCAGTCCTTTTTTGTATTTTATTAGAGACAGGGTCTCACTGAGTTGCTAAGTGCCTCGCCATTGCTGAGGCTGGCTTTGAACTCGCGATCCTCCTGCCTCAGCCTTCCAAGTGCTGGGATTATAGGCGTGCGCCACTGAGCCGGGCTTCATTTTGGTTTAGATGTGCATTTTCCTAATGATGAATGTTGTTGAGTGTCTTCTCATCTTCTTATAGCTACTTGTATCTCTTCTTTGGTGAAATGTCTGTTCGAATCTTTTGCCCACTGAAAAATTTGGTTATTTTTCTTCTTTCAAATTACTTCTTACATGAAAACTCACATGTATAAAGAACTGAAAAAAGAGAGAATGGCAACTTTCAGGACCTGAAGGTTAAATGTCTATAGCATGGGTCTTAGGAGAAAGCTGAACGGGTAGCATAGTCCTGATCTTGTGGAATGCACTATCTAATACAATGAACCCAGCCACATAAGTATATAAAACATATAAAAGTTGGCTAATCGGGGCTGGAGTTGTGACTCAGCAGTAGAGCGCTTTCCTAGCATATGCGAGGCCCTAGGTTCAATCCTCAGCACCACATAAAAAATAAATAAATAAAATAAAGGTACCGGGGGATTGAACTCAGGGGCACTCGACCACTGGGCCACACCCCCAGCCCTTTTTGTATTTTATTAGAGACAGTCTCACTGAGTTGCTAAATGCCTTGCCATTGCTGAAGCTGGCTTTGAACTCACAATCCTCCTGCCTCAGCCTCCAAGTGCTGGGATTATAGGCATGCGCCACCACACCCAGCTAAAAATAAATATTTTTTAAAAAGTTGGCTATTTGAGATGGGTTATAAGGATAAAATACATACCAGGTTTCAAAGATTATGTAAAACTGAATGTAAAGTATCTCATTTACTAAGTTACTAACTAAACATTGATATGATATTTTGGATATATTGACTAAAATGAAATATAGTATTAAAATTAATTCTAAGCAGGTCATGGTGCTGCCTGCCTATAATCCCAGTGACTTGGGAGGCTGACGTTGGAGGATCCCAAGTTCAAAGCTAGCCTCAGAAACTTAGTGAGGCCCTAAGCAAATTAGACACTGTCTCAAAATAAAATACAAATAAATGGCTTGGATGTGGCTCAGTGGTTAAGCACTCCCAGGTTCAATCCCTATTATCTCTCTCAAAATATTAATTATAATTTTAAAATAAAAAATATGGCTACTATAAAATTTCAAAGTACCATGTGGCTCCCAATATATTTATGTATACAGTACTATTCTAGAACCTTGACCATCATTAATTTGGATACTGATATGTAGAGAAATGGGAAGGTATTAATTTTATTTATTTATTTATTTTCTTGTGGTACTGGGTATTAAACCAAGGGGCATACTACCACTTAGTATTTTTTTTTTTTTATGTTGAGACAAGGTCTCACTAAGTTGACCAGACTGGCCTTGAACTCGTGATCCTCCTGCCTCAGCCTCTCAAGTAGCTGGGAAAACAGGTGTGTATCACCACTCCCAGTCTAGATGGATGGGTTTTAAGCATGGTAATATTATGATAATTTTTAAAAAGTGCTTGCTTTGGAAGTGTGTGGAAAATAGATTAGAAAGCACAGGGAATGCTACCTAGAAACAGGGTAAATAGCTTTGTAACAGTCCAGGTGATAGATGATTGCCCCTTGAAAGTAAATGGGAAATATAGTTTTTTATTCAATATCTCAAATATAATTACAATTTTGGAGAAAATGTAAAAAAAATGTGCAGGGGTATCTGTCAGGGCTACATATCCAATAGAATGTCTTTCAACAGGGAGTTGCTTAAAATTCTAGGCTCTTGGTCTGGGGATGTAGCTTGGTGGTAGAGCACTTGTCTAGCATGTGCTAGGCCCTAGGGTCTATCCCCAGCACTGAAAAAAACCATCTAGGTTATTCTGTATCTAAGGTGGATACAACAGAATACCAGGAGCACACATACTTGTTTAAGGAAGTGCAACTTGAAGACCAATTCCATACTGTGAGAAATGTAGTGTAATAAAGATTTGGCTTTTGCCTGCACTAGAAGGAACCATCAGAGAATTTTGAGCACAGGAATGACATGACCATCAGGTCATTGTACCAATGACTCATTGCACTTTAATTGGATGACACTGTCTACCACACTGAAGGGGACAAAGGTGGGAAAATGAAGTCCTGATTTTTAAATAATTCTTCTTAGGAATTTGTATTGTTTCCAATTTTTCTCTAATTTTAAATAAGAGTAACAAACAATGTTGTCCAAATTTTTATCATAACCTTCATTTATTTTCTTAAAATAAATTAAAAAAAGAGTTTAAGTCTTGGTCAATGGACCACCTGTTATTATGGCTCTTAATATATATTGCCAAATTGACTTTCAGAAAGTTGGATCCACCTGATATTACTGCCAGCTGTGGATAAGTGTGCCTATACCTTCTACCTGTGCCAGCCCTTGGCAGTATTACTCTTTCTCATACTTAATTGAGCAGGAATTCCAAGTATGCCTTTAAAATAATTCTTATATGAATTAGTCAATTTTTTCTCCATGAAATGCTTCTCCCCACTGTCCTGTAATTCATCTTCTCCATCAAACTGGGTAAATTGCATATTCAATCATTTCTGGTTAGTGCTGACAATTTATTAATTGTTTTCCTTTCTTAAAGGTGGGAGGATCTTGTCAAACTGGCACATAATTTGATTTCCACTTTAATATTTTTAAAGGAATGAAGTGATAAGCTCCAAATAAGTACAGCAAAACAAACTCTGAGTGTGTTTTTGAACTTGTTGGATATTAAACTTTTGGTGAATTCCTACTCAATAATCTCATAATTGCTAAAACAATAAGGAAAACTCATTACAAGTTAGCTTGTTACAGGGCAGAATAAATTTTATATTTTTATGAATATTTTTGGACATGTTTTAAGATTGGGCACTAATCCTTGAATTCTTCAGGCTGAAGCCTTGTCTTCTTATTATTACCCTATGTACATGTATAATTGTACAAATGGTGTGACTCTGCATCATATATAGAGAAATGAGAAGTTGTTGTGCTCCATCTGTGTACAATGAGTTGAAATGCATTCTGCTGTCATGTATAACTAATAGAACAAATAAAAAAAAATTTAAAGGGCTGGGGTTGTGGCTCAGCGGTAGAGCGCTTGCCTTGCACGTGCGCGGCCCGGGTTCGATCCTCAGCACCACGTACAAATAGACGCATTGTGTACAACTAAAGCAAATAAATAAATATTTTTAAAAAATTAAAATCTGAAATCCTTATAAAATCTAGAATTGTTTGTTGGGAGAAAAAGTATAAAGGTAAATTATCAACTCTGTGTATAAATGTGCATGCATATATTTAAGTATAAATGTATTTCTCTGTTCCTTGGAGAGGCACTGGATGAAATTAACTTTAAGAGAATAGGTCCCTCAAAGGTTAAATGAAATTGAGGATTGCTGTCGCAATTTGATGTTTTCATCTTTTTGGATTAATCATCTCATACAGATTGAAGTCCTATTTTCATACATCTCTATAGGTCACCTAAATGGCTTGTTCAAAATTCTAATTTTTTCCTTCGTGAATAATTTCCCTTAAAAGGTAACCTTTCTCCTGTATGGACATAATAGGAGTGTTTATGTAGAAATAACAAAGGAAAATGGATTATAGTTTGTAACATATTAAGTTGTAAAACAGAATCATGGTTCTGTACTCTGCAGCTGCTCCTTTCTTTTCCCAAATGTGGAGGTGCAAAAGAGAATTGACCTGCTCTAATAGTTGTATGGAGGGCGAGGGATCAGGCCCCCATTACAGGGAGGAGGAAGGGATGATAGCTATGATGGCTATGGTTAGGTTGAGCACCAGTCAAAATGCATGATTAAAGATCTGAATGGTACTTATATACTTTGTATACAAGCAGTTGTATGTAAAAAGATGCTATACTTGGGCATTATGAGTAAGTAAATAACTAATTAAAAAAAGAATAAAAATTAAAAAACAAACAAACAAACCAAAAAAGTATTTCTGTCATAAATCTGGCCCTGGTATTTCACATTCCTGATAATCCTTTAATTGCTCCTCATTGATTCTTCCAGAAATTTCTTTCTCCCTCCTTAAATCCCCCAGCCTTGCCTTTCATGCCATGAACTGTCTTACCTCCACTGTTTCTTATTGCAGTCATCTCTGAGTCCTGGGTCACTCTTCTACCCTGGGGAAAAAATGTACCTTCAGGTTTCCTGTCATTCTTGTCAGCACCTTTCCTGCATAATTATTGGTGATTTAAATGTAGTTGATTCTCAGTATTTGGGGTAGTTATGTTCTATATACTTGTGAACACTGAATTGGTGAGTACTGAAGCATTGTTCCTAGAGGAAATATAGGGTTAGGTTCCTATGAGCTTTTAGTTAGGTACTTCCCTTTGCCCAATGCACTGTTTCCTTGGTAAATACTCACACATCTCTTTGGCACATGACAAGAAGAAGATTTCCAGTATATTTTTGTGAAATAATTTTAGGATGCTTCTTTCAGGTCCCTCTATTTCCCCTTTATTCTGGGGCTCAGGGCCTGGGAACCAATATAGTCTTCCTTGTTCAAGGTAACTCTAGCAAGGAAAGAGTTAATGTTCTCATAAGGTGTGAACTGCCTCATCAGATGGAGGAAACATGGCTTGAGTGGAAAGCTGAAGTTTGCTTGAGTTTGGGGATTTGGGTGTCTGAATCCTTGACACCACTGCAATTCTCTGGGTCTGCTCTTTATTAAGGGTCTTGATGAGGTTATGAATCAATTGCTGTTATGAATTAGCCCCCCCCAATCAAAGTAGAGATTGGATTTTGAGTAGTTTTATATCCTGCTACAACACCAACACCACCACAAACAACAAAAATGACATTCTTATTAGCGCAGCAATAGAAAATCCCCAATTTGATTTTGTTTTCAGCCAAGAACTAAGAATTTGAGGGTGTTATTCACTTTCTTTAAGATTTCCAATATTAGCTACATCAATCTTCAGTATTGGTGTCTCATGCCATTGTATGTGGTACTGCCAAAGTGGTCCCTAAAAGATTGCTTTTCAAACAGATAGTGTATAAATGATAATTTGACTCATTATTTTTCTACTCTGGGCCATAGGGTGCCAGATTTCCATTCCTGAATGCTCACTGTCTTTTTTTTTTAATAATAATGTTTTATTTTATTTTATTATTATTATTTTTTTTGGTACCAGGGATTGAATTCAGGGGCACTCGACCACTGGGACACATCCCCAGCCCCCCCCCCCTTTTTTTTGTATTTTATTAGAGACAGGGTCTCACTGCGTTGCTAAGTGCCTCGCCATTGCTGAGGCTGGCTTTGAACTCGCGATCCTCCTGCCTCAGCCTCCCAAGTGCTGGGATTATAGGTGTGCGTCACCGCACCCGGCATAATGTTTTATTTATACATGGACGTGATATCTTTGTTTATTTATTTTTATGTGGTGCTGAGGATCAAAACAGTGCCTCACATGTGCAAGGCAAGTGCTCTGCCACTGAGCCACAACCCCAGCCCTGCTCACTGTTATTATCCCAACCAAGTCATAAAATCAATCCTAGATTCCCGTTAATTCTAGAAGATCTGCTGTCTGAAGCCCCCACCTGATAAGCATTTCTGATCCAATTTAGGTTCATGAGATAAACTGACTTCATCTTAAGTAGAAAAGGAATTGGTTGGTAGGATCTCAAGTATTTCATGAGACTAATGACAAAGCAATTCAAGTAGGATCAGAGAATGAACTAAAACTAAGAATCCTGTGGTCTCATGGGCAGGAGGAACAGCAGAAAATGTCATGAGCCATACTTTTTGGTTTACACTGCTCCCTCACTGGGCATTGAATGCTATAGTGATTACCAGTATTGGAAGAAATTCCAAACTTCCTTCTTGACATCTTGATTGACTGAGCTTAAGTCACATACATGACCTTCCTAGATGTCTGGGTCCAGGGATAGCAAGTACTTGGCCTTTGGCTTCTGTGGAAAAGGGGCCCTCCTTGCAGTGAAGATTCAAACAATGATAGATTCTTCAAGTTTATAATATGCATATTTATTATGACATTGGGATCACAGTAGTGAACAAAGGACGAAGCTCAACACTGGGCTGATCTAGGCCTGCCTGTGAGAATGACTGCAGAGTCCTCTTCCTTTGGAAGTTGCAAGGATCAATAAATGTGAGACATTGGCCTGCTCTATTAGCTGGGAAACCTTACCCCATAGAGTTGTTCCTGGAATGCAAATACAGTGGGGTTTTGGCCTGTGTCACTGGAACCATATAAAAGATTGTTGGAAAGCTCTGGCTGTGTCTTCTCTATACCAAGGTGATCTCCCAACACCTTGGATGTAATTTGGTGGTAGCCTTTCATTTCTTGTATGGCTGTGGGAGCAAAAGAAGCTGTGTACTTAGGTGTCCATTGGGCATTGTGTTAGTTTCCTCTCATTGCTGTAACAAATCACCATAAACTTAGTGGTTTGAAACAACATAAATATATGACTTTATATAGGTCTGTAGGTCTGAAGTCTGACTTGAATCTTACCAAGCTATGATCAAGGTTCTCATCATGGCTCTGCCTCTTTCTGCAAACTCTAGGGAAGAATCTGCTCCCTTGCATTTCCCAGCTTCTAGGGGCTGCCTGCATTCTTGGGCTTGTCGCCCATTCCTCCATCTTCAAAGCCACTGTGGATTGAACCCTTCTCATGTTACATCACTCTGATCTCTTCTACTTTTAAAGACTCTTGTGATTATATTAGGTCCATCTGGATAATCCAGAAGAATCTCCCTATTTTAATGTCAGCTGATTTATCAACATTAATTTCATCTACAACCTTAATTCCCCTTTTCTATGGTGCTGAGGAATTATGGTGTGGAGATATTTGAGGCACCAGGATTCTGCATGTCCCAGGTGTTTTAAAGAAGTGAAATTGTTGTCCATGTTATTTGCTATCCTCCATCCTTCTACAAAACCAAATAAATACAGAATAAAAGCCTGTAATATGTCTTGAAAATGATTGCCAATTTGAATGTGTAACGACTGCTGTGTCAATAACATTATAACACAATTTTGAGAAAGCAGATATTTTATTGGGGGCATTTTCATATCATCAAGCACAATTTATTAAGTCTTTACAGAGGTATTCTGTTGTTCTGAAAATGGACTAATTTCTTAATTGTATAGTTCCTCAAATTTCTTTCCTCTCCAAAATCTCTGAAAATAATTATAAGATAGGATGCTGGGAGATAGTTTTCTGGAACTCTCTCAACTATCAAAAGTGCCAACATTTTAGGTTTTTTCTTGGCTAACGGGAGGAGATTAAAGCTATTGTTTTCCTTTAGAGGAAAAGTGTTTAAAAAGAAAACCTTCTATGATACCAATTTTAAATGGAGCCAATATGTGAGGTTGGGCTGCTGTAAAATTATTTTCATCACACATTCATTGTGTCAACCAGATCTTTGGCTCCAAATATGCTATCCTTGTAAAAATTTCATTTCAGCTGTCAGGGTAATCAAAATGGTTTCAAAAGCTTTCCTTGAACATGGAATTGAAATAAAATAATAAAATATACTATCAAATGCCAGAGTCTGTAGAAGGAAGATACCAGATATTGGCCGACTTTGCATTTTAAAAAAGTCAATTTTATTAAATTCCTTACTTTGATATAACTTTGGAGTGACTGTTCCTGAAATATACAATTTCAGAATAAATTAAGTGGATTTTAAATGCAAAATCAGATTTGTACTGCTGCATAATTAAGCAGACAAAATGCAGAATAATGTTTCATTTATTTAAATTATCATTTGATGGCATAGTTTAAGTTGTATAATGGTGTTTTTATATGTCATATTGCATATAAGTAATAAAATAATGTCTACAAGCGTTATCTTTAAAATTTTTGACACCTCAGGTCTGTATTTCTAAACACCAAGAGCTACAGATGTCTGTAAACTACAGGGCTTTATTATTCTATTACACAGTGAAAATGTTGCCATGATTGGGGTGAAACAAATTTGGATATGAGAAATTTCAGAGTGAATTCACTGACTAATCAAAAGGCTATGCAAAATATTGTTCAAAAGAATCTTCTGGGGGCTGGGATTATTGCTCAGCAGTAGAGTGCTCACCTAGCATATGCATTGCCCGGGTTCGATTCTCAGCACCATGTAAAACTAAAAACACATTGTATACAACTAAAGCAAATAAATAAATATTTAAAAAAGAATCTTCTGGGGGCAGATCGAAGATGGCGGATTAGAGGAAGCCGCACTTCAGGGCAGCTCCGTGGAAAGAATCCAACAAAGCAGATAAATTGCCTTTCATCATCATATATATAGGCTGAAAATACCCATCTCCTGGATGGTTTGATTACCACTACCAGAGAGAGAAGGAGACAAGCTGTCTGCAGCAGCTGGAGCCGCAAGGCTTCAACAAAACCGCCTGGGTGGTGCACAGGCCGTGCGAAACAAAGTCAGTGTGGAGAGACCGCGCTGCGACTGCAACCCCAGCCATACTCAGGGCACACCAGCGCGAAACCGGCGGAAAAAACCAGCGATAACAGCCGGCGGAATTGGTGCTGGGGGACCATGGGAGACCGCGGGTCGACAACACCAGTTCGAATCCACACTCGGCTGGACGCGACCCTCAGCAGTAGGGCGCCGGAGAGAGCGGCGCAGAGACTGGTAAACAGCAAGCAGGGGCAGAGTCGGAGCGGTCCACAGTCGGAAGCAGCGCTGTCTGCGCCGCAGTTACAGTTGTGGCTTCCCGGTGCCACTTCGGCAGGGAGACATCAACCCAACGGCTTTGAAATCGATCGGCGAGGACACGGGAGTCTGTGGAGCTGCTGTTGACTGGGAGGAGAGCACCGCCATCTTTGAAAGGTGCAGTGGCTGACCCAGACAAAGGGGAAGAGACGGAGAGTGACGGCTGCAGCCATCCAGGGACCCTCCAGCTCTCTGAAGACAATGCACACTTGGGTGAGCCTCGGGTGGCCAGCAGGGGAGGGCGTGTCTGAGGCCAGCGCAGCGGCCACAAGAAGCTGCAACTGTGGGTGGGCTTGGGGAGGGGGTGCCTTCTGGAGGGTCCCCTTCCCAGTGCCATTCATCTGCTGGCACACAAACCCCCTGGGCCACTCCTTCACTGAACCATTCAGCCACTGGCCTAAGATGCAGCCTTGATTCCACTAAGAGGATTGCAGACTGTCTAGACGTGATCCAATAACAATTGGTTTGAACTGGAAAGGAAAAAAGAGGGGGGCTTCCCAGGGCCCGTTTTGTCTGAGACTTGGGGTTCGACTTTTTTTTCTTTTCTTTTTTGTTGGTTTGCTTGTTTTGTTGGATTGCGGGGAGGTATTTTTTTTTGTTTGTTTGTTTATTTTTCTTTTTCTTTTTTTGGCTTTGTTTTGTTCTGCTTTTTTTTTCCTTCCGCATTGATTGTCAGTGTGTTTGTTTGCTTCCGCTCCTTTTTTCTTTCCTTCTTTTCTTCCTTCTCACTCTTGCATCTTTTCTTCTTCCTTCATCTTTCATGTTTACATCCTGCCAGTGCATACTAAACAGAGGCAAAAACAAGTTATACGCAGAACTTGGGATTTCTAGAACCGGCGCAATTGAACTGGGTAGCAAAGAGGTGTTATATATAGTTTACTCTCTATTTCCTTGATTCTCTCTCTCCTCTCTCTTACACCAATTCCTACTCTTTAATCATTTTTTTTCTTTTCCAACTTACTTTATATATAAATTGGTCTTTCCACCTAATTGTCAACTCCATTCTCTTTCTTCCCTCGTCTACTGATACTAAACCACTTCCACTAAACCACTTCAATAGATATCTCTTTTCATACTTTCCAAGAAAGAACAATTCAAGACACTTCCTTCTTCCTAAACATAACACCTCTGTATCCAATACTTGAAGCTATAAAACCCCATCAGAAGCGTACAGAGTAAATTGAAAATAATATCTGGGTTAACCAAATCTGTACATTGTGATCAAACTTGGATTTTCTGAATAGAAAGTGTTAGGTTTTAAAAGTGTAAAGGAATTATAAGGTGATCTGATAGCATTGTACTACAGGAACAACATAAGGCTTTAAGGTAAAATCGAAATAGTCAAGGTCCCACAGTGCAGGAAGAATAGACACACAAGCAACATGAAAAAACAAGGAAAGAAAATGACACAAAAAAATCAAGATACCTCATCAGTAGATGTCATGGCAAGCACAGTTGGTCAAATGCCAGAGATGGAATTTAGAAATTACATATGCCAAATGTTTATGGAACTTAAGAATGAACTCAAAAATGAGATGAGGGAGCAAGTACAGGAGGCAAAAGTTCATTTTGACAAAGAACTCCAAAAACAAATACAGGAAGTAAAAGATTACTTCAATAGGGAAATAGAGGCTCTAAAGAGAATACAAACAGAAATTCCAGAAATGAAAGAAGCAATAAACCAAAATAAAAGCTCAATTGAAAGCATCTCCAACAGAATAGACCACTTGGAAGAAAGAACCTCAGACAATGAAGACAAAATATATATCCTAGAGAAGAATTTAGACTATACAGCAAAACTTGTTAGAAATCAAGAACATAACATCCAAGAATTATGGGACAGAATAAAAAGACCAAACTTAAGAGTGATTGGGGTAGAGGAAGGGGCAGAGTTTCAAGCCAAAGGAATGAGTAATCTATTTAACGAAATAATTACAGAAAATTTTCCAAACTTGAGGAATGAATGGGAAAACCAAGTTCAAGAGGCATACCGAACACCAAACAAACAAAATCTCAACAGATCCACACCAAGACACATTATAATGAAAATGCCTAATACACTGAGCAAGGAGAGAATACTAAAAGCCACAAGAGAAAGGAAGCAGATTACATATAGGAGGAAACCAATCAGACTATGTTCAGATTTTTCAACCCAGACTTTAAAAGCAAGAAGATCCTGGAATAGCATATTTCAAGCTCTGAAAGAAAAGGGATGTCAACCAAGAATCTTATATCCAGCAAAATTAAGCTTTAGATTCGAAGATGAAATAAAAACCTTCCACGACAAGCAAAAGTTAAAAGATTTCACAACTCGAAAGCCAGCACTTCTGAGCATCCTGGGCAACATTTTTCATGAAGAAGAAGAGAAAGATGATAACGAAAATCAACAAAGGGAGATATTAAACTAAAGGAAATACCAACCAGATGAGAAACCAAATCAAGCTAAAGACCATAATTCAAATAAAAATGGATGGGAATAAAAATCACATCTCAATAATAACCCTGAATGTTAATGGCCTAAACTCGCCAATCAAAAGACACAGATTATCAGAATGGATTAAAAGAAATGACCCAACAATTTGCTGTCTCCAAGAAACACACCTCATAGAAAAAGACATCAACAGACTGAAAGTGAAAGGCTGGGAAAAGTCTTATCACTCACATGGCCAGCGGAAGCAAGCAGGGGTTTCCATTCTCATATCAAATAAGGTAGACTTCAAACCAAAACTAATCAAGAGGGACAAAGATGGATATTTCTTATTACTTAAGGGAACCATCCATCAACAGGATATAACAATCATAAATCTGTATGCCCCAAATAATGGAGCACCTACATTCATCAAACAAACTCTTCTCAAGTTCAAGAGTAAAATAGACCACAACACAGTTATTCTAGGGGACTTCAACACACCTCTCTCACCAATGGATAGATCATCCAAACAAAAGCTAAACAAAGAAACTTTAAGCCTCCTCAAAACAATTAACAATTCAGACCTAACGGACATATATACAATATTTCATCCCTCAGTAAACGAATACACATTTTTCTCAGCAGCACATGGCTCCTTCTCCAAAAGAGACCATATTTTATGTCACAAGGCAACTCTCAGCAAATATACAAAAATAGAGATACTACCCTGCATGCTATCGGACCATAAAGGGATGAAATTGGAAATCAACGACAAAACAAGGAATAAGAAAAAACTACTCCATCAACTGGAAGCTAAACAACATGCTACTGAATGAACAAGGGGTTGAAGAAGACATCAAAGAGGAGATCAAAAAATTCCTAGAGGTAAATGAGAACACAGATACATCATATAGAAATCTCTGAGACACTATGAAGGCAGTAGTAAGAGGAAAATTCATTGCACTGAGTTCATTCCTTAAGAGGAAAAAAACCAACAAATAAATGACTTAACATCACACCTCAAAGCATTAGAAAAAGAAGAACAGACCAACACCAAGAGCAGTAGAAGACAGGAAATAATTAAAATCAGAGCAGAAATTAATGAAATTGAGACTAAGGAAACCATTCAAAGAATTGACAAGACTAAAAGTTGGTTCTTTGAAAAAATAAACAAAATTGACAGACCCTTAGCGATGCTAATGAAAAGAAGAAGAGAAAAAAACTCAAATTACTAACATTCATGATGAAAAAGGGAATATCACAACAAACACCTCAGATATACAGAATATAATTAGAAATTACTTTGAAAACTTGTACTCTAATAAAATAGAAAATACTGAATGCATTGACAGATTTCTAGAGTCATATGATTTGCCTAAACTGGATGTGGAGGCTATACACAATTTAAACAGATCAATTACAAGCGAAGAAATAGAAGATGTCATCAAAAAGCTACCAACAAGGAAAAGTCCAGGACCTGATGGGTTTACAGCTGAGTTCTATAAGACTTTCAAAGAAGAACTAATACCAATGCTCTTCAAACTATTTCAAGAAATAGAAAAAGAGGGAGCTCTTCCAGACTCTTTCTATGAGGCCAATATCACATTAATTCCAAAGCCAGGCAAAGACACATCCAAAAAAGAAAACTTCAGGCCCATATCTTTAATGAACATAGATGCAAAAATCCTCAACAAAATCCTGGCAAATCGGATACCAAAACATATCAAAAAGATAGTGCACCACGATCAAGTGGGGTTTATCCCAGGGATGCAAGGCTGGTTCAACATTCGGAAATCAATAAACATAATACGTCACATCAATAGACTTAAGGACAAAAATCATATGATCATCTCAATTGATGCAGAAAAAGCATTTGACAAAATACAACACCCCTTTATGTTCAAAACACTGGAAAAACTAGGAATATCAGGAACATATCTTAACATTATAAAAGCTATTTATGCAAGACCCCAAGCTAACATTATCTTAAATGGAGAAAAATTGAAAGCATTCCCTCTAAAAACTGGAACAAGACAGGGATGCCCCCTTTCACCACTGCAGGAGCCCTGTTTGGGGATTGACTTGAATTGCAGTTGACTATGAGCCGTGGAGATTTGGCCATTGTCGCCACCCGTAGTCTCACGGGATTTGTTGTGGGATCTCGAGTGACTTGGCCGAAATTGCTGATCGGGTCAGCGCCATTTTAGTGGTGTGTTTGGCGTGTGTTAGTTGTTGTTAGAACCAGAGAGAAAAGTTATCAGAATAAAAAGCTGTTTGTCTCCAGTTTGCTTCTGAAGTTCTTCCCGCGGCTCCGTTGCTCCAAGCGCTTCAGGCGGCAACACACCACTGCTATTTAACATAGTACTGGAAACTCTGGCCAGAGCAATTAGACAGACGAAAGAAATTAAAGGGATCAAGATAGGAAAAGAAGAGCTCAAATTAGCACTATTTGCTGATGACATGATAATCTACCTAGAAGACCCAAAAAACTCTACCAGAAAACTTTTACAACTAGTAAACGAATTTGGCAAAGTAGCAGGATACAAAATCAATACACATAAGTCAAAGGCATTTGTGTACACCAGCGACAAAGACTCTGAAAGGGACATGATGAAAAATACCCCATTTACAATACCATAAAAAAAAAAAATAAAAAACCTGGGAATCAACCTAACAAAAGAGGTGAAAGACCTGTATAACGAAAATTATAGAACACTAAAGAAAGAAATTATAGATGAACTCAGAAGATGGAAAGACCTACCTTGCTCTTGGATAGGTAGAATTAATATTGTCAAAATGTCCATACTACCAAAAGCATTATACAGATTTAATGCAATTCCAATCAAAATCCCAATGTCATTCTTCAAAGAAATAGAAATAGCAGTCATGAAATTCATCTGGAAAAATAAGAGACCCAGAATAGCCAAAGCAATCCTGAGCAAGAAAAATGAAGCAGGGGGCATCACCATACCGGACTTTAAATTATACTATAGAGCAATAGTAACAAAAACAGCATGGTATTGGCACCAAAACAGACTGGTGGACCAATGGTACAGAATTGAGGATACAGAGAGTAACACATATAATTACAGCTATCTTATATTAGACAAAGGTGCAAAAAATGTACAGTGGAGAAAGGATAGCCTCTTCAACAAATGGTGCTGGGAAAACTGGAAATCCATATGCAACAAAATGAAATTGAACCTTTATCTCTCACCATGCACAAAACTCAATTCAAAGTGGATCAAGGACCTAGGAATTAGACCAGAGACAATACACCTAATAGAAGAAAAAGTAAGCTCCAATTTCCAACATGTTGGATTAGGCCCCAAGTTCCTTAATAAGAATCCTGTAGCACAAGAATTACTAGCAAGAATTAATGAATGGGATAGATTTAAACTAAAAAGCTTCTTTTCAGCAAAAGAAACAATCAGTGAGGTGAATAGAGAGCCAACTAATTGGGAACAAATATTTAATACATGCACATCAGATAGAGCACTAATCTCTAGAATATATAAAGAACTCAAAAAACTTTACACTAAAAAAACAAATAACCCAATCAATAAATGGGCTAAGGAATTGAGAAGACACCTCTCAGAAGAAGATACACGATTGATCAACAAATACATGAAAAAATGTTCAACATCGCTGGCAATTAGAGAAATGCAAATCAAAACTACTCTAATATTTCACTTCACTCCAGTCAGAATGGCAGCCATCAAGAACACAAGCAACAATAAATGTTGGAGAGGATGTGGGGAAAAAGGCACACTCATATATTGCTGGTGGGACTGCAAAATGGTGCAACCGTTATGGAAAGCAGTATGGAGATTTCTTGGAAAACTGGGAATGGAACCACCCTATGACCCAGCCATCCCACTCCTGGGTCTATTCCCAAAGGACTTAAAAACAGCATATTACAGTGACACAGCTATCTCAATGTTTGTAGGTGCGCAATTCACAATAGCTAGGTTGTGGAACCAACCTAGATGTCCCTCAGTAAATGAGTGGATTAAGAAAATGTGGTATATACGCACAATGGAATTTTACTTAGCAATAAAAGAAAATAAATTAATGGCATTTGCAGGTAAATGGATGAAGTTGGAAGACATAATGCTAAGTGAAGTTAGTCAGTCTCAAAAATCCAAGTACCAAATGTTCTCTCTTATATAAGGAGGCTATTTCAAAGTATTGTTGGATGGGGGTACATAGGAGGATTAGAGGAACACTAGAATGGTCAAGGGAAGGGAGGGTAAGGGAGGGAGCAAGAGGGGAGGGAGGGGGAGAAAAGAAAAAAAAAGGTGGTTGAATGAGACGGATATCATTTTCCTTAATGTATGATTGAAGACCTGAATTGTACGAATATACTTTGTATACAAACAATTGTATGTAAAAAGATACTAAATATATGCACTATGAGTTATACATATTAAAAATTATAAAAATAAAATTAAAAAAAGAATCTTCTGTTTAAAACATTGCTCTAAACCAACCCAAGAACACAAGGCTAGACTTTTTCCAAGGCATTGTGGGGCTAGAAGTACCAGTTTTGCTATTGTGTGAATATCAGAAGAGCAGGGCTGGAAATTTCCATCTTCTCCATGCCTCTTCTTCAACAAAAGTCTCTTTGCAACTTTCCCCATCTCTTTCTAGTTTTCTACCTGACTGCTGCTGTATTTGCATCTCAGAGTCCCTTCCTGCTCTTGGTGTTCATCCATCCATCCTTCCATTCATCATTGAGCACCACTGCTGTGGTTGGAAATTTAGTCCCCAATGCAACAGCATTGAGAGATGGGACCTTTCAAGGGTGATTAGGCCCTCATGAATGGATTAATGCCATTATCACAGCAATGACTTTGTTATTGTGGGAGTGGGTTCCTGATTAAGAATGAGATGGGTACTTTCCCACTCTTCTTTCTTTCACTTATTCTCTTGCTCTTCTATCTTCCACCATGGGATGACACAGTAAGAAGCTTCTTTCCACATGCAGGACTCTTGGCCTTGGACTTCCTAGTCTCCTGTAAGAAATAAACCTCTATTCTTTATAAATTACCCATTCTCAGGCATTCTGTTATAGTGACATAAAATGGACTAAGACAACTGTTTATAGGAAGTTAATTATAGAAGAAATGATAAAATTGGGAATGATATTGATCTGCATCGCTTAGTCACTCAGACATAGGGGAAAAGGGGAACGAATTGACTTACCAATTTTAAAGGTCTGGGTCTTGCCCTCACTCATTCTTGCTGACTATATCCATGAATTGTTCACCGTGTTAGCCACTGACAAAGTATTAAAATAAATAAGTCATCAACTGGCAAATTGCAAGTGGGGATCAATCAACTGGCCCAAGGATGGGAGTTTTGGAAAGGGAAAGTACAGCCTAGGAAAAAAGGGCTAGACAAAGTTGAGGTCCTCCATTACCATTTCATATGCCTAGAATTTGTTAGTAGTTGCTTTCTCAAATTTCTAGGATGTTTCATTGCTTTGTAACTAGTGAAGGGTCTCCTTGCTTTCCATTCTGATTCCCTACTGGAGGATCATGACTGCTTCTGTCTCTAACCTCTGAATTTAACCCTCCTGACTTCTTTCATGAATATGGCATTTGATCCACTGGGTTATGGAAGAGTCATATTATAAAGGTGAATATTCCCATTTAATTAGCCAGCTAATGAGAATATATTCTAATTTCTTTTTCATCTAAACTCTTCCCTCACCACTGTGATACTTCCTCATTCACTTCTTCTCCATCTCTGTATTGCTCAGTGATCCACTCTTAAAAGCTAGTGCTCCCTGTATCTGACTCTATATAAAGGGAACATTCTTCCTGTAGGTAATGCAGAAACCCTGGTGTATCTAGTGGAATTTAGCAGATTCAACACCAAACACTTCACACCATGTAAATAGTTACCTATTAGTGGTCTTGTTATGGGCTTTGCCAAAATACTGTTCCTAATTCAGAAGCAGCTAGTGAGTAGCTTTTGCCCAAATTCCTCTTATAGTAAATGGTAGGAAGAGTGCATGAAACGTCAACTACAGGTGCCATTTTCTCTGGGGTATGGGGCAGTGATTTTAGATCTATCAACAGAAGTACACTTTGCAGCTCTTTCCATTCAGCAGAATCCATTTTCCTATCCATGAATAGAGTCTGACATTGAGTTCCAAACCTAGGCATCAAGAGGCCTTTGAGACTTCTGATTTTTTTGTGTGTGTCTTGGGACCCTCTGATCAGTGTGTGAATGACACCAGGCAATCTCACTGGATGATGAAAGACACATGGCCTTGTTGCTTCAGCATGCCAACTGCTACACATATGAATGAGACTACCTTAGATCACCCAGTTACCAGCTGCCTGCCAACTGACCACAGATGCATGTTCCAGTGCAGCAGGCATCAACTGAGCTGGCACAGATTAGAAGAACAATCAGCCAATCTTTAGAATTATGAGCCAAACAAAGAATGTTCATTTAAGCCATTAGGCTTTAGGGTGGTTGGATACACGGTAAAAGCTGATATATGCATTCATATAAGAGGATTTTCATCTATTTTAAAAGTGAGCATGAGCCAGGTGCAGTGGCACATGACTGTAATCCCAGAGACTCAGGAGACCAAGGAAGGAGGATTGCAAATTCAAAGCCAGCCTCAGGAATTTAGTGAGACCCTTGGCAACTTAGATTTGTCTCAAAACAAACAAACAAACAAACAAAAAAAACAAAACAAAACAACCGGGGATGTAGCTTGGTGGTAGATGCCCCCAGTTCCAACCCTAAGTATCAAAAATAAATAAATAAGTAAATTAAAAAGTAGGATGCGATGGATTCATCAACAGTTTGGAGTTAGATCTAGAAAATTTGGCTTTGTAGCCTGAGGAGAAAATAAGGGAGAGAAAAAAGAATATGAAGATATTGACATTGTAAACCTGTCCAGAAAACTCAAATATGTTTCTAGTACTTGCTTTGAAAAATCCACAGAGTATTTGAAGAGGTCTGGTTATCTTAAACATACCACAAGTATGAATGAAGACAGTCCTGATTCTAGAGAATACTCAACTTCTGTAGCATACGCCCCAGATCAGCTTCAAATAAGATTCAGAGTTTGGTGGCCTTACCAGGTATCTATTATGTGATATGCCTGAGGACTATTTTTTCTCTAAGTCTTTTGTTACTTTGTATAACCCTAATGCATTTGGGGGCTCCATATGGCTTGGTCTCTGAGCTTGGTCTTGATGAAATAGCATTGTGGCAGAAAACATAATTGACAGCCATTTACATCTGCACTCAATCTCTGGGGAAAAAATTGCCAATGTTAGTGTATTAGTAACAAAGCTTAAAAGAACATCTTTTGTAGACATCATTATCCTCCTCCATCTTTCTAGTATGTCCTGCAGTGGGCCTTCTAAAAACTCTTTTTGGAAGTGGTTCGTGAAAAGAGAAAATATTTTCTCCTCACTTTCCCTTTAGCGTTTAAAAAAACTCTTCTCTGAAACCAAAATGCATGGCTGATCTGTCTCTTGACCTTGAATTTCTACTCAAGCATTTAGCTAAGACTGTTTTCCTTTCCTGTGAAGTCTTTCCTCCCCACTGGGTTACTCTCTAGTTCACTTCCTCTTTTCTATCCCTCTGCTGCTCATGCATGGAGAGCCCCCTCTAAAAGGAAGGGTATCCTGCGTCTCCCCTGCATGATGCATTCGGCTCTCCAGGGTGGGTGATATGGGTTTTATTTCCCTGAGAATCATCTCATCATACAAACTCCACATACCACAGGAGAAATGAAGTGCTTAACTCTCAGGTAAGCTTCCTTCCTCTTTAGAAATGAGGGGAAAGTGAGAAGATGGAAATATTCACATACAAATTTAGGCTTATGAGAATTTGGATTATGTAAAAAAGTAGAGCAATGTTTCTGAAACAAGATTTGAAACAATGGGAAACCTCTGCAAATGAGAAAAAATACATTCAAAGCCAGTGGACTGAAGATCTGAGTGAATTAAAAACTCTCTCTCTCTCTCTCTCTCTCTCTCTCTCTCTCTCTCTCTCTCTCGCAGTGGTAGCTGATAAACAGAATTACCTGCTATTATCCTTTTTCAGTCCTATGGGAAAATCATTCTTGAATTATGTGAATTTTGAGTTATGAAAGGTGTTCCAGAAAACACTCTGCCATAAACCGATTTTGATGTTTTATTCTGTTGTTTGATTTTGTGTCTGAGGCCAGGGCTCAAGGAACAGAGAAAAGGAGGAAAAGAGATTTGGGTTTTGAGCTCATATGAGGATGGGGAGATCCAGACACCAGATGAGCTACTTCAGGGTCAAGGTGACAATGAGCATCACTGGGAAAAGATAAGAGTCAGTGCCTCCGCTTCTCTGTGGCACCCAGGAATACTCTAGAATTTTTAAAACAGGTGACTCTGGGACCATGAGGAGATATGGTCAAGGGTGTTCACTGAGACTCCCTTTGTGGTTGCATGAGTAGGCACATTGGATGGGGTGGGGATGGGGTGAGGTGGGGGGTTGGGAGTTGGAGAGTGGGGAAAGGGGAGTTGGAGGGGAGAGAAAAGACTGTGAAGATGCCAGATAGTGACTGTGGCTGACAAGCTGGTCCATAGGCACAAGAGAGGCATCCTTTGAAGATTTCTATTCTTTGAGGCAGGGAGATTTTTTGGAAGGCCTGTGTGAACAGGAAGTCAAACATAAGAAGCTTGAAATACTGATGAACTTTGGATTGAATTTATATCCACAGGATGCTGAGTGCTTGCAACTCTCCTTACTCCTATGCACACCAGTGTGGTGGTTTTGCTTCTTATTCTTTTTCCTGGGCTCGTCTATTTATGAACTCTGCAAATTTCTGATTTCTCTTGTAGAATGAAGTGGATAATAGCACTTAGCTTATGGTATTTTTGTGAGGGTTCAATGAACTGATTCAGGGAACGAGTTTATCATGGTGCCTAGCCTACATTGTAAATGCTCAATAAATGCAAGCTATAATTGTGTCAATGTCACATCTGTAGTCTTTGAAGCATACACTCTCAATTTCACAGAATCCTTGGAGTTGCTAACATGGTTCACTGACCAAGACTACCTTGATATTATAAGTAATTTCTGGGTTTTGGATTCCTCCTAATCTCTAAGAACTGATGTGGCAGGAGGACATGGTTAATGATTCCTTATTAATCTCAAGCCCTCTGTAAAGGGAACTGTTATCGCAGTCAGTGGTTTTTAATTTTCTGTCACATCTTTTGGGAAAAGAGTAACTTCTAACACAGGAGAGATGATATTTTATCAGGCAAGACCAAGCCATTCCAAGAGAGGAGAATTACCCATATGTTCTCATTCACTGACCTTTTGGGAAAATTACTGCTATTTGCTTTCTTCTTCATTAAATGGCAGAAAAATTCTTCTATAAAGGCAATTAATGAAAAGCTAACTATATTAAAGCCATATTTTCCATCTTTATTACAGTCAAAATGGCAGGTTTAATGAATCCTTGACAGGGGTTTCCATGGTAACCAGATAGGGGATGAGGAAGGAGGCCAAGTTCTGGGCTATTGGTACTTTTCTCCTACTCCTCTGGGACCCTATAGAGTCCCATGTTTGTAGTTCAGGGACGGAGTTGGCTGTGAGTTTCCTTGCCACAGCTCTTAGTCCTTCTCAAATACAGGACTTTCTGCCCAAGGGAGGGGAGTGGAAGGAAGTTGAAGTGACTGCTTGCATGAATAATAACTCCATAGATTGGGTATTTTCCAGTCCACAAGATATTTTCATTTCCATCATTTTACTTAGTCTTGTTAACTTTGCTCTAATGATTCCTTATTAATTTGTCTCCATATTAAGTGAGAAAGCAGATTCAGAAAGATATATTGGTTTTCTAGTCAAGTGGTAAGGCCAGAGTCTGTGTCATTCAACTCCAAGACCATGTCCATTCCTTTGGGCCATGGTCTGTATTAGAAGGTCTGCTATGTCCACTATGAGAAGTGAGTGGTTGGAGGAAATGAGGTTTTACAACTGCATTCAGTTGGAGGCTGTGATGGAAAACAGGACACAGCTGTATATGTTTCCATGTAAGGCTCAGTTGCCAAGATGGGAGACCAACATTTTGTGGAAAAAATACAGATTGTATTTCTTCTCTCATTCCCAATTCTTTGCCTATTGAAGTGTGTAGCTTCTCATTGGTCGTGTATTTAAAGGCATCCATTTATTGCATCTATTAACACAACCCTTCTACGGTTTTCTTCAATGACACTGCTTATTTCCCATTGTGAATTTTTTTATTTTGTGAGCTTCCCCATTACCGCCTGAGAAAATTCTGCCATTTTTATTTCCAATTATTATATTGTTGTAAGAAGTGGCTCTCCTGTGGCACAATGGAATGGATGGGGTTTGTGTCATTTCGACCTCTCACATAAAGCATCCTGTAATTTTGGTTTGCAATGAAAGAGTTGGTTGCTGATTGGAGTTGGATGGACTGTATGAGTATCCTAGATCTTTAATTATGATGAAATAACATTGTAATTATTTCTCAACTTTAGAACCATTATTCTCTATTACTTTCTACTTTCAGCTTGCCACTAAGCATTTCTTCCTCTGCAACATTTCTTGGCTCCCCCTGCTTGCTTTTTAGTCCCACACTAATCTCATAATAATCAATGGCCATCTTGAATCCACCATGTATCACCTGCCTCCTTGCTGGCATCTCTGTTTCTCGACTTTGTTGCAAAGCATCCTACACATAGCAGCATGAATACTTTCTTCAACTATTATTTAGATTAGTATATTCCCCTTCTAAGAAGCCCTGAATAACTCTCAATTACCTCTTGAATAAAATTAAAACTTCTAATCATATACTCAAAGGTCCTCAGCCTGTAAGCTCCTCCACTTAATGGTCCCCTCTCCTGCCCCACTCCACTTGGACATCCTACTCCAACCACATAAGCCCATTTACACATCCCACCTGTAGTGCACACTTATACCCATCAATTAACCTCAACGCTTTGAACATCCCATTTCTCCTGTTCAGAATGCTTTTCCTCTTCATTTTATCAGGAAAATTATTGGCTTATCTTTGTTTAACTCATTGCTTCTCAAATTTATTTGCTATGAAATGCTTTTGCTCATAGAGAGTTATGACAACTCTCTCAGCAAGCTTCTGTCTTCTCTTTGCTCCACCCTCAATCTTCCTCGTGTGGGCCACATCAACAGGTTTCCCTTGACCTCTGTCATGGTTGGTTTAATGTGTCAACTTGGCTAGGCTATATTACCCATTTTTTTTAAAAAAAGTATTTTTTAGTTGCATATGGACACAATTCCTTTATTTTATTTAATTATTTAAAATGATTTATTTGCTTTAGTTGTACACAATGCAATGCACTTTTGTTTACGTGGTGCTGAGGATCGAACCCAGACCGCGCATGTGCTAGGCAAGCGCTCTACCACTGAGCCACAACCCCAACCCTATTTATTTATTTTTATTTGGTGCTGAGGATCAAATCCAGTGCCTCATATGTGCGAGGCAAGTGCTCTGTGCGAGGCAAATGCTCTTTCTGAGCCACAATCCCAACCTTATTAACTGGTTTCTTAATCAAATGCTAATCTGGATGTCACTGTGAAGGTATTTTGTATATATGATTAACATCTGTCATCAGCCCACTTTCAGTAAAGCAGATTACCCTCCATACTGTGAAGGGGAGACATCCAATCACTTGTAAGCCTTAAGAACAAAAACTGAGGTTTCCTGAAAAAAATTCTAGCTCAGGATGCAACATGAGAGCCAGATGTGGTGGTGCATGTCTGTAATCCCAGCACTTGGGAGGCTGAGGCAGGAGGATTTTGAGTTCAAAGCCAGCCTCAGCAATGGTGAGGCACTTAGCAACTCAGTGAGACCCTGTCTCTAATAAAATACATAAAAGGGCTGGGGATGTGGCCCAGTGGTCGAGTGCCCCTGAGTACAATCCCTGGTACCAAAAAAAAAAAAAAAAAAAAAAAAAAAAGATGCAACATGAACTTCTGCCAGTGTTTCTAGCCTGCTGGCCTGTCCTATGAACAGCCAATTTCTAAAAGTCTCTCTCTTCTTCCTTCCTTCCACCTTTATCACTTTAAATATTGGTTCAATTTTCCTTAATACCCCCCCCCCCCGACTAATACACTCTTTAACTTCTGGGTTTGTTAGGGAATTTATTTTCTGGTTCATCTATAGTTGGCTGCATCTGGGGAGAGAAGTCACAGTTCCCATCTGGAGCCCTTTCTTGATGACTTTATTTTTGTGATGCTGGGGATGGAACACAGGGCCTTGCACCTGTTAAGCAAGCACTCTGCCACTGAGCTACACCACCAGCCGTCCCCATGACTCTTTTCTTCTTGGTTTTGGCTTCAGTAAACTACCTCATTCTCTTTGCCCTTTAGGCCTACGGATGGTAACAGCTCCCTGCTGTTATGAGGCCTGAGGCACTGTATGGTTTCTCTACATTCTGCCCACATCTTTGTAAAGAGCTCATTGTTAAACTTTCCTCAAATTTCCCAGGTCAGATGTATCAGTTTCCAACCATGACTGATTGATTTAATACCTCATAGTACTAATATTCCAAGGAAATTATACTTGAACTTCAACTTTTCTCTTATTAGGATGGCAAAGTTGTAGTGTTCACTGCTTTCCAAAACAGCCTTGGAATGGGAGGTGGTATGGTGTCAAGACAGTCTTCAGAGGAAAGGACTAGGTTAGGGGTTGAATCACAGGCCAGGCACGGTGGCACATGCCTATAATCCCAGTGGCTCAGGAGGCTGAGGCAGGAGGATCACAAATTCAAAGCCAGCCTCAGCAAATTAGTGAGGTCCTATGCAACTTAGCAATAACCTGTCTCAAAAAATTAAAAGGGCTAGGCGGGTGTGGTGGCACACGCCTGTCATCCCAGCACTTGGGAGGCTGAGGCAGGAGGATTGTGAGTTCAAAGCAGCCTAGGCAATGGCGAGGCACTTAGCAACTCAGTGAGACCCTGTCTCTAATAAAATACAAAAAAGGGCTGGGGATGTGGCCCAGTGGTCGAGTGCCCCTGAGTTCAATCTCCGGTACAAAATAAATAAATAAATAAATAAATAAATAAATAAACAAATAAATAAAAGGGCTGTGGATGAGGTTCAGTGGTAAAGCACCCCTGGGTTCAATCCCTGAAGTTGAATCATGGATTAATTTAGTTCAGCTGGAGAGAAGGTGGGCATGGCAAGAGTGAAAATGAGCATTTGTTGGCTTGGCAGTTATAAAATGCATCTGTACATTTGATCTCATTGTATCCTCTCAACAGTGCTGCGAGGTAGTCAAGGGTATATTTAGGGATGCAGGAGAAATTGATCTAATTAGAGTGGAAAGTTCTTAATGAGAAGTAGGGAAGAGAAAGGCTTTTATAGATCAGATAGGGCCAAATTCTGTGAGATCCTGGAGGGTGGAGGTGAGGAGTTGGATGCAATGCAAGAGGCTGCAGAGAGATTTTGAAGGATTATTTCAAAACATTTTAAATTGACTATACAAATAACACACACTTATGGTAGAATATTTAGGAAAGCAAAATACCAAAAAGAAAATAAACAGCATTCACAATTTCATCACCAAGGAATATCCTTGGTTTTTCCTCACGGAGGTCAATCAGCATACTTAACATTGTGCCCTGTTTTATTTACTTGATTCAGAGTTTTCCAACCATGGTGCTATTGACATTGGGAGGGGATAAACTGTTTGTGGTGGGCATCGTCCTGTGCATTGTATGGTATTTAGCAGCATCCTTGACCTTGACCCACTAGATGCCAGTAGCAACCAAATATGTCTCCAGACATTTTTGCCAAATGCCCTTTGGTGGAGACCATTGTCTATGGCTGAGAATCTCTGATTTAATTTTATGTCATGAGCACTTTCCCTGTGTCATTAGGTAGTCCAAAAAACAACAAGAACGAAAGTGATAGATATACCTTACAAATATATTTACTTGTGGCTTTTTTTGTCAGACATTTTAAAATTGTTTCCAAACATATATATATTGTGGTACTGGGGATTGAACTCAGGGGCACTCAACCACTGGGCCACATCCCAGCCCTTTTTTGTATTTTATTAGAGACAGGGTCTCATTGAGTTGCTAAGTGCCTCGCCATTGCTGAGGCTGGCTTTGAACTCGCAATCCTCCTGCCTTAGCCTTCCAAGTGCTGGGATTACAGGCCTGAGCCATGGCGCCCAGCTGTTGTTTCCAAATATTTCTTATTTTAACTTCCATAAGCAGTACAATGATGAATAACTTTATTTGCAAATTTTTGGTAGGATCTCTTATGTATCTCCTTAGGACCAATTCCTAGGGGTGTGTGTGTGTTTGGTATAAGAAACGTATTTTGGAGTCAAAAGACATGAGCATTTGAGGGCTCTTGAATATTTTTTTGAAAAAATGATTTCAGAATGTTTGTACAAATATACATGCCCACTAGTTGGTGGTGCATGAGTGTGTCTACCTTATTGATTCTCATAAGCATTGAGGATTATCATTAGAAAAGTTCCTGGTGCATACACATGTTTTTAAAAAATGGCATCTTGAAAATTTAATTTGTACTTTTTGATCCTTAGTAAAGTTTTCCCATATATTGCTGAAAAATTTGGATTTCTTTTGTTCATTTGCACTCACCTAAACTGTAGACAGTTGGGATGTTCTTATGGATTGGATGGGGTGTCTCCTCAAAAAGCTGATGTTAGGGGCTGGGGTTGTGGCTCAGCAGTAGAGCGCTCATTCAGCACAATGCGCAGCCTGGGTTTGATCCTCAGCACCACGTAAAAATAAAGGCATTGTGTACAACTAAAGCAAATAAATAAATATTTTTTTTAAAAAGCTGATGTTAGACAATACAGGAATGTTCAGAGGTAAAATGATTAGATTATAAGACCTATAACCTAATCAGTAGATTGATCCATTGGCTGGATTAGTAATTTGAATGGATTATTGGGCAGGTGGGCATGGCTGGAGAAAGTAGGTCACTGAAGTCTGGAGGGTTACTATGAGCTGAGCAGCTTTCTTCTGCCAGGCCCTTCTGCCATGATCTTCTGCCTCACCTGGGCCCAGAGCAATAGAGTCTGCTGACCATGGAACCTCTGGAACCTCTGGAACCAGGATCCCAAAATAAGCTTTCCCTCTTCTAAGTTGTTTTTTGTCATGTATTTTGATCACAGTAGCCACGAAGCTGACTAACACAGATGTTTTAATTATTATAAAAAGCACTGTTTAGAAAGCTATCAGCTGGCCTGTGCTTAGGTGACCATAGTGATTTGAATTTCTTTTTTTCAGGTGTCTTGTTTTCCCCAATTTTCAGCTCAGGTTCAGTTTCCTAAGTAGTTATAAGGAAAAATATCTTCATGAAGAATATCTGACTTCTTCCTTAAAAGAAGAAGAATGGGGAGAATTAAGGAAAAGGAAAGGATTTGCAAATAGACTTCTCAATTTTTTAGTTTTCAACCTCAAAGTTGCATTTCAAATAGTCAAGTTTGCTAGGGTTTTCTCCTTAGTATTATAAAATGTATGTTTTCACTGTTGTGCTCTCCTGGGAATGTAAAAACTCCAACTGGAATCCAGTCTTGTTGAAACTTTTTTTGATGACATCTTCTATTTCTTCGCTTGGTAATGAACTATTTAAATTATGTATAAGCCTCCACATCCATTAGTTAGCCAAATCATATACTCTAAATCTGTCAATGCATTTTCAGTATATTCTATTTAATTAGAGTACACAGTTTTCAAAGTAGATTTCTAAATAATATTCTGTATATATTTCGCCTTTTTCATCACGAATGTTTAGTAATTTGAGTTTTTTCTCTTCTTTTCGTTAGCATTGCTAAGGGTCTGTCCAATTATGTTTATTTTTCAAAAGAACCAACATTTAGTCTTGTCAATTCTTTTGAATGGTTTCCTTTAGTCGTCCATATTTTCATTAATTTCTGCTCTGATTTAATTAATTCCTGTCTTCTACTGCTCTTCGTGTTGGTCTGTTCTTCTATTTCCTAATGCTTTGAGTGTGATGTTTCATTTATTTGTTGGTGAATGAATACGTCAGTGCAATGAATTTTTCCCTCTTACTACTGCCCTCATATGTCCCCAGAGATTCTATAATGATGTATCTGTGTTTCTCATTTACCTCAGGAATTATTTGATCGCCTCTTTGATGTCTTCTTCAACCCCTTGTTCCATTCAGTAGCATGTTTGTTTAGCTTCCCAGT
The DNA here is from genome assembly GCA_025594165.1 of Tamias sibiricus. NCBI lineage: Eukaryota > Metazoa > Chordata > Mammalia > Rodentia > Sciuridae > Tamias > Tamias sibiricus. The sequence continues at coordinate 18,021,114 of CM046667.1, read as the reverse complement.
TTGAAGGAGTTAGTTTTTCTTAATCTTGATTGCCTTGTTTTTGTCGTTTGATTTCCAATTTCATCCCTTTATGGTTCCGATAGCATGCAGTGTAGATCGCTATTTTTTTTATATTTGCAGAAGTGTGCCTTGTGACATAATATATGGTCTATTTTCAGCTCTTCCCCCAACTACTCCTGGGAATGTAAAAACAAGTATGTTGATCACAGTAGCCACGAAGCTTGACCAACTGGAATCCAGGTTCAGTGTCCTAAGTAGTTATAAGGAAAAATAAATATCTTCCTATCTGACTTCTCAGCTCTTCCCCCTTAGTATTATAAAATGTATGTTTTCACTGTTGGTTGCTCGGCTGTGGAAACTACTACCTGTAATCTTGGGTAAACCACTTCATCTCTCTGAACTTAACTGTTCTCATTTATAAAATATAGTGGTCAGAGAAGATGATTTCTCAGGGCCTTTAGAATTCTAAAATTTCATGTTCACATAATAGGAATAAAAGAAATAGCTCGATAACATCAAGCTATGACCCTAGAGTCTTGTTTGGGGTGATTCCGTGTTAAAAGAATATGGTAAAACAAAATGACAGCAAAATACAGCACTTGTATTTATATTCCAATCACTAATGAGCTTTGCCTCTCTTACCTGCAGTCCTTTTGAAGTGCCAAATGTTACAAGGGCCGTGGTAGAGTGTGGGGGTTTACATAGGGCTGCTGTTGAGGCAGAAAAGTCACATATATCAAGTCTTACCAGTAATATAATGTATATTGTTTTATATATATATGTGTGTGTGTGTGTGTGTGTGTATATATATATATATATATATATTTGTCTGTTTTGTTGAATGTGTTCTCCACTAGAATGGAAGTTCAATGAGGGGACTGATTATATCTTATTCATTATGGGCTCCTCAGTACTGAAGATAGTACCTAAGCTATAAAGTATATGCTCAATAAGTATGTGAAGAATGAACACATGAAACGAATGAACTGGAATATCTCTTTAGCACATGGAAGTATGTGGTTCATGGATAGAACTTATTCAGACATGTTTCTTGAAATGTGCCCTCTGCAAAGAACCCCACTGTATGCAACTATTTTTAAGTTAACCAGGACAAAATCAGTCATATTTGATAATGTTTGATTGAAAGACTGAATGGGGAAATGAAAAACAAAGAAGGAACAAATGAGCTAACATGAAGATAAAATGCATGTGGCCAAAAAATTAATTTAAAAGGAGAGTTTGGAATATGTGAATTTCCTTTGCCATCATTTAAAGCTTTTATGAAGATAATTCTGGAGATATGCTTTATTGATAAGATTATCATTTATTAGAAAAGAAATTCATGGAAACAAATGCTGTTGATTTTTTTTTTTTTTTTGGTACTAGGGATTGAACTCAGGGGCACTCGACCACTGAGCCACATCCCCAGCCCTTTTTTTGTATTTTATTAGAGACAGGGTCTCACTGAGTTGCTAAGTGCCTCTCCATTGCTGAGGCTGGCTTTGTACTCGCGATCTTTCTGCCTTAGCCTCCCAAGTGCTGGGATTACAGGCGTGTACCACCGTGCCTGGCTCCATTCTTTTTGCCACTTAGAAGGTAGATTAATACATATTTACACATAGTTAACAAGACAGGTGATGAAACTAGACAGAGATTCAGGGGAGGCTGGTCAGTGCAGGACTTCAAAACAGTCCTTTGCGAAACTTTGAGGTCTGTCTGATGATGCCTCACTGGCAAAATGAGCATTGGAACTCTGGCAAAGATGGTGAAGGAATAGCTATGCTTACAAGGCATTTGGAAAATACAAATAGGTTTTGTTCAATTATCATGGTAGCAGCAGTTTCAAAATTATGTTAGAAAACGCCATTTTGCTGTGAAGATGTAGACATGCAATTCCAAAGAGCACCAGATTTTGACTCTATGTAATTTTGTGTTATATTTGTTTCAGAAGTTCAGCAGGACTGAAATGTAGGGCCATAAGGTTGCCAATTGTTTTCTAATAGGAAATCAAGGTATATAGGCCAGACAAATAAATACCTAAAAGGAGTAAGATAAAGAGCCAATTTGAATCACACATATTTTTCAGAGACAAACTTCTTCAGTCGCTCAACATTATCTGCAAGTTATGTTAGCACTTTTTAAAGCAGAATTACAATTTTCTCTGGCAATTGAAGGCAATTTGAAACATCTAACAAGCACTCACAATGTGCATTTGTCAGATTTATTATTCAGAATTTTTTCATTCAGCCTGCTTTGAGGTTCCATTGACTACAGTGATTCATGTCTAATTAGTTTGTGGTGGAGACTACTGGGCTATTTCGCCATATTTTTTTTTTCCTCCTGGACACACAGCTGAACTGCATTTCCCAGCTTCCCTTGCAGTTAGGTAGTTAGGTAGGGCTGAACATTGACTGGTAGAATGTAGATGGAAGCTATGTGGACCACTTTCGGGCCTGAACCATTACAACTATCTACCTGATCCTCTAAGGTGGCAAAGTCTTAGCCTGGGTCCTTGGGATAGTCAGAGGACCAGAGATGCTTCCCACTCCCCAAACACCCTGACTTACTGAATGTTATTTTAGAAGGTGATCAATTTTGATTGCTTAAACCATTGAGATTCCAGGGCAGCTAGCATTACCCTAACTAATACAGAGGATAGAGAATGGAAACACTCTAGAACAGAAGCCATAGAAACACATAAATAAATGATCATTATGACTGTAAAAATAGAAATATTAAAAGTAGAGAGGCATGCCTGGCCCCTCCCATTGCAGTGATCTGGGCCAGTGCATTCCAAGCTATGATTATGCAGCAGCTTCTCATGTGCTGGGAAATAACTGAAGTGGGGCCTTAATAAGAACAAAAAATAATAACAAATCTGACTGCAAAAAAACTCAGTTCAAAATCCATTAGATATTAAGGACACTTCCCTATCTATATTTCAGTGATGGAGAGGCTTTGTTGCTAGTTTATTTACTGTAGCAGGTAAGTCATTAAAAGGGATAAGAGTGGGGAGCAGGAAGAGAAAGAAAGGAGGAATTTAAGGGAAAAGTAATGGTTTTCTCTAACTGGTTTACTGGTACAAGGCTTGATGCAAATGATCAGGATGAGTGGGTCGTACTGGGTGTGACTGCTTGTGAAAAGAACACTGTAGTTGCAGGGTTTTAGGAAAGTCAAGGACAAGTATCCTTAGCAACGCTCATAAGCAAAGTCCTTAGGAACTCAGGAGTTAGAAAGCTTCCTTGGACATCATTAAAATGGAGCACGGTGGGAAGGAATAAGAAATATAATTAACACAGGGACAACAGAAGAACCTGCTCCCCAAAGCTACCAGGCAAAAGAGAGAGCAAAAATAAAAGATCTTTGTGCTGAGTGGAAATTGAGCATCTGCTCTGCCTCTGTTATGATGGCATCAAAGTGTCTGGTCTTTTAATACAATTATATTAGCCTGGTGGAAATATAAATCACACAATTACAATTAGGTTAGGTATGTGACTTGTAGTTGAAGCCAAGATACTTTCAAAGCAAAAGGGGGAAGGCCTATAATAAATGAAATATTTATTGACCAGTAATTTGATTTTGTTATACTGATGGATCTAAAAATAATTTGGTTAGAATTAGAATCTTTCAAAAATTAAAATAATACATATGTATATACAATAAAGCAAAATCAAAACATTTGATATTGATATTGACATTAAAAATAACAGAAGCAAGCTGGGCATTGTTGCTGTCTGAAGCGATTGCCGCTTGGAGCAACGAAGCCACGGGAAGAAGTTCAGAGGCAAACTGGAAACAAACAGGCTTTTTATTCTGATAACTTCTCCTAACACGCACCACACACCACCAAAAAACCCACAAACAAAATGGCGCCGGCCCGATCCAATCTTGGCTCAAGTCTCGCGAGATCCCGGGCCAAGTCCCACGAGATCCCGGGCCAAATCCCATGAGACCATGGAAGGCGGCAATGTCCGAATATCTCCATGGCCCGCAGCCAACCGCAATCTCAGCCATCTCCCCAATCGGGGCTCCTGCAGGACATGGTGGCGCATGCCTGTAATCCCAGCACTTGGGCGGCTGAGGCAGAAGGATCATGAGTTCAAAGCCAGCCTCAGCAATGGTGAGGCACTTAGCAACTCAGTGAGACCCTGTCTCTAAATAAAATACAAAAAAGGGCTGGGGATGTGGCCCAGTGGTCGAGTGCCCCTGAGTTCAATTCCCAGTACCAAAACAAACAAACAAACAAACAAAAAAACCCCCAAAACAGAAGCAGAACAATGATTTTTGTAAATATTTACACTTGTCCCTGGATAGATTTTAATACAGCAGGCAGGTATTTATCTGAAGAATGCATTTTAATATGACTTTATTGTTTTAAATTATTCTTTCACAAAATTAGTTCAAGTTTTCTTTAAAGTGGCATTTTTGTGGCTCCTACTTTGAAATTGTTGATACATTTAATCAATTATTTATCCCTGTAGAGAGAGAGAGATTGTGTGTGTGTGTGTGTGTGTGTTAGCTTTGTGTGTATATACACACATACACACACACATATTCTTACTTTTGGCATTTAATTTATAAATTAACTTATGAAGAATTACCATCTTCTTTTTCTTCTAGACCATATTATTAATTGAGAATTTATTCTTTGTAGATTCTGAATAAATTCTGCTAACTGGAACATATTCTTATTATTTTTTGTGATTATTAAAATGTGTGAGTATTTAAGCCTCAATAATTATTTACAAGTAGTATCATTTTGCCTCCAGGTATCTTTCTTTAACAAACATATTCACAAAACAAAACACTTCCAAAAATGGTTTCTTTTTTGTGATTCTTTGGAATGTGTCACCAAATTTATATGCTGAAAAATTATAGGCTTTATCAAGTTTAACCCATTTAATAAAGCACATATAAATTTACCCAATTAATGATAAAAGGTTCTTTTCCTATGTCAGGACATCCTAAAACACAACATTAGAATGTCAAAATTCAATCATATACTTGATCTGAGTTGTCATCATTTTTAAAATTTTGTTCTTAAGTTTACATGGGTTTTTTTTTTGGGGGGTGGTATCAGGGATTGAAGCCAGGGGCGCTTAACCATTGAGCCACATCCCCATCAGTTTTTGTTTTTTTTATTTTGAGACAGGGTCTCACTACATTGTTTAGGGTCTTCTAAGTTACTGAGGCTAGCCTTGAACTTGGAATCCTCCTGCCTCAGCCTCCCTAGTTGCTGGGATTACAGGTAAATGCCATGTACTTGGCTGGATGTGTTTTAATGAACATGTTTTCTTTATGCACTCATACATGTTCCATTAAGCTGTGATGATGGACACTGACATTGCCATTAATGTTGGGTTGGTAGGTCACCAAAACATTATACATTTGGTGAAAATAAACAAACTGGGAACATCAGTTGGGTACACAAAGCAACCATTCAACTTAGTTCACCCCCCAAAAAACAAAAAACCTCAATTGTGGCTTCAAAAGAGTTATTTAATATTTTTCACAAAACAATCTCTGGAAAGTCTTCGACTAAAGGCTCCCTAACAACACCAGGGCTGCAGACTCCATCTTTCCTCCGCTGTCCTCTGTGTGTGGTTGTTGTTCAGGTCACCTGGCTGTTTCTCTTCGGTTCTGGGCTTGTATTGCTGGCAGGGAGAAAGGCAAGGCAGGTCACAGGGTGGAGGGTACCATAGCTGAGCCTGTCCTGATGTCCTCTTTTTTTATTTTTAAAAAATATTTATTTATTTGCTTTAGTTGTACACAATGCCTTTATATTTACGTGGTGCTGAGGATCGAACCCGGACCGAGCACGTGCTAGGTGAGCGCTCTACTGCTGAGCCACAACCCCAGCCCCTCCTGATGTCCACTTTAAGGAGCTCTCTTAGAGACCCTGTCAGTCAATAATTTCCACCTATGCTTCACTGTCCTGAGCTGGGTCATGTGATCATTGCATCTGCAAGAAACACTAGAGAATATAGTTTTTACCTGGGCTTATTGCTTTCTCCAGCAATAGCAGAGTTTTCTTAGTAAGAAAAATGAGGGGAATACATATTGGATTGCTAAAGATAGAATTTCATTCCTTGCCTTTAGGTGTCCTTTGCTATCACACAAGATTGTGGTGAAACTGGAATTACAAAGTAGGTGTCTATTTAACCCACCTCAGTCAACTCTGCCATGCATCACATTTTTCATTTTCCCTACAGTTGTTGTGAAGTCACACCAATACACTCATTAAGGGACTGGAGGAATTTATAAACATCTAGGGGACCCATCTCTCAAAATATTTATTTGAAAAACCATTTAACCAATTCAAGAGATTGCACTGTGAACAATTTGTCTTTTTAGAGGGGCGTGGGGAGAGTCAAGCCATAATGCTTTATTTTGGGAAATTTATATCAACCTGTCCCTGGATAGATTTTAACACCACAGGCAGGAAATAAAACCAAGATTTTCTCTTGTTCTCAGAGCATTTCAGGGACAATAATATCTTTGAGACCAGGTTTGGTTTGGTTTTCCTTAGTTCCTCTGCAACTCTTAGCAAAAACCTATTGTGATAATGCTCCTATCTCGGTGAGAAAAAAGTTCACAAAACAGCAGGACAGTACCCTGTGGAGAAGCAGATGTGGTTCCTCTTTCCCAGTAAAACCCAGTCACAGAATTCCTCCCTCCCTCCCTCGTTTGTCCCTCTATTCTCTGTCTCACAGTTGCTCTGCCTTCTCTTAGTTACTTTTGGTATGATTCCTTTTCTCCATTTCTCTCTCTACTATACAAAAATAGTCTGCAAGGTCAGAGACAAAGACAGTCATCTTTTTATCCCTTATATTGTCCCTAGATCAGTTCTGCCCAGTAGAAATAGAATATGTTTCATTAAATTTTCTTCACAGTAAATTTTCTCATGGCTACTTCAAAAAAGTAAAAAGAAATTGGTTAAATTAATTTTGTATTGTGTTTTATTTAGACCAACATAGCCCAAATATGACCTTCTCAATATAACACAATTATCAAAATATTTTACATTCTTTTTATATTAAATGTGCAGAATTCAAGAGTGTATTTTTCCACATGCCTTATACCTCAGTTTGGACTAGGTATATATATATATATTTTTTTTTCAAATGTTTATTTATTTGCTTCAGTTGTACACAATGCCTTTATTTGTACGTGGTGCTGAGGATCGAACCCGGGCCGCGCACGTGCTAGGCGAGCGCGCTACCGCTGAGCCACAATCCCAGCCCCTTGGACTAGGTATATTTTAAGGGTCTAACAGCCACATGGGACAAGGGCTGTCATATTGAACAGCATAGTCCAGACAATGCTATTGGTGATTATTATGTACCCTCATTGCCCAAGGGCTAGGGAGGCACCTCAGTGGTAGAGTGCTTGCCTAGTGTGTGTGAGGTCCTGGGTTCAAGCTCCAGTAAGTACCACAGCAAACAAACAAACAAGCAGAAAGGAATTACCATAGTTATAGATCAGTGTGGTCCACAGAGATTTGGCTGCCTCCCTAATAGTGTGGCCAACTTTGTGCTCTATTAATCAAACTTGAGATATCAGACAATGGGGAGAAATTTTGATTGACTAAACTTGTATAAAAATTTGACTTTAGAGAGTATCAAGTTCAGTTTTGTTTTTATTAGAGATAACAAAGGCTCAGACTGGTTAAATGATATGTATCAGGTCACACAGCTAGTCAATGGCAGAGCCGGTTTTAGGACCCAGTGGTTCACCCAACCTGCATTGAACAAACTTATCAGGGCCGTCTACAAACTGGGATATATGGTTCACATACAAAGCCATTAAGGTGCAGTTCCCATTTGTGAGGAGCTGCTAGTTTGGATCTTAAGAGTTCCCCGAAGGTCCATGTTGTAAAGTCTTGCTCCCCAAGGTAGCACTTTTGGGAGATGGTGAAACTTTTAAGAGGTGGGGCCTACTATGATGTCTTTAGGTCATTAGGTCATTGGGGGTGTTCCTGCAAAGGCAATAGTGAAAATCCAACCCCTCCTCTTCCTCTTTATAGCTTCCCAGTTGTGAGGTGAATGGTTTTGCTCTGCCATTTACTCCTACCATGATGTGTTGCCTTCCTCAAAACAACAGGGCCCACTGATTATGGACTGAAACTTCCAAAATCGTGAACCAAAATAAACCTTTCCTCTTTATAAATTGATTATCTCAGGTCTTTATTATAGTATAGGAAAGCTGACTAACACAGGAGTTGATAGATAAGATGGGGAGACAAAGAATAATAAGAATCATGCTCTAAGGCATTCTGGGTATTATAAACAATGTAGAATGGAGCCTGAAGAAGAAGTAATGAAATGAATGGACTGTGGGAAGGCTTATGTGTTGCCTACTTGCATACTGCCTTCAAGTTTCCAAATGCAAAACTACATTTAAGGCAGCATTAAATGTAGAATTTATCTCCAATTTTGAATATAGTTATAGAATTTCCTTTGATATATTTGGAACATATCTTTGCTCGTGTTTCCCTAAAAAAAGACCTTCCAACAAAGACTTAGATGCACATCATTTAATTGGGAGATTGACCACAGGATTTTCAAGTCAGGGAGAAGGGAAGTGAGTGAAGTAAGACAGAAAAGACAACACAGGGTGAATTAGTGTATGGATTACAATGGTGGACAATATTCCTATTGGGAATATTGGGAGACAATGTAGAAGGGACTTCAGAATTGTCCCAGCCTGTGAAGGGGAAACTGAGACATTTATACACAGACTCCTGTTTCTCCTTGGTTGATTTAACCAAGAAGTGTTATATCTGGGTTTCCCAGCGCACAACTTTGGGAACAAAGTCCCTCTGTGTCAGAGGAACACAGGTGCTTGAGGCAGAGTCTAGTCAGGGGGTCCAGGAACCATCCACTGTAGCTGCAGGTGGGCCCTGGAATAGGTTGATTGAATCAAAAGTATTATTCAGAATCAATGTTATGCTTTAATAGCTTACATGCAGGAATGTTTTCTTCTAGTATATCTTCAAGTTTAGTGTTTGCCCCACTTGTCCTGATTTCCCCTATGCAATGCCTATTTTCAGAAGCTTGCATCTTTGTTCCCTTAGCTATGATCTTCTCTTTCTATCATGTTCATCCTTTTCTTCTTTCCCCTCAGTTTTGAAGTGTAGTGCAACTTCGCCTTATACATTTTGGATTTGTTGGTTCTCCAGTGCAGATTCCAGTCTTCTGTTAGCCTCAATGAGTACTTTACTTTTGCTTTTGTTTGTAGCTTCCTTAGATTCTTTTTAATTAATCCCAGCTCCTTCTTCACCTTTGCCTTCTTCTCAGTTTGCTGTTTTCATGGCAGCCTTTCATGCTTCCATTTCACCTTTCATTTGCTATTTCAGAGAGTTCACCTTTCCTATGTACTTGTTGAGAGCCTAATTTCCTCCTATTTTCCCAGAGGTATATATTTCCTTAACCTGTGCTTCTCAAACTGAGGTCTGAGCATCAGCAGCCTCAGTGTCACCCAGAAGCTTGCTAGAAATGTAGATTTTCAGCTTCTACCCCAGACTTACTGTATTGAGATTTGCATTTTAACATATCCTATCCCCCTGCTTCCAGGGGATTGGAGTGAGGGTGAGAATTTGTGTTCCATGGGAGTTGAGAAGCACAAGCCCCTGATTTCCTGGGAAGCAGTCTGGGGCTGTGATTAGGAGCACACTCGTGTTTCTTAGCCTTGCCAACAAGCAGCCATGAGATTTGAGTCAGTCTCACACTTCAGTTTCCTATCTCCAGAAAGAGAATAATAATGATGATCTCATTAGGTGGCTCTGAGAATTAAATTAAACAAGAATATAAAGTGCTAAGCAGAGTACCTGGAACATCAGCATTTAAAAACTAACTGCCATGTGATCAGTTTCTAAAATTGTGTTATAGGGCTGGGGACTTATGGGAAACTGAGACAGCATGAAGACCGCCCCCCCCCCCACTGACTCTGATTTCAGACATGTTGCTTAGAGTAACAGACATGAATTGATTGAAGGGATAGGAAAAGGGAAAGGGGGACACTCTCAAGGGAGATAGTTGGCCCTCTCAGAAAGAAGAGTGACAATGTGTGTCTTCTGATCTCCAGTTTTATTGGGGATCTCAGAGAAGTTTCCAGAGAGTCCTGCCCAGGCCCACCTCTTGATTTTCGACCAACAGCAGGATGACATCAGACTGTCAAGTCTCCACTGCCATGATAACTCTAGGTCACTTTGGCTCATGCTGACAGGTTCTAATTGTAATATTAATCATAAATTCTTTCTTATAGATTTTACAGTTAGGAGGAATTATCCTTATCTCTTTGAATTTCAGGGTCTGGTCTGTGAAAAGGGTCACAAAAGTCTCCTTCTTCAGGGTAACTTGGGTTCCTCTTACTGACATTATTTCCTGCCTGCCTTTCTCCTGCAGTTAGCAGGTACTTTGCTCGGGAATGTGGCAATCCTGTGTACTTAAGCCAGGCAGGCCTGCAGGTAAATCACTTCTTGGAAAAGAAAGCATGTGGGGCTCAGCAGGATGGACCTGTTTTATAGACTTATTCCCTTAACCTCCTGTTCCCAGCACTTGCGTCTGTCTGCCCCCTATCAGTTACAAAGTATTTTTTTCTTGATCCTGCCATGTACAATTCTTTTTTCTCCTCTCCTGTTAGTACGTCCTCACTAGAAAGTGATCTAGTTTAAACTGAGTTTTGCCATGGACAAGGTGATGCTACTCACCCTGGGTCAACTGGGGATTACCACAATTTCTGGCTCAGATCTTAATCTAGGGGAGTGGGTTGATGGATACAGCCCTTATCCAAATTTATGGTGTCTAAAACCCTAAGTGTCTCAGTTGTTCTGCTACAAAAAAGGTGGATGTGACTCAACCTGTTTTCTTTGAGGTAGGGTGGATATTGGGGGTCACTTATGCCCATTCCTACCTGTTTTATCTCTGACTCTGTCCTGTTTCCATGGACTAGGAAGTGGATATTTTCTCAGTCAATTTCATCTCTCCTACAGCCACTAGAATTTCTTTCAGGGGATGGCAAGTCATTGATTGCTTTGCGCAGCTTCTAGTGCTGCTGTGAAATGAAATTTTCTTTGCATCTATGGATGTTACACTGGGATAATGGAAACCAAGTCCCATACGCCATGAGCTAGCTACCATTACACCTGGGAGGTTCAGAAGGCTTTTACATTTGGGCTGTGCTGACCTTTGTAATTGAGTTCTATACATCCTACGTATGAATACATTATTCGTCAGGAAATCCTCATACTGCTTTTCCCCAACCAGATTGAAACTTACATACATGAGCTGATGATTGAGAATTACAAGCCATCACATATTGTTGCTGTCATTCAATAGTCACATTTGGAAGCATTTCCTTTATTGCTCAATAGTGCTTGTGCCATTATTTGAATGCTTTATTACATTTTGTCTTTATTATTTTGTAAAAATATCAGTAAGAAAAGTCTAGGTCTCATATTACAATATAGATTCATAAGCATGGTAAAAGCTGATAATCTTTAACTGTATTGGGATGCTCATCAGATTTTGCAGGTAGTCCATGTTAATTATGAAGAAAATGAAAAAAAAATAATAAACATCTCCAAAATGTTGAAAATGGAAGTGTGTCAGTGTGGTAGATTTCTTTTTTTTTTCTAATATTTTTTAATCTGTCTAGAAATTTATTTTTTTCATGTAATGCTTTTGACTTTCCCACACTGGGATTTGTAAACATTGTTAGGAGGATATTTTGCAAAAAACTGTGAGGTTGTTACAGAATAATATTTATGATGCAAACACAATTATGATTTATTTCCTATATTTTTTTTCTCTGTTTAAAAACTGAAAGGATTGAGACTTCTACTAATTGATAAACAATTCTGGCTTTTTTTCTTCTCATGGATATGTGGGTTGGCATAAATAATTGCTTGTGGGATTTTTTTTTTCTGGGATATTGCTGGCACTAAATAAATGATCAAAGGCACAGGTAACTTTCTGAAGTTATCTATTTTTTTTACAATAAGGACTTTTACTTATTTATCTATCTATTTATTTATTTTATTTGTTCTTTTTAGATATACATGACAGTAGATTGTATTTTTAAATGTATGCTGAGGATCGAACCCAGTGTCTCACATGTGCTAGGCAAGCGCTCTACCACTAAGCTACAATCCCAGCCCCAGTAGATTGTATTTTGACATATTATGTGTACATGGGTATTACTTCCCATTCTTGTTGTACATGATGTTGAGATTCACTGTAGTGTGTTCATATATGAACATAGGAAAATTATGTCTGATTCTTTCTACTGTCTTTCCTATTTCCATCCCTCCTACTCCCTTCCCTTCATTCTTCTTTGTCTAATCCAATGAACTTCTATTCTTGCCCCCCCCCCCCCCCGCTAATTGTGAGTTAACATCTGCATATCAGAGAGAACATTCAGCCTTTGATTTTTTGGGATTGGCTTATTTCACTTAGCATGATAGTCTCCAGTTTCATCCATTTACTGGCAAATACCATAATTTCATTATTCTTTATGGCTGAGTAATATTCCATTGTGTATATATACCACATTTTCTTTATCCATTCATCTATTGAAGGGTACCAAGGTTTGTTCCATAGCTTAGCTATTGTGAATTGAGCTGCTATAAATATTGATGTGGATGAAACACTATAGTATGCTGATTATAAGTCCTTTGGGTATAGACCAAGGAGTGGGATAACTGGGTCAAATGGTGGTTCTATTCAAAGTTTTCTGAGGAATCTCCATACTGCTTTCTAGAGTGGTTTCACCAATTTACAGTCCCACCAGGATATATGAGTGTACCTTTTCACCACATCCTCACCAATATTTATTGCTACTTGTATTCTTGATTGCTGCCATTCTGACTGGAGTGAGATGAAATCTCAGTGTAGTTTTAATTTTCATTTCTCTAATTTGTTATAGATATTGAATATTTTTTCATATATTTGTTGACCAACCATATTTCTTCTTCTGTAAAGTGTCTGTTCAGTTCCTTTGCCCATTTATTATTGTTTTTTTTTTTTTTTTTGGGTGTTAAGTTTTTTGAGTTCTTTATATATCCTGGAGATTAATGTTCTATCTGAGGGGCAGGTGGCAAAGATTTTCTCCCATTCTGTAGGTCCTTTCTTCATGGTCTTGATTGTTTACTTTGCTGTGAAGAAGTTTTTTAGTTTGATACCGTCCCATTGATTGATTCTTGATTTTACTTCTTGCACTTTAGGACTCTTGTTGAGGAAGTTAGTTCCTAAGCCGACATGATAGAAAGTTGGGCCTGCATTTTCTTCTAGTAGGCACAGGGTCTCTGGTCTAATGTCTATGCCCTTGATCCACTTTGAGTTGAGTTTTGTGCAGGGTGAGTTAATTCTACTACATATGGATTTACAGTTTTTCCAGCACCATTTGTTGAAGAAGCTATCTTTTCTCCAATGTATGTTTATGGCACCTTTGTCCAGTATGAGATATCTGTATTTGTGTGTGTTTGTTTCTGTGTCTTATATTCTGTATCATTGGTGTACATGTCTATTTTGGTGCCAATACCATGCCGTTTTTGTTACTATAGCTCTGTTGTATAATTTAAGGTATGATATTGTGATGCCTCCTGCTTCACCTTTGCTAAGTATTGCTTTGGTTATTCTGGGCCTTTTATTTTTCCAAATGAATTTCATGACTGCCTTTTCTATTTCTTTGAAGAACATCATTGGGATTTTAATAGGAATTGCATTAAATCTGTATAACGTTTTTGGTAGTATGGCCATTTTGACAATATTAATTCTGCCTATCCGAGAACAAGGGAGATCTTTCCATCTTCTAAGGTCTTCTTTAATTTCTTTCTTTAGTGTTCTATAATTTTCATTGTAGAGGCCTTTCATCTCTTTTGTTAGATTGATTCCCAAATATTTTATTTTTTTGAGGCTATTGTGAATGGGATAATTTTCCTTTTTCTCTCTCAATTGATTCATCACTGATATATAGGAATGCGATTAATTTATGAGTGTTAATTTTATATCCTGCTATTTAACTGAATTCATTCATGAGTTCTAGAACTTCTGAAGTTATTATTAACCTCATAACAATCAGGGAACTCCCATGCTAGTTTTATGATAATCCAGAGGGTAATTCATCATTGACCAGTTTTTATAAATGCCACAGCTTAGTTTTTAACCCCTGCCATTTAGGAAAAAGCATTTTTCAGGTCCAAAACTCCTGGTTGGAGAATGGTTTATTTTAGAAAAAAAACATTATAGTATTGTTGTCGCCGGAAAGGGATTGCAGCCTGGAACGGCAGCACCGCGGGAAGGAGTCCGGAGACAGGATGGAGACGAAAATATTCTTTAATCTTACAAGAAACTACAATATATCTATACAATAGCGATAACCCTGTCTTTTCTCTCTCTGGTCTCTTCCCATGCGCCCGAGCAGCAATGGCGCTAGCTCGATCTGCTGAGTCACCGTTCAAATCTCTCGAGATCCTCGACCAAGTCCCGTGAGATCCCAGACCAAGTCCCGTGAGACTACGGAAGGCGGAAATGCCCCAAAATGTCTATGGCCCAATAGTCAACCGCAATCTTAGCTATCTCCCCCAAACAGGGCTCCTGCATAGTATTATCATTTTATGGGCTCAGATTCCAAGTCCAAGACTCTCTTCCAATGAACCTGGTTTCCAAGAGTGTTTTAATATGCTAAAAGTGATCAGAAGTGATCATTTTGTGTGGAGTGAGATGGATTTTTCCCCATCATCCTGTCGTATGCTCTTGGGAAATTTACTTAATTTGTGGGAAACTGGGTTTCTTCTTCT